>OX328132.1:123647572-124385788 GCA_946811695.1 Gonocerus acuteangulatus | reverse complement strand
CAAAGCCTTCAACTCATCAAAAGAAGGTAATGGTTATTGTTTAGTGGGCTGATTAACTACAACCTCTTGAAACCTGGCAAAACAATCAATGCCATACTGTATTTCTCTCAAATTGATTGATACACCACTAAGTGGCATTAATGAAGCCATCTTTTGTCAATTGGAAAGGCCAATTCTCTTACACCACAATGCTTGGCCCTATATCTCATATATGACCTCACAAAATTGCTTGACCTTGGTCATTAGACTCTACCTCATCCACCCCACTATCCACAAATCTCCCCAATTGACTACCATTTTCTTAGGCACCTGGGTCACTTACTTTTTATGAGATAAAAAATGTTATACTCAAAGTTTGACAGAAAAGGCGTTTTTAAAATATGTTAATAACAAAGTCTCAAAATTCTACTCACAGGATATAGAAAAGATATTAACTTGTTGGAAAAAATGTATTGAGAATAATAGTAGTATAATAATTTTGATTCTTAAAAAATGTTTTTAGATAATTTATTTTGTTATATTTTAAAACCAAAAACCTGCATTCATTTTCTGACAACCCAACACAAAGCAAATTTAAAAGGTTTCATAATCTTTTAACCCAATTTCTCATTCTCTTTTTATGAATTCCTTGAGTTTTTTATTCAAATTGAATGAACTGACCTCTGTTGTCAACTCAAATGAGTCTTTGTAACCCATAACAACAAACACTTATTCAAACACCATTAATAAGAATATTTGTTTATGCTATTCGCCTTAGATGCAGAGCATCAACAATAAATAATAATAAGAATAATTTTCGAAAGTATTCAATAATTTTCATCATTCTATTACATTGAAAATATAGAGAATAATTAAGTTTTACAACATAAGATTTGCCAACCTCTTCTTTATATGTTGTCAGTGTAAATGTCTTTTGTGCCAAGTTCTCGTCCTCAGTGCCTTGATTAAAATACTAAGATATTGTTTTGAGCTTCTTTTAGCCCTTGATAACTGCGACCATCTTGGATATATTGTGAAGAGTTTTTAGTTTTGGTCTCTTTCTATGTTGCAGCTCTTCACATAAAGCTTGAGCTCCTTGTGCTATACAGCTATTTTCTGAAGCATTATAATAGCCCTTCCAAAGTGTATCAGCCTACTGTAGCCTAAAACCTCGTCCTCACAATGTACTGTGATATTTCCTGTTCTTTAAAATACCTCTTGACTAGTAGCGTCCTTTATTAGGCCCATAGTTTGGCCCAAATATTTTCTCAGTGAGAAATCTCCTGTAAGAAAAACCGCTATCCTTCTTGTCAGTTGGAGGTAGTATTCTACATTTTCCTTCAAAGAACTGACAAGAAGTATATTCTGCCTCTTACCCAACCTTTCTCTGCTTGATAATCTCAGTGCCTCGATAAATGTTTTTCAGACTGAACAAGCCTCAGATTGGGGTCTGTAGCCCAAGAAAGCCTTATTTAATGTTTAATAATTTTTTCCTGAATGTAGGGTAACTAATTAATTTTGTTTTGCATGGCCCTTTAGACATACGTTATTTTTAAACATGGTTTCCTATTCTATTTTACAATATTTTTCTTTGTGTTTGGCAAGATTAACATATTCTTGTGAACCGTGATATATTTGTGTGTGTGTCTATTATATTTGTGTGAATGGAAGAGGTGTTCCTCTCATTTTGATTACTTTATATTAGTTATAAGATCATTGATTTCATATACCCAAAAAATACCAGAAATATGTACTTTGATATCTTGAATAACTATTTGAAGTTATATATAATATAAGGTTAAATTTCATGAAGCTCAAAATTTATTGATATTAGCAAGATAAATAAAAATTTGCAACTAATTTTTGCAACTATATATTTTAATAGCTTTATTTTTATTTATTAATTTGTAGGCATCTCATTCATTATTTGAAAATAAAATGTTTATTTATAAAGTTAACAGCATTGAGACTGTAAGCAATAATAAAAGAACAACTTATCACTTTCAATATTTTGTTATTTTTTATCAAATAAAAAAAACAAAATGTGGAAAAATAGATCACGTTAAGAGATTTAAATGACCAATTGCTATTACTTAGCATATGAATGATACTCTTAAAAGGCAATTCTTTGAAATTAGTAGGTAAACTATAGTTGGAATGATTCACAAGATTCTTCTGCTTTTGGGAATCAATTTCTAAGGCGTTACCATTTATGTAATAAATTATTTATTATTCTTGCAATGGTAAGTTTTATTGTTCTCACACAAGAAATTCGTTGGGGGGGGGGCGGGTTAAAATAGCATTTTGTACAATTTTGAGTTGCTCCATTTTATTTTTTTCATTCTTTTGATAATACTTTTCCCAAAATTATCTACTTTAAAAATGTGTGTGTGCATACATGTGTGTATGTTTAATTCTCTTCTTTGCATAGGTGAATCTAATTGTCAATATATTTGTGGTTTTAACTCGGTCGACGAGACCAATAAAGTAATATTTCGTAGTAATAGTTTAACATTCTTGACAGTTTTTGATGTTTCAGTTTTCATTATCAAATCTTAATATAATTTAGGAAATAAACTAATCTCCATTTTAAAGCATCCACTTTTATCTTTATTAGTAATGTATAGTTTTTTAGAAAAGTAAATTTGCCAGGCTGGGACTGTAACAAAGAACTTGTGATATTTCTTACAAGTGTTACCAATCTTTTGCCCATCCTTGAATTCCACTCTGGCAAATTCACTCTATTCAGTATAGTCTAAAAGCTATATCTTATATATAGTAGAGATCTCTGTTAATAATTATGACCTGGAGAGTAGGATACTACCATGAATATATAAATTAATTGTGATTATTTTTCTTGGTGCATCGACTTCAATGACCTTAGCACTCCTATATTATGTTAAACTCAAAATAATAATTACTTAGTTTAACTTGTTTATTAGAAATTGAATTTCCTGGGTTAGGCCTCCTGATCTAATCAGCTTACTCGTTACATTGTTTGAACCCTAGTCCATCAAATTCAGTTTATGCGATGTAATTTATGAATTCATATTCTAATGAATAATCAAATGAGTGGGTCATATTGGCCCAAGCTCAGGTCATGCACATGGTTTGTAAGTCTGTCTGCAAAATCAAATGGTTTCTATCCTGGCTAAGACAATTCTGAACCCTACAGGACGATGTCTTCTTTCTTAGAGCATGTTACATTGAAAAAATGTATTTCAGCTATACATAGCTCTGAAATGAAGTTTGCTAAGTTAATTATTATTTAGAAGAATTAACTCATCAGGCTATGATACGATCACAGTACCTCCAGTTATACACAAGAGTGCCTTACCAAGGGCCTTGTTGCTTCTTATCGGAACATGGCAAATGGAGTCCTCTAGTGGAGCTTATGCCTGTTGGCCTAATTGTACCAGGCCCACTAATAGAATGGGAGTAACTGGGTTCAAATCCCAGTCTGGTTAGTCAGTTTGTTGGATAAAAAATAAATAGAGATTTGATGATAGTAAATGACAGTGTATGCCATATTTTGTAATATGCAGTGGTTTAGATTCATTATTGGTTACAAAATGATTTTTTTTTTGCCTGCATGGTTGGCATTGGTTATGGCTTGGACTATTTTTTTTAAATCTACCCTTCATTGATAAGGTTTTAGCATATTTCAAAGAAGATTGCTATTGAGATTGCAATCCTAAAAGAATTTTTGAAATACCCACCTACTATATACCAAAGATGTTCAAGTGTAATATATATATATATATATATATATATATATATATATATATATATATATCCTAGACTGCCTCTGAAGTCAATAGATGTCAATGCACTGTAAAAAAAAAGAAAAAGAAAAACAATTCAAATTCACTAGGAAATAAATGCGGGTGGTATCATTTTTATGCCTCTTAGTACCCCTTGTATTTCATATTAGCTACTCTTATGTTTGTCATACATTTTAGGTTTTTGATATTATATTGAGTTAGATTAGATAAGTCTACACAGCTTTGAAACGTAAAGAAAAATGCCGATCAATAGAACATTCTATAATAATTATTTCTCTGACCTCTGTACCTTTTTTTACTTTGAATTATTTTTAATTTCCTCTTTGAACTGCCTTATCTGTATTCTACAAAGTCATTTATTTATAATAAGTATACAAATGTCCAAAATTTCCTTCAGTAGTGAAAGCCAATAAATCAGAGAATTTAATAATGTTTTATTATTTGCAAAGCCAGGGGCTTTGCCCCCTAGCCGATTTACAGCCAAGCCTTTTAAGAATGGCTAACTAATAAAAATAATCTCATAAAAATTACCTAAAATGCAACATTTTATAGTTATTCAGTGGGATTAATATGAATCTACCTCTAGCTTGTTGGTTGTACCACTAGATTATCTGACCAGAAGAAAATTGAAGTCCATTAAGCTGGGTTTAATACAGCATTTCAAAAAATATTGGAATAGTAATTTTTTTTTCATATGTTATGCATCTAAAGTGTTAGCAACTAAGTAATTATATATTACTTATTGAAAATTTACGTGTTCTTGTTGACCTTTAGAACCTCCTAGATAAATCCTGTTAATTGCAATGATCTGATGTTTAATTTAGTATTCACATTCTGTGATGAAATGGAAGTACAATACATTACAGATTGAAATGGAAGTACAATACATTACAGATTGCATAAATTTCATTACCAAATAAATTGTTGGTTTTATTTACCAAAAGAATCTGATATTACTTAGTTTCCAAGTTGGTATCTAGCAAACCTTTTTAAGTCTATAAATGAATGGAGGAGCATTGGCCAAGGAACCATAAAAAAAATCGATACAGACCCCAAGACATTTATTGTAAATGAGTGTTGACAGGGAGTATTCAAGCTTTGATATAAATCTCCTAAAACAGCAGCTATTTTCCTAGTCATCTGGGCTATTCGGGAGCGAGAAGGCAAACAATTCCAAAAAAAAAAGAGACATGGATTGTTTGAGAGCTTGCAATCCTGATTTGAGCAAGCTTCAAGAGGTTTTGACTATCTCCCCTCCTGTGGACCTAATGCTCTTCAAAAAATGAATTTTTGTTATTTACCTTTTTCCTTGAAACATTTTTTTTTTATATTATACTGAACAGTATAATATAAAAATATAGACTTATGTTATTAAAAATATTTAAAAAAAAATGGATTGTTTATGGTCCCTAAACTTAATTTTTTTATGCCTAGACTGTTATTACTTCCAATTTTGGTTTATCCCATTGGAAATCAATAAATAATTGTGCTTCTTCTTTAGTAGCAATATCAAAAAGCATATTTGAGCTTGAAGAAATGTATAAAATGAATGTCTATGAAACAAAAAGTACTGACTTGCAGTAATTCAGTTGTGTAGTAGTATTTCGTTGTTGTGCTACCTCTGACTACCACATGTGGAAAGGGGGTGAGGGTTGGGAAAAGTCGACAAGGAGAGGGAATGAATTTGTATTATAATGGTAAAAATGATTCCAAAATTTCTCTTCCCATTTTTAATAGGAAAATCGGCTTTCAACAAAGCATTCGTCACTCCTAATTAAACTCTCAATTAAGAAATATTTTTAAAATTTCAATTTTGTAATACTTCTTGATTGACTGTTCCTTTGGACTGTAGAAGCCTTGAAGGCCAAAACTCAACTTTACTTATGAAAATATCAGGAGATTTTTTCTTCTTCTTTTTATGGATGATTTCTCGACCACAGCCTGAAATATTACAGATTTTTTTTTTTTTATTTATTTTTTTTTTTTTTTTTTTTTTTTTTTTTTTTTTTAATTTGAGACACAATTTTCAGATCAGGGATTATTATCTTGTTTTTTTTTTTAATTCTCAATCTTTTTAAAGGGAATTTATTTAAATATTGATCAAGTACCTTTAACATACCTCGCATTCCCAATCATTTTTTGAAGTTTTACCATAAAAAGGAAAAATTGTTTACAACTTACGCTATATTTCATAGCTTATTAGATATTTTCTCTTGTTCAAACCAAGCTCACACTCTCTAACTTAATTATCCTTTCTATAGAAGTTTTACTTATAGGATTTAGAATTATTAGCTTTTTAAATATGAATTTATTCTTTATTAGATTATTTTTATAAATTAAATTTCTCTTTAAGTTAACTCCTGTTTTGCTGAAAGAACTTACAATTTTTATTTTTACAAAACAATTTTTTAGATGATGATATGAATTTGTATATGTCATTTATAAAATATTTAATGTTCAAATTGTTTGTTAGCCATTATTTGCTGAAATAAAGCAACAAATTACATCCATATAGTATAGAGGCCAATTCATTGCACTTAAAAAAAGAATACCTTGTGAGCATATTTTTAACCCAATAACAATTCTTTATCTTACTCGTACAGTTCAGTACTTAGTGCCTTTCAGCATTGAATTTAGCTCTTGAGATTTACATCTTGATATATTTAAAACCAATAGATAATAAAATTGGTATTTATATTAAGTCTCAACATATACTTTTAGAATTGATTCACTAATTTTCAAGTAAATTCTTAATATGTTTTTACTAACCATGAGTTGAATATAACACTCTTTTGTTCTTTTTTAAACTAAAAAATAATTCAATTATCAGACCAACATAATAATCCAGCCAATTTTTGGTTTAATTATGTAGAATTAGCGCTTTCTTAGTAATTGATGCAGCCTCTGTTTAAAAAATAATCAATAAATATTTAAAAAAAAAAAAAAAAAAAATCATTTGTTTTACGAGTAAGAATTAATCATTTTCTTTGTATCAACATTCCTCTAAACATTAAATGTTAATCCTTGAGTGATTGAAATGAATACATTAGAAATAAATAATATTGATTATTTTTATTTTTATACTAAAAAAATCATGAAATACCATTTATTTCTGTTTTAATTACTCCAATCTATCCAAGTTTATCAGTTAATTTTTAGATTAAGATGTCCTTGACTTACTTGATAAACAAAAACATTTACCCAGTGAGTGATGGATAAGAAAACCTTGTATATAAATTTATACAATTATTAGAACTCAATAAATTAATTAATAGTGCTATTCTTATTAATCTTTTGAACGTTAATTTTCATAGCCCGTTATCACAGATACCCTTTACGGCTTATTTTTAAAAGTATTTGGTTTGGATTAAAAAAAAAAAAAAAAAAAAAGTGGTGCAGTAATAGTAATACAAAATTAAAACTAAACTCACTTAAATGTGGCAGATCATCAGTAATGAAAAATACACAATTAATTCAGCTCTACGCCTTTTATTTCTTGCTCTACATGTTTCACATGTGCCAGAAATATTTGATGTGGGACTGAATTATTTGTGTATTTTTTATTATTGACCTTTCGCCACATTTAACTGATGTTAGTAACATTAAAGTTATTTATTATTATTTAGAATTATCAGACCAATATGTTTCTTTTTTGTGTATGATGTAAAATTGGTGTATCATCAACTCTCTGAAACCTCTTCCAAATATCATAATGATAAGAATAAAAAATTAATATCATTAAATACAAATCAAAGCCATAACCTGATTTCTTTCAGAAAAAAATTATTAATTTCAATTCTCGTTTCTAACTTATATTGGATTCCTCTCCATATTGTACTTCTTTATTATACTTTCAATATTACAATATTGCTTTTAATGATTCCTGAATTATTGATTTTTCTCCTATAAGACTCTCCATTACTTAATTAGAATGGCATTATTATCATTTATTTTAATAAAATCAAAAGTTTTCCAAATATTTTGTGTATGAGTTTTTATTATATTTAATGTTTTTAATATTTCCTGTTTTATCAGCACTTTCCTTCCATTTCATGATCTCTCTCCAAGTTAGTGTTTTATTTCTTTACTTTATTTTATTAATATATTTCTTACGTATACGTTATATTTATATATTAATTTTATACTATGAGCTGAAGCCATACCTGGAAGTGGTGAACTCATTAATTTATATTCATTTATTTTGCATGGTTTGTATTTATATTTTAGAAGAGCATGATAATTGATGAAATCTCTTAATAATGTGTAATTTTTAGGGTGTGGGTATTGTTCTGTCTTTATGAGGTTATGGTATATAAGAACAGAAAAAAGAGTTATTTGTTATTTATTTTATTTTCAATTTTTTATAACCATTCATGGTTGGGCTGTCTAAAAGGAGGAACACATTACACATAATTTTTTTTTTCTTAGCTGATTCTTATTTTTATGAAAAGAATTATTTATGTTTTGCCACTTTTATTTAATTTTCTTATTGTTTCTTTGTGTATTTTGTTTTAGCACTGGCAAGACTATGCTAGCCATAAACAAAGGTTTACAGAGGTTAGTATTTGTGTTCAGTAAACATCTATAATAATCTGTATTAAGCATGTCTAAAGCACCCTGCAAAATTTAAAAAATACCAATATGATAAAAAAAATGACCAAACAATCAAAAATAAAAAAAAAAACTTAAAATATATAACACCGAGACTAACTCTCTACAAATCCTTGGTTAACAAAATAGCCTTTTATATATATGTTTGAATATACATATATACACGCAAACACATGTTCAGTTCCCTGTTTTATATTATATCAATTCTTTTAACCAGTGATCTCAAATAATTCACTTTTGAAATCATTAACATTTTCACAGGTTGTATTTAACAATATCACTAATTTGCATTGCTTTTACTCAATATAATAGACATTTGTTTTGTTACTAATTAAAGAGAAATATTTAATATACATATGATCTAATGTTGTGTCTATATGGCTGGCAAAGTTTCTTAATTTAAACTTGAATAATTTCTTTCTTGATATTTTTTTTTTGTTTATGTCCACTGTAATCTATTTGAGTTCATATTTAATATTTTATGTTTTACTTTCCTATAATTAACATTTTTTACAGATTTTTTAGTTCTTTTGTGACATTATTTATTAATTTGTACTTAATCTGCTTATATTTATATTTGCTCAAATGTTTTTTATTTAATATATTAATTATAATATTAAAATATTTTTCATCAGAATCGGTACGTCTTGGATGATTTGTAATTTCCATTTATTACTACTTTTCAACTTTGTTAAAAAAAAAAAAAAATTATAATGTTGAGGAATGAAAATAAGATATAAGATGAGATAAGATATCTTTGTGTTTTATCATTTTTCAAGAAATCAATTTGAATGCTTATTTATTTTAAAAAAGGTTCTATGATTTAACATATTCATGAAGTAAAATATTATTTTGGTTCACTAAGTCATCCACCTAATTAAAAACCATTAAAGATAATTTTCTCTGAACTTTCTCATATTCAATACATTCAAGTTAGTAGTACTTATTGTTCTAATTGTTAATATTTTTTTCTTGTTCAATAATTCTGTAATTTTGTTTTATTAATTATTAAGTTTTGATGCAATTATATATATATATATATATATATATATATATATATATATATATATATATATTTTAACTTTGAGAGAAGATATACCGTACATTAGTGACTTATTGGTAGTTTTTCTTAATTTTCAATTTTGCTTTGGACTCATTTGAAAATTATGAATTCCACAATCAGAAAGTCAAATACTGCTAAATAATTAATTGGTAATGTATTTTTAATATTTTGGTTTACTTTTTTATAAGAAAATAATCATACATTTCTTATCAGTTTTATTTATTTGTTTGAATTAAAAGTCATTGAAATTAATAATACTTGACTTACATGCACCCCCAATATTAGTAATTTAGGAATCATTATTGCTAATTTGTGTCATTGGATAGGTGGGGGGGGGGGGGGGTGAGATAAAGACGTGAAAATCCATTAATGCTCTAAATGCTTCAATTGCTCAGTTTTAATGGTAGATAACTTCTTATAACTTTCATATATAAAAGTTTTATTTAAACTTGACGCCAAATGATCTTACATGTTTTTCTATTAGGCAACCTAAGATTGTTAATTGTCATTGAGTATTATCACATTTTAATTTGTACAATGTTTGCTTGAATAATTAATAATAGGATCATGCTTCTTACTCTTTTCTCTTTCCTCCACACTCCCCCTATCCCTCCCCTCTCTCTCTCTCTCTCTCTCTCTCTCTCTCTCTCTCTCTCTCTCTCTCTCTCTCTCTCTCTCTCTCTCTCTCTCTCTCTCTCTCTCTCTCTCTCTCTCTCTCTCTCTCTCTCTCTCTCTCACTCACTCTCTTTCTCTCTCTCATCTCTCACTCTCTCAAGGGCCACACACACAAATTTTATTTCGCCTTCTCTTTTCTTTTAGCGCGGTTACTCCCTACCTTCATAGGGAGAACCCGCTTATGAGGTTGACCTCATGACGCAAATCCCGGAAGTACCGACTAGAAACTTTCTCATTTCAGACCCCATAGATCATGAAAATATAGGTGGTTCAAATTTGTGTGTATATATATATATATATATATATATATATATATATATATATATATATATATATATATATATATATAATATATAAAATTCTCGTGTCACAGTTTTCGTTGCCATACTCCTCCGAAACGGCTTGACCGATTTTGATGAAATTTTTTGTGCTTATCCGGTATCTATGAGAATCGGCCAACATCTATTTTTCATCCCCCTAAATGTTAGGGGTAGTCCACCCCTAAATTTTTTTTTTTATTTATTAGACAAAATTTTTAATTTCTATTTTTTTATGATACAACATACAAAAATACATACAATCCTCAATTTTCACCCTTCTACGATCAACCCTTATTTTTTAATAGCCATTTTAGTAATTTAATCATTTTTCCTCTCCGGTCGAAAACTGATCAATCGTCATTTAATTAGTTATCCCCGCCAGATGTCTACATCTTGATAGCTGACCCGGAGTCCTGAATAGCAGAATAAATATTTAAAAAAATTATTGAATCGACTGTTAGGCGGTACGAAGTTCGCCGGGTCAGCTAGTATATATATATATTTATATATATGCTTGTCTGTTCGCTCTCTAGTAAGCTCAAAAATGGTTCGATTTTGATGAAATTTGGTACAAAAATCTGTCGTCTAATTTGAAAGGTCAAATTTGTTAACCAGCATAATCCGCCCACTGGAAGATAGTGTTTGGGGCGAAATTCACGCAAAAAAAATCATAACGCTTACGTTTTTGTGTTCATATGCTTGCAGGTACTTGTTTTATAGGTTTCCTAACATAGGAAAATGAATGAAACCATTTATCTGTAACCGTTTCTGAGAAAAGTGGAATCAATGTTTTTGTAAGTCATTATTTTTTTGTGGGTACTTAAAATCGCAGAATTCAATTGAAATATTTTCTACATCTTGGAAATTAATCCCAATTAAGATGTTTAAATTTTGGTTATATTTGGAGTTAAGGAAGTATGCGAAAAAAAGTATTTTATTAATAGACATGAAAAGTTTTCGGATCTTCATACATTTTTCGTAAATGTCTCGATAACGGTTGGGAAATCGTGGTAAGTGGAAGGTGACCATTCGAATGCTTACTAAATTCTCTACAAAAAGGTTCTGAAGCAATATTCGATGGGGCAATGTTAATCAGAGATATAAGCGCTTAAAACTTAAAAAGTGTTTGTTTTGAAAGGGTTTTTCGCTTTGTTTATCTCACTTTTTAATTGGTTGTTTTTTTTTTTTTGTTTTAAATTGCATTTATCAGTAAAATTAGTATTGTAGTAAAATAAGCTAAGAAATGGTGAAAGGTATTGGTAATAAGTTTGGAGTGTCTGTGGTAATCAAGATGGCAGTGGCTAATCATGATGACGTATGCATAGTTTGTTTTGAATTCTCCTATCTATATGACCTTCCTCATAGCATCCAACTGAAGTTATCGTTATTTCTTATTTCATAGAAAGATTTAACCCACGACAGAATTGAATTTTATTCGACATGAAGCACATATTTACAGTTTATTAAACAGTAAAACGAATTTGCTAGTAAAACAAGATACTTAAAATGTTTAGTTGTTTAGAATAGAGCCTTCTCAGCAGTAGTCGAAGAGTAAGTACGTTTTCAGTACCTAATATTATTGACTTATACAGATTAAGAATTATCCGCTTCTGTGTAAGTTGGCTATTGTCAGTTTCCTGTGATTTGTGATGCTAATCTATTCCATCTCTTCAAGATGTAAGTAACCGCGCTAAGATGACGCAGTTCCTGCGAGTCGGACTTTTTTCTTTTGGATTCACACATTAAAGATTTTATCCCAAAAAGGCTGCATTTTGAAGGGATGAATTGTTTAAATGTAACCGAATCTTGAATAATAAAAGGCTTTTATATATAACCAGCAAATTCGCTCTTGTCTGCCATTTTATAAAATAAATACTAAAACTATATCAAAACACAGAGCACCAAACAATGCAGTAGACACTGGATATCTAAAAGAACAGATGACTAAAAACCCAGATATATAAGTAATGGTACTGTCTATTGAAAGACAAAACCATTATTATTAGTGAATTGTGGAAGAAGTTAATGCCAATTGCATCTTGTGGTGAGATTGACGACTTAGAAATACAACTGTCTACTCATATAGAGCATATAACACTCTGAAAGTCATATAAAAGGCAAGGGACGACAGATAATGAGGCACCAGATCTGTAGGTAAGGTGTATTTTGTAAAACTATCATGCAGAAATGAATTCCTTATGGATGATTTTTTCTGTGTCGAAAAACGTGATCAACATGGTCTTCACTTTGGATTTTACTGCACAGATTTTCATTTAGCATGGAGAAGAAGGTGACCGCCATTCTATTGATTGTCTTTTTGTTTCGGGATCATACTGGTAACACCAAGTCTCATCTCCTGTAACAAGGGAACCCAGAAAGTTTGGATGCCTGTCACACATGTTGATCGCCAGAGGTTTCCAAACATCTTTTTTTTTTTGTTCATCTGTTAGGATGTGCAAAACAAATCGTGATCAAATCTTGCGTTTGTCCAATTCTTCATGGATGATGGTCCCTACTGTGTCTTTTCTAATGCCTAATTCTTCTGCTATTAATCGTAGAGTCAATCACTGATCTTTTGTAAGCATCACTCACACACGTTAAGTGTTTAAGTGTTTTCTGGTGCCCTGCTTGTGGATGGCTGGCCTGGTTCATCCTCCACATATTCCATACCAGCAAAAAAGAGTACAAACCAATCACACACAAATTTCCTACCCACAGCATCCTGCCCTGTATACCTTCACCAAGATCTCATGGGTTTCTGATGTCGTTTTATCCAATTTGAAGCAGAACTTAATGTTATGTCATTGCTCCATGTCTCGTACTACTCGGGTCACTCAATTAGACTGAATTCAATAAGCACTGCAGTAGAAGCATTGATCTAGTACCACAGAGGTCAAGTCCAGTCGTGTCTGTGTGTGTCTCCTCAGGCAAGCATGCTTCTATCAAACTTTTAATACCTACTTATGAGACCATTCATCGAGCTTTTTGGACACACCATGTGTGTAATTGTCAATTGGGACTGAAATAAAATAAACATGATAAAAACGAACAATGTCACTTTTCCAATTTTGCTTCTCTTAATTATATGACGACATGAAAACATTGTTTTGTTTCTTGCTAAACTTTTGATTCAGTGACCTATAAGACCAATTACTTTCTATTTTTTTTTTTTTCCGTGGAAAGGGTTTTCTTCCTTAAAAAGCTCTAGAGGGATGAAATATGAATGCATTCAAAATTTTCATTTTCCGGGCACTATCTCTCAAATTACCTTTTATAATATTTAATTACACATTACTGTCTATGATTCAGCCAATGAAGAATAAATTCCTCGTCCCCTTGGAGCTCACATAGCCCCAGACCATCACACACCCAACCCCGTGTTTTACTGTACCTCTTGTGTTTCTCGGAATATGCTCTTCATTAGGTCTGTGCCACAACCTAACTATCCATCAGTGCTGTTTAAGTTGAGCTTTTATTCATCTGCGAATATAACATTATCCCAGTAACTGTCAGGCATTTTCTTATTAGCTGAACTTATAAAAGGTTTTCTCCCAGCTACCATACCATTAAAATTGTTTCTCCAGAGGGCCCTTTTTACTGTTTCTGGGCTTTCCTTTGTTACAGTTTCTTGTTGAAGCTCTGTTGCTGTAGTAGGAGAATTTATAGAGGGATTCTGGCGTACTTTTCGGACAATTCATATTTTGTCCCTCTCGATCAGCAGTTTAGAAACCCCTGTTTTCTGCCAACTTTTCAATCTATCCTCTGTTTTAAATCATTTTATGATGGTCGACACCGTTTAAATAGGCTTACTGGTCTCTTGGCTCATTTGTTTGAATTTACAGCCCTTTTCGCCCATAGAATCTAACTCAGACGAGTCTCAATCAACGTTGGTATTTACCATCTCATGCCCGCGGTTATTGAGGTGAAACATGCAGCTGTGGGGACCTTAGGGCTTGTACTGACTATTTCCTACAACATAAAAATAAAGTTGATACGATAATGTCCAGAAAAGTGCTTAGAATTAAGAATAAAATGGGTGACCGACCACGTGCTGTTGGCATTATAAAAAGGGTGGCAACCTGTAGACAGCCCGGCATTAATAGCCCTAATGTTGATACACCGTTAAACACAAAAAATAAAAAAAATTAAGAAAAACCGAAAATTCTGATTACTTTTGTGACCTGTGAATTCTATGTTTTAATCTACTTTTACTTCTATTTTTGTTATGAACAAATTATTTTGCGGGAATTTCAGGTTATTTTGATCCTTAGCAATGATACGTTACGGGCCTATTAAAAAAAGCTAAAAAGTTGCACTTTTGATAAGTAATTACAAGCTTAATTTCAAAATTTCGTTTTTCTGAATACTTTTGGGAGACACTGTATGTATTTTTCTGCCTTGAAATTTTGTTTTAAATAAGGAAAAATATTGCAACCATAAAATAAGTTATTGAGCCATCCTTGTAGACCACTAAAAATATGATGAAATAATAATTTTCTGGGCAGATTGAATTATTTGTGAGAGTAATTGCAAACAAATGTTTCTCTATCAGAAATCCATGAGATATAATTTTACCAGTTTTTGATCTCAGATTGCAGTGTATTTTTATGAAGGGAAATATAATGTTCTTTTAAAATATAACTATGTTTTATCCACATTATTAAGTAACATATTAAACCTTTTTTGAAGGAAAAAAAATGCATTTTAAATTCTTTGTATACCCCTAAAGTATATATCAGATTGAATGCTTGCTCTGTACTTGAAATTCTTTTGGTCACTGTCTTTTTACCTTTTTGAAAGACATTTTTTTTTTTTTTTTTTTTTTTTTTAACGGCGCATCTACATCTTGGCCATTAGTGCCGGGCTATCTACAGGTTGCCACCCTAATTTTTGTTATTGTCAAAATGTTTAGAATAAACAGGCAAAGTTTCATTCATGAGGAAATAATTCAAAAATATCGATTTTTCTAATGTTTGTACGTGATCAGCTGATGTACAATATACCACTTGTTAGATAGATAAAATCAGGGCCCCCTAAGGTGAAAGCAACTCGACCTAAAAGATCTATATCAGGCCTGATAACCTGCTGGGTCACCTATAGTAGCCCTGCATCCTAGATGAACCCTCTGATTTTCTGAGGTGTAACCTCAGAATCTCTCCCCGAGTCCCTTTTTTTCACACAGCCAAAGCCTTCTTCTGAGTACAGTACAATCACAAATTATATTTACAGGTGTTTTCTCCTCTATCCCGCACATCCTGCATAGGGAGGTTGTAGCCTGGCCCATTTTATGTAGATGTTTCATCATCTTTGCATGACCTGTGTAAAGAGGTGTAGTGTTTCTCATAGGCTTTCTATGTAGGGACAAAATTGTCTTTGTTCTTTTCCTATCTCTCGTGTTTAGGAAACGCTTTGAGTGTCTTTAAGTTTGGATTCTTTGCCAAATGCCTAGGTTTTCTGTACTCAATACTAAACGATCTAGCATGTTCCTGCATTTATCCACAATCTTGTACCTAATGCAGGTGCCCTTGGTAGCTGCTATTGGTGCCTGGCTGTCAGAATATATATTGACTTTTGCACGAAAAGTCCCAATTTGCAACATCTCTGTACATGTCCTTATACCAATGACTTCTGCCTGGAAAACCGTAGGGAAGTTCCCCAAGGGGATCGAGATCCTCATTTCTCTTCTGCTTGCCACCCAACCCCAGTTCAAATTCCTTCTACTGTATTAGAGCCGTCAGTGAAGGAGTGTGAATCCCCCATTGGAAGGTTAGCCTGCCAAGTTGGGATAGTATTTCTGTCTGCTTTGATTATCTCAAACCCCCTGTTAATCCTGAAGACTGGTGACATGTAGTCCGAGTGCATCTGTAGTATAGACAGTCTCTCATTTTCTGTGATGTCATAAAAATTTGTAGTTAACATGTCATGTTGTCAAGGTTTTTCTTATTTCTGTAATTCTAAGCGTAAGAGTTCTCATATTTTGAAAACCTTATAGAGGTAAATAACCGATGTTATAAGAAGTCAGTTTTCCATAGAGTTTACCTTTTAAATTGTATTAATAAAAGATAATACTAAAAGTCCGACTCGCAGGAACTGCCTCATCTTAGCGCGGTTCCGTTCTTATCCCTAGTCTAATTTCGAAAGATTAAAATAGAAGCAGTTATTATTTTGTTGAGAGGAGATCGTTGACCGTTGATGATGCAAGGTAGGGATTGTCCGGGTTCGGTCACTGCTACTTAATAATACATACCCCATATGTGTATGTATGTGGGCATATATATGTACATATGTGTGCGTGTATATGTGTATGTGTATATGCATATATATAAATATATATATTATATATAAATATTAAAAAAATAACAATTAAAAAATAACAAGGAATAAAAAACAGACAAAAAGAACAGTTCGAATAAGCGAAATCAATTACTTTAAAGCTTTAAGCTCTTATTTCTCCGATTGTCATCGCCTAATAAAAACTTTCATTAGAACCTTTTATGTAGAGCATTTAATAAGCTTTCTAATGGTATTCTTCCGTTTACCAAGATTTTCAACCGTTTTCGAGATATTAATGAAAGTTCCCAAAATTTACATTATTTCTAACAACAGAAAATTGGTCTCATTTTTCATATCCTGTTTTACACACAAAATTTTCCCAACATAAGAAATTACAAAAATAAAAAGCAATAAAAAACAAAGGGAAAGAGACAAAAATTACAAAAAGAACGACAAAAACCCGTTCATAAGAACAAAACAGACGTATTTGAAGTTTTAAGCACTTATTTCTCCGATTGACATAACCTAATCAAAAATAGTTTTAGAATAATTTTTGTAGAGAATTTAGTTAGCTTTCAAATAGTTTCTATCCACTTACCACGATTTCCCAACCGTGTTCGAGATATTAATGAAAGTATACGAAGTTCCCAAAACTTTTCATGTCTGTTCATAAAATATTTTATTCTAACCCTTCCTTAACTCCAAACGTAACATAACTTTCAACATATTAGTTTTAATGAATGTAGAACATGCAGATAATGTTTCAACTGAATCCCGTGATTCTAAGTACCCAAACCAAAAACGGTATTCAAAAACTATTTTTCCAATTTTATCGAAAACGGTTAAAGCTATCGCCTTGAAAATGCTTTCATTCGTTTTCCTAGCCCAAGAAGCCTATAAAAAGAGTACTTACAAGCTTATGAACTCAAAAACGTAAGCGTTACGTTTTTTTCTGCGCGAATTTCTCCCCAAACGCCATCTTCCAGTGGGCGGATTTTGCTGGTTAACGAACGTGACCTTTCAAATTGAACGACTTTTTTTTGTACCAAATTTCATCAAAATCGGACCATCAGGGAAGCCAGAAATGAGCGAACAGACAAATATATATATATATATATATATATATATATATATATATATATATATATATATATAAATAAATATATATATTTTAATGATTAATTTTTTTAAAAAGAAATAAAAATATTTTAATTATTTTAATAAGATTTATTATATGAGTTTGACTTAACCTCAGGGATTAAAGTTCCGAGTGAATGAACGATATCATATTGATTCTTAGACAATTCCGAAATACAAAACAATATTAAACTACACACAAACAATAATAAAATAATCGACAACTACAAAAAAAACAATTCTTACCTCTAAATCAATCCACTTCCAACAAAACCTCAATACACTTGGTATTCCTTGGAGGAGAGCTCTGCATTCCACCAACGCTGAGAAGCAACAGACTTCTTCTTCAATACAAGGCTGCTGTAATTAAATGAGGACAGACCCCAACTCCTCCTTCCATGAATGCAGGGAATCGACGGACGCCTTCTCTCTATCGCTGCTGGGACTAGACTGACGCTTCATTCGAGAAAGCGGGAAAGTTTGGCGTCCTTGCTTCTTAACTTCCGCAGTTTACCGGATTATATATAAAGATAACAATTGTTTTTTGCAATACCAAATAATTAATTTATTGTTATCTGGATGTACATTTAATATGGATATATTGTATACCAGTATTGTCCAAAAACATTATTAATTTTGATCGTATATAATATGATGTTATTTGTATATCTGGTTTGTGATTTGCGCAGGCTTTTCCAAATATCGATGGTTATTTGAATTTAAAAATATTTTCGTGAATTTAATATATCATTACAATATATATATATATATATATATATATATATATATATATATATATATACAAATTTGAACCACCGTTATTTTCGGTCTCTAGGGGTTCTGAAACGCAAAATTTTCTTGTCGGCACTTCCGGATTGTTTCATTGTATCAACCTTATAAGCGGGGTTCCTCCCTATGGGGGAGGGAGGAACCGCGCTAAAAACTATACTAGTTATTCCTTGCAAGTTATGTCTCATTGTTAATTATACAAGTGATGAAATTTGAAAAATTATATTATCTCATACAAAAGCAATTTAGAATATTTGCAGGTCGCGATATTTAAGAAGTACTATTTCTTCTATTAATAATGAATGTAGGGGTCTCCCGTGGTCGTCTAGTGGCTAGCACGCTAGATTCATAAGCGGGAGATGGTGGGTTCGATCCCCACCAGCGACAGGAATTTTCTCATCTCAGGGCTCGCTGAGAAAATTCCTGGCTGCACCCTGGATGTCGGCGCTTATGGCCAAGATTTGTTGATGCGCTGTAAAAAAAAATTAATAAAAAAAAAATAATGAATGTAAATACCTCATAATATTTTATGAGTTATAAATGTTATTAGAGAAATAAATATTTTTATTTAAACATTGTTTTTTAATGTTTTATCTTTTGAGGTACGTCAACTTCAGTACTATCCAATTCTTGTTTTTCTGAAAATTAATGGTAATTCTTAAATTGATCAGTTTTCATGGAGACTAGTTGTTGGAAAACAAAGGACAAGATTTATTCTGCAATGGATGAGACCCAATGTTGATGAGCATTGTGCAAATAGAGGCATAATGTTTATTTTATTGTGTCGGTCCAGTGGGTAGGGATTAGAAACTTGTAACTGACTACCTACCTGTGCTAGTTCGAATCGGACTTGAAGTGGTTTGATTGTTTTTAGTGATGCACTCAAAAATAAGCTACCTGAAAATGGATGAAAGTGTAGCAACCGTGTTGCTAATGTCTCTCTATAAAAAAAGTTTGGGTTTACAAGTATGAGTTTTATTGTGGGTTTTGCAGTGCTTAAAACTCTTGTTTGAGTACATATATGATGAATCAAACTCTTTCTATAATCTCATAATGAACGTACTAAATTTTGATTTTCTGTCGTTTAAAATTTGTCTGATAGACTTCAGGACTGCTTATATCTTTGAAATTAAAGCTTATATTCTTTGCATGATATATATTTATAAATTATGTAATTATACCAGGGGTTGAAAATAATTGTTAACTTTTATTTTTAAAAAGTATTTATTAAACTTTTAATTTTATTTTCATGTTGAAAAAGTAAAAGTTATCAAATAAATTTTTGATCTTAAAGTTTTTAACTGTTATTTTTCAACTTAAAAATAAAAGTTTTAAAGTAATTGTTATTATAATACATAACACATTCACTGCCCCTTATTATTTCAAAACTTCCTACGGAGCCAACTACTTTTTATCTTATTTTCTTTAATAAATAGCTAAGAATATAAAGTATAATGAGTTGAAATGCATTTCTAATGACACTAACATCCGGTTTGAAGCACGCCCCGGCTCCTGGGGCGAGGGCACCGTGAGAAGTCTCACCCCAGTAGCCAACTCTAGTCTCGCGCGTTACCTGAAATGGTTCGTATAATTTTCTTTGTAGGGCAATCTATTGAATAAATACCAATAAAGTGATATTTTACTTATGACCAAGTTAAATAACATGCTTTTATTGTATAAATAAACACACCATATAGGTGTAATTTATTTTGCATTATTATTTTATTTTATTTATTTACAATTTTCTTAACTTATATGTAAAACTTATAAATATTCTTTATAACCTAACTTATGCTACTAATATTTCACTAACTAACATACTTTTATAATAATTATTTATTTTTATACTTATACTAACAATAATTATTGTTATGGAATTTCATAATTATGAATAGAATCAAGGGAAGAATCTATTTCTAACTCGTCATCAGGCGTGTTGAAGATTAGGTCATGAATTTCCTCTACTGTGGAAATAATTGTGTTCCCCTTCCTTTCTGTTTTCCCTAGTAAAAATAAGAAAATAGTAGTTACTCTAAAAATCTAAAATGGCTCCTAAATATTCACTAAATCAAAGTTAAATACCTTTTTCTGATCTTTTCCTATTTAAGGTGATACCAGAACCTAGAAAATCGTATCAGAATATTTTATAAGAATGTTCCTAAATTCTTCGCTCCATTTTTAATTATAGAAATACTCATAATTTCGTACCTGAAGCAACAGGAGCGAGATATTACTTGCGCTAAGTTGACTAGTCAGGATGAACGTGTCTCCTACACTTTCATCTAGTAAACCGATAAATATATTATAAAGATGCAGAACACGACGCTAAAACGAATAATTATTCGTTTTAATAAATTATTTTTAATACAACGGCGTCCGTCATAAATCTTATGAAGAAAATTTGTTTTATGTATATATTAAAAAAAATGACAAACTTGAATATAATCCTTGACCACTGTAGATTTTTTTTCACTACGTCCAGACATTTTGTGGAGGTCCGGTGTGTCCGAGTGTCATGAAACCACATAACGTGATCCACACGAAAGTGTAATACAATGTCAATTACATTTTAGGATCTAAAGAACAACGTTCCACAATAATTAAACGCACTGAATAAATATAAAATGGTTTTACAACTTACATTATTATTATTTTATTCTTACGTAAATTTCGAGAAAATTGAAGAAATAATAATAATTTTTTAAACAAAGAACATTTCCCTTATTTTGAAGAATTAATTTAATTTCTATAATAATTTATCCTTTATGTTTGTCGAATTTAGATTATATCTATAATCATTTAATATATACTTTAGGGTTGAAAAGGCTCTTTCAACACTTGAGTGGCTGGGCTGGGCGGTGTAGGATAAGTGCTAGTTAATATAGGTATGGAAGTGTGTATTTTCTTTCTTCCCAGTATTCCAGGTATTGTAAACCAACGAAACCCTAAAATTCTTGATTAAAATACTTAAACATTTTATTTCACATTGAAAAAAATAAAAGTATTACTTTAACTTTTATTTTCATGTACCTAATTTTAAAAGTTCCTAAATAACTTTTACTCTTAAAACTTTTTAATAAAAGTTGTTTTAAGTGTTATTTTTTAAATTAAAAAAAAGTTTTTTTAACAGTTAAATTTTAACTTTTTCGATAAAAAAAAAACTGTTTCAATCCCTGAATTATACTATACTAGAACTGTACAAATTCAACTTAGTTCTTCTTTCATAACTTAGTTAGTAATTGTTGTGCACCTATGTAGCCTACCAAGAAGAAAAACGATAAGGTTGACTATTTCATAATTAACACTTTGGTTCAACCAAGTATTGAAATCCTTGACTCATTCTTCAGAATATTTGTTTTATATAGTACAGATAAACTTTAATGCCACATGCCACTACATTTCTCAATGATTTTTGTAGTTGATAATGAATGATAACAGATCGTAAGTTAGTTTTTATGATTCATTTAAATAATTAAACTGATTCCTTCATAATATTTCATAAACTATAATTGTGTACACATTTAATTTGTACTATGACTTTTTTTGATCTATATTAAATACTTTTTACAGTTAGTTAATGAAATACTTGACTCTTTCAGTATTCTTGCTGGTGGTTGGATCAATCTATTAATTTATATTAAAAATTATGCTTAATATCCCTGATTTTTTTTGTTTTGATAACATTTTTATTAGGGGGGGTCTCCCGTGGTCTAGTGGCTAGCGCGCTAGATTCATAAGCGGGAGATGGTGGGTTCGATCCCCACCGGCGCCAGAAATTTTCTCATCTCAGGGCTCGCTGAGAAAATTCCTGGTTGCACCCTGGATCTCGGCGCTAATGGCCAAGAATTATGTCGATGCGCCGTAAAAAAAAAAAAAAAAAAAAAAAAAAAAAAAAAAAAAAAAAAAATTTATTAGGGGGCGAGGTTAGCTCAGTGGTAGAGTACTGGACTAATAATTTGGAGGACCTGAGTTCAAATCTGGAGCAAGCACTGAAGATTTTTTCTTCTAGTGTCTTCGTTCATGGGTTGAATTCGGCCTCCCTGACCGTCCCTAGGCCAACCCAGCCTTTAATTAATTTAATAATGGGTACCTTGGGTGCTAATGACTAGCAGTCGAAGCAGTCAAGGGGAAAATCAGGCGGCCGGAGCATAGTACTGACCACACTATCTCCCTAGTGTGCCATATGGTCATGTATCAAATACCTCTATAGTACTTCCCCTCAGGGCCCTCGTGGTCTGTTACGGGACTGATTTTTTTTTTTTTTTATAACATTTTTATTATCTACAGATATAGCTTATCTTGTTAGATTTGGCTTTGTAACGCACAATTTTTTTTTTTTTTTTTTTTCGAGCAATGACATTAAATATCTGTAAACTTTTAGCACTCGGGTTAATTCGTCCATCGGATAATCGAAACAACATATATTTCTGAGATATCTTGGGTGTGGTCGTTAAGCGGTTAAGCTTGAAGAGAAATTCATTTTGGTTCCTCAAATTGTATTTTGTGAGGAATCATTGAGTTTTTATAATTAATGAGCCCCTTTGGTCAGATTACTTTTTTTCTCTGAGAAAAATTTGAAGTGTTATATTTATAGTCTTTCAACTTCACTTTTCATAGGTATTTTAATATGTTAAATTGAATGAAACAGCTTACGGAGTAATGAATTTAACTATTTATGAAAAAAGAGAGAAGAACTTAACAATATAGATATAGATTCCCTTTCTGAGTTAATTAATTCATTTTGAAGTATTATTTACATTTAACCCTTACTGTACCCAGAGAGGCGTATGGGATACTTCCTATCCACCTTTTTGATCCGTGACTTTGGTCACAACACAGGCCGAGTTCAAAATTAATTTCGGTTTTTGTGTATACAACTCATTTACAAAAGAATTATTATATATATTTACAGTTAAATTAATTAAATATTTAATTAAAATATGTAATACAGTGAACACATATATTAAATATTTAATTAAAATATTTAATATATTAATTAAAATTGAATCTCTTACAAGGGGAGTATACAGCGATGGGATCACCGATTTGGACCAATTTTTTTCTGGTGATTCTACATCGAAAAATAGTCGACACATGTCCGAGCGTTCCGTCCAATGCGCCTTAGGAGCCGAGAAATAAAATAAAATAGGTTGAAAGTGCTTTATTTTTTATATCGAGTTTAGAAAATGATATCGACATAATTCTTTCACCAACTCATTCATTTTATAAAGTAGAATAAAAGAAAAATATAATCATTAAACAATAATTTATATTTCCTCAAATATATTTAAAAATACGGTTACGTTTTCAGGTAAACAAGTATTATACATTTTTTCACACCAAAAATAATAGCAGATTTAAAATCAGCACCCCAAGAAACCCTATTATAGTGAATATCATTGAAAACAAAAAATAATGATTTTTCCCAGTGTGGAAGAGGCTAAATATTTGTAAGCGAAAAAGTAAAGTGAGTTTTGGAATTCAATATCTATATATAACGTTAATTTCAGAACACTTAGAAACACCCCGATGGGACGGAAATGTGTCACATTATAGCTTTTATCGACCCTCCAAGTTTGGTTTGAATCGGGTAAATATTCTTTGAAATATAGCCGGATACTTGAATCTTTAACAAACTTTACTTTAAAGGGTCCCCCCTTAGTGAAATTTAAAAAACATTTTTTTTTATTTTTATAATATTCCCAAAATTTGAATTTAGGGGGGTTCAATGTGCTAAAAACGAATCTGACATCCGTTTTTAAATAAAAAATTGTTTTACATACTCGACTCTATAGAAGTAATTATTCTACCAAAATATTCCATATAGTACCTACATTTAAAAAGTTATCGATTATAAAAAAAAAATTGATTTATGAATTTATTTATTGATTGATTTTGATTAGTTTTTCTGTGTTGCCAATCTCGATGGTTTTGTTCGTCTACAGTGATTGTTGGATCTGTTTCTGTAGACCTTAAGACAGTATTTCCCTAAGTAGAGCTCACCTTCCATGAGAGTCTGTTTGTTTCTTAAGAAGGGGAATTCCAAAATGGGCTCATTTCCTGTTTAAAATTACCCTTTACTGTGTTTTAATTTGTAGACATTCTTGTACTTGAATTAATAGTAGAGAGCCAAACTTTTTTTTTTCTACAGTGAAAGATTCAATTTTTTAATATTAAAAATAATGTATATATTTTACTTAGGGGGCATACAAATTTCAAAAAGGCTGAGACAGGGCTTGGCACAAAAATGATTTGGAAAAACGTCCTTTGTAAAAGTTGAATTGATTAAAAAGGTCTAAAGATTAAGCAATGCTTTTTTTTAGAGACCACTTTGATTCAACCACTTTTGATGGATGTGTTACCAATCTACCATTTTATTCAGAATTAAACTGACCAATAAAGAAAGATTCTTCTCTGAAGATATATTTGATTTTGTATTTTGTTGCTTTAACCTTCGTTATTTATTTCCAATAATTCATGAGAATTCATTTTGATATTTTTTTATCTTTGTATATAGTTAAATCAATCATTTTCAGAATCTACATCAATAATCCCTTAATGTATAAAGTTTATATTATTGTTTAAATGCTTCTTGAATTGCCAGTTCTTAGTAAGAGAGTCGGACACTCCATAAATATAAACTGTAAATCAATTCATAACATAAAAAGCTTAAAAGTACAGGAATACTCATATGAATTAGAAAAAATTAAACTTTACAATTTGATTTAAATTATTTTAATTTTTAATTTTAATTATTAAAATATACCTCTATAAAAACCATGATCTAACGTGTTTACATACTACAGGATAAATTGTTTGCCTAATAATGGGAAAGAGCTATAAGCTATTCACAATGACCTAGGAATAGGCTCCCTACCTAATGAAATAACAAATTAATAAATATATGGTGCATTAATGTTAATGGCTTCTGAGGCAATTTGTATAAATATATAAATTAAAAAGATAATTGCCACCCTTTTTAATACTAATCACATTCCAAAATAATTATACATATATAATAAAATTAAAAAAATGAATTAGTATATTATTTATACCCAGTTTAGCATAATACCAAACAAAATAATAAATCTTATTAAAGAAATGTTCATTGTAACATCTACTGCATGCTGCACATGAAATATTAAACACAATTGCAAGGGAAAATTTTTCTTTAGTCTAAAAGAGCTCACCTGTTTAAATAGTAAGAAGTACAGTGATAGGTGAAGGGATCGGTTTTCATTTCCATGAATGTCTGGACTTTCAGAAAATATGTTGTTAATTATATTATCTCTGTATAAATACATTTTCAACCTGTTTAGAGCAAAAAAAAAAAAAATTAGTTATACAAACAATGAGACCCCCAACCCACCTCAACAATTTTTACTATTTTTGGATATGTTGTTATACCTTTTCTTTTTATATATTTTCCAATTTATTTTATATTTTACATAATACAATCTCCTCTTAGTCCTGTTGGTACTTTTTTTGTGCTCAAAATTTTATTTGTTGGAATCTTTTATGCTACAACTTTACAGCAATGTCCATACTAAGACTCAAATAATAGTTAAGACTGGGAATCTACATTTAGATGAAATACTTTTTCCAGTCAAATTTTAAAGAGATATGTAATCTAGAAATGTATTTATCAATTCATTTTATACATTGTTTCATTATAGTAAACAAGAATTTATCTACTTTAATTAATGATTTTTCCTAATAGAGAAAAGAAAAACACCCTCTTTGATATATATTATTTTTGCGTGCCTTTCATTATTTTAGTACTTTATGCTATTTTATTTAAATCTATATTGTAAGCAAAAACAGATCATTGAAAATAATAAAATAATTATTTTAACTGAAATGGCAATCCAGGGCTTGGACTATCTGGAACTACTACTATTTATATCTGAAACTTATATCATAATATAAAGCATTGGTGGTGGCTGGAGTTATACCAATTGACCTCCTGATTGTAACACAGTTGATCTCTTAAGGTATCCTTGCTAAGAAGGTAGCCCATAGAGAAACTATAAGAGTTTGGCAGGAGCGGGGGATGACAGAACTAGAGGCAGGTGGACGGCGCGGATTGTGCGGGATTTGAATGCATGGGTTAGTAGGGAGTTTAGAGAGGTGGATTACTACCTCACCCATCTTCTTATGGGCCATGGGAATTTTCAGGGTTTCCTTTGGAAACTGGGAAAGCAGATGCCGGCTCCATGATGATAAAACTCGGACCATGACGGTGTTTACCACACCTTCTTTCAGTGTACAAGCTGGGTGGAAGAGCTGAAAGAGGTGAGTCTGGACACCGGTCCTCTCTCGCCGGAAACAATAATGCAGATGATGCTTTTAAGCCCTGATAAGTGGAGCGCTGTTGCCACTTTCACCAGCAGAGTTTTATGCAAAAATAAGTGGAAGGGAACAGCGTTAGTCCCCCATAAATATATTGAAAATATAGTGGGTTAGGGGAAAATACGGTACCCTCTTGAAGATTGGCCAAAGCAGCTGTTTCATTAGGGAATCATGAATAATGAGGGGTTATTGGTGAGTCCCACATACTGGGAGATTTGAACGAGGCAAACCTCCTGAAGGCCTTTCAGGTTTTCCCCTCATTGGAAAGAAAAGGCTTAGGAAAATAACTTTTAAAAAAAATATATTTGCTTCTTTTCGGAACATGAGGCATCGAATCATTTTTATATATTGTAGCATTATAGGAAAAAAAAAATTACTCTTCTTATTGTTTGTTTCAAGATCTGGATGCTTCTATGTATGTGTTTTCTGGGATAAACTTCTCAAAAGGAAATTTACCTCTTTGTTTCTTTAACACTGAAAATAATAATGATAGAAGTTGTCCCATCATTCATATAAGCAAGCTGTTCTAAGGTATAAAGTGAGTGTAGTTGATGAAATATAAAATAAGAATTGCTACCCATTAGGTCATAGGTAATATTAATATCTCAGGATTCTTACAACAAATATTTTCAACTTTTTTTATATTAAAAAGTACTCATTAGGAGCTGAGATAAATAAAAAAAATTAAACTTAAACTTTAGAAATGGTTTCCACTCCTTTGAGTATTAAAACATATCCAAAAATTGTCAAAAGTGGTGAGGTGAAGGGATCTTCTTGTAAATTGTATCTCTAAAAAAATTTAATTTCTTTTCAAATATTGAAAAGATATTTGTTTGTGATTTCTTGATGTTTAAAATTTATTTTAAATAACAAATAGTAACTAAAAATAGATCTGTAATTGCCCAAATTCTTTAGTCTGAATTGTTTATATACCCACTATTAAGTGCCTGGCTGAGCAGGGAAATGTTCTGTACCCTTTCAATTTAATTTCCTTTATGTATGAATTAATGTGTTTTCTTCCTATTCTTAAAACAATCCATTTTGTTTATTTTTTAGAATTGGAAGAACACAATATTCAACTGAGTATGAAACAAGGGACAAATCAACAAGGGACAGATCATTCAAGAAAGATATGTTAGCTGCTATCCTAATTATATAGCCCTCAATTTAAAAAATAAATAAATAAATAAATAAACAGAAATATTTTTAAGCAGTTTTTTTTCAGATCGATAATAATTATTTTAATATTGCTAGAAAAATTCCTTCTCCATGTAGGCAGAGTAAATATGTCAAAGAGACCTTCCTGACAACTTATTTTTTAATCTGAAAGAGCTTTTAGATATTTATCGAAAATTGGAATATGGATAATTGTATTTCCATTTTGAAACTATAAGTAATATTTTTTTATATACACGTTAAATTTTATTATAGCTAAATACTGATGTAAATGCTTCCAGCTGTTATATTCTTCATTCTCAAATGTTATTTTACTTCATAATTAAGGAAAAAAATAGGTATTAATAATGTAAAACAGAGTTTCATATTTAGAATTATTGTTCATGTTGATAAAGGGTAATTTACATCTAGTATTTTTAAATTTGACTGCAGTCGGTATTGAATTTGATACATGAAAACTCTAGACCTCCTGACCTCTTATTCTGATCTTTAACTTAAATAATGGACAAACTGGCAAAGCCTCACTAACAGTGATAGACATCTCTAAAAACTTACTTATTAACTTTTTCATGCTAATTCCACTACATAGTCAGTTTGCTTAGTTTGAATATTTTTCTCAGTTTTATACAAATTAATCATATCAATCAGAGCATTATGGTTTAGAGCGATTTAGAAGAAAACAAAAAGACAGCAGTAAACATATCACTAAAGCTGGATTATATTACAGAAAAGTATATACTTGTTTTTTATATTTAGCCTTACAACAATTCAGGCATCATTTTCAAGTTGGTTGAAAATAATCGTCAAAATCTCTCAATTACTTTTGAGGTGGAAAAATACATATCAGCATTACCTCAAGTGAATTAAAAAAAGTAGTAAATAAAAAAAAAAAAGTTTTGCTTCTTCACAGACTGCAATACTAAATTTTTATAGGGCTTTTCTATTTTAGTAACATTAAATAAGTTGAGTTATTTTTTATTAGGATTCCAAACCTTTCTTAATAGGTACAGGATAAGATATATTTGTGATTAAAATTTTGTCATTTTCATCTCATAACAATGAGTCTAATTATTTCACTTTTAATTTTAAATACAATTTTTTTTGTACAGATTCTGCAATAAATCTCAGAATCACTAAAAAAGTTAAACATAAATTAAAAAAGAAGAAGAAAATTAAGTGCAAGAGATTTATTTATTTTCTCATTGATGCTGCAGATTAAAGTTATAAAATTATAGTGGTATTGAAGTAAAAATCAATTTGTGTGTATTCAAGTTAGTTTGGTAACATAGAAAAATGCATAAAAACTTCATGTTAATAGTCAAGGGACTTATATATACCCCCTAATATGGACTCTAATATCCCTCCTTATGTGGACTTCTATATACTTCCTAATTGAGAATTCTATATCCACCCTTATTTAAACATCTTTATTTCTCTAATATGGAATTCTAAACCTCTCCTAATATAAAAAAATATATCCCACCTAATAGAAAATCCCTTTGTGCATCAACATATACATATATCCCTCCTAATATAATTGTAATTGTGTTAATTTTCAATTACGATTTAATTGTTAATTGTGCTTGCAATTAATTGTTACCAAATTCTGGTGTGTAACAATTACACTATTTTAACTATTTTTAATCATTTTTTTCACAATAGAAAAAAAAAACCTTTCATATATATTATTTTTGTATGCCTTCGATTATTTTAATACTATGTGCTATTTGATTTACATCTATGTTGTAAGCATTAACAGATCACTGTGAAAATAATAAAGTTATTTATTTAAACTAAAAATACAACCAGGGCTTGGGCTATTTTATATTTGAAAGTTATATAATATTAATATAAAGTTAAACTAATATGTTCTGCATGTTCTATAAGCAAAAAACTACTAAAATTATTTGTCTTAATCTTTTATTGCTCTTCTAAATTCTTCAATAAGCCGTGAATAACCAAGGTTTAGTAAGACAATTTTTCAAAAAGGAACATTTGCTACTTTTAGGAAAATTGGACTCCAATGAGTAAATAATTTAAATAATTATCAGCTTTTTACTATAAAAAATAGCAATTTATAGGGTTGGTCAGAAAGTGAGTGCAATTTTTGTTATCTTTGTTTTGATGTTATGTCATCCTAACCCTTCACATTAGACCTGGGCACTACTGAAATAATTTATTTCTCAAATAAATAAAATGGTTATTCATGAAATAATTATTTCCGAAATAATGGAAATTATTTAAATGTTATTTCATAGTTAAATAAAACAATCTTCATCAGATAACTAGATGTATTTATTCCTTGAATAATAATTTGAAAATTCATTTTTTCATCATTTTTTTAAATAAATCAACATATTTCTAAAAGCTTTATTTCTGAAATAACTATTTGATCATTGATATTTCAGTGTTTTTTATTTATGAAATAAATTATTTCACAGAGAAGCAAAATAATTATTTCCGAAATAACTTCATAATGAAATAACGTTTGTAATGGATGAGAATAATGGGAATGGTTAATTCTTTTTTTTTTTTCTACGCCACAGCGACATCTGGGCCATTAGCACCAACATCCAAGGTGCAGCTAGAAATTTTCTCAACGAGCCGTAATTTTTTTAACGGCGCTCAAACATTTGCGAAAAAAAATTTTGACTAAAACAATCTGATTCAAACATATAAGAGACCGGGCCATCCTGCCGGACAAAGTTCACCGATAATATGGAATTAATCCCGTCCAAAGTCCAGCTGCAATAGTAAAGAAATCAGGTGTTCCAATACTTTTTACGCATATAATATTGCATTTTATTGTTAAAATGTAAATTAATAACACAAATACCATTGTTTGATGCTGATTTTCAGGGAATATTTCAAATATAGCTTATCACCGTGTTATTGATGCCTTCTGTTTACCTAAAGCACCACTATTTTAGTCACAAATGTTAAAAAAGTAAAATATTCATCGGTGTTCCAATACTTTTTACACTAACTGCATATGTTTCATAAATAATTTAAATGAAGTTTCAGCTACTCAGACTTTAAAATCATTTTTGTCAACTTCAGCTCAATGAGGCTTGACAGGAAAACATGTATTTAGATGAAATTCTCGCATAAATTAAGATATCAGAATATATTATTTGATCAAATAATCATTTCGGAAATAAATATCTCTTTAATCATGAAATAATTTATTTGTGAAATAATTATTTCAGAAATAATATTAAAATAAAATGATAAAATAAATTATTTCTGAAATAATCTGTTAAGGTCATTTCATGATTTATTTCGAAAATATTATTTCAAATAAATTATGCCCAGGTCTACTTCACAAAATCCTTTTCTCAATCTATTTACAAATAATAAGAAAGGGATTTTAGAGAATGCTTCTGTACAGTCTTAGTTTCATTCCTAGCGTGTTGTTTGTCTCATTTGTGCTTTAAAAATTGGAGTATGGCTGAGCATTATCAACATATGCTTTACCATTTTCATTAGGGCCTTAATGCTGCTGAAATAGCTCATAGGACTTGTGGAGTTTATGGACATGATGCCATAAAAGAATGTGTGGTGCAAAAAAGATTTGTGCGATTCCATGATGGAAATATTATTGTGAAGGGTACATACCGGTATGGTCACCCTTAGACAGTGAATACTGAACAAAATACAGTTTGTTAGACGGATCTGATAGTCGGGAATATTTGGCCCGAAAAAGGCTATGCTTTGTGTCTGGTGGGATTTTAAAGGTGCTGTCTACTTAGAGATCTCCCAGTGAATCAAACCATTGATTCCATTAAATACTGTCAGCAACTTGACCGGTTGTAATAAAAAAAAATCACAGAGTAGAGCCTGGAATTGGTCAACAGAAAAGATATAAGTTTTCTACATTTTTAAATACTTGGGAGAAATTGTTGAATTTTGCCACACCCTCCTTGACCCTCCCTTCTTTCTGAAAGTCTTCTTCATTTAACGCACGTCCTTGGCTGTTCAGCAATTTGATGCCGTGCCACTCAGAAAAGCTGCATGTGTCATCTCTAATGTACACCTGCAGGGCTGTGCAGAGTGAAAGGTAATCTGCAGTCCCGTCTTCCTGGAAGCACAATGGACAAGTTGAAGAATCTACTTAACCGATCTTATGTAAATGGCTCTGCAGGTAATCGTGGCCTGTAGCCTTCCTAAAGGTAGCCACTTCAATATGTTTGTGTAAGTGTCAGGTATTCTGTAGACTACAGCTTCAGCTATTCTCGGACTCACTATTGCCGAACTCAATATAATATACTCGGCAGTCAAAATCACTCTTCTGTTACTTGTATCAACAAAAAACAACCAGATCTTTGGACATCTAAATGTATAGAGAGGTCCCAGGGAATAAAATGGTGTGCAGACGAGAGAGAGAGAGAGAGCATGCTACCATCCGGCCACTGAGAATAGAGAGAGAGTGAAATATAATTACCCGGCAACCTTCCGTCACAGCATCATCCTGATGAGTGCAGAAATTGGCGCTCAAGAGGTTATAATATTTCCACTGTTACCAACATATTCATAATGTGAATATGCATTTATACAAAAGATAAAAAATGCCATCTTCGCGCATTATAAATTTTCACAAATCAGTGAGTCATTTATTTTAATCAATATTTAAAACTGTATGTTAATGTGAATTTAAATATAATTATAACAAACAATTTTTACGTTTATTTATTTTACTAAAATACCAACGTCTTACCCGTGCCTTTCGTTATTCAACTGTTTTTTTAGTTTAAATTTCATAACAATATTATATATATTGTTATGAAATTCACTATATATATATATATATATATATATATATATATATATATATATATATATATATATATATATATAGTGAAAATCATTTATAACGGCATCGCTTATATCGGCGAACCGGTTATAACAGCGAAAATCTTTGCCTTAGTTTGGCCTGGCATATAAATACATTGAAGAAATATTGCTTATAACGTTGGCAGATATTAGAGTGGAATAAGTTACGAAAGCAAAATATGGCCGATGTTCGGGCACCGAGATCTGTTAGAGCGGTGGGATGTTGTTCCCACTTCTGAGGGTCCGGTCACCCACACCTCTCACATAGGATTCCGTGGAACTTAGTTTCATTCCGGGAACAAAAGGGTTGTTATTAGTGCCTAATACATTAATGCAATGTCGAAATGGAGGTCCTTCAGTATTTAAGAAAATGCGAATATTTTTTGATTATTGTCTTTGAAAAGAATTCGAGGTTTCTCATTCCACAACACTTTGGGCTAACCAGGAGAAAATAAGAAATACCTTTGAAAACAACTCATTTCCTTGAAATGGGATTAGAGGTTCTAAGCATTCTGAGTTAAATGAATCCTTGCTGAAGTGGTTTAAAATTCTACGAATTCTCAATGTAACTATCTATTGTCACATTTTACTTGAAAAAGCTCAAGAGTTTTCGGGCCTATTAAAAAATTATTTTGTATCCAACACATCTTGGCTTCATGTTTTTTTGTGAATGCCATGATATTGTTTTCAGGAAAATCTATGCCGAGACGTCCTGTGTTCTTCCAAGAATGAAGGACATCTCTAAATTCGAGAAGGTTATATAGACGAAGTCATTTTCAATAGCGATGAACCGGCCCTGTTATGTTGGTTAGCCTTTGATAAATGATTTATATTTGCTGGAGAAAAATGTCCAAGTGGGAAGCATTCTAAATAAAAAATAACTTTGATAGTTGCAGCCAATATGACAGGGACAAACAAGAAACACGTATTATAAACAGTAAATTAAAATTCCTCGTTGCTTTAAGAATATTCCTCTTCGATATGTGAGTTACCGAAAATCTTTGATGACTTCTAAATTGTATGAAGAGATTGTGCAGTAGGAGGAAGAGCTGAAGAAAAAAAAAACAAAAATGTTACTTCTTTAGGATAATAGTCCCACACATTCAGATTTCAATTAAGTCAATATATATATATATATATATATATATATATATATATATATATATATATATATATATATATATATATACAGTGAAACCTCTCTATAGCGGACACCTCTGGGAGAACTAAAGTTGTCCACTATAGAGAGGTGTCCGCTATACAGAGGGGTTGGTCGAGATGGATACATACCGAATTTGTATATTTAATTCATGTTTTAATTAACCATTTAATAATTACCCATCTCAAGTTTTTTTTTTAAGTATATAGAAAGAAGTTCAATTAGTATAAACTTAAAAAAAAAAATAATTAAACATATTTTCAGGCGTATATCCAAAGAGTAATAATGGAAGCTTGGATTCCTACTGACTAACTGTTTCCTCATTCACCGATGCCGATTCTCCACAAATGGCTCTAAATGAAATTTTGTACCTGCCACGAAATTTTTCCAGCCACGCATTGGAAGCTTTAAATTCAGAATAGCCCAACTGTCCAGGTATCTCTAGTGCTTTTGCCTGGATCATAGGACCTGATATGGGAATGTTTTGAACACGCACTCTTTTAAACCATTCCAGTGTAGCGAGATCGATTGTAAATCCGTGTCCAGTTCTTAGTTCTTGGACAACATGTTTGTCACAATTTTCCATCCATTTCTGCAAAATTTCATCTTTCTTATTCAATATTTCTGCTGCTTGTGTTTTCCCTATCTTAAAAAACTCGGCAACTTTACGCACACCACATTTTTCGCGATTAGAAAATGTTATCACGTCAATTTGTTCTTTAAGTGTCAGAGATTTCCGATTAGACATATTGAAGAGAAAGCACAATATTTACTCAACAAGAGCTAAAAACCAACTGAAAATTGAAGACAGGGAATGTGAACGGAATGAGAGTTTTGGAATATTCCCGGAACCGTGATACCTCGCATCTGCCAGCGGGAAAATCATATGCTTCTGCTGAAAAGGAAGAGGTTCCTGTTGTGAAATTCCTAAGAAGATATTACTAGTCACTAGTCTATCTATCTATCTATCTATATATATATATATCTTATTCTTACAAAGAGTTTGTTATTGTTAACGCATTTTACTGGAAACCTACACCGATAGGAACGCTTCGATAACTTACATTAGCTGTACTTGTCCGTAGTAAGGAGGTAAAAAATCAGGTTTCTCTGTCCGTGTCCGTTGTACAGAGGTGTCCGCAATATAGAGGTTTATTTTACCTATAGAAAAATTCGAGACCGTGAGAAAATGACCGTTAATAGAGGCGTCCGCTGTAGGGAGGTGTCTGTTAAGGGAGGTTTCACTGTATATATATATGTGTATGTGTGGGTATATATATATATATATATATATATATATATATATATATATATTTATATTCACTCTGGGAGGATGGAATAAACAAATTACCTGTAAGATAAGTAATAGATCAAAATGTGTCATATATAATTGATTAAAAATATTAACAAGAATCTGGAGTTTCTATTGAAATCAATAGTAAAAAACTCAAAGAACTTATTTCACAACCTATTACTGTATTTCTTATTTAACATTTTAGTGCCTATCCTCCCTTTCTGAAAACGGAGGAAACCCACTTAACTTATGATGCTGACCCGATGATGCAGTTCATTCGTGCAGTTAGTCAGACTTTTATATTTTATGTATGTATATATATATATATATATATATATATATATATATATATATATATATACACCAATGTATATACGTACATATTTAAATATAAAAGTCTGACTAACTGCGTCATTTTAGTGTTTCCATTACATTCTTGTCCCTAGTTTTATGTAGTTAGCTTGGAGAAGATATAGTTAATATTTTGTGAACAATAACACTTAAAAATTTTAGTTTCTAGGCATTATTACACACAGAAGACTTTCATTAGAAATTACTCACTCTGCCTCTTCGACGTCCTGCACTTCTGGATTGCGTCATCGGGTTGGCATCATATAGGTAGGGTGTGGGATGACATCCCAACCAAACTTCAATAATTTCTGCCGGGTCTGCATAGTCACTTGAGGATGGGCATTATCGTGATGGAAAACTATGCCTTTGCGATTAGCCAATTCTGGATGCTTTTGCTCAACCATTGTCTTTAATTGTTTCAACTGGCACAGTATACTCCAGAATTAATGGTCTGTTTTGGTGGGAGGAGCTCAAAATAAAGAAGACCTTTCCAGTCCCACCAAATGCACAGCATAGCTTTTTTTTGGACATTATCCTGCTTTTTGAGTGGTTAACACGTTAGGTGCGGCTGTTGTAAATATTTAAAAAAATGTATTTTACAAATATACGAAATATTCTACTGTTCAAAAATAAGTAAATAATTTAGTTCCACTTTAAACAACATTATTAAAAAAGTATTTTAATTTAGTTCAAATAAATCGATCCCGAATTTTCAATATTCATCCTAATAAAGGCACTAATTATTATGATGTCTATTGAAACAGTCTAAGCGAAACCCTGGATTATTGGGGTGCGAGTCACAATAACTTCTAACACGCCTGGCTTTTTTCGTAACCTCCCTGCTGGACATGCTTTTTCGTAAATGTTGGTAACACCCAATACAGACTTCTTTTTTTCCTTCCAGGCCCATCATGTTATATAAATGTATGTCGCCTTAAACTTCCTTCTCTTTGACATTTTATTTTATATTTTTTACGAAAGATCAAATCCTACCAAATAACTGCTTCTATTCCTTTACTATAGCACAAGGGATATGAACGGAACCGCACAAAGATGACGCAGTTCCTGTGAGTCGGACGTTTTAATGTATAATTATCCATTATCATATGGTTATTACTATTATTATTATTAAATCCTGCGTGGATTACGGGCAAGCACCGCACTGGATGAAAGAAGTTGTCTCCAGTGCCGCATATGCCCCCGGGGACATGTATGATAAAATGCATGATTTCCTCTTGTTACTTCGCAAAACAAACACGCTAGTGGCTCCATTTGTCATTACTATTAAAATTATTCATAAAAACACGAAAAATATCAGCCGCACTGATCTTTTGAAAATGAAACCGGACATACGTTACATGCATGCCCACAGGGGCATGCACCGCAGTTAACGTGTTAACGGCCGGTCACTTCCTTTTCCCCACAATATTCTTGTACAGGTATTATTTTCATCCCCAGTTGTCAACCTCTTTAAAAATGGATCATTAACATTGTGTTTTAGGGGAAAAAAATCAGTCACATAACAGGCCACTAAGGGCCCAGAGGGGCAGATACTGTAGATGTATCTGATTCTTGACCATACTTACTTGATTTTTCCCTTTTCAGGTACCCATTAATTAATGAAAGGGTGGTTGAGCCTAGGGACGATCTGGGACCCCAAACGATGACACTAGAAAAAAAATCTTTAGTGCACCCTCAGGTTTTGAACCTGGGTCCTCCAGTTCATTAGTCGAGTGCTCTACCACTGAGCTAACCTCGCCCCCCTATTGTGTTTCAGGAGAGAATTGCAAATGGAAATGCGGTCCAATCAATTATTTCCCGTCAAATTGTGAGGAACTTATATATGAAGAAGCAGATCCCTCAGTCCCCATATGATTTGAGACCCTTGCATGAGATATGTTAAGTGTTTCTGCGATATCCCTTGTCATAGAATGAGGGTTGTCTGTGAACAATGCTTGAATTTGGTCATCATCAACAGTTAAAGGACGACTCAAGCACTTTGTGTCTTCCAAGCAAAACTTTCCGGTTCTGAACCAAGCAAACCACTTAGGGATGGTGCTTTCTCCTTAGGCATCATCACCATACACTGCTAATTTTTTTATCCCTGTGTGCAGTGGATTTTCCTTTTCGGAAATAAAAAAATCATTAAATGACAAATATGAATTTTTTTTCTCTTCCATTTTTAGCAAGCAAAATACCACTTAAAGGTAAGGAATCTCGGTTGAAACTAAGGCATAAAAGCATATTAACTAATCGTCCTTTAGAATATGTAAATATTGTTGACCAAGTAAACATGGATTTATAAACACTAAGAGAATTAAATTGAAATATTTAATAACGCTATGAATTTATTTTACAACTCAAAAAAGTAGGTAAAAAAAATTGAAATGTTTTTTATTATAAATTGGTAATTCCAAATCAGTCCTAAACAAAGTTAACCCATAGAAATGGAGAAATCAATCTAACATGTGAAATTCAATATTGGTAAATTAGTTATATATCAATAGCATTATTACATTTTTTTTTTTTTTTTAGATATTTGTGGTTTCTTTTAAAATTGAGGATTACTATCTTCTTTGTGGCTGATGTTTAATTATTAACAAACAAATTTATAATTAATAATCAAACTATTTAATTACTCCAAATGTATTATGATGAACTTATAAAAGTATTAAATTAAATCTAAAAAAAAATGTTTAATAGGAAAAAAAAATGACAATTCTAATTCTTTAATATACTTCAAAATGAAAATTAATCTTGGTTTCAGACTTCACAATTACCGACAATAGACTCGTTTGGAAACCAAACTGATGAACTTCTTTCTTATAAAATAGCACGATTCTTCCTGATGTCAGCATTTTATTACTAGGAAAGAAAGTTCTTAAATCAAATGACTAAACTGCTGTTTGTAATAATCATGGGTATATATAAGGGGAGCTGCACCCCCCCCCAAAAAAAATTTTTTTGATGGTAAAAAGTTGTCTTAAAACCTTAAAAACAAATTAAATAAGATCACTTAGTTCATAAAAAATATTTTATTTTACGTCTATTTGCGTTTTAGTTGCCTAAAACTAGTCCAAGCTCTAAATTTGTAGTATTCCATACCCCGGAAATGGTCTCAGCCCCCCCAAAATTTTCCCAGCCCCTCCCAAAATTATTTTCTATATACGCCCAAGGTAATAATCCTTCATTTTTCAAATATATATTCATTATAATTTATAATGAAAGGGTTCATATTATGTATTATAAAAATAAAAATGTTCAAATAGTATAGTTTTATTGCAATAATTGATTTTAAACATTTTAAAAAAAAGTATGAAACTCTCTGCTATATATAAAAGTCCGACTCACAGTAACTGCGTCATCTTAGTGCGGTTTCATTCATATGCCTAGTGTACTTTTGAAGACATAGAATAAAAACAGTTATTACTTTGTTTAGATCAATCGTGAAACACGTATTCCAATGAAATCTCAAAGAAAAGCAAGATTGTTGGCAAAACACAGGAAACAGTATCCTAAGCGGAAATTACTCCTTCCGCCGTCCTAACAATGATCTCTCTAGAAAGACATTATTATAAATATGTTTCTAATTTACATAACTTTCTTTACTTAAATATTCATTTTAGTGTTAAATGCAATTAAAAATACTTTAATACTCATATTACTCTTAAATGCAATTTAAAATACGAAGATCCCAAAACTTTTCATGTCTTAATAAAACTTTTTTTCCGAATACTTCCTTAACTCCAAATGTAATCAAAATCGTAAACACATGGGACCTCGGTAAAATAGCTGTCAGCTCTTCTAGAATGCTTCTTGATTTATGGAGTAGGGATCAATGAACCCTATTAGCCCCTACAGGTAAAGATCTGGGACTGCATAAGTAAATAAAAAATACTAACATTCTTCAAGTGCTAATGGCCCCAGTAGCAGATGCACATTCTTCTCATGTTTTAAGGGAAAAAAATGCAATTAAAATAACATCAACTAATTAAAAACTAAGGCTAACAGAGAAAAAAAAAACTGAGGTAAACAGAGACAAAAATATTTACATGGCATTCTGCTCGGAAAGCTTTTTTTCTAATACCAAACTATTTTATTATTATTTTTTTTTTTTAATGGCGCATCAACTATTTGGCTATTAGCGCCGGGCTATCTACAGGTTGCCACCCTTTTATAATGCCAACAGCACGTGGCACCGACCACGCCCGACGTTGCTTAACTTCGGTGATCTACGGGAACCGGTGTATAATAACAAACTATTATTTCTAATTTTACGTATCCTGTTTTACTGCCAAAGACATTTTAGTCCTATAATCAATTAAAAAAAAAATTACAAGCAATAAAAAACTAAGGGTAACATACAAAAAGAACCGTTTAAATAAGAGAAACCAACTACTTCAAAGGTTTAAGGGCTTATTTCTCAAAATTTGGCTGTTGGAAAGAAAATTCCCTCAGAACATTTTTTGTAGAGAATTTAGTAAGCTTTCGAATGGCCACTTTCAACTTACCACAATTTTTCAACCGTTTTCGAGATATTAAGGAAAATATATGAAGTTCCTAAAACTTTGCATGTCTATTAATAAAATAGTTTATTCTACTCCTTCCTTAACTCCAAATGTAATTCAAATTCAAACATCTTTGTTTATATGAATTTCAAACATGCAGAAAATATTTGAACTGAATCCTATGATTCTAAATACCCAAACTAAAAACTTTATTCAACAACTATTATTCCACTTTTCTCGAAAACGGTTAAAGATATCGCCTTAAAAATGATTTCATTCGTGTTCCTCGGCCAAGATACCTATAAAACGAGTACTTGCGAGTACATGATCTAAGCGAATTTTTTGCGCACAAATTTCGCTCTAAAAACCATATTCCGGTGGAAGGATTTTGCTGGTTAACGAACTTGACCTTTTAAATTAGACGAAAGATTTTTGTACGAAATTTCTTCAAAATCGGACCATTATTCACTAAGCTAGAGCTAAATGTCTTTAAAGGTTTCCTAGCTACTTTCAATACGACTATCTCAGTTGGTGAAATCAATCAGTTACGACTGCAGAAATTATAAAAGTATTGATTTAATTTCTTTGACTGTTTTTATCTCTGTTTTCCTATTTCCTAGAGGAAGAGGTAGTCAAGGACATTCGTGAAAAGTCTGCAAAATAGATAGATTGGGTTATTGGGACAAATTTGTACCAAGTTCGTTAACCAGCAGAATCCGTCCACCGGAACATGGTTTTTTTGGGCTAATTTTGCATGAATAAAATTGTAATGCTTACGTTTCTGCATTACTGAGGTTCATCATCAGGCATCTACATAATATATAATAATATACATAATATATTCATCTGATGATGAACCTCAACAGGTTCTAAATGTTGCTAATATAAGTTAATGTTTTAACCACTTTTGGGGAGCAATTCCTACCAGTTTCTCCAAGATTCTATTGTTCCTTCCCCACCCTCACCTTTAACTTATGAATAAAGCAGGGATTTTTATATAAGCAAAAACAAGTGACTGCTAAGGCAAAAGCCTGTCATCAAATATGGTAACAGCTACGCTTTTCTAACTGTGCCTTGTTTTTTTTTATTTGTTTATAAAATGATGAAATCTTTCACATTAAATAGGGCATTTGTATAGTTATTTTACCAAATAAAATATTTTAAACAACATTATTCATCTTTCAGATAAGAACAACTGCATTCAATTAGGATAAATTTTTTACAAATAATTAAAGTTATAAATAAATGATAAATTTATAATAAAAAATATTATATATAACAATGAAAGCACTGAATCTTAATTTTATTTTAAATTTACAAACATATGTATGATTAAGACACTGAAAAATGGCCAGCAATTGTTAATAAAATTCGAAGTTTTAACCAGTTAATAAGAATCTAATACATTTATTTCCAATGGGAATCATACAGTTATTTATTTATTTATTTTAATATTTTGTTTTAAAATGTATCCATAATGGACATAATGAAATTAGGATAGATGGGGTCTCCCGTGGTCTAGTGGCTAGCACGCTAGATTCATAAGCGGGAGATGGTGGGTTCGATCCCCACCGGCGACAGGAATTTTCTCATCTCAGGGCTCGCTGAGAAAATTCCTGGCTGCACCCTGGATGTCGGCACTAATGGCCAAAAAAAATGGTAAAAAAAAAAAAATTAGGATAGATTATATTATTTTTTTTTATTTACGGATAGACTTTGATATTTTAGGATAATTTGATAATTAGGATAGACTTTGATATTTTAATACTGCTTGGAAGGTAAAACAAATTTTTAAGAACTACAGCAGTCTCACAAATCCGGATTAATGTGTTGAGGGTGGCCCAGACATGTAAGAGTGAATAGGATACATATGAAATAGAGAAATGTGTAAGGAATTATATCATTTTAATGTTAGGAATTATAGAATGAACTTCAAAATTTTACAATATAATATTTGTTTGTGGTTCTTGTTTTGGTATTTTTATCATATTTTCCGAGCCGTGAATGAAGTCTCTCTAGTAGTGCCTTATGACTATGAAGTCAGATGTCGCCATAGATTGTGATGTTAAACCGCTTATCTATTCCTTACCATCAAAATAAATATAAAATTACCAAAAATTGAATCTTTCTCAGGAAGACACACGAGTTTTGTCACGTTTTTTTATCATCACTATCTGGCTCATCTTAATTTTCTTTAAAAAGGTCTATGATTTCCTCATCTGCTAACTCTTTAACACGCTTCCACTTGAAGAACTTCAACGCCCAAAATGTTTTTGAAGCCATTTATCCTTTAGATAATAACAGTTAGCTCATTATCAATGTTGTCTCTCTGATTTCATCAACCTTTAAAAAAAAAACTAAGCGGGCAATTTTTTTACATGCCGGAATTCCTGCAAGCCTGCTTGATGATTCGAGCCTCCACTTCTGAATATTTTATACTTTCCAACCTCATTTTTTGATCTGAGCTTTCAACTTGCTATGGGAGAGTTAGAAATGTTATTAATTTTTTTTTCTTTTTTTTATGGCCTATTTTAATTTTTTTGTATGCCCTATTTAACATAATAAATACTTGCTTTTGTTTTTATTGAATAAATATTTCTTTGGGTTTTTTTTACAATAAATTCTTTTTTTCCTCTCTTATTGTGTTATTCGGTAACGACTCTTTCTCTACGTGGTAATTTTTAAAGCGAAGGTGTACACATTGAGTAACATCATACAGGGAGTTTGAAGCAGGATCGTAAAAACTCTTTATGACTGTAAAATTCGACAAAAAACTACATTGAACTGCCTACATTATGGTCTATAAGTATTATTAGTTTCTCCAGCAAGTGTACGGACATCCCCAATGTTGGGCTCATCTTGCAGTTAAACAATATAGAGAACTTATCAAACAGTTGGCAAAAAGTTAAACAAACAGTTCGTTTTAACATTTTTGAAGCGTTAAAATTTTGACGTCTTCCAAGGACATAGAAAATGAATTTGGCTTTCTGGATAAAAAGTAGTCCGGATATAACAGAGGGATGAGAGAGTCTAAGGTACGTAACAATGAAGAGACTGGCACAGGGTAGGATTGTAGGAGTACAGTCTTTAGATTTACAAACAAACCAAAAATTTAATTTAATATTATTTTAGGACTAAAATATAAGATTAGTAATTTTGAAAAATGGTTCTGCAAGATGTTACACTTGGATAAAGGGATGCTTGGGGAATTTCATTTTGCATATGAATAAAACTTAGTTTTATGAAATGTTTAATGTACACTAGTTTAAAATGTTTGTTTATCTTCAACAGCTGTGTACAGTGAGTAGAAAAAGATTGAGTTGATGCTGTACAAGTTAATATTATGTTGGTAATCATATTAACTTATTTGCTTTTTTTATTGGGAAGTTGTACTATCTTCCTCCATCCTTTGAAGTGCTAAGCATGCTAAAAATTATCAAATTTAACACTATTTTAAGTTGGATAATTTTATAATCTTATTGAATTCAAAGTTGAAACACTGATTTTAAAGTAATACTCAACTGAGAATTGTTTTAATCATTATGGTTATACCTTCTTCATCAGCAGGCCATTGTGGGGGCAAGTATTACAAAAGGTTGACATCACTCCTGGCCTTGAGGAGTGTGTCGTCATATAAATACAAATTAAATGTATGAATAGGGTTTAAGGACGAAGAACGTCTAAGGTTACCATCGTCCTGAATGAAATGTAGAGCACCTGAAAGAGCACAAAGCAAAATCTTTAATATTTAAAACATCCACTCAAATTGCTTGAACAGAAATTGTTGATGCTGGTTATATCATCTGAAAAACTGCATCATTTATTTCTTTAAAGTATAATGCTATTGTTACTGTAATTTTATAAGCACTGCATGATAGGCAACAGTAATATATTCATATCTTATTTAGCTGAAGTAAATAAGTTTGCATTTGTCATTTTGCATTGATATTGGATTGAATGTGTGTTACCTTTATTCTTCTTTGAAATTTCAGCATTAATTAAGAAATTTTATGTTCCAGGTACTCTCCTTTGGCTGGTGATCTTTTGGCAAATTCAATGCTCCCAGGAAATGCAATGAATGGGTCTGGCTGGTGTATTTTTGTCTACAATCTGGCCCCTGAAACAGAGGAAAATGTTCTTTGGCAACTATTTGGGCCTTTTGGTGCCGTCCAGAGTGTAAAAGTCATCAGAGACTTGCAAACAAATAAATGTAAAGGTTTTGGATTTGTTACTATGACAAATTATGATGAAGCTGTTGTTGCAATACAATCACTTAATGGGTATACTCTTGGTAACCGTGTCCTACAAGTGTCATTCAAAACAAACAAAAGTAAAACTTCATAAAGCTCCTGTTCATATTATTAATATTTATCTCTTTTTTCCATTTCTTTCTTTCTTTTTTTTTTTTCTTTTTTTTTTATAAAAAACTTTTCAATCTGTGACATAATGTCTAGTCATCTTGTTTTGAGACTGCTTAACCCCTTAAAGATCTCTAGTTTTAATTGATTATGATTATGCTAATGTAAGTTTTAATTACTTATATCAGATTTAAACAAATTAAATGGGTTATGCAGCCTTGAAACTTAAAAGAAATATAAATATATAAGGTATGTGTTTATTATGTGAGTTGGTTTGTGAGAGTGTGTGTGTATGTGTATGTGTGAGGTACATATAAACACTTACACACACCTTCACACTAAATCTCATTTATACATGAAGTATTTTTCAATTTATCAGGTTCTTAAAACTAGTCGTAACTAGTGCAAGTCCTGTGTTTCTTACACCATCTAGGATGTAATAAATGCAGGTATAAGTAATATTAGCTCTATATTGCCAGTTTTATTGTTTAATATATATATATATAAATATTTATTATTATGATTATTAATTCTACAATTAATAATGATTATTATTATTGTTGTTGGTAGCCATGTAGATTCAGCAACAGTATCTCATAAGAGTGTTAGTTAGTATTTCAATGTTGTATTCATTCAATGCTTTCTCTAATTTAGTATTCATTATTTGATTTGTGTTTTCGTGTAAAGATCATTATTAATATATATTATGCCTTTTTTATGAATTTTAAAATCATACTATATTTTTAATGAATAGTGTCATTTTTTGTGCTGTCTGTAATTAAATGTTGAATATTTTTGTGTTCACTGGTGTACCAATTACTTTTTTCTGAATATTTTCTATTCTTTTAGAAATTTTAATGTTTTTCTTGTATATCTTAATCAATTAAATTAATTTATAAACAAATTTACCAAGAAAATTTTGAAGTTTTCTTTCCATATTGTATTTATCATGTTTATTCTTAAAAATTTTTTCATTTTTATCAGTAATTCAGAAGGAGCACATGTGATAATTATCTGTAATTATATCACCACAATTATTCTTATAATTATTATTATTATATAAATATATATGTATATTTAGAGTTTAAAACTCTTTTAAAAAGGAACTTGGACCTGAAGTAAACTATAATTATTTTCCTTATAATGAATTGGCAAAATTCAATAATATATTTATTTAATAATTTTATTATGAGCAGTGAGTAAATTAAAGACAGCCAGGAGTATTTTCATTCATAGTTCGTTTTACTTAATAGTAACTGATTACAAATATCTTGATTATTGGTACATTGTATTACATGTTTAAAGTTGTTTTCTAACTTTTTTTTATCAAAATATTTAATTGCAGTATATTACAAATCATAAATCTGCATTATATTTATTATAATTTTTCAACCCATGTGTGTCTGTAGATGTTTCATTCAATACTTTTTTGTCAACTGTTTCCCTTGTTTATTACCATGTTTTATTGTAATTTTTAAAGGTTTGTTTGGGAACATTTTTCTTTCCAATTTTCCGTAATTTTTTTTGTGTACTTTTGTTTATTTTGCTATATTGATTTAAAGTGCTTAATATAAACCACAGTCAGAATATTGTATTTATTATTTACTTTTATTAGAAAAAAATTTGTGTGTTTATGTTCTATTATATGTGTTAAATTTAAACCAAGCATTTACATATATGATCTGCTGACTTTTTTTTGATTGTGGTAAGGGGGGAAGAACACAGACTTGCACATTGAAGCATGAAATTCATGTTTTGTAATCACATTGATATACTATTTGTGTATATAAGTTTTTGATCTGAAGAAATTGTATGAAATATTTTTACTCGAACTAAAACTTATGTATACAGTTATGTACATGCATAATGTGAGTTTAAGCATTCCGAGAACAAATACATGCAAGGGAGAGGTAATTGTACCTGTTTAACAGTATTTTCTCAGTGTACTTATTTTTTGAAGAAAATGTTTATAGGATAGTCTTCTTTAAGATGAAGGCCTACAAGATAGATAGTTCCTCATTATTGAGGAATAAGAGTTTTTCGCACTTAGCTCAAATATTAAATAATCAACAAAACCTGGATAAAACATCAAAATTGTCTACAATCATTTTGCTCAAGTATAATTATTCTTGGCCCTGAAGACATAGAATGATTATATTAAATGGGAAAAGAGAAGTTATTGTTCAAGAACAGTTTATTTGTAGTATGGTTTTATAATACTTTAGATAATAGCAGCCTTTGCATTGTTTACATTTGTTTTTACAGATGTATAATATTCTGCAATAAATTGTGCAATACTTTCAAAATCTGGTTTTGTTATATTTATATATATATATTATGGTATTAATTCCTGTTTTTAGAATTTTAAGAGGCATTATCAGTGATCAATATTATATTAAGAATAGGTTGTTAAGCAATCTGAAAATCAAAATGATATGTATGGTTCCTGAAATTCATTCAAAATATTCCTTTGTTCTTGCATCCACAAGTGAACTTGTTGCATCATGCATTCAGTCTCTTAAATATACACACCCACTCATGCGCACATCTTTTGTTATTGAATTACTCATTACTGATTGGGAATTACAAATTTAATTGTCTGAAGTACATTTTCTTCAGTTCACTTTACTGGATACTATTGACATCAGGCCTGCTTAATACAATCTTCATTTATGTCTTCTTTGACATGATTTGAAAAAAAAAAAAAAAAAAAAATGTGAACGGTGATTCATCTTGTTTGTTGAAGTGTATATATTGAAAATGTAATAGTAATTGCTATCGGTATGGCAAAGGGAGTAGATATAACAGTTACAACGGTTTAGTGAGAAAGGGATTTAAAGGCATGATTAAAAATGAAATTTGTGATATCAAATATTTGCATTTAAATTGTTCAAAGTGAATAAACATTGGGCAACCTAGTTATCCAATAAGTTTCTTCGATAGTTTTGTCTTTAATTCTTGAATTTATAGAGACTGTAATATAAATTGTTTGACTATAGCCATGTTTTAAAAAATATAATTAAAATGACATTGAGAATATCACAGGCCTAACATTTTTCCTTACACGTAGAGTCCATGTTATTTAAAAACTATAGAGGGGTTTATTTAAATATTTTTATCTATTCTTTATTTTTGAAAAAATATTAGTTATAGGATGTGCTTGATAGGTGAATTGTAAAATATCCTCTGAAACATAATACTATACAAAAAAAACAATTAAAATGTAAGTATATGTGATGTAAAAAGAACACTGATATTAATTCGTTTTCTTTTATAAGGTATAGAAATGAGACAATACTTCTATATGTACAAACTCCATGAATGAATTTTCAAACATTCCAAAAGATTTATAAATTAGGAAAAACATTAATGATATCCAAACATTTTGATTAATTTATAATTTATATATGTCCAGAAGTCATTATACTAACAATTATATCTTGGTACTCCTTTATCCCCTCTTTCTCAACCTTTTTTGCTAGAATATCGGTACTTAAAGGCCTGTAATAGTACATAATCAGGACCATTTCATTGTAACATAAATTAATCTTGAATGATATTTTATATTCTTATAACAGTATATTGCAATGTAAATAAATTGTTTTACATGATTCTCAAAATTAGAAATCCGTCACTACTGCATAATCCCTTGTACCCCTCCTCGAAAAATATGATGTTTCATTTTCAGTTATCTACTGACTATAAATGTCATCAGGGATAATTACAGATTAGAAATCTTATCACTTTAATGTTCTTGTTTGGCCAATAAAGATTAACTATTTATTATAGAAAACAAATATCCACAAAAAAATGTGTTCAAGTGCAGGAGACTTGTTAAAAAATAATTTTAAAAAATACAAAAAAAAAAAAAAAAAAAACTGAAATATATAACTGTGACTGGGATTTAATTAAGTAGTGAATGTACTTAGGTGGTTTAGGATCAGAATGAAGACTGTTCATATAATACTGGTACAAAATCATAACACATTTTATACAGTCTAGTTAATGGTTTTCCCCCTAGTTACTGATATTACAGAGTAATTCCATTTCCAAGTTCAAAGAAATTATTTTTAATGCAAATCAGAGCAAAGTTTTATAGCTTGTAAGTCAAACACCATAATATGAAATAAAATCACACATTATAAATAACCCATTGTGTGTGCATAGTATATATGTTCCTTAACCTACTACTAATTTATATACTCACACCATAAGAAAGATCACAAAAATACACAATTAAATAAGAATTTACATGATCAAATAACATATTTTATACAACATATATATTCTTCACACACAAAACACCATGGTTTAGTCATCCATTTATTAAATACTGTAATATATTAGTGTGATATATCAATGTGGTGCTCTGAATGTATATTATGCTCATAAAAATTAATACTGGCCATAAAGGAAGATTTGGCAGAGTAAATAAAGATGTAAAAATTGTAATTTATTGTCATATTTCTTACAAAACAAAGAAAACTTGTTGTTTGAAGGCATACGTCCATAGAGTGTTGTTATATGCAAGATTGTATTTGTGTTACAGTAGAAAAAATGTAACATTGTGGGATATGTAAGAAGTATATTTATAACTATCATATCCAATTGTTAATATATAAGTATACCTTTCTTGCATGTAAAAAGAAACAACGTGATGCTAAATACGTAAGTGTACATAAATCTTAAGTATAGAGCCTCATTAATTAGGATTTAAAGCTTTTAAAGCAGTTTTCATTTAATTGTTATTATTTCAGCTGTTTTCATATTTTTTAAAACTTTTTTGTCTAATTTTTGAAAATCAGATCTTCCAAAGTAAAACAACACAACCTAATTCTTTTTATAGAATTATAGATAATGAATAGATGTCATCAAAGTAAAATTACAACGAGAAGTTTAGTTAAAAAATATGTTCTTCATAGACATTTAAAAAAATAAAGTATAATAAAATAAATAAGTACGAGTTCTAATCAAATGTGATAATGCTAACATTTTGACCCCAAAGTGCATGTTGTACAGTAACACAGTTGCATACATATAATCAATATTATAGGCACACAGGGTCAAATTAACTGCTTTTTTCCTTTATTTTTGTTTATTTTTCATGACATAAATCTAGTCAACCAGTGGACAGTGTTGTGTAAGAATTTGTTATACTTATATATTAGCTTGTTTCATGCGTACATCACAGAAAACATATTGGCACTAAACAAATTTATTTTAAAATACTCGTGTTTAATTTGTTAATGTACATACGTTATTTCAGATGCTTTATTTCAACACTTACTTAGAATAAATAGACTGTAAATAAAGTGTCAAATACCACGGAACATGTTTTGAGCATTGTAAAGCAAGCATATTAGAGCAACACACAATTTTACTTCTAAGAAATTTATGATGTGAGTCAATAATTTCATTTCTATAAATAGTAGGCCTATAAAATTCTGAATTTTTATTATTAACCCTTTATAAACATAAACTATAATTATCATTTTGCTTCAGTTTACTTTTAGACCTTCTTTTATGTTTCACAGAACAAATTATTTGCTCGTAGTGATTACTGAAGTTCAGATAAATATATATAAATTATAAAAATATATATAAATATAAATATATAGGCTGTGTACATGTAGTAGTTATGTAAAGAAAAGAAAAAAACGCTCCTGGTTCCATTCGTAAATGTCTTAAACTTTCATTATTTTAAAGTTAATTATTTTCAGTTTTTTATTTCTTTGCTCCTTCATATTAATTATATTACTGATATTTAAAACACTCCCTCCAAGAAGGCCATACATAGGGTGTGATATTTTCTTCAAAAATTAAAAAAAGATTGTTTGCAATACATTCCGATTTTTTTTTGTTTTCTTTTAATTTTGTTTTTAATTACATGCATTCATCACTCATGTTTTGATGTAGAAATTGAAAGTCAACTTTTATCAATGAGGACATTCTAGTTTAGGTGACCACTTCACAAATGTTAAAGAGAAAATTAGATTTTTATCTACTGTTGAAAGTAGCACATCTTTTGAGACCAATTGTATAAATTTTAATTTGGTCATTGTTATTCAAATGCTCAGGTATATTACTTGTCATAACTATCAATGTTCGCTAAGTTTGAAATGTTAGGTCTCCTGTAGTGAATATCAGCACAACGGTTGCCAGATGTAAATATGTACAGCGTTCGTGTTTCATGAATTTGGTTTCTAATTTAATTTCCTGATGTTGTTGTTTCACTCATTATTAAATATTTAATTATTAAAAAAAAATCTGGTTGGGAAATATTAGAAATCAAATACAAGAAACTGTTAAAATAATATTTAGTGATTTATATATAATTGGAATGAGGTACTTTTGAGGAAAATATCATTAATAAGTATTATTTTTATTGTCCCATATTCTATATATAAATATATATTTAAGGCCCATAAATTAAGTCTTGAAAATTTAAAATTTTCAAAAGTAAATTAAGAGAGTTAAGCTCCTGTTGTTCCAGGATTTACTTGTACTTTCTTAATAACATGAATGAATCTAGTAGAATTAAAATGTTTGTACTTAATTAATGTTATGAAATATGATTTCATTGTTTACTTAAAATATTAACATATAGAATCATGTCACACAGAATTCAAATTTTATTATAATTTGACTAAATTATTAATTTTTGTTTGGTATTATTTATTTATTAATTCATTAACCATTGTACATTTTTTTCTCATTTTAAAAATCATTTTAATCTAGGAAAGAAAGTTACCTACAAGAGCATGTCTGAGGCAATAAATATCTTTGTGAAAATGGGCACTTTCACATTGCAATGAATAGGTAGGATTATGTATGTATAAGTCCAATTATAGGTTCAGTTGTAGAAATTGTTAGGTAAATTACAAATTGTGTATTGTCTTTAAATTTTATGTACTGTGTTACCATATAGCTCATTAGTGTAGATTACCATAGATCCCTTCATGTACTTGCGCTTCCAAGTACGTTGTAGCACAAAAAAAAAATATTTACCTGCTATGCAACAACATAGTTCTATGAACACCATAATTTTTTATGGTGTATTAAATAAATAATTTTGTGTGATGAATTGTCACACTGTTTATATTGTACCTTTAATTCTTTACTTATATATAAAATAAAGAAATAACTGCAAATTGCAGCTAATACAAGATGGCATAAAAGTCATGTCATAATTAGGCTGTGTCACCCAGGGTGCACAATATTTATGCTTCTCTTGACAAAAATGCACTGAATTAACTTAATGTCAAAGAGGCATTCATCAGTGTATCCGTGTCCATTGATGTTCCATTTTTAGAATGATGATTATATGACATGACTTCTATACCACCCTGTATACTTTGTTTCAATATCTTTCTATAACATTCTTGCTTAGACTTGACAGGAAACTGTCTTATCGTTTGCTTATATAATGTACACAAATATCGTAACTACTTTGTGTCTATTAGTTGTCTATTTATATTTTACATAATACACTCTAATTATAAAATGAATGTTTGGCTTCCTATGTAAATTTCTTAATTTTTACACTTTGGTCCCCAATTTTGGAGTGATAACTTATTATTAAGGAAAACCTCATAGTCATATATATTTAATTGTGCATTTTAATTCTATTGTTCTGTGTGACCCCCTGATTATTTGCTGTGTTTGAAAGACCAATTATGTTATGGTAAGTTAAGATGTCTCTACAATATTGTTACCATATTGAGAGTTTTAGTTGGCATACTGTTGTTAAATCCATATACCAAATAAAGCAACAGTATGTCAATTGGATGAATAGTGAGGTATACATTTTCAGAAGTATCTTTCCATAACAAACTTTGTTGTAATTGCAATATTTGTACTTTTCCATGTTAAGGACTCACAATAAATTATTTAAAAAAAATATTTGTAATTTATTTTCCATTTACAAAAAAAAAAAAAAAAAAAATGTCAGAAATAATAATGGCTTTCGCCGATACCAGTGACGAGGGTCGTCACCAAGAGGTACGACAACAATTATAATGGCTTCTTCTTTCTTAAGGATTCATACTATGCCCTAATAAATCGGTTCTGGTGCCAAAAATAAATTTTGACTATTATACATTAAGATTTTACTGATTTCCCCCCTATTTTATAATCTAACACAATGACAAAATAACATTTTTAAGTGTGGTATTTTTTTCCCTGAATAATTGATTTAATTAAATCAATTATTTGTCTGCTGATGACAAACACTTTAGACCAGAACTTTTTCATTCTTTCTGATAGTTCCTTCCTCTGTCTTTTGGAGTTATATGCTTTTTTTTCTTTCATCCTGGAACATTTTGATTTTATTGTTAAATATTTCTTTTAGATTATCTCTCCCTTTTAAAATTTCTTCAGACATATTTAGTTCTATTAGATCCTCCTGGACTAAAGAAAACCATTTCTCTTTATTTTTAGTTTTTATTTTGAATGAAACAAAAAATCGGCTTAATTGATCTATTTTCCTTCATTCTTTACAGAGGAGCATAAAATGATATTTTCTTCTTTCTTATTGCATCAGAAATTCTCTCAGATTTGATATAAAGTTTATCATTTGAAATTAATATTATCTGATTGTTTTGAAATTTCTACCCAGAATTTTCCTCATAACTTTTCTTTTCCAAGTTTTCTACTTGTCGTTTATTGCACAGATCTACAGTTTCAGCAGCATTACGTGCTTCTAGTTCATCACAGTTGAAATTAGGCGTTTTTTTTATATATTGCTGAAAATCTAATTTAATTTTCTTGGCTCTAATTGCAAAATCATTTATTATCTAAAGAATTCTAGTTGATCCACTTTTTGAGGTATTTAAAATTATCGACATTAGTGATTTGTTAAGTATTTATATTGATGAAAACTGGTGTTTTTTTTCATATTAGTTAAGATCTTAGTCTTTTTAAAGGAGATTTTTAATCCAAATTTGGCAACTTGTATTTGAAGTAGTTATTTGCTTTAATTGTGTATTCTTTGTTCAGCTTCTTCCCAGTATTTACAAAGCAATGCCATATCATCAGAAAATGTCTGTCACGCAGGAGCCGCATCACTAAGCACTTCCTGCTTAGCAAATTATTCCTGAATAATTTGCTAAAAATAACCTATATAAATAAAATAAAAACATGAAAAGTTCTGCTCTTTTACATAGTTCAAAGTAACCCCACCCCTTCCGATTGACCGATTTAGGACTATATATATATATATATATATATATATATATATATATATATATATATATATATATATATATATATATGTATATTAATAGAGGGAGAGGGAAGATATATACCAGGTCATTCAAAAAGTCCTGTCGTTTTTTTGGGGGAAATTATAAATAAATAAATATTTTCAAATAATCACCTTTATTCATCAAAATATCCACCGTTACAGTCGGTAACCTTCTCCCAACGAGATGGTAAAGCCCAAACTCCTTCCTTAAAAAACTGTTGATTTTTACTGCAAAAATAAGTGGTCAGTTCGTGAATTAGGTTGTCACGGTCTTGAAAACATTTCTGTCTCAGATTGTTGTCGAGATCTCTGAATAGGTGATAATCAGTGGGTGACAGGTCAGGGGAATATGGTGGGTGAGGCAAAACTTCCCAGCCTATTTCTGTCAATTTTTCAAATTTCTGTCAATTTTTCAAATTTCTGTCAAAAATTGACAGAAATAGGCTGGGAAGTTTTGCCTCACCCACCATATTCCCCTGACCTGTCACCCACTGATTATCACCTATTCAGAGATCTCGACAACAATCTGAGACAGAAATGTTTTCAAGACCGTGACAACCTAATTCACGAACTGACCACTTATTTTTGCAGGAACGAATTTGGGCTTTACCATCTCGTTGGGAGAAGGTTACCGACTGTAACGGTGGATATTTTGATGAATAAAGGTGATTATTTGAAAATATTTATTTATTTATAATTTCCCCCAAAAAAACGACAGGACTTTTTGAATGACCTGGTATATATATATATATCAATTTTAAGGGTGGTCATTTTCGGTGTCTGCTAGGTAGGATCGATAAAGATTTGAAGACATTTTTCAAAAATTCTGTCATGAGTCCAACCTCAATAGCTACTTTAATTTTTAAGTTTTAGCTACTTTAATAAATACATAATTTTTGGGTTTGAGTCTATCAATTTCAAAAGGGAGGTTAATTAGATATCATTCATAACACTAAACTATGTATTTACTATTATTTTTATGTAATTTCAAGCTTAAAACACAGACGAAAAGGTTACAATGGAATAATAGGAAAATGCTGAATTGAACATGAAATATTATCTACAATTATTTTGGAAAGCAGTACTGATAAGTCCAGAGCTGTTCAGAAGGCTACTCCTTGACCAAAGGTAAAACTCAAATGCATATTCTGTATTACAGTGTTTATTGTATTTTTTAGCACTTTCTGAAAGAATGTATCTATTGAGATTGCACTCATGAATGAATTATTGAAAATCTTTCTTTAAATCTTCATTGATACTACCTACTAGATTTTGAAAATGACCCCACTAATATATATATATATATATATATATATATATATATATATATATATATATATATATATATATATAATTATATGTTTGGTGATACGGATTCTCTCTGCAGCGGTGTTGCTTATCTCAATGCAGCAATATTTCGTTGGTTTTGTCTCCGACTTCCTCTTATACTCGTGTATATATATATATATATATATATATATATATATATATATATATATATATATATATATATATATAGGTTATTTTAAGCAATATTCTTAGTTATGTAGCTCCTGCATGACGGACTATTTTTTTGCCGTTGTTTTTCCTACGAATCACTAAAATGGTACTAGAGTATTAGAATTTGTATTTAAACTCTTCAAGAGATTCTTCTTGATACTATTTGAAAGAGAAGAATTGTGGGTTTTCCTGATTTGTTGGAAGATGCCTACCTAAAACGCGGCTGTTTAGATATATCTATATCATAATTTATAGACTTATCGAATAAGGCGGAGGGTCAATAAAACTATGCCACACACTTTTTATTAGACTTCCCTATATGTTTCGCACCATTTTGGCGCCTCTTCAGGGGTCATGGGCGTATATAAGGGGAGGGGGCTGCAGCCCCCCGAAATTTTGATTTGATGGTAAAAACTTGTCGTAAAACCCTTAAAAATAAATGAAATAAGATCACTTAGTTCATAAAAATTCTTTTATTTTACGTGTAATAGCGTTTTAGTTGCCTAAAACTATTCCAAGCTCTAAATTTTTAGTATTCCATACCCCGGAAATGGTCTCAGCTCCCCCCCCCCGAAATTTTCCCAGCCCTTCCCGAAATTATTTTCTATATACGGCCATGTCAGGGGTATATACTTAAAACATAACTTCAGCCTCAACTTGAGGAGGAGAACCTTCCACTAGCAGGGCCTCGTCTAGACTGGTCATTGACTGAACGAATCCAATATGGTGTCAGATAGTCAGCTGATCGGTAATCGATCTGTCATATCTTTAAAATTGATTTTAATTTCCTATATAAATATAGTCCTTTAACGCTTAAAAAAAAAAAAAAAAAAAAAAAAAAAATCTATACACAACCCACCTTTTTCCTATTTTTTAACAAGTGTTATTTATAACAAAAAGGGTTATAGGACTATATTTCATCTGGAAATAATAAAATTCATGGAAATAGTAGATGTCTCTATACTAGTAAAAAAAAAAAAAAAAAAAAAAAATAGTTGACCATAAGTATATGTTTTCCGAGAAAAAACCAGCGAGTTTGAGTGTGACATGAGTGAGATCGGGCAACGATGCTCTGGAAGCTGTTTGCCTTAAAGCCCAATCCAGCCAACCGACCAATCATCTGGAAGTTAATGGGATGAGTCAGAAAAAATGACCGTTTTCTTTATGTTTGAACTTTGCATCATAATTCCTCTCTAATTTACATTCGGGAGCTAAGAATTGTGATAAGAAGTTCATGTTTGATCCCATCTGAATTATTTGGTAACCAGCATGCCCTCTATCTGGTCTCAGTACGTCTGTAGCTTTTCTTTGTTCACAATGACAGTAAAGTACAGAATTATCATAATTTTGCTTTATTTTTGGAAACGGAAGTTTTCAGCAACTGAAGCCATTCCTTTAGTGGTTGAATTTGAGGATGAAGACTCTTTGAATGAAAGGACGATGAGAAGATGGTTCCAAAAATGTATTAAGGTGATTTGAGCCTTGAAAAGAAATCTGGATCAGGGCGTGTTTCAATAGTCATTGACAACGCTCTGTGCACTGCTACTGAAGCCGATCCTACGAAAAGCACTTCTAAGGGTGCGTTTACACTAGGATAGTTATTGCAGGATATTTATATCAGAGAGAAATTCTGACTAATGTAAACCACGTAAAATTTATGTCTGGCATAAATTCTACATGGTTTACATTAGTCAGAATTTCTCTCTGATATAAATATCTTGCAATAACTATCCTAGTGTAAACGCACCCTAAGGGTGGGTTTACACTTGATAGTTATTGCAGGATATTTATATCGGATAGAAATTGCGACTACTGAAAACCCATATAAATTGCTACCATGAGCAATTTTACATGGGTTTTCAGTAGTCGCAATTTCTCTCCGATATAAATATCCTGCAATAACTAGCAAGTGTAAACCCACCCTTAGAGGTCTATTCAGTTCCAATAGCTTTCCACAACTTGAATGTAGTGAGTTCTTCGATTCTAAACCCAAAGAGTGGTGCCATCAAGGATTTCTACAGCTGGCTTCCAGAAGGCGTCAAACCATAGAACGCAATGGTATATATTTTGATTATTAAAAACCTTGTTAGTAGAAGAAAAAAAAAAACTTTGATTTTTACCTATAAAACGGTAATTTTTTTTTACTCACCTCATTAAAATCAAGTTTAAAGATATGACAGATCGATTATCGATCAGCTGACTATTTGACACCATATAGTTGAGGCTGAAGTTATGTTTTAAGTATATTCCCCTGAAGATGCGCTAAAATGGTGCGAAACATGTAGGGAAGTCTAATAAACAGTGTGAAAGTGTGTGGCGTAGTTTTATTGATATGAACGTATTGATAAGCTTATAAATTTGAGCAATGGGTCATTTAATGATTCGCATTTTTTCGCATTAATGTGTGTTTATTAGATACTTTGTAAGTTCATCAATAAATCTATGGGCTACCATCTGTAAGTGGTCTCTTTAGATCGTAATTTAAAATTCATTGTGAGTGTACAGCTGTCAGAATGTGCTTTATAGAAAATAATAATGTAAATTTCAGTTATTCGGTCGTTGCATTCAAGGTCTCGTCAAACCTTCATATTGTTTTAATAAAGGAATAGTTTATTCTGAGTGTCTTAAAGACAAAGTAGTTATTTGCCCATACTGGCCGTCATTTTTTATGTATTGCAACGAAATTAGGTACTCCTTGTAAAATTATATTAGTGTAATGTTCTCTTAGAAGTGGACTGTATTTTAGGCGCTTTGCCAAATCGCTGTATGGTAGAGGCGGAGTCTTACGGCACACAACAACGCTGCTTGTCTAGGAGTCTTACGGCACACAACAACGCTGCTTGTCTCGGAGTCTTACCGCACACAACGCTGCTTGTCTCGGAGTCTTACGGCAGACAACAACGCTGCTTGTCACGGAGTCTTCCGGCACACAACAACGCTGCTTGTCTCGGAGTCTTATGGCACACAACAACGCTGCTTGTCTAGGAGTCTTACGGAATACAGTGCTCCTACGAAGCACCAAAAAAGTCCGACTCGCAGGTACTGCGTCATCTTAGCGCGGTTCCGTTCCTATCTCTAGTGCTACTAATAAAGGAATAGTAGCAGTTATTGCTGGCGTATTGCTTCTACTTACCACGATGTCCCAACCGTTTACGAGATATTTTATGAAATATACGAAAATCCCAAACCTTTTATGCCTGTTAATGTAATGTTTTTTTCCTAGTACTTCCCTAACTCCAAATGGAACCAAAATTTAACTATCTTAGATTAGATGGATTTCAAACGTCTGGAACAAGTTTCAAATGAATCAATCGTTTCCGATTGTCCAAACTGAATATTAGTTCGGCAAATGATTTGTAACAATTTTTCTCGTAAACGGTTACAGATATCGCTTTATTAGTTTCATTCGTTATACTATGTTAAGAAACCTATAAAACGAGCACATGCAAGGATAAGAACACGAAAACGTAAGCGTTCCGACATTTTTCGCGCGAATTTCGCTTCAAAAACCATGTTCCGATGGACGAATTCTGGTAGTTAATGTTGTAAACTTTTCAAATTAGGCGAAACATTTTCTTACCAAATTTCATCAAAATCGGACCATTTTTGAGACGGTTGGAGAGCAAATAGACATGTATATATATATATATATATATATATATATACACACACACACACATATATATACACACACACACACACACACACACATATATATATATATATATATATGTATATATATATATATATATATGTATATATATATATATATATTTACAGCGCTTCGACAACTAGACAATTTGCGCCGACATCCAGGGTGCAGCGAGGAATTTTCCCAACGAGCCGTGGGATGAGAAAATTCCTGCCGCCGCACACCTAACTAGGTGGACAAAAGACATGTTGAGAATTCTAAAATTTGGTATTGGAATGAGGTAAACAATACACCAAAACATTGCAAAATAGTATTTGTTTACGTCTGAAAGAGTCTCCTTTGTGAGTAATAAGGTCCAAAGGTATGGAATCCTTATCAAAATTGAAGAAATCAGTTGAATTCCAGACATCATTTCTAACACACAAATCCAAGTATTTTATATTAATTAATTGTTGGAGATGGATATCATTTATGCTTGTAAGTGCTGATTTTTCTCTATTAAATAATTCTGACTCATAATCAAACAACAATAAAAAAAGTTTTTAAGATGAACGGATGATTCTTTCCTTGTTTCATAACTTTAAAGGGATTGTAATGACTTGTACCCATTTGTACACGGGCTAATTTTTTTATATATTATAGCTGAACCCTTCCCGTTTATAATAAAATGTGTTTCAACCAGCACACGCGAGTACATTTTTTTTTTTTTTAATTTTAGAGTACTTTATTTCGAGGAGGTATTTTTTTGAAGAATGGTTGAAGCACCCAACGGAAGATAAGAACTATTTCCTCTTTAAGTTCCTTTCATCCAAATTTAATTTGGAAAACCTTACCAGCGACTCTGATAGGAAAATCAAAATGAGGTTGGCTAGCTATGCCTCCAAAATTTTTGATAAATGGGATGCTGCGGGAAAATCAAAGCAGCGTTTTTGGGAAAAAAACAAAAATTGGTTGGACGAAGAGATAAACTTCGAGGTTCAACGTACTGTGCCCACGGACGTATATAAGGGGGGCTGTAGCCCCCCCCCCCCTGAAATTGGTAAAAATGTGTCATAAAAACCTTAAAAATAAATTAAATTAGACCACATAGTTCAGAAAAATAATTTATTTTGGGTGTAATAGCGTTTAAATTGGCTAACTAATCCAAGTTCTAGATTGTTAGTATTCCAAACCCCCCAAATGCTGTAATTGCACACTAGTTAGCCAAATTGTTTATTGTGTCTTGTAGTCTGTCTTGAGAAGTCTGTACATCTCTAAATGAACTGTATATCAGTAAGTCATCAGCATATTGGCAACAATGTGTGGTAATTGGGATGCAAGAACTAAGTGAGTTAATGGCAACATTGAAGAGTGTAGTACTCAATACTCCTCCTTGAGGCACTCCGTTCTCCTGAAGGAATTCATCTAATAGCATGGTGCCAATTCTCACTCGGAAACGTCTGTTTGATAAATAGTTAACAATATAACCCATAATATACCCTTGAATCCCCCAAGTATGTAGTTGGGATATTATTAATCTTTTCCAGACCGTGTCATACGCTTTCACAATGTCCATAGATATTGCTAAAACCGACTGTTTTGATATAAAAGCATTTAATATATCGTTTTCTAGTTTGGAAATGTGATCCATTGTGCCATGCCTAGGTCTAAAGGCACACTGACATCTTGATAGCAGGGACTGTTTTTCGAGATACCAGAAGAGCCTTTTATTTACTATTCTCTCCAGAATTCTGCTCTGGCAACTTGTGAGAGACACCGGTCTGTAGTTTGCTGCTAGTTTTTCATCTTTTCCTGGTTTTAACAAGGGTATAATTATGGATTGATTCCATGAGTGAGGGTAAGGACCATTTTGGTATATTTCATTGTACATCTTAAGGAGGAGGTCAAGACCCACTGGCGGTAAGTGTTTCAACATTTGATATGATATCATGTCTGGTCCAGGTGAAGAGTCTCGTTTTGTTATGTTTAGAGTATATTTCAGTTCTTTTAATGTGATTGGGTCGTTAAGAGGATGTATGTATTCTGTTAGTATTGGTATTTCTATATTTTCATTTAATAATTTGTATTCAAGGAATTCATTGGTGTAATTTGTTGAGCTTGAAATTTTTGCGTAATGAGTTCCTAAAAGATTACTGATTTCAAAGGGGTCTGTAATTAGTGTGTCGTGATTCATGAGTCCTGTTATTGGTCGTTTGTACATTTATGCTTTATTTTATTTATCTTGTCCCATATATGTTGCGGAGTGGTATGTCTGTTGATTGATGTGACGAATTCTGTCCAACGTAGCTTTTTGATACTGTTGATTACCCATTGGGCCTTAGCCTTCTTCCGTTTGTAATTTTGAAGATTTTCGTCAGACGGTTGTCTTCGGAACAAACGAAGGGCCTTTCTCCTATTTGCGATTGCTTCTCTGCAGTCTTCATTCAACCAAGAAACCGGAAGTCGATATTCAGCGCTAGTAAGTCAAAATTTTCGAAGGCTCGTTCTAAATGTTGTCCTCTGTTATTTGTTCTTGTGGAGTTCCACATAACACTTTGCGCGTTTGCATCGGCCATTAACAATATGGGTGGTGGAAGTTGCGTCAGTAAGTCTTCTAAAGCGTGTTTGTTAATTGGTCCACTCGGTGGAAGGTAGAGAGCAGACAGTCAGTCGATTTGGATTATGTATCGAAACAGCGACTGCCTGCAATGTTGTCAACAAGCGGATAGGTTCACTATGAATGGTATCCCTAGCAAGAATAGCAACCCCCACCACAAGCTCTCCCTCCTAAACAATAATCTTTTCTATACAATTTATAACCAAGTATGGTGACACTTTTACCCGGGGCTAGATGTATTTCTTGAATTACAATGATGTCGTAAAGATTTTTATGCATCAGGCACTTTAAATCGTCAACATGCTTTTTACCCGGGGCTAGATGTGATTCTTGAATTGCAATGATCTCGTAAAGATTTTTATGCATCAGGCACTTTAAATCGTCAACATGCTTTTTACCCGGGGCTAGATGTGATTCTTGAATTGCAATGATCTCGTAAAGATTTTTATGCATCAGGCACTTTAAATCGTCAACATGCTTTTTACCCGGGGCTAGATGTGATTCTTGAATTGCAATGATCTCGTAAAGATTTTTATGCATCGGGCACTTTAAATCATCAACATGCTTTTTAAGGACGTTTATATTCCATTGAAGGACAGACATAAATTATTTTGTTTATTAATTGAATACAAGTAATCATTAAAATTGCAAAAATATTCATACCCCACGTTTCTTCTTTGTTGTACTCGCTTTAGCTGCTCTGATTGCCATTAGTGGAGTATTTTCTGATGTTACCACCTCTTATCGTCCACGTTTTTTATTTGCGGTATGTTGCAGATGTCTTTCGAAGGAGAAAGATGTTTTCTTGGTGTTTTTTCATTGACACTGGAACTTTTACTTGACATTGACTGTTATTTCAATGTTTCTAAGCAAGTATCTTTCTGTTTTGATTTCTTATTGTTGCAAGTCACATTTTTCCCTGTTGTGTGATTACATTCTATTAACGATAATCTAGATTCTATTGTTTTTATCACCTCAAGGATTTGGTGAAATAGTTCACCTGTTCCATTTGTTTTCTGCGCATAAGTGCTTACCCGGGCTGTGTTTGATGTCTTTTTTGCCTCACTCTAACTTATTTTATTCAGGACAATTTCTTTCAATATTTCTTTTTCTTTAAAAAAAATATCACATTTTTTGAAGAAATGAGGGCCCTGGCATAAGGTACATTGGGTTTTCCTACATTCTCCGTCGTGCTTCTTTCCGCTGCATTTTCTACACCGTTCTTCTTTCTCGCAGTTCTTCGCGTGGTGGTTAAGCGAGTAGCTTCGGTAGCACACTAATGGTTGCGGGATATATGGCCTTAACGACACTGCCAGGTAACCTATGTACAGTTTCTCCGGAAGTGAGGGAGTGTTTACGGTACATACAAAGAGAGGAGAGTTTTTGATTCCTCTGCAAGGTAATCTTCTTAAATGAGTTACTCCTTGATAAGCTATCTCAGCTACGATGTCGAAATCTTTGAGGTCGGCAATGTCTCGACAATAAAATACACCTCTGGAGCTATTAAATCTTTCGTGGGGTGTTCAAAGAAGGTTTTGGCTTCCAACAGTTTTCGTGAAATGTCACTTTGTTCTATATCTAATAGCAGTGTTCATGTTTTTCTGACTTTTTTCACATTAATGTGTTTTGAGAACTTGCTTAGCCATTTTAGTATTATAAGCGGGTTTACCATATTGAAGGATTTACCTTCGTCTGCCATTTTCACTGATATGTATCGAGGAAAATATGTAATGGAGTCGCTTGCATTATTAGGTACTTGGTGCCGGTATCTGCCTTCTACTCGTCTCTTCTATTCCTCATTCCATATTTTAGTATTCCGATCGGCTTCCATCGTAAGTATATGGACTGAATTGCCGAAATATAATCCAAGCAATCGTATAAAACAAAAACACGTATAGTTGAAGACTTCGGGGTCTCCCGTGGTCTAGTGGCTAGCGCGCCGGATTCATAATCGGGAGATGGTGGGTTCCTGAGAAAATTCCTGGCTGCACCCTGGACATCGGCGGTAATGACCAAGATTAATGTCGATGCGCCGTAAAAAAAAAAAAAAAAAAAAAAAAAAAAAAAAAGTTGATGACGTCGTTCAATCAGGCAGTGTTCCAGAGTGGGTGACTGCTTCAGAAGTAGCAGCACGCGGAGAAAGGAAACGAAACATTGCTAAGACAATTAGGAAGATACATGAATGCCCAGTAGCTGCTTCTTCTTCTAAATGTAATTTAATAGTATTACTTAATTATATTATTAAGTAGATTTAGTAGAAATTATTTTTCGTTTCAAATGAAGATATACACTTGTTTTTAAGTTTTCCACTCATTTTCCTTGCAATCCCCTTTTATTCAATTTTTAATTAATAAAATTATTTTATTTTAGAATTAAATATCTTGATTTGTCAATACAAATGTAAAATACACGAAAAATAATTTTGTCCAGCTAGATTTGTGAAACGACACACTGTGCGCCGGTGGGGATCGAACCCACCATCTCCCGCTTATGAATAAGAGGCGCTAGCCACTAGACCACGGGAGACCCCCCCCCCCTCCCATTAAATAATTCTAACAGAATCTGTGTTCGCGAGTCATTGCGCGAATATTTCCCCAATAAATCGATTGCAGGCCAAAATATTGGAGAAGAATTTTGTAAATAAGTCAATCTGAAAATAGTTGTCCTGGTAGGAGACTTAGGACTTTCACCAATGCAGGAACGATTAACGTAATGATTGCGGGGGGGGGCTGTGAGCACCGGTTAATTTGGGGGTATGGAATACTAACAACCTAGAACTTGGAATAGTTAGCTCACTAAAACTCTACTGTCATTTGGGGTGAGTTCGGACAGGCAGTACGAGTTCGGACAGGTAGTACGAGTTCCGACAGGTAGTACGAGTTCGGACAGGTAGTACGAGTTCGGAGAGGTAGTACGAGTTCGGAGAGGTAGTACGAGTTCGGACAGGTAGTACGAGTTCGGACAGGTAGTACGAGTTCGGACAGGTAGTACGAGTTCGGACAGGTAGTACGAGTTCGGAGAGGTAGCACGAGTTCGGACAGGTAGTACGAGTTCGGACAGGTAGTACGAGTTCGGAGAGGTAGTACGAGTTCGGACAGGTAGTGCGAGTTCGGACAGGTAGTACGAGTTCGGACAGGTAGTACGAGTTCGGACAGGTAGTACGAGTTCGGAGAGGTAGTACGAGTTCGGAGAGGTAGTACGAGTTCGGACAGGTAGTACGAGTTCGGACAGGTAGTACGAGTTCGGAGAGGTAGTACGTGTTCGGACAGGTAGTACGAGTTCGGACAGTAGTGCATGGAAGCTTAAAGGAGAATTCTTCTATTACAAACCACATGTAATGTACTGTATTACATATATCTTCTTTTTCGTACATGGCCCCCGCGCATGCGCGAACTCCAGCGGACACTTTTTTGTAACGGTTTTTTCCACTTTAGTCACCGCTAAAGCATATTTATGCTATGAATATTTTGGGCGACATATAAATTATCATTTAACGATTGTATTTGTTCTTTAATCTACTCTCTAAAACAAATGAATTGATGAAAGAATCATGTCGATATAATTTTCTAAACTCGATATATAAAATAAAGCATTTTCAACCTATTTTATTTTATTTCTCAGCTCCTCAGGGGTATTGGACGGAACGCTCGGTCACTTCTCGACTAATTTTCGATGTAGAATCACAAAAAAAAAAAAAAAAAAAAAAAAAATGGACCCAACCGGTGCCCCCACTACTTTATACTCACCTTGTTAAATCATTTGAAGTGTACTTTCGAAGGGTGCATTCACCCCTTAAACATGCGATTGAGCCGATATAAAAACAATACGTATCGATTATTTTCATGTGTTAAATAAATATACAAAGTTTCATAAAAATCGGCTCCGGACACTTGGGGATGTTCCCTTGTAAGTAATCTTATTTAATTTATTTTTGTGGTTTTTATGACTAATTTTTATCTATTTCAATTTTGCCAGTTATCTTGTGGTTATACCTAATTCATTGTAAGGATTAGAATACCAAGATAAGGCCCCGGAATGATAACGACCATGGCAGTCATCTAATTGTCAGTACCTGCTACTTACCAATATAAATCAAATAAAAGGGAAATTATATTATCATTTTTATTTCATTGGCATCAAAAAAGATTTTTTTTTCTTTTCTTTTTTTCTTTTTTTTTTTTTTTTTTTTTTTTTTTTTTTTTTTTTTTTTTGGAAGAAAAATAAATGTTTGAATTATCAATAGGCAATTCACCCTTAATGACCAAGCAACCGTTGACTTCCTTCTTAGGTAATTAAAAGTTATGAAGCGGATAGGTTTTCTTGAAAGTGGAGGAGCTTGAAACTTTCAGGAGACAGAGTAAAAACAATGAAGAATCAATTCGATGGATAACCTGAATTTGTTTTATGGAACTGCCCCGGAACCCATTTAAAATAAACATAATAACATTACAAACCTTGGTTCCTTAAAGGAAATTCATCTACTTTACGATGGTTTGAATGGATTTTATTTACCATAAACGATATTTCAGTAATCACTACGTATTCATCTACTTTACGATGGTTTGAATGGATTTTATTTACCATAAGCGATATTTCAGTAATCACTACGTATTCATAAAAAAACATGATCGACATTAAAAGATACGAAATTTGAATTTACTCTGTTTCTGTTAGGAATTGAACCATACTTTACATTACTAAGGGAGGGGGAGGGATTTATGTGGCGTCGGTCTAAAAAAAATAGTACTTCCTTTTTTTCTTTTCGTACCATTTTATTTGTTCATTGCCCTACATGTTTCATGGCCTTAATGCCACCTCCTCAGGGGCCAATAAATCCCCGCATGTGGTGAGCTCGCCACCCATATTCAGGCTGACGAGTTGTGAAACTTGAAATGTTCTATTTGGCATTCGTTGTCTGTTTCGGATTGCCCTACATGTTTCATGGCCTTAATACCACCTCCTCAGGGAGCAATACATCCCCGCATGTGGTGAGCTCGCCACCCATATTCAGGCTGACGAGTTGTGAAACTTGAAATGTTCTATTTGGCATTCGTTGTCTGTTTCGGATTGCCCTACATGTTTCATGGCCTTAATGCCACCTCCTCAGGGGCCAATACATCCCCGCATGTGGTGAGCTCGCCACCCATATTCAGGCTGACGAGTTGTGAAACTTGAAATGTTCTATTTGGCATTCGTTGTCTGTTTCGGATTGCCCTACATGTTTCATGGCCTTAATACCACCTCCTCAGGGGCCAATACATCCCCGCATGTGGTGAGCTCGCCACCCATATTCAGGCTGACGAGTTGTGAAACTTGAAATGTTCTATTTGGCATTCGTTGTCTGTTTCGGATTGCCCTACATGTTTCATGGCCTTAATGCCACCTCCTCAGGGGCCAATACATCCCCGCATGTGGTGAGCTCGCCACCCATATTCAGGCTGACGAGTTGTGAAACTTGAAATGTTCTATTTGGCATTCGTTGTCTGTTTCGGATTGCCCTACATGTTTCATGGCCTTAATACCACCTCCTCAGGGGCCAATACATCCCCGCATGTGGTGAGCTCGCCACCCATATTCAGGCTGACGAGTTGTGAAACTTGAAATGTTCTATTTGGCATTCGTTGTCTGTTTCGGATTGCCCTACATGTTTCATGGCCTTAATGCCACCTCCTCAGGGGCCAATACATCCCCGCATGTGGTGAGCTCGCCACCCATATTCAGGCTGACGAGTTGTGAAACTTGAAATGTTCTATTTGGCATTCGTTGTCTGTTTCGGATTGCCCTACATGTTTCATGGCCTTAATACCACCTCCTCAGGGGCCAATACATCCCCGCATGTGGTGAGCTCGCCACCCATATTCAGGCTGACGAGTTCTGAAACTTGAAATGTTCTATTCGCCATTCGTTGACTGTTTCGGATTGCCCTACATGTTTCATGGCCTTAATGCCACTTCCTCAGGGGCCAATACATCCCCGCATGTGGTGAGCTCGCCACTCATATTCAGGCTGACGAGTTCTGAAACTTGAAATGTTCTATTTGCCATTCGTTGACTGTTTCGGATTGCGTCATAGAGTCAACCTCATAAGCGGGTTCAACCTCATTTTATAGGGAGGAAACGCGCTAAAATACTTAATTGCTGCTGAAAGAGATTATGAAATCATTAATTTGGTACTTCAATTAACATTTTTATGGAGAAATATTAATTGCTCATGCATTTCTGCTTGTGAATGTTTCATATTCTATGATGAATCATATCTATATCTGCAGTGCATCTTTAGTACTAGCGGCTTGCTTAGTGATATGTGGAACTTCTCAGCTGTAGTGATTCATGTATTCTTGCCTGTAGTGCTTCTTCAGTACTTGCGGCTTGCTTAGTGGTATGTGGAACTTCTCAGCTGTCGTGATGCATGTATTCTTGCCTGTAGAGTTTCTTCCGTACTAGCGGCTTGCTTAGTGATATGTGGAACTTCTCAGCTGTAGTGATTCATGTATTCTTGCCTGTAGTTCTTCTTCAGTACTAGCGGCTTGCTTAGTGATATGTGGAACTTCTCAGCTGTCGTGATTCATGTATTCTTGCCTGTAGTGCTTCTTATTCTTATCTGATGTGCTTCTTCAGAACGAAGCATGAATTATGGATTAGGAAGCCGTCTTATGTGTAAAGCATATATTCGAAAGACTATTCAATTTCCCACTATGTGATTCATGTAAGAGGGTTCTCATTTGGAAATGTCGGTGCTTAATTGGAGTCATTATGGGTTATGATACTACAAGTTTCTTGTTGTGGCGCCTAAAATCATGCTTCGTTTTGTGATTTCCTTTTTAAATTTGTAAATGTTTTCACATTTTACTTGAGTCATTAAGACATTAACTTTTTGTATTCCTAGCTCTCCAAATCATCCTTGGGATAAGGACGGAACACGCTAAGATGACCTAGTTCCTGTGAGTCGGACTTTTGGAATGCTTCTTCCTTTTTGGATGGATAAAACCTTCACTGGTAGCGATTGGCTTTGTCTTTTCTCTATAGCTTTTTCAGAAACCCTTGTCACGCTTTAAGGCATTTGCCTGCAATGCACTTACAGAAGTATACATGTCTTATTGGCTGTTGTCCTGTTGGTGGACTTATTGTGCTTGGTCTGGCATGTGGTTTGTGCATACTTTTTACAACAAATTACATCTACCTGAGAGAAAAAAAAAACGGCATTCATTTATAAATCGGGATTTATGTCGTAGAAAAAGGATGGGCATAGAATGCTGCTGGTTATTGGATGGTCAGGTCGAGTGAAAATGAGAATGGCGCTGGTGATGGAGGTTTCACCGCGGACCACGGCTGGGTCGGAGCGAGAAAGTGGTACAGGCCCCCCTCTCTAACCTCCTCTACAACTTTTACCTGCCGTGTTTCCCAGTCCCGTCTTGAGCAAGTGCCGTCTCAGTCAAAGTCTACTTTGTAGTTAGTGTTCTTGAAGGAGAACTTCGGAGGATCTGAGGTTCCGACAAGCCTCCTTGTGTCCGGCAGGAGCTGGCATGATGTCCCATGGTGCAGTGTTCTGTGTGAGTGTTCTAGTGAAGTGGTAAAAAATATGGTGTTCTACGATGTTCTCAGCCCGCTCGCCAAAGGAACATTATCCAGGTTTGATAATACTATTTTACTTATTATTATTTCTTTGATTACAGAGAATTTTGGCATAAATCATATTTTAAATTTGGTGACACCTTAGTCATATACCTTTCTTGTAGGTAAAAGAATTTTCAATTTTTCTTTCAACAGTATTCCATGATATCAATGTTAAATATAAAAATTATTACGAAAAATAATTTATCACATAGAAATTTCAACAATTCTTTCAGAAACAGAAATACAAGTTACTCACTGAAATTAATTTACATTATTATGACAATAAATTTACCAGAATTATGCTACTCCTCCATATGTTTAACAGAATGCTCAACAAAACATCACACTTACACTTCCTAAAAGGATGACAAGGAGGCCATCTTCCTCCCCATCTTCAATGCAATGGCTTCAATGTTAAATAATTACTAGGCATTTCAAAGTAGTTTTTAAAAACATTAACATACCACCAGCCTGATAATAAGAAGAACATTTCACTTTGTCGTTCTAGTGTAGCAAGAACTATAGAAATTCATGAATGGTCTTGGTCTGTCTTCTTTTATAATTAGGGGGTAATTTCTCAAATAATATCGATATTGATAAAAATCGTTTAATTAAATACATTTGCCAGATAATAGTGCTAAAATAACTGAATGTAACTCTTATATACAAAATATCAGTCTCTATGATGTGCACTGTATCGAAGACATCGTGAGCCATTCCTTGTTAGACAGCAAGTAGATATTATTCATTCAGTCTCTAGATGTGATCCTTATCGAAAAGATGGCCAGCCAGTCCTGGTTAGACAGCAAGTAGGTATTATTCATTCAGTCTCTATGATGTGGTCTTTATCGAAGAGATCGCCAGCCATTCCTGGTTAGACACCAAGTAGATATTATTCATTCAGAGTCTATGATGTGCTCTGTATCGAAGATATCGCCAGCCAGTCCTGGTTAGAGAGCAAGTAGATATTATTCATTCAGTCTCTATGATGGGGTCTATATCGAAGAGATCGCCAGCCATTCCTGGTTAGACAGCAAGTAGGTATTATCCAGTCTGTTTCTATGATGTGGTCTTTACCGAAGATATTGCCAGCCATTCCTGGATAGACAGCAAGAAGATATTATTCGGTCAGTCTCTAGATGAGCTCTGTATCGCATAGAACGTCAGCCACTCCTGGTTAGACAGCAAGTAGATATTATTCATTTAGTCCCTATGATATGGTCTTTATCGACGAGATGGCCAGCCATTCCTGGTTAGACAGCAAGTTGATATTATTCATTTAGTCTCTATGATGTGGTCTTTATCGATGAGATGGCCAGCCATTCCTAGTTAGACAGCAAGTAGATATTATTCATTCAGACTCTATGATGTACTTTGTATCTGTTTAGTATCTCTTAATGTAAAACTTTATTTTTTTAGTTTTTCTTATGGCGCTTCGACAACTGGGGAGCGAGGGACAAGGGTGGAGCGAGGGATTTTCCCAACGAGCCGTGGGATGAGAAAATTCCTGCCGCCGGTGGGGATCGAACCCACCATCTCCCGCTTATGAATCTAAGGCGCTAGCCACTAGACCACGGGAGACCCCCTTTGTTGTTTCTATTTTGAAAACAAAACCTCATGAATACGAGGCCTCTACAAGTACAAGAAAAACATTTATCTACGTATAATATTAACTTTTGTTTTAATTGTAATGTAAATGTTTTTCGCACCGTATATTGTTGTGTATATAATTATTGCGACCTGAACGTAGTGCATTGTATGAGAAAGGAAAATGATATTCAAATGATAAACATGAGTTAATATAATAGTAAATAAACATGAGTTATTTTAGCGCGTTTCCTGTCTCGGTCCATTGGGAGGAAACCCGCTTATGACGCAGACCTGATATGACAATCCCCTAGTGCAGACTTGAGAAGTCTACATTTCAGAATCCATCCAGAATAACGGGGATTCTTTGTAACTTGTTTTTAGAAATCTCACGTTTATTTAAAATGTACAATTTTTATAGTACAATAATTAATTCTGCCTGCCTAAGCATACATATATATATACATACATATATATATATATATATATATATATATATATATATATATATATATATATTGTCGGTTCGCTCTCTAGCTTTTGGAAAATAATACTTTGAATGTTATTCAGCACGAATCCGTTACCGCGACACTGTTTGTTTTCGGCAAAATGTTTTCTAAATATGTGTAATTTAGTTGATCATGGCTTACTGGAATTTTATTTTATATTTGAAGAAAATATTTAAAACCTATATTCTTAATAAGATGCGCTACATGTGATTATTATTAGACGGTGGACTCAACAAGAGAGCCTGTCCCCTCCAGTCGTCATATTCAGCCACGAACTCCCCAAATCCAATGAGGTGCGCTACATGGGATTATTATTAGACGGTAGACTCAACAAGGGAGCCTGTCCTACAGTCGTCCTATTCAGCCACGAACTCCCCATATTCAATGAGGTGCGCTACATGGGATTATTATTAGACGGTAGACTCAACAAGAAAGCCTGTCCTCCAGTCGTCATATTCAGCCACGAACTCCCCAAATCCAATGAGGTGCGCTACATGGGATTATTATTAGACGGTAGACTCAACAAGGGAGCCTGTCCTACAGTCGTCCTATTCAGCCACGAACTCCCCATATTCAATGAGGTGCGCTACATGGGATTATTATTAGACGGTAGACTCAACAAGAAAGCCTGTCCTCCAGTCGTCATATTCAGCCACAAACTCCCCATATTCAATGAGGTGCGCTACATGGGATTATTATTAGACGGTAGACTCAACAAGAAAGCCTGTCCTCCAGTCGTCATATTCAGCCACCAATTCCCCATATCCAATGAGGTGCGCTACATGGGATTATTATTAGAAGGTAGACTCAACAAGAGAGCCTGTCCTACAGTCGTCATATTCAGCCACGAACTCCCCATATCCAATGAGGTGCGCTACATTGGATTATTATTAGAAGGTAGACTCAACAAGAGAGCCTGTCCTACAGTCGTCATATTCAGCCACGAACTCCCCATATCCAATGAGGTGCGCTACATGGGATTATTACTAGACGGTAGACTCAACAAGAGAGCCTGTCCTCCAGTCGTCATATTCAGGCACGAACTCCCCATATTCAATGAGGTGCGCTACATGGGATTATTACACTGTTCTGCAAAAAAACACTTTTCTCCCCTCCCTTGAACAATTTTGCCTGTTTCTCATGTTTTCAGGTGTGCTGAGTCCGAATCTGAACTCAGAAAAACTCTATCACTCTCTGATTTTGAGAGAAAACAGGAGAAACTTGGAAAAAATGAAAAATTGTATTTGAAAATTATTGTCTTTATTATAACAGATTTTTTTTTCTTTTTCAACGGTAAAATATAATTAATTGAATCCTGCATGCTATCAGGTATAATACTAGATATGACACAACTCAAAAAATATACACACATCGTCAATGAGTATTTTTTAGCGCGGTTCCTCCCTCCCCCATAGGGAGGAACCCCGCTTATAAGGTTGATACAATGTAACAATCCGGAAGTACCGACTAGAAAATTTCGCGTTTCAGAACCCCTAGAGACCGAAAATAACGGTGGTTCAAATTTGTATATATATATATATATATATGTATATATTTATTTATATATATATATATATATATATATATATATATATATATATATATATATATATATATATATATTTGTCTGTTCGCTCATTTCTGGCTTCCCTCATGGTCCGATTGTGATGCAATTTGGTACAAAAATCCGTCGTCCAATTTAAAAGGTCAAGTTCGTTAACCAGCAGAATCCGCCCACTGGAAGATGGCGTTTGGGGCGAAATTCGCGCAAACAAAATCGTAACGCTTACGTTTTTGAGTTCATAAGCTTGTAAGTACTAGTTTTATAGGCTTCTTGGGCTAGGAAAACGAATGAAACCATTTTCAAGGCGATAGCTTTAACCGTTTTTGAGAAAATTGGAAAAATAATTTTTGAATACCGTTTTTGGTTTGGGTACTTAGAATCATGGGATTCAGTTGAAACATTTTCTGCATGTTCTACTTTCATTAAAACTAATATTTTGAAATTTTTGTTACGTTTGGAGTTTAGGAAGGGTTAGAAAAAAATATTTTATTAACAGACATAAAAAGTTTTGGTAACTTTGTATACTTTCCTTAATATCTCGAAAAAGGTTGAGAATCTTGGGAAACGGAAGATGGCCATTAGAAAGCTCACTAAATGCTCTACAAAAATGGTTCTGATGAAAGTTTTGATTAGGCGATGTCAATCGGAGAAATAAGTGCTTAAAACTTTAAAGTAATTGATTTCGCTTATTCGAACTGTTCTTTTTGTCTGTTTTATTGCTTGTTATTTTTAAATTGCTTATAGTCGGATAATGTATTTGACAATAAAACAGATTAAGTAAAATAAGAAGATCAATTTATTGTTAAAAATGTAGCGTTCAAAGAGAGAGATCTCAAGGCTTTCCAAATGCCTCTGAGCGGAGGCCTTTCTGCCCGACTTATGGGATAGCTGACCCATACAGGTAAGATTGTAAATCAAGACCTTTCAAGACTGGTTTGTTTAAGATTTCATTTGGATAGGTGTTTCGCTATTGATCTAAACAAAGTAATAACTGTTCCTATTCTATGCCTTCATAAACACTAGAGATAAGAACGGAACCGCGCTAAGATGACGCAGTTCCTGCGAATCGGACTTTTTTCTTTTGTACTCTTCCTCCTCTGTCTCCCGCTGCAGTGTCCAGCAGTAATCCGCCAGCATCTTCTCATTCCATTTGCCAGTATATCTTTTTTCCATTCTGGATATGTCTTGGTGGAATCGTTCTCCATGTTCGTCCGAAACTGCACCCAAATTTCGGGCGAAAAAGTCTAGGTGACTATGCAGGAAATGTATTTTTAAGGACATATTGCATCCCAATGTTTTATATGAAGTAAGCAGATCTTGGACTATTTTTCGGTAGTCTCTAGATTTTTCGTTTCCCAAAAACTTAGCACATACCTCTCGAAAAGCAATCCAAGCCTTTTTCTCAGTAGTATTTAACTTTGCTTCAAAAGTGAGGTCCTTGAGTAGATGTCGAATTTGGGGTCCTACGAAAATTCCCTCCTTTATCTTAGCATCGCTGAGATGCGGACATTTTTGTTTTAAGTACATGAAACCTTCTCCTTCCTTGTCCATCGCTTTTACGAAGTTTTTCATTAGCCCCAATTTTATGTGGAGTGGGGGTAAAATTATTTGTTTTTTTCCACTAATGTAGGATTGGTAATGTTTTTTTCACCTACTTTTTCCTTACGCTCTGGCCATTTTTTTTACAACATAATGGTCTCCTCTTTTTCTGCTGTCCCACTCGCACTCGGTAAGGATTTGAAGGAAAAGGATACCACCATAAAAGAGAAAGGAAGGTCATTCCCCTAAAGATCCAGGTAGAGACCAAATCCCTGCCTCAAGATCAAAAACTGAAAAAACACTTTTAGCCATATTTCTTCAACCACTTGTAATATTCCCATCAAATTTTTTTTCGTTCAAATATACTTCATTGCGCTCAAAATCATCGGGCTTTTGAATTTTTTTCACTATGTTTTGATGCCAAAAAAAATTCGTCAAATTTACAAAAAACTCACATTTTTGGATAAAAAACTAGAATTTCTCAAGAAACTGTGCGTGATACACAGAATCTGACTTCAAATTCGTGTTCAGCACATTTGAAAACAGTAAGAAAGCATGTTTTGGTTTGAAGGAGGATTTTCGTGCAGAACAGTGTTATTAGACGGTAGACTCAACAAGAAAACCTGTCCTCCAGTCGTCATATTCAGCCACCAATTCCCCATATCCAAGGAGTTGCGCTACATGGGATTATTACTAGACGGTAGACTCAACAAGAAAGCCTGCCCTCCAGTCGTCATATTCAGCCACCAATTCCCCGTATCCAACGAGGTGCGCTACATGGAATATTACTAGACAGTAGACTCTCTTGGAACCCACACACCCGACTGACAGGACAGGAGATTTACGAGTCGTGAGGACTCTTACGACGACTACTGGGACCTTAATCAAAATTGACATTACTCAACAAACACATTTTATACTAAACCATTATTCGACCTTTTTTACGGACACTCAGGGGAACAACTAGAACTTGTAACATACAGAGAATACAGCCATTCCTATCCAAACTCCTTCGAAAAATAGTTTTTTTTTTTTTTTTTTTTTTTTTTTTTTTTTTTTTTTTTTTTTTTTTAAACCTTTATTGATAATTACAACAATATGTAAACATATTTCCAGTAATTTTGTTGGTATTGGAAATTAACAATGTAAGGCGTGATGTGGGAATATGTACAATTACAAAACCCACAATAAATTTTGAGCATTACAGATAGCATGTTAAAACAAATTGTCTCTAGGCCACCGCCGCTTCAGCCTTCTATGAGGATTTTGTGGATTATGGTAGGAGGATAGAGAGTTTATCAAAGGATTTGGATGGCCGGGGAGATTGGAATGAAACTTCTGATAGACTGATTTGGCCAGGGATTGGATAAAGGGGATATTGAAGTCATTATGGAGAGTTTGGTTCGAGACATAGTAAGGAGCATTGGATATTTTTCGAAGGAATTGGAAGGTTTAGTGGAACCCCATAGTTCAAGTCCATAAGTCCATATTGGTCGGAGTATGGTATTGTATATAAGTCGTTTGTTAGTCAATGAAAGTTTCGAGCGATTGTCCAGTAAGCGTGATAAAAGTCTAAAGCGTCTGTTTAGTTCCTGTCTTTTCTGTGTTATGTGTGGCTTCCAAGTTAAACCTTTGTCTAGTATCAGTCCTAAGTATCTTACTTGTGATTTCTGTGGAATTTGAATGTTTTGGAGGGTTATTGGTGGGCAGCTTGATTTACGAAAACTAGTTAATCCTCCTTTCTACGTTTCCAATAAAACTCATCATAATGACCTCAACTTCCCTTTCGTTCAAGAACTGGCAAAATCCTGTATATCCTTTCCTGTATCCTTTCATTCCAAATTGTCTATCCATCCTAATCCCAGAGCAGTTTCCTTCCAAACCTACCAAATAACCCGCCTAGAAGGCTCAGAAGACATCCTAATCCCGGAGCAGTTTCCTTCCAAGCCTAACAAATAACCCGCCTAGAAGGCTCAGAAGACATCCTAATCCCAGAGCAGTTTCCTTCGAGGCCTACCAAATAACCAGCCTAGAAGGCTCAGAAGACATCCTAATCCCAGAGCTGTTTCCTTCCAAGCCTACCAAATAACCCGCCTAGAAGGCTCAGAAGACATCCTAATCCCGGAGCAGTTTCCTTCCAAGCCTAACAAATAACCCGCCTAGAAGGCTCAGAAGACATCCTAATCCCAGAGCAGTTTCCTTCCAAGCCTACCAAATAACCCGCCTAGAAGGCTCAGAAGACATTTGCCTCGTGACCAGATAACCGACTAAAGGACAAAAAAAAATTCCAAATCAGTAAGAGCCAATATTGATAGGCTTGTTCTAAAAGTGTTATTATCATTATTATTTCTTATTCATTTTTTTATATTTTTTCGTATTAACTTATTCATTTAGTTATTTTCATTTATTTACGTACTTATTTGTTTTTTAACTTTGTCATTCGTATTAATCAATTTATGTATATATTATTAATTATATTTGTAGGGTAACTTAACTAATGTACTTAGCAAATGTACAGATGTTAAATAAACGTATTATTCAAAAAAAAAAAAAAAAAAAAAAAAAAAAAAAAAAAAAAAAAAAAACTTTCATCAAAGGTGTGTATAATTTCTTAGAGTACTTTTACACCTTTTATCATACATCTTAATAGAATACATTATTGCCGTTATATAAGATCTAAAATGTTTTAAAACACTTCATGTTTATGAAAGGAGTGATTGTTTAATTAGGTCATATTATTCAGGTTAACCATTGAATTTACATTTTAATAAAATACTTCATAGCATTTATCGAAGATCTAACGGGATATAAAGCACTTCATAATGTTAATTAAAGGAGTGATCATTTACATAGGTCATATTATTCAGGTTAACCATTGAATTTATATTTTAATAAAATATTTTATTGCATTTATCAAAGTTCTAATGGGATATAAAGCACTTCATAATGTTAATTAAAGGAGTGATCATTTACATAGGTCATATTATTCAGGTTAACCATTGAATTTACATTTTAATAAAATACTTCATAGCATTTATCGAAGATCTAACGGGATATAAAGCACTTCATAATGTTAATTAAAGGAGTGATCATTTACATAGGTCATATTATTCAGGTTAACCATTGAATTTATATTTTAATAAAATATTTTATTGCATTTATCAAAGTTCTAATGGGATATAAAGCACTTCATAATGTTAATTAAAGGAGTGATCATTTACATAGGTCATATTATTCAGGTTAACCATTGAATTTACATTTTAATAAAATATTTTGTTGCATTTATCAAAGTTCTAATGGGATATAAAGCACTTCATAATTTTTAACTAAGGCGTTATTATTTGTATAGGTATTATTAACAATATTATCAAAAGAGTTTACATTTTCATAAAAAACTTGATTGCATTTATCAAAGCTCTATAGTGTTTTATAAAGTACTACATAATTTTGATCTAAGGCGTGATTATTTGCATGGGCCATATTATTAAGATTATCCATTGAATTAAAATCTTAATAAAATACTTCATCTGCCACCGATCTTCGGAACCTAGAAGATCCATCTTTTGAATCGATCTGAACTCGCCCAACTTTTTAATGGATTCATCTTTTTATTTCGATTCGAATTGATTCAAAAAATCTATTCTTATTTGTGAAACGCCCATCACTACTATATGATGCAAGTTTCGTGGCAAAAAAACAAAACAAAAAGGCAGGTGTGTATTGTGTTAAATATATATATATATATATATATAAATTCTAACGACATTTTGGGTGTACTCCTGGTAGAATCGATGACAATTTGAAAATATTTTTCAAAATCTCTGTCATTTCACTAGCCTTCGAAAAGTGCTAAAAGGTGTTGAAAAATTGTTCACGATCAAACCTTTAGTTGGTACAGTCCTAAGCAATTTACTATAAGTATGCGACCATATAAAAGTTAACAATAATTGATCCAGACACAAGAATAGCAAATATTTCCTTAATCCAACGGAAGTCTGCCAAATTCTAAGATGGCAGGAGATAGTGGTTCAGGTTTTGTGGGGATATTTACAGGACTCCTTAGCACCTGTAGCCACGGGCATTCTTCTTTTACAATCCATCTAACGGGCTCAGGTGATGGCCAAGATTTGTATTTATCACCGCTGTTTTTAGTGTCCCATCCGATCCGATCCAATCAGATTTCGTTTGACCGACAACGGTCGACGTGAGTGCCTACATAGGTCCCGACTAGAGATGTGGGTTTTCCGGAAAATTTTGAATCGGAAAATTTTCCTAGCCACTAAATGTTCGCGGTACTGTAAAATAAACTTTTATTGCTAGAGACTAGGAGTAAGCATCACTGGAGTATTTTTTTAAACTATATTTTATTATGCATAGGATACCCTTTTGAGTTTTCCCCCTTCCAACTAAAATTATAAGCAGAATTTTAATGAACAAAGGATAAAAATGTGATTTATCAATTTAAGTTTTTAATCATGTATATAGCTGAAAAAATAAATTATAATAATTCTTTAAAAACTCTTATGCATATATAATATTTCAGTAATTAATTAAAAAATAATATATTGGAAAAAATATTTTATTTGCTAAATTGATGTATGAATATACCTATCCGAAATGGAAACAAAATATATTTTAATGTAACTGCATACTTCTCTTCTCTACAAAAACATAAAAGAAATGTTTGTATAATGACACTGACACATTTAAAAAAAAAGCTGAATTACCATAAAAATTCCAACTTGCAGGAGCTGCGTCATCTTAAGGTGGTTCTGTTCATATCCCTACTGGCATTAGTAAAGGAATAGAATCTCCAAGGGGAGGAAGTTTAAGGCACCACAAATGTATCCTAAGCGGAAATGACTCCCCCGCATTCTCTACATTCGCCCTATTAAATGCAATTAAAACGATAGGTAAACGGTGACAAAGTCCCGTTGAAATGAACAAAACTAACAATTTTGAAGCATTTATTTCTCCGATTGACATCGCCCAATCCAAAATTACTTTAGAACTTTTTTTCAATAGAATGTAGTGCGTGATCTTTCGAATGGTTATGTTCCATTTACCATAATTTCCCAACCGTTTTCAAGATATTAAGGATAACATAAGAAGATTCCAAATCTTTTCATGTAAGTTAATGTTAACATTTTTTTTCTAATACGTCATTAACTCCATGCGAAACAAACATTTAAACAATTTAGTATAGATGAATTTCAAACATGTATAAAAACAGTATTTCAACTGATTCTCACAATTCAAAGTACAAAAACCAAAAATGAGTTACAAAAACTATGTTTCCATTTTCCTCGAAAACGGTTACAGATATCACCTTAAAAATGGTTTCATTTGTTTCCCTACATTTGAGAACCTATTAAACGAATACCTGCAAGCATATAACTTCTAAAACGTCCGTGTTACAAATTTTTCCATGCAAATTTCGCTCAAAAACGCATGATTTGTTCGACAGATTCTAATGGTTAACAAACTTAAGCTTTTAAATTAGACAAAAGATGTTTGTACCAAATTTTATCAAATTCGGTCATTTTTGAGCCTGTGATATATATATATATATATATATATATATATATATATATCAATGGGTTCTCAAACGCATGTGTTGGTGACGGATTCTAACGGTTAACGAACTTAAGCTTTTAAATTAGAAAAAAAATGTTTGTACCAAATTTCATCAAATTCGGTATATATATATCAATGGGTTCTGAAATGAGACATTTTATAGTCAGCACTTCTGGATTGCGTCTTGTGGTCAACCTCATAAACGGGTTTCCTCCCTATGGAGCAAGGGAGGAATCGCGCTATAATGTGATGAAAATCAGAACAAATGATCGAAGTTTATACATTCAAGAATTTATGGGGAAAAAATAAATATAATATATGATTTTGATCGCAATTTTACAAGCCAAACATACAACGAATACAAGCATTCCAATCCAAAGTCCTTCGTAGAATAGTCAATGCTCCCTTTTATGTCTCCAACAAAACCCTACACAACGACCTTAATATTCCTTTCGTAAACGACCTCGCCTAATCCCGCTTCCTGACGTTTCATTCCAAATTGTCATCCCACCCAAATCCTAGAGTTCAATCCCTTTCCACTCAGACCCACCCTAAAGACCTTCCCAGGAGGCTTAAGAGACTTTGGCCCCGTGACCAGCTACCATGACAGCAGTCAAAAACAGCACAGATTGTTTTAATATATTAGGAAGTGCCGATAATGTTTGGCTCCTTCCATATACTATTCATTGACATGTATACTTAGACCAGCACAATTAATTATTCTACTTATAATTGTACAGATTTTAAATAAACATGAAAAGAAAAAAAAAAAAAACAAAAAAAAAAAAAAAAACTTTACAAGCACCTACCTTCGGAACACTACGATTTTATTAAATTAAAGGAAGAATTCGAGAATGTGTGTTCCTTCAATTTTATTTGTATTATTAATTTATGTTTTAAACATGTTTACAAATATTTTCATCGCTATATTTTTAGTTTGTCTTTAATTAGTTTGTTGTTTGATCGATTTGCATATTTTTTTTAATATATTTAACTTTTTAAGTTTAGTTCTTATGCCTACTGGTTGATAACTACTTTGTGTGGATTGTAACCCAATATAGTTGGGCAACTAAACTTCTTTTTTTTTCTCAAAAATAACTTTTTTCTCTCTCTGCTCAGAAGAAGAAGCAGAATTTGAGAGGATGACATTGTCATGAAATGAAGATTTTCTGAAAGTGATAGGAGCTTTGCCTTGTGTTAATCTTTCAATTTATTTCCATCACAATATTTCCATTTACCTATATTTTTGTTGTCTTTATTGGACTTCTACATTTTGTAGAAGTCCACACATTTTTTTTTTTTTTTCCTGGTTAACCATTATTCCTGACAGATTGGTTAATCAATATCTGCAGGCTGTATTTTCAGCCCATCCTCATTGTATTAGAATCAGAAAAATAAGTCATCGGAAGTAATTTATGAGAATTCTGAAAGATTCCCTAATGATCTTTTCAGTCTGTTCGTAAAATATCTTGGAGTCGCGTTGTAGCCATTGCCCGATACGCAGCATTTTATAGCCCTCCTGTTCAAATCATTATTTCGAGTGGTTATATCCCGGTTATACTTGTGAAAAGTCGTGATGTTAGAGACTTAACACTCGAGTACCAGTGTGTGAAGTTTCAAAGACAAATATCCAGCCGAAAGCCTGAAAATAGTAAGTAAAGAAAACTTACTTTTCACTTTATTAGTCCCTTGCCCTAGCTAGGCTAGTGGTAGGGGGCTGCGTGAATTGGCCAGTCATCCCCTCCTTGCTGCCCCTTCAGCTGGCCAAATACTCAGGCCTTCAACAAGCTTCCCAGCACCTACTGCCAGCTCTCTCTCTGGTCTAGTGGATGAGTGAAGGACTCCCGATCCAGAAGTCTGCGGTTCGAATCCCCACCCCGAGACTTATTTTTATTTATTTATTTATTTTATTTTTGGTTTTTTAATTTTTTATTTTTCCTCGGCCTTCTAATCAATCACAATCATAAGCAATTATGGGAGGAAAAAGAAAATCAAACAATAGAAGGCATCACTCTCAGGAGAATTCACCCATAAACTCACCTCAAAAGAAAAAAACCTTTATTAAGCGATCTATGTCACAGACATCGCTCGCGTCATCAACATCTTCTCGAGCAACTTTTATAGATACCCCATCACTCTCAAAAGAAGCTCCATTTCTGAAGCCAAGAAATCCTTCCAAAAAATTAAATATGGACACAAACGCTAAAGTGGAAACGTCACAATCAACATTAGTTCCGAAGCCACCGCCTATTGTTGTAAGAAACATCACAGACTTTAAAAAATTCTGTCAAAAAATCTCCAATTTAATTGGCAAAGACTCGTTCACCTGTCGAGCACGGTTCCAGGACACGCTAATAAATACACACACCAGTGACTCCTTCCGCAAAGTAGTAAAATACCTCGGGGACATGGAGAGCGACTTCCACTGTTATCAGCTCAAGGAAGACAAGTCCTACAGAGTTGTTTTACGTCATCTCCACCACACCACTCCTCCAGATGATATTAAATCGGAACTCGAAGAGCTCGGATACAAGGTCAAAAATGTACATAATGCAAAACACCCAGCCACAAAACAACCTATGCCACTATTCTTTGTTGATCTGATTAAAGAACCGAAGAGTAAAGAAATCTTCAAAGAAAAATATCTCCTACATACGAGAATCTCAGTTGAAGAGCCAAGGCAGAGAAGAGATATCCCGCAGTGCCGCAAATGCCTTGAATTTAAACACACAGCGAACTACTGTGAGCACACATCTAAATGCGTGAAATGCGCAGGAGAGCATGACGCTAAGGACTGCACCCATCCCAAGGAACTTCCACCCAAATGTTCCAACTGCGGCGGTAATCACCCTGCAAACTACCGCGGCTGTGAAGTTTACAAGGCCGTGAAGACCCTCCAAAACCGATTCTCAGCACACCGGCAGGCAGCCCAACCTGATAATCTACCTCAGCCCTCCACTAGCGGCGAACCCACCACAAGCGGACAGTACTCTGCAAGACATCTACCTCCAACCAGGTTCATCTCGTCAGGAGTCACCTTCTCTGACCTTCTTCAACCGTCCACATCTCAACAAAATTGTCCACAACTCCACAACCTACAATCCTCTCCTCAACCCACAGTTCCTATCCCCAACCCTCAACCCCTCATGCAGCGTCAGCGTCCCTCTAGTCAAAGCCCACTTACTTTTCAAGTCCCTCAGCATCGACTTCCTGCCCAACCTAAAGAACCTCCTCTACAATCTACCCCGTGCGACATCCCGTATAACTCACCTGAACCAAACAAAACCTTCGATCCCACCAATCTATTCAACTCCTTCTTCACAAGACTAGAAAACTTAATCAATCCTCTTATTAAGCTCCTATCCTCCTTTATTGAGCAATGCATCCCAGTACTTCTTAAAAAATGATCCCACCCAGTACATCTCCTATCCTTATCCTCCTCTGGAATTCCAACGGGCTGTTACCCCGAAGACAAGAACTAGAACTGCTACTTACAGACCGTGACATAGATATTGCACTTATAACAGAGACACACCTACGAACTCAACATTACTTTAACATAGCAGGATACAAAACTTACCGTACAGATCACCCTGACGACAGAGGCCGTGGTGGTACACTGGTCTTGGTTAAAAACAACATATCCCATCATTCCCATTCCTTTCAGTCTACTGCTTCTTCTCAATTAACCTCCATCTCCATTCCTTTACCAAGATTTCCGCTCGTCATCGCCTCCATCTATTGCTCTCCGAACCAACGGATGTATCACCCTGATTTTACCAATTTATTCCAGTCCCTTGGCACTCACTTTATCGCTGGGGGAGATTTTAATGCCAAGCATCTCCTCTGGGGAAGTCGCCTTACTAACTCGAGAGGCCGAGTGCTAAACGACGTACTGTACAATGGTGAGTATTCCTACATTTCCCAACCTCATCCAACCCATTGGCCTTCCGATCCCCACAAAAATCCGGACATCCTAGATTTTTTCGTTACTTCTGGCTTGAACGGTATCTTCACGTCGGTATCTCCCCTTTTAGACCTCTCTTCTGACCATTCCCCTCTCCTTTTGTCACTCAGTGCATCTCCTATCCCTATTCAAACTAAACCATCTCTAACCACCGGACCTGTAGGCTGGGCTATGTTCCAGTCTAGCCTAAACAGTATTCTGGACCTCAATGTAAAGTTGAAGACAGCGCAAGATGTTGACGATGCTGTGGACTTCTTCACCAAATCAGTCCAGGACTGCGCTAGACTCGCCAGCAAACCAACTCACAAACGTCAACCAACAGCAACTCCAATCCCTCATCATATACAACTGCTCCTCTCAGCCAAGCGACGTGCCCGGACACAATGGCAACGATCCCATCTCCCTGCAGACAAAACCATATTCAATAGACTAACAAGAAAGCTAAAAAACGAACTGACTAAACTAGACAATCACCGACTGGAAGAATATCTTTCTTCTTTAACGCCCCGTAACCACTCACTGTGGGAAGCCACAAAAAGAATCCTTAAATTTCAACCTACCTCCTCCCCACTCCGACGTGAAGATGAAACTTGGGCCAGAAGTGACGAAGAAAAAGCTTCCCACTTTGCCAATCATCTAGAAGCAACCTTTTCTCCGAACCCAGAGTTAAACCCTTCCCATACTGAAGAGGTAATCACTTATCTTTCCGAACCCTTACCGATGTCCTTACCTCCACCTTCCTTTCACCCATCGGAAGTCAAATACATCATTAATCACCTACCCCTCAATAAGTCCCCTGGTCCTGACCTTATCACCGCTAAAATCCTTCGGCACCTCCCCCATAAAGCCATCATGTTCCTCATCCTTATATACAACAGTGTACTGCGTACCACTCACTTCCCTTCCTCCTGGAAACACTCCTCTGTAATCCTTATTCCTAAACCAAACAAACCAGCTACCGAAACATCATCCTACCGCCCAATCAGTTTGTTACCCATCCTCTCTAAAATCCTTGAAAAACTGCTGTACAAACGTATCCTTCCAATAGTTGAATCCTTTGGTATCATTCCAACTCATCAGTTTGGCTTCCGATCACTCCACTCTACCACTCAACAAGCTTTCCGAGTTGTAGACACAATTTCCTCAACGCTTGAGCGTAAGGACTTCTGTTCTGGAGTCTTTCTAGATGTAGCCCAGGCCTTTGACCGAGTCTGGCATCCGGGCCTCCTTTATAAGCTCAAGCGTTTTCTCCCCATCACCTACTACTTAATCCTAAAATCCTTTCTTTCATCCCGCAAGTTTCATGTCCAATACAATGCATCGAATTCCTCATCCCGCCACGTATCTGCTGGAGTCCCCCAAGGCAACATCCTAGCCCCTCTCCTCTACTCCATCTTCACCGCTGATATCCCCACTAATCCCAGTACCATTATCACAACTTTTGCAGATGATACTGCAGTGCTTTCATGTTCCGCCAACCCGCAGCAAGCCTCAGAAGCGCTCCAGAATCATCTCTTAGAAATCGAGCAATGGCTAAAGAAGTGGCGAATCAAAGTCAACGCCGAAAAATGTAAACACGTCACATTCACACTGCGGCGTAGTGAGTGCCCATCTGTTACCCTTAACGAATCCCTCATTCCCAAATCCGATGTTGTTCGATACCTAGGCTTCCACCTCGACAAGAGACTTACTTGGAACACACACACAAAAACAAAACGACAAGAACTAAACAGACGCTACGGCCTACTTAGACGACTAATAGGTCCCAAATCAAAACTCAGTACTGAAAACAAACTAACAACCTACAAAACTATTATTAAACCGATTTGGACATACGGCATTGAACTATGGGGTACAGCAAAACCTTCTAACATAAACCGAATCCAAACCTTCCAGTCCAAAGTCCTTCGCCGGATCCTTAATGCTCCCTTCTACGTCAACAATAGTATCATCCACCGAGACCTCGAAATTCCCTTTGTCGCTGAATTAGCTAAAACCCGCTTCTCCACTTTTCATTCCAAGCTATCCTTTCATCCCAATCCCCTTGCCCAATCCCTTTCCACAGATACGATCCCTTCCAATCCTCCGAGACGCTTGAAAAGAAAGTGGCCTAGAGACCAGCTGTAATACTTAAATGAAATACTTATAATTCCTCAGGGAGTGTCAGCAATGGCTGCCTTCTCCCTCTATTTTTCCTTGTGCTAGTTTATGAGATACATATTTACTTATTGTATTATATGTAAACATATGTATACAGATTGTAAATATTCAATAAATAAAAATAAAAAATAAAAAAATAAAAAAAAAAAAAAAAATTTATGAGAATTCCGAAAGATTCCCTAATGATCTTTTAAGTCTATTCGTATAATATCTGCAGGCTGTATTTTCACTCCATCCTCATTGTGTTGGAATCAGAAAGATAAGTCATCGGGAGGAATTTATGCGAATTCCGAAAGATTCCCTAATGACCCTTTCAGTCTATTCGTAGAATATCTGCAGGCTATATTTTCAGACCATCCTCTTTGTACAGAAATCGGAAAGTAAAGTCATCGGGAGGAATTTATGAGAATTCCGAAAGATTCCCTAATCATCTTTTCAATATATTCGTAGAATCTGCAGAATGTGTATTTCCAGCAAATTCTCATATTGTTTATCTGAAAAATGCAATTCATCGGGAGGAATTTATGAGAATTCTGAACAATTCCCGAATGATCTTTTCAGTCTATTCGTAGAATATCTGCAGAATGTGTATTTCCAGCCAATTCACATTTTGATTGGACTGACAAAAGTGATCAGCGTTCAGAAAACTGCGAAATGATGCTTTTAATTAATTTGAATAATCCATTATTTTTCATTCATTATGTATTTTAACGAACATGTCAACTCACAGTTTACTTTTGATCCTCTTCCGGCTAACTTCCTCCCACCCATAATTACTTTTAACTCAATACATTCATTCCTGGGTCACTTCCGGGTGGAACTGTACCGGTTTCCGGGTACTTCCGGCTTACGACCGGACTCTAATAATTGCTTACGGGTGAATCTGGACCACTTCCGGTTCACTTTATGCATATTTGCGGTCTCACGTAATTAATTATGCGCCACTATTCCCATCCCTGGGCCACTTCCGGGTCGATCCGAGTCACTTCCGGTTCGCTGCCTTACTCTGTTTTTGTTCGATTACAATTTTCATTCAAATAAATAATTTGTATTCAATAATGAATAAAACTAACAAAACTTCCATTAGTCATTGAATGCCTGAATAATGATTGAAATATTATTCATTGTTCAGAATGAAATAATAGATTTATTTATTATTCATTATTCTGAATGATTTTTGCCCAATACTGCTGCCAACTCTAATGGGAGCGCAAATGTATTGCTGCGTCTTGTCGACTTCCGCTATAAAAAAAAAATAATACAAACATGTATTTTATTTAGTTAATTTGTTTAAATGAAAAAAAAAAAAAAACAACGATGAACTACTAAAAAACAACGATGAATTAAAAACCGAGGCTAACTGAGACAAAAAACGTTCAAAAGAACGAAATTGACACTCGAATTTTAAGGCCCGATTTCTCCGAATGAGAATGGCCAATCAAAAATTGCATAAGAATCTATTTTGGTGGAAATCTATAAGGCCTTGGAATAGATGCCTTTCATTTACCAAGATTTCTTAACAGGTTTCGAAATTCTTAAATAAATATCTGAAAATCCCAAGACAAGTCTAGTTTTTCCACGTTTCTCAGTGGCCTTGAAAATATTTTCAAAACATATTACTTATAATAGGTGTACCTATAAGCACAAAACCGTAAACACTAAAGTTTTCTTCGGGCAAAGTTTGACAAAATAATAATGTACCGATGGATTCAGCAGAACTTGATATTTCAATTCAGAAAAGGATTTTCGTATCAAATTCGCCCTGTAGAGAGCGAATAGACAAATATATATACAACTTTGAACCGCTGTTATTTTCGTGTTCTATGAGTTCTGAACCAATAATTTTCGAATCGGCACTTTCGGATTGCATCATCGGGTCAACGTCATAAGCGGGTTTCCCACCTATGGAAGGAGAGAGGAAACGCTCTATATGGCAAAAAATATTCTTTATAATATCACTCTTCAAATCGCAGGAACTGCGTCATCTTAGCGTGGTTCCGTTAATTAAAAAATAACAAGAAATAAAAGACAAAAAGAACCGCTCGTATAAACGAAATCAATTACCAAGGTTTTGGACACTTATTTTCTCCGATTGACATCGCTTGATCGACATTTGAATGGTAACCTTCCGCTTACCAAGATTCTCAACAGTTTTCGAGATATTAAGGAAAATATAAGAAGTTCCACAAAACGTTTCATGACTGTTAATAAAATATTTTATTCTTAACTCGTTAAAATTTAAATAAATAAATATTCTAACCCTTCCATAACTCCAAATGTAACCAAAATTTCAACATATTAGTTTTGATGAAATTTAAACATGCTCAAAATGTTTCAACTGAATCTCATGATTCTAAGTACCCGAACCAAAAACTATATTCAACAAATATTATTTTCTCGGAAACGGCTACAGGTATCGCCTTATAAATGGTTTCATTCGTTTTCCTACGTGAAGAAAACAAGTACTTACAAGCATATGATGTAAGCGTAACGATTTTTTTGCGCGAATTTCGCTCCAAAAACCATGTTCCGTAGGACGGATTTTGCTGGTTAACGAACTTGACCTTTCAAATTAGACGAAAGATTTTTGTATTTAATTTCATCAAAATGCGTGTATTATTCACTGAGCTAGAGCGTGAACAGACATATATATATATATATATATATATATATATATATATATATATATATATATATTTGTCTATTCACGTTCTAGCTCAGTATGTACAAAATTGAACCTCCGTTATTTTCGATCGTTAGGGGTTCTGAAACTTAAACGTTTCTAGACGGTACTTCCGGATTGGGTCATGAGGTCAACCTTATAAGCAGGGTTCCTCACTATGGAGGGAGGGAGGGACCACCCTAAAAATGGATTGATTTTTAGGAATTTAAGTGATTTTTGATATCTCGACATGAACTATTCTTCCGTTGCGTTGGCAATCCTGAATTAGCAGATGTTTCATCCACCGACCCACAACTAGTGGACAGGTAGTTTCATGAAGCAGCTATCGTTTTCTGTCCGATCGGTTGAATTGAAATCTTCAAACCAATTGCATCTTAAGACAATATCTGAGTCTCGTCCCGAATCTGGGCATAACCAGGTCGAGGCCTCGTGGCAGTGGGGCGTTGCAATGAGAGTTGGATAGACAATCGATGCCCACTCCACTGAAACCAGAATCCAGGCTCATCCCATATTTGTCCATCTGCTGAAGGAGATGTTTTTACATTTTTCAGTTTTACAGGACTGGCAAGAGGCTGTCAACTATGCAGTACTTCAATCCTTACAATAAACCAAAAGTTCCTCAAAAACTAGGGGTTTTGTACGCAAGCAATAAACATGAATCACATGGATCACAAACAACAACAACAAATGTTATCGCACAAGACCGCAGAAATTTCCGATTCCTCCCTCCCTCCATTGGAAGCTATCCCGCTTATAAGGTTGACCACATGGCGCAATCCGGAAGTGACGATTAGAAAATTTTACGTTTCAGAATCCCTAGAAAACGAAAATAACGGTGTTTCAAATTTGTATATATGTATATATATATATATACACATATATTTTCTGTTCGCTCTCAAGCTGCTCCAGAAATGGACCGGTTTTGATGAAATGTCGTCAATATATCTTTCGTCTAATTTGAAAGGTCAAGTTCGTTAATCAGCAGAATCCGTCCTCATGGTTTTTGGAGCGAAATTCGCGCGAAAAAATCGTTACGCTTACATCATATGCTTGCAAGAACTCGTTTTATAGGTTTATTCGCGTATAAAAACGAATGAATCCATTTTTAAGGCGATAGCTTTAACCGTTTTTGAGAAAAATGGAAAAATAATTGTCGAATTAAGTTTCTGGTTAGGGTACTTACAAATATCGGATTAAGTTAATATTTTCTGCATGTTTATAATTCATATTAACAAAGATGTTTAAATTTTGGTTACGTTTGGAGTTAAGGAAGGAGTAGAATAAAATATTTTATTAATTAACATGTAAAGTTCGTATATTTTCCTGTATACAGTGGAGTCTCACTTATACGAAACATTCAGTTATACGAAGAGACAATAGCTTTTTCACGATATGCTTACAGACTTACCAGTGACTTACCTCCACCAGTCTCTCTCTCTCACTCATCTCAGTTCTTCCTTGTCATTCTAGTAGTCCAGCCGTGTTCTATCCACTCTATCTCGCGTGATTTCCTTCGTTTCTACATAATAAGGCTCGTGCCAGTGATCCACTCCCCCTCCACTCTCTCGTTTTTCAGTTCTCTATGCAGTAGTTCGAGCAGCCGTGTTCTATTGTTCTTTCATATTTTAAAATGAGTAAAAAGAAAAACAAGAACAAAACTTTCGCTTGAAGACAAAAAAGAAATCCTAAGAGAAGTTGATGACAACCACAACGAAACACAATAGACATAGCTAAACGGTTCAAATTACCTTTGTCAACCCTTACGAATACATCAGTACGAGGAAAGAAATCCAGGAGAATTTTCTGATATGAAACTTGAAACTGTAATAATGTACAACGTTATCTAACAACAAAACATGTACAAAGAATAAAATTGGGACTTTTGTTTATGAAGAATTTATTTTAATTAATTAATTAATTTAATTAAACTGAATAGTACTAGGTTTCATGGCTACCTAGTACTATTCAGTTATACGAATTATTCATTTATACGAAACATTTGTTGTTCCCCCTCACATTCGTATAAGTGAGACTCCACTGTATCTCGGAAACGGTTGGGAAATCGTGGTAAGTGGAAGATGACCTTGTGAACTATTACACTAAAGTAGATACCTCCAGAGGACTAGTGCGTGAAGATAGACGAGTTACATCATGTTTGACTGTATTTTATTCCTTTATTTTATTATTTATTGTTTTTTTTTGTATTATTTTAATGGTATTGTTAATTTGATTATTGTTATTATTTTATGATTATTATTTATCTTAAGTATCATTATTTTTTCTTTTGTTAATATTATGTTGTATTTCTTATTAGGTGAATTTGATGGTCTTTAGCAATTTATTTTGGTCTGACAGTAACCAGGGACGCCCAATTGTTAATTGACGTATGTGAAATTAAGTTTATATGATAAAATGTATACCTAGCTAAGTGCATTGTATTTCCTAAAAAAATAAATAAAATAAAAATACATATACACAAATTTTAACCAATGTTATTTTGGTGTTTTATGGAAGTGATGAAAAGTGAAACTTTCTTTTCGACAGTTCAATAAATGGGGTTTCTCCCTATGAATGAGGGAAGAAACGCGCCAAAGGATAAGCATTACTCTTAGAAAACTGTAGATCCTGAATTTTTCAGTCAATACTACTGAAGGGAAAGTGAAGAAAATCAAGGAAGGCCGACCATTTTCTCTTCTTGTATCCTCTAAGGCATTCCTTTGGTCAAAACTATATTCTCTTCTGGTAGGAATCACAACTCAGGATAAAACATTAACGAATTTTTCTATTATTTACAGTCATACTTATTTATAATTGTTTAATCATCATTTTAGCACTTTTTCCCGAAGGAAAGTAGCTCATGAAGGAATTTTTGGAAAATGTCCCTCATTTATATATATATATATATATATATATATCTGTTAACACGATACACACCAGAATCTTCGTTTTTTTTTCGCCACGAAACTTGATATACAGTATTCCCCTAGCTAAAGATTGAAAAGGTTCGTTAACCAGCAAAATCGGTCCATCTGTAAAGGGTGTTTACTCCGGACCCACAGTAGTTAATTACCCATACCAGTCGTAATTTCTGTTGTACTGCAACTAAATTCGGTATACGTTGTCGGTATCTAATGAGAAAGGGTTGTGGTAAAAATAAGCTAAATCGGTTCGTTAGAATTTGGAGTTTACTCTGTATTATGGTCAAATTGAACTAGGAGTGCTGAATGTGGATGCTGTATTAGGATTCTACGCTACATTGAGTCAGCTGTTCATTGCAAATATAAAGAGCAAAACAGGAAAACGGTACCGCATTGACGGAGCATGCAATATCAAAAAAGCACTGTTTTGATTTCAAAGAAGTTAAAATACTTAACAAAGAAAGAAACACGCTGAAAAGAAAAATTAAAGAAAATATTTATATTCTAAAAAATTCAAAAACAGCTGTTAATAAAAGGACCGATCTTAGAAACGTACATCAAATTTTCCATTCTGTAATAGATTAAGACCTAATTTTTGTAACGGACGGACTTTACAAATACCACATATAGATAAAGACGCGGCCATATTGGTAGGCTTAGGACATGACTAGTATTACCCCTGCCTCCGTAGAAGATACATGAGGAGACGAGAGGACTTCTTAGCAAGGTAGGACTTTTAAAAAATGTTTGTTAAAGTTATTTTAAAATCTGGACTTTTAAAAAATTGTGTATATTTTAAACATGTTTAATATTGGGAGGTACAAAAATGGATTTGGTTGCAGAAGTGCCCCTGATGAGGTGCGAATGAATTAAGCACGAAACATGTAGGGCAGAAAAAATAAAGTGGTGTGACACAAGGAAGTACTACTTTTTCCCGACCCTAAGCCTAAAAGAACGAAACGCATTAAGAAATATTTTGGGTCATCCACAAGAATAATATATATATATATATATATATATATATATATAGGTTATTTTAAGCAAATTATTCAGGAATACTACAAGAATAATAAAGACAGACAAGGTATAGTTGGGATTCGGCTAGGAGAAAAAAACGTCAGACTTTCAGGAAGAAATCTGTATTTTGGACGTTTCGGCTGCACATTGGCAGCCTTCTTCAGCACTAGAAAATGCCTAGGGGGGAGGGAGAAAGACCTCGAGGGCACTTAGGTAACCATGGTGTGATGTATGAAACGTCCAAAATACAAATTTCTTCCTGAAAATCTGACGTTTTTTTCTCCTAGCCGAATCCCAACTATACCTTGCCTGCGTATCTCTGCAACGGCTAACTATCTCCATCTCCTAGCCGAATCCCAACTATACCTTGCCTGCGTATCTCTGCAACGGCTAACTATCTCCATCTCCTAGCCGAATCCCAACTATACCTTGCCTGCGTATCTCTGCAACGGCTAACTATCTCCATCTCCTAGCCGAATCCCAACTATACCTTGCCTGCGTATCTCTGCAACGGCTAACTATCTCCATCTCCTAGCCGAATCCCAACTATACCTTGCCTGCGTATCTCTGCAACGGCTAACTATCTCCATCTCCACTAGGAATAATAAAGGTTTCATGTTGTGTCACCTGAAATCTTCTCTCTGAGATTTCATTTTACATTGTTTATGAAAAATCTAAACTGTCCCTATTCTCCAGCTTCCAAATGACACCAGGGAACAGAAGGGAAACACGCAAAGATGATGCAGCTCCTGCGGGTCGAATTTTTTTTTTAAATTGTTTCTAATTTATGGGTATTTTCTAAAATAAAAAATGTGATTTACACTGGTTAGAAGGACTTGGCACGTGCTCTGGTGCCCCTATACAAAGCACGTTAAAGATTTCATGCTCTAAACGTTCGGGTGTAAGATAACGGATGTCAGAAATAAATAAGAAGAAATTCAATAATAAGAATTGAGGTGTCTGTGTGCGAAGACGACATCCAGTTACTTGTGAAGTATCTGTAGTGATAATAACAGTGATTCAGCGCACGCTCATAACTCACTAGTATTTCTATTGGCTATTCCTATGGGCAATTCTATTGGTTGTTGCTGGTAGTAAAGTAACCTTCAACACTCTAGTCAATCCAACTCGCAAAAATTAATATAATTCTATTAATTTTTGCGAGTTGGATTGACTAGAGTTTTGATATCTCGGCCCCTAAACTTCATAATTACCATTTATTTTTTAATATTAACCTTTTTATTAATAAATGTTGCTTGCTGAAATATATTCTGCTTATTTTCATTTATGCTTTAGAAGCTTGAAAGTATTACTTACAAATAGAAGTAATCTAAGGGCTAGTTAGAAACCATATTATATAAATATAGTAGTCAAAAAAAGTTTTAGTAGTGATTGCAGTGATTTTAAATACTTTTGATTACTATTTGAAGTTTGATTACTATATTTATATAGTATGATTTCTAACCTTAGATAACCTGTAAAGAAGTAATAGATAACCTGTAAGCTAATCCGTAAGTACCAAAATCACTGTTTAGATACTTCAAAGTAACTGGATGGGTTCTTCGCAAACAGACCCGAGTAGTTGTGCTCTTCCAACGTTGCTATAGATTGAAAGGATTTTAGCAAGTTGAAAGTGTTGTAAAAAGTTGCTCGACACCATAAAGGATCTAATGCTTCATCTGTTCAATCCTCGACTGATTTACTTTCTACACTGGGAGAAGGTTTCCATTCCTTACTGGCGTCCTTACTTTCACTTAGTCCAATCCATGTAGCCTTTCTTAAACACAAAATCCCATGGCCAGTCAAAGTATGAGAGATTTTCAAACTTTTTCAGGTCCAAAAGCATTCCTGAGTTATTTTTTTTTTTTTTTTAAATAAATTACCAGGGTCTCCCGGTGGTAGGACAAATTATTCATTAAAGAAGATTACATTGTCGATTCTACAACGAGGTACGAGAGAAGCTATTCCCAGCAGGCGGAAGAAATAAATGCAAGAAAAAAGAAAGAATTTATACCAAATGTATAGAATTTTATCAAAAGAAATTCTATGCAGAAGGGATTTCAGTCTAGTTTTATCAAAACTACTGATTTTGGACTGAAGCTCTTTTTGAATGGATCGATTCGTTTCTCAAGCGTTCCACAAATATCTTCCTTCTAGGTTCCAAAAATACCTTCAACCAATTCTTTATATCGTTGATTCCAATGGCACGTGTTTACCTTTTTCTCGTGCGCTCCAAAAATCTCTTGATTGAATTTCTTATGGGCCCCAAAAATATCTTGATATATTTAAGACAATATTTAATTCAAGGACATCGGTTTGGAGAGGTGTTGGGCAAACATTATTAAGAATAATGAATAAATCTGTTATTTAATTCTGAACAATGAATAATTTTTCATTCATTATTCAGTCAATTCAATGAATAACATAACTTTTTATTTTTATTCATTATTGAATAACAATGATTTATTTAATGAAAATTTTTATTGAATAAAAATGATTCATTGAATGAAAAAATTTATTAAATGAAAGTTATTTATTCGAATGAAACAATTTTTGTAGAAACTTGATTTATTTGACTAAATTTTTCGTTAAATACAAGTGATTTATTTTAACAATCTTTTCTAGTAAAAATGACAAAGTTTATTACAATTTTTCTTACTTTTAATGAAATTTATTTATTTAAATGATATTGTTTGCTGAACTAATCTGAAGAATCTGAGTTTGTTGTTCCATGAACCACATTATTTTAAATGTATAAAAATAATGAATGAAAATTGAAAAATAATTAATAATTCATTAAATAATAAAAAAAATTCAGCCAATGAATAACTGAATAAATGAATACATTCTTATTCAATACTGAGCGCCCTATTATTCATCGAATAAAAAATAAATCAGTGTATGAATAATTAATTCAATGAATAAATTCTTATTCAATAGAACATGTATTGAATAATGCCCTACTCTGTTGGTCATTCAATATCCCAACCTCTTGGAATACATCTATTAGGGAATTTCTGCCTCATGAGGTCGCGGGCTTTTCTCGAGTATCAACTCGGCATCCGTCCCAGTGATCTGATGACATGTTCTGTAATCATTCTATTCATTGTCAAATTGTTCATTAAAGCTAGAAGATCATCCTCAAGAAACGGACTTAAATTTTCTCTCTTCACAATAATGGGCATGACATGTGGCCTGACAATTTCGGAGCCAATGATCCCACACAATGAGTGGATTATCTTGAGCCGAATGGTGCAAGTTTCGGCAATTTGCTTCACCTTTGTAGCAAATGCTTGCTTCATCAGTCCACAAGAGTTTAAAAAGTTTGAATCCACAGGGATTTTCGTTGCGTCCAGTGGCAGAAACTCAGCCGGTGATCACAAACACTGTCATTCAATTTGTGGTGCAGTGGCATGTGGCACGGTCTTATTTACTCTATTTGAGAATGCGATAAACAGAAGTTCTACTAAAGAATGTATTATTTTTCTTCTGTAATAACATGCTTTGATTCCTATAGAAACTGAAGTGTTATTGGGTGGCAAAATCCAGTAGAGGTCGGGCGTGGGTTCTCCAAGGGATTTTGCAAACTATACCGTCCTCTCCTATTAATTATCGTGACACTAATGAAACGAATAAAAAACACCTGCGTCGATCCTTCTTTTTTGCAGCTTCGATTATATTCCGAATGGCTTGAAGAGAGTTCAAACCACCACTTCCAAATTAGATTGAATTCTTCCGTTCCTTCGAATCTTTATCGATCCTAACCAGTAGACACCGGAAATGGCCCCCAATAAAATTTATATATATATATATATATATATATATAAATTCTGGTGAATGATGACCCGATATATATTTTTTCACTTTTTCTTGTTTCTTTTTCTGGCAGGGGGTCAATAAAGTAGTACACACTTTTTTCACTTTAACTACTTTATTTTGTATGTTTCGCCCGACATGTTGCGTGCCTTTTCGCACCTCTTCAGGGGCTTTCCTTATCAGGAAGTCCTCTCGTCGTGTTGTCTAGCTTGAGTATTACGCCTGACTCAAGCTAGACAACACGACGAGAGGACTTCCTGATAAGGAAAGCCTTACTTTACAAAATAAAGTAGTTAAAGTGAAAAAAGTGTGTACTACATTATTGACCCCCTGCCAGAAAAAGAAACAAGAAAAAATGAATATATATATATATATATATATATATATATATATATATATATATATATTTACAAAATTGAACCACCATTATTTTCTTTCACTAGAGGTTCTGAAACGTAAAGTTTTCTAGTCGACACAGAGAACAACCTTAAAAGCGTCCCTATGGAGGAAGGGAGGAACCACGCTATGACCTGTTACTCACAGCACGAGCTGAATCTAACTGAATCTTGAATACCTTTTGATGCTTATCGACTGCAGGGATTACAGACTTCAATAAGTCTAAACTATTTGCCTGCTACTAGATAGCTCACACCACGAGCTGAATCTAACTCAATCTTAAGTACCTTTTGATGCTTATCGACTGCAGGGATTACAGACTTCAATAAGTCTAAACTATTTGCCTGCTACTAGATAGCTCACACCACGAGCTGAATCTAACTGAATCTTGAATAACTTTTGATGCTTATCGACTGCAGGGATTACAGACTTCAATAAGTCTAAACTATTTGCCTGCTACTATATAGCTCACACCACGAGCTGAATCTTGAATACCTTTTGATGCTTATCGACTGCAGGGATTACAGACTTCAATAAGACAGAACTATTTGCCTGCTACTAGATAGCTCACACCACGAGCTGAATCTAACTCAATCTTGAATACCTTTTGATGCTTATCGACTGCAGGGATTACAGACTTCAATAAGTCAGTATATTCTCTTGGAGAAGGGTTCGAGTTGAGTCGACGGATCTGCGGAACCACTACTAGCTTTCCAATCCCAACCAAGATCTAGTGAAAGGCGAGAAACCTTCCATCCCATCCTGCCTTCCTCCTCCTCACATCACCACCAAATCCTTGAGGCGAAATGTGTCAAAAGTCCATCTCGCAGGAGCTCCAGCAACTTTGCATGTTCTTTTATATTCCTCAATCCCGGCGGGATTTGAAAAGATTACAGTAGAAATTATCCCAAGTAAAAAAAAAAAGTCCGTCTCACAGAAGCTGCATAACTAAGCACTTTACTCAGCAACGCGCTAAAGAATATGAACGGTGCCAGTCTCACAGAAGCTGCATAACTAAGCACTTTCCTCAGCAACGCGCTAAGGAATATGAACGTTGCCTGTCTCACAGAGGCTGCATAACTAAGCACTTTCCTCAGCAACGCGCTAAAGAATGTGAACGGTGCCTGTCTCACAGAAGCTGCATAACTAAGCACTTTCCTCAGCAACGCGCTAAAGAATATGAACGGTGCCTGTCTCACAGAAGCTGCATAACTAAACACTTTCCTCAGCAACGCGCTAAAGAATATGAACGGTGCCTGTCTCACAGAAGCTGCATAACTAAGCACTTTCCTCAGCAACGCGCTAAAGAATATGAACAGTGCCGGTCTCACAGAGGCTGCATAACTAAGCACTTTCCTCAGCAACGCGCTAAAGAATGTGAACGGTGCCTGTCTCACAGAAGCTGCATAACTAAGCACTTTCCTCAGCAACGCGCTAAAGAATATGAACGGTGCCTGTCTCACAGAAGCTGCATAACTAAACACTTTCCTCAGCAACGCGCTAAAGAATATGAACGGTGCCTGTCTCACAGAAGCTGCATAACTAAGCACTTTCCTCAGCAACGCGCTAAAGAATATGAACAGTGCCGGTCTCACAGAAGCTGCATAACTAAGCACTTTCCTCAGCAACGTGGTAAATTTACGGCTAAAGAATATGAACGGTGCCGGTCTCACAGAAGCTGCATAACTAAGCACTTTCCTCAGCAACGTGGTAAATTTACGGCTACAGAATATGAACGGTGCCGGTCTCACAGAAGCTGCATAACTAAGCACTTTTCTCAGCAACGTGGTAAATTTACGGCTACAGAATATGAACGGTGCCGGTCTCACAGAAGCTGCATAACTAAGCACTTTCCTCAGCAACGTGGTAAATTTACGGCTACAGAATATGAACGGTGCCGGTCTCACAGTTTAGACAACAGCTCCATCTGTAGACTCGGTAAGCCTTCGATGCCCCTTAATAAAATATTTGTCAACTATAGTAAATTAAAACCCCATGAAATACCACCAGAAACTCGCTTAGAAACTCTATTTCAGCTGGACGGCTCTTCAGCCCGTTGCTACATTTTTCGTTCTTGTTTTTTTGTTAAATTTAAGAAAAAAAGTAGACATAATATAAACATCAAATTGCCTTTATAAATAATTATAAAAATAAATAATAATAAAAAAAAGTCTGCAAGCACGCGAGGTTCTTCCTATATCTGCAGGACAGATCGAGGTTCGTAAGTAAGCGTAGTTCAGGATTAATCGTCAGGACAGAGAGGAACGTGGGGTTGGGGAATTTGTCGAATAGGGTGAAATGTTTAGGTACCTAGGGGTTGGGGTAAAACCACAATCTAGAATGCGTATTCAGATACATGAGGTTTAATGATGCGTGTAGGTACGTAAGTTTTAGACTAAATCTGACGATTAGAGGGAGCTGTGTAGGTTCGTGAGATTCGGGCTAAATCTGTGGGCTTAAACGAGATTTTTAGGTCTGGTACGTGAGGATTAGGCTATATCTGTGAGTTAGAGGGAGCTGCGTAGGTTCGTGAGGTTTGGGCTAAATCTGCCGGCTAGAGTGAGGTGTTTAGGTCAGGTATGTGAGGTTTAGTCTAAATTTGTGAATTGGAGGGAGCTGTGTAGGTCCGTTAGGTTTGGCTAAAACTGCGGGCTAGAGTGAGGTGTTTAGGTGAGTCGTGTGAGGTTTAGGCTAAATCTGTGAATTGGAGAGAGCTCTGTAGGTTCGTGAGAGTCGGGCTAAATCTGTGGGCTTAAGCGACATGTTTAGATCAGGTACGTGAGGGTAAGGCGAAATCCGTGAGTTAGAGGGAGCTGTGTAGGTCCGTGAGTTTTGGGCTAAATCTGCCGGCTAGAGTGAGGGGTTTAGGTGAGGTATGTGAGGTTCAGGCAAAATCTGTTAATTGGAGTGAGCTGTGTAGGTCCGTGCGTTTCGGTCTAGCGCGAGGTGTTTGGGTAAATGCGGTTCAGGCTAAATTTGTAGGCTAGAGGAGGTGCTTAGTAATGTTGAAATCTGCAGGTTAGCACGAAGTGCTTAGGTACGTCAGGTTGAGTTGTGTAGGTACGTTAGGTTCGGGCTAAATCTACGTGGCAGAGCGAAAAATATTTGCCTTCATTCCTTTCTTATTAACGAAACGCGTCAGAATTACACAGGTCGAAGTGTTCCTCGCAATGGTTTACTTTTCCTCCAAGAACCATGCATTTCTAGCCGTTGGTTGATGGGATATCTAGAGCGTGAATCCTACAGGGCTCGTTATGTGCTTCAGGCTAACGGGAAAAAGTTATAGGTTTTAGTACTTTTCATATCAACCTTAGGAAAGTAACTTAAAATTTATTTATGGGTCAACCACAAATGTCTGTATTTCTTGATCATTAGCATTTGAGTGCACATCCTCCCTCCCTCCATAGATAGATTTCAGAATTCACAACCCCAAATATCATTTGGCACTCTACCGCTGCCCCAGAAATTTTCCAATTTTCATAAAATTTAGTACAAAAATATTTTTTTGTCAGATTTAATAGGTCGAGTTCGTTAACCAGCAGAGTTCATCCACCGAAAGATGTTTTTTTTATGCCAAACACGCCTATATCTGTTGTATGAGGTAAACGGAATTAAAGATGTATCACAGTTGTAATTGAATACACAATTTAAGACAAATACAAGTAGAAATTTATATACAGAATTGAAATATCAGTTTTGATGGTCATAGATACCAGTTGCAATAGATAATATATTATATCCAACTATTACCAGTTGTCATGGTTAACGGATATTTTTTTTTTTTTTTTTTTTTAATTTTAACGGTCATTTATTATTAACTACGAATTTTAGGACGGGTTATCTATAGGTTACCACCCTTTTCTAGCCAAGATAGGGGTGATGCCTTTTCTTTTTTCTAAAGAAAAGCCACCACCCCTAGTGGGAATCGAACCCACGACCTTTGGCACCTTTGGTTAACAGAATTAAAGGCTAATAAAATTGCTATTCTTATAAGATTTAATCGAAGTTTTAATATCAATCAATAATACAAATTGCAACAAATAAAAATTGCTTTTGGTTTTATGAGACAAATAAAATTACTATTGATGTTAAGAATCTATTAGCTTTAGATTCTTAACATCAATAGTAATTTTATTTGTCTCATAAAACCAAAAGCAATTTTTATTTGTTGCAATTTGTATTATTGATTGATATTAAAACTTCGATTAAATCTTATAAGCTAATGCCAGTCGTAATAGCTATAAATAACACAAATTGCAACAAATAAAAATTGCTTTTGCTTTTGTAAGACAAATAAAATTACTATTGATGTTAAGAATCTAAAGCTAATGCCAGTCGTAATAGCTATAAATAACACAAATTGCAACAAATAAAAATTGCTTTTGCTTTTGTAAGACAAATAAAATTACTATTGATGTTAAGAATCTAAAGCTAATGCCAGTCGTAATAGCTATAAATAACACAAATTGCAACAAATAAAAATTGCTTTTGCTTTTATGAGACAAATAAAATTACTATTGGTGTTAAGAATCTAAAGCTAATGCCAGTCGTAATAGCTATAAATAACACAAATTGCAACAAATAAAAATTGCTTTTGGTTTTATGAGACAAATAAAATTACTATTGATGTTAAGAATCTAAAGCTAATGCCAGTCGTAATAGCTATAAATAACACAAATTGCAACAAATAAAAATTGCTTTTGCTTTTGTAAGACAAATAAAATTACTATTGATGTTAAGAATCTAAAGCTAATGCCAGTCGTAATAGCTATAAATAACACAAATTGCAACAAATAAAAATTGCTTTTGCTTTTATGAGACAAATAAAATTACTATTGGTGTTAAGAATCTAAAGCTAATGCCAGTCGTAATAGCTATAAATAACACAAATTGCAACAAATAAAAATTGCTTTTGGTTTTATGAGACAAATAAAATTACTATTGATGTTAAGAATCTAAAGCTAATGTCAGTCGTAATAGCTATAAATAACACAAATTGCAACAAATAAAAATTGCTTTTGCTTTTGTAAGACAAATAAAATTACTATTGATGTTAAGAATCTAAAGCTAATGCCAGTCGTAATAGCTATAAATAACACAAATTGCAACAAATAAAAATTGCTTTTGGTTTTATGAGACAAATAAAATTACTATTGATGTTAAGAATCTAAAGCTAATGCCAGTCGTAATAGCTATAAATAACACAAATTGCAACAAATAAAAATTGCTTTTGCTTTTGTAAGACAAATAAAATTACTATTGATGTTAAGAATCTAAAGCTAATGCCAGTCGTAATAGCTATAAATAACACAAATTGCAACAAATAAAAATTGCTTTTGCTTTTATGAGACAAATAAAATTACTATTGGTGTTAAGAATCTAAAGCTAATGCCAGTCGTAATAGCTATAAATAACACAAATTGCAACAAATAAAAATTGCTTTTGGTTTTATGAGACAAATAAAATTACTATTGATGTTAAGAATCTAAAGCTAATGTCAGTCGTAATAGCTATAAATAACACAAATTGCAACAAATAAAAATTGCTTTTGCTTTTGTAAGACAAATAAAATTACTATTGATGTTAAGAATCTAAAGCTAATGCCAGTCGTAATAGCTATAAATAACACAAATTGCAAGAAATAAAAATTGCTTTTGCTTTTGTAAGACAAATAAAATTACTATTGATGTTAAGAATCTAAAGCTAATGCCAGTCGTAATAGCTATAAATAACACAAATTGCAACAAATAAAAATTGCTTTTGCTTTTATGAGACAAATAAAATTACTATTGGTGTTAAGAATCTAAAGCTAATGCCAGTCGTAATAGCTATAAATAACACAAATTGCAACAAATAAAAATTGCTTTTGGTTTTATGAGACAAATAAAATTACTATTGATGTTAAGAATCTAAAGCTAATGTCAGTCGTAATAGCTATAAATAACACAAATTGCAACAAATAAAAATTGCTTTTGCTTTTGTAAGACAAATAAAATTACTATTGATGTTAAGAATCTAAAGCTAATGCCAGTCGTAATAGCTATAAATAACACAAATTGCAACAAATAAAAATTGCTTTTGCTTTTGTAAGACAAATAAAATTACTATTGATGTTAAGAATCTAAAGCTAATGCCAGTCGTAATAGCTATAAATAACACAAATTGCAACAAATAAAAATTGCTTTTGCTTTTATGAGACAAATAAAATTACTATTGGTGTTAAGAATCTAAAGCTAATGCCAGTCGTAATAGCTATAAATAACACAAATTGCAACAAATAAAAATTGATTTTGCTTTTGTAAGACAAATAAAATTACTATTGATGTTAAGAATCTAAAGCTAATGCCAGTCGTAATAGCTATAAATAACACAAATTGCAACAAATAAAAATTGATTTTGCTTTTGTAAGACAAATAAAATTACTATTGATGTTAAGAATCTAAAGCTAATGCCAGTCGTAATAGCTATAAATAACACAAATTGCAACAAATAAAAATTGCTTTTGCTTTTGTAAGACAAATAAAATTACTATTGATGTTAAGAATCTAAAGCTAATGCCAGTCGTAATAGCTATAAATAACACAAATTGCAACAAATAAAAATTGCTTTTGCTTTTGTAAGACAAATAAAATTACTATTGATGTTAAGAATCTAAAGCTAATGCCAGTCGTAATAGCTATAAATAACACAAATTGCAACAAATAAAAATTGCTTTTGCTTTTATGAGACAAATAAAATTACTATTGGTGTTAAGAATCTAAAGCTAATGCCAGTCGTAATAGCTATAAATAACACAAATTGCAACAAATAAAAATTGCTTTTGCTTTTGTAAGACAAATAAAATTACTATTGATGTTAAGAATCTAAAGCTAATGCCAGTCGTAATAGCTATAAATAACACAAATTGCAACAAATAAAAATTGCTTTTGCTTTTGTAAGACAAATAAAATTACTATTGATGTTAAGGGGGGTAAATGGGCGGGCTAAAGGGTTGCTGGAGCGGACGTGTGGATATGGGAGCCGTCCGACTTCTTTTGGGAGCTCTGCTAAGCTATAGTGCCCTATTCCACTGCTTAGCATCTCCTAGTATACCTGATTCCCGTCAACGCCTACTGCTTTTCCTCCCCGTGGTACCCCCTGGTAACGTTCTTGTACAGTACATGAACGGCGAAAAGCAGAGGCGGGGGTCCACTATGAAGTAGGGCCACCTTCCCTACTGAGTGGATCCTCCTCTATTAGAGAGGGAATGAGCGCCGGTCTGCCGGCCAAGGTGGCAGCCCCACCAGCAGACTCGGTGGCGAGGATTAGGAGTCTAAGTCACCTAAACTAACCTTCCCTACGTCAACTAACGAGACAGCCGGACTCCTCATTACGGACAACCCAGGGGGTAAGCAGGACCCTCTGGGCGACCTCTGCATGGACTTGGACCAATCCCTATCTAATAAAAATTCAACCCAGAACACCCCAAATGGTGTTAATGGGAACAGTGTAGATCTAACACTTGGACGTGAAACGACCGGTAGTTCTCAAATCCAAGTGTTAAACAACGAATACGGCGAAATTCGTAACAGTGCTTCTCGGTTCACTTTGGAGCCGTTTATAACGCCTACAAAGAGTCCCGAGAAGAAGAGACAAAGAAAATCATGGAAGAGAAAACTTTTAGAAATTCCAGCAAATAGTGAAGCTAAATTTTCAAAGTTCATTATAATAAGCCGAACGGAGGGAAATTTATTTACAAAAGTGTCCCCGTTTCTTATTAACAAACTGGTTTCTCAGAATTTTGGAAACGTTGCAGGACTAAGCAAGATGGCAAATGGGGCCTTGCTGATTGAAGCAGCTACCAAACAGCAAGCAGAAAAAATCATGCTAACAGACACCCTGGGGGCATTCAGTGTTAAGGCAGAACTGCACAAAACATTGAATACCTCCAGAGGGGTGGTTACGTGCTTCGATTTGGAGCACTCATCGGAGGAGGAAATAAAAGAAGGACTAAGGGATCAAGGCGTCATTGCTGTTCGTAAATTCCTTCGAAAGAAGAGAATGACGAACGGCAATGAAGAAGCCCTAGAATTCACAGGGAGTGTGATGCTCACATTCGATCGACCCGAGCTCCCTCCCTGTGTACAAGCAGCATTCTACAAGCTCAGAGTCCGCCCTTACGTACCCGCGCCGATGAGATGTTTTAAGTGCCAAAGGTTTGGGCATTCCGCGGTAAGATGCAGGTCGGAGATAGAGATATGTGTTTGTGGTCACGCAGCACATGGCTCGTCTGCTTGCCCGTCTCCGCCGAAATGCCCAAATTGTGACGGTCCCCACAATGCCCGATCTCGTGAATGCATGGAATTCAAAATTGAAAAAGAGATCCAAAAAATGAGATCTGAAATTAAAAATCTGACATTCAAAGAAGCCCGCGTATTAGTAAAGAGTACCTCTTATGCATGCAGAGGTACGTACTCTAGTGCAGTCAGAAATGAGACTGAAACAAATACAAAAGCAGAAAAGAATAAATTTAAAAATATCCCCTCCCCCATTCCCCCTTTACCCAAACTCCCAGACTCCCCAAAATTTCCTTCCCCACCGGTTCCCCTTCCCTCCCCATCTACTTCATTCACTCCGGTGAATGAAAATAAAGAAAAGGGAAATACAATTTCCCCTAAAATTGTAGAGAAAGGTGAAATTCTGCCGTCCGTTCCTCCGCCTTCCCTCAACGTAAATGCCGTTGAGGAAGTGGCGGATGATGACGGTGGCGCATTTACACCAGTGTTACCTGGAAAAAAGGGTTGGCCCAAGGGTAAGAAACGTGGGTCTAAGAAATTGCCTGCTGAGTCGGAATGAATACTAATTATTAGATTTAAGATGCCCCAGTCCAACAAATTTATACAATGGAATATTCGGGGGTTTTCAGAGCATAGCGACGAACTTCGTTATTTGATCAGCACCTACAATCCTTTAGTCGTAGCTCTCCAGGAAACTAAATTTCCTGAGGGTTGCGCTAGAGCATTGTCGGGCTACAAGTGTGAGCACAGAGAGCCCGAGGTATTGCCGGGTGGTCGAAGCCACGGTGGCGTGGCTATCTACACCATGGAGAACCTCGGAGCGGTCTCTATCAACTTAGACACACCGTTACAAGCCGTCGCTGTGCGTCTGAAGACCCCTACAGCTGCCACCCTCTGTTCTTTATATCTCCCAGATGGTAGAAGATATGACGTGAGAGAGGTTATGAATGTAATTTCACAATTACCCCCTCCAGTCATAATATTCGGTGATTTTAATACGCACAATGTTTCCTGGGGATCAAGAAGAAGCACCCCTCAGGGTCGCTTATTGTACAACTCCGTAGAAGAGCTGGATCTACTGATCCTCAACGACGGGTCACCAACCCACTTCTCCGAATCTTCAGGAACGTTAGATGCTATTGACCTCACAATTACCAGCAACGCCATATCATCAAACCTTCAATGGGAAGTTCTTGAAGATCCTCATAGATCTGACCACTTCCCGATAGTTGTTACCCACGCAAGCAGATATTGGGAATGTAAAAAAACGAGCAAATGGGCATTTAAACGGGCTGATTGGGACAGATTTAGAGATGTATTCATTCCCCCTGACTCAGCAGAATCAACGGACGAAACCCTGCAGGGCATCATGAAGGCTATTGACGATGCATGTGAAAAGTCTATCCCCCATACCTCATCCCACACTCGGAGAAATCCGGTTCCTTGGTGGGATGAGGACTGCTGGGATGCTAACAAAGAAAAAAAAAGAGCCTTTAACCGCTTTAAACGACACCCAACTCAAGACAACCTCGTTGCATTTAAGAAAGCGAGAGCGGTGGAAAGAAGAATAAAACTTCAAAAGAAAAGAGATTCTTGGGTGAACTACGTCAGCTCGATAACAAGCAATGCCTCTCCTAATGATGTGTGGAGAAAAGTAAGGGCGATAGGAGGAAGAAGCACAAAACCCCAGATCCCAGTTCTACAAAACGCTGGAGTGTTCATTGATCATCCGTTGAATATCGCGAACACATTCGCAGATCACTTCGGTTCTACGTTTAGCCTTGTAGACTACGATGACCACTTCCGAGCTTCTAGAGCTAAGGAAGAGGCCATCCATCTGGACTTTGGACAAACCGAGGACACAACGAGTGATTACAATGTGCACTTCAGCCTGGAAGAACTTAAAAGGGCACTTCAGGGGGCATCTAAGAAATCATCGCCTGGATGCGATGGGATACCTTTCGAGGTTTTAAGAAATCTCCCGGAAGCAGGAAAAAGAATGATTCTAGATTTTTATAATCAACTCTGGACCCAAGCGATATTCCCTGCTGCTTGGAAAGAATCAATAATTGTCCCAATCATGAAACCCGGTAAGGATCCTCAGTCACCAGGAAGCTACAGACCCATTTCGCTGTTGTGTTGTCTGGGAAAGCTCTTGGAGGCTATGGTGAATTACCGGCTGGTTCACGAGCTTGAGAAGAACAATTTAATTAGCCAGTACCAAGCAGGATTTAGGCAAAATCACTCCACCCAAGATCAATTGGCGCTATTAGAGCGCTCCATACAGAAGGCATTTTGCTCCCAACACCATCTCACCGCCGTTTTTTTCGACATGAAGCAGGCTTATGACAGAGCATGGAGATATGATATCCTCCGTAGGCTCAATGAATGGGGACTCAGGGGACGCCTGCCCCTATTTCTTATGAGCTTTCTCAAGGATAGAACGTTTAGAGTAAGAATCGGGGATGCTCTGTCATCGCTACGCGTACAGGAAAACGGACTACCACAGGGATCCGTCCTCAGCGTAACCCTGTTTCTTGTCGCAATTAACGGCATAGCTGATAATGTGCAGTTTGGAGTAGGCAGATCACTCTTTGCTGACGACTTGGCCTTATTCACAACCCATTTACCGGAAGACGAAGAAGCCCGGAGCCTGCAGGGGGCGATGGACACAGTTTGTATTGAAGCTAAAAAGAGAGGTTTTATATTTTCTCCAGATAAAACCGTGGCCGTTCACTTCTGCAGGCTTCGGCGACCGCATAATCATCCTCCATTGCTGCTGGATGGTTCTGCGGTCACATTCAGAGATAGACATAAATTTCTTGGGTTAATAATGGACGCGCAATTGAGGTGGAGGTACCATATCAGCTACACCATTCAGAGATGTGAGGCATCTCTCAAAGTCTTAAAAACACTGTCCAGATTTAAATGGGGTGCTGAGAAACAAATCCTCTTGAAAATATTTGACGCATTGATAAGGTCCAGGGTTGATTATGGATGTGCAATCTACGGGTCTTCACGCAAGTCGTGGCTCCGCCAGCTAGACAGGCTCTACAACGCGGGGCTGCGGGTTGCGATTGGTGCATTCCGCACCAGCCCGTTGGATTCCATCTACATAGAATCAGGACATCTTCCTCCTGAACATAGACGAGCCCTCATGACACTCACGTATGTGAACTCTCTAAGAGGAAATAGGCACCATTTTCTTAACGAAATCATATCGGACAACGCAGAATTAAACATGTATTGCTGCAGACGAACAATAACTAGACCATTAGTCGTAAGGGCAAACGAATTAATTGAGTCGTATGGCAGCTCCTGGGATAATCTAATGGAGATCCGGCCTCCAGTCGTAGCTCCATGGGTTCTCCCGGACCTGTCCATAGACCTCACGCTGACTCGATTTAGTATAAACGAAACGGTTCCCTCAATATATAAGGCAATTTTCAATGAAAGAGTTGCGAAATTTTCAGAAAACCTAGTAATTTTCACAGATGGCTCAAAAACAGACACTGGAACTGGATGCGGTGTGTTCATCGATAACAGTAGACACCTTGCTGTTCCTTTGAGCCCACATACCAGCGTTTTCAGTGCCGAATTACAGGCTATACAAATAGCCCTGGAGCACTACGGAGCTCTCGACATTAGAATAGTAGTGTGCACGGACTCACTTAGCTCCCTTCTTGCACTCAAAAATAAGTTTACGAAGGATTCACATGTGTCTGAAGTCCTCAAAGTAATAGCTATTCTGTACTCCGGGGGAACGACTGTATCGTTTCTTTGGGTACCAGGACATAAGGGAATCGAAGGAAATGAGAAAGCAGATGAATTGGCGAGGCAGGCAGCTGCAGAGGCAGTTGAGCCTGCCTCGCCAATTCACATCAAGGACGCAAAGAGGCACATGAAACTCATAGTCAAAAACAAATGGCAAGAGGAGTTTAACAACAAGGATCTCTTTATTAAAAATGTCGAGAGCTCGGTAGTGGTCAATTACCCTATCAACAATATGAAAAGACGAGATGATGTGGTGTTAACCCGTTTAAGAATAGGACACACACGTCTAACTCACGGGTACCATCTTGTTGGTCGACGCCGACCCAATTGTGAGCGGTGTGGTGCCCTCCTTGATGTAAAGCACATCCTGGAGGAATGCCCGGAGCTCCAGGAGGCTAGGCGGCGACACCAATTACCAGACACGCTGAGTGTTCTGTTGAGTAGGACTGAGCCATCTGTGAAAAGACTGATCGAGTATTTAAAAGATATCGAGGTTTATCTCCATATATAGAAAAAAAAAATATATATATATCCTAATTATTTTGAACATTTATTAGTGATATATTAGAAACGAGTACTAGATTAGTGTAACTATTTATTCTGTGTGTGTTTGATTATTTATTATATGAATAGAATATTATTAATTACTGTATGAATGATTATACTATAATAGAATAGAATATTGTAAATATATCCTTCCTAGGTTTAAGTTTAGCTTTAGAGGTTGATCCGGTATATTTTAAAAAGGATACAACCAACTTAAATGGCATGTGTGTGTGTGTGTGTGTGTGTTTGTGGGTGTATGTGATAGTAGCGTGTATGAATAATTATCCTAGCGTGAGTGCGTCTTGTATGAATGAGTAGATGTAAATATGTAAATAAAGTTGTTTAGGTTAAATTCACAGGGAGAGGCTACTGTTTACAAACAAGCTGATGTTACCTTCCTTTTGAAAGGAGGCAGCAGTTTTGCACTGCATTTTATATTCAACATTAGGGAAACATATAACAGAAGGGTGCTAATGACCTTAGCAGTAGATGCACCTAAACAAAACAAAAAAAAAAAAAAAAAACTATTGATGTTAAGAATCTAAAGCTAATGCCAGTCGTAATAGCTATAAATAACACAAATTGCAACAAATAAAAATTGCTTTTGCTTTTATGAGACAAATAAAATTACTATTGATGTTAAGAATCTAAAGCTAATGCCAGTCGTAATAGCTATAAATAACACAAATTGCAACAAATAAAAATTGCTTTTGCTTTTGTAAGACAAATAAAATTACTATTGATGTTAAGAATCTAAAGCTAATGCCAGTCGTAATAGCTATAAATAACACAAATTGCAACAAATAAAAATTGCTTTTGCTTTTGTAAGACAAATAAAATTACTATTGATGTTAAGAATCTAAAGCTAATGCCAGTCGTAATAGCTATAAATAACACAAATTGCAACAAATAAAAATTGCTTTTGCTTTTGTAAGACAAATAAAATTACTATTGATGTTAGGAATCTAAAGCTAATGCCAGTCGTAATAGCTATAAATAACACAAATTGCAACAAATAAAAATTGCTTTTGCTTTTATGAGACAAATAAAATTACTATTGGTGTTAAGAATCTAAAGCTAATGCCAGTCGTAATAGCTATAAATAACACAAATTGCAACAAATAAAAATTGATTTTGCTTTTGTAAGACAAATAAAATTACTATTGATGTTAAGAATCTAAAGCTAATGCCAGTCGTAATAGCTATAAATAACACAAATTGCAACAAATAAAAATTGCTTTTGCTTTTGTAAGACAAATAAAATTACTATTGATGTTAAGAATCTAAAGCTAATGCCAGTCGTAATAGCTATAAATAACACAAATTGCAACAAATAAAAATTGCTTTTGCTTTTGTAAGACAAATAAAATTACTATTGATGTTAAGAATCTAAAGCTAATGCCAGTCGTAATAGCTATACCCCAAAAAAACATAAATGTGAAATAGAGGCCAAGTTCCTGCCCCCACAAAGAAACAATCCCTTCCTCAAAAATATCCCCTCTTAAAACCCCCCAAAAACGCCTTACCATTCTACACTCCAAAAAAGTAGTACGAGTTGGTGTATTAATTCAACCAAAAATATTTGCCAATACAAGAGATGATACAAGAAAGAAATGTCCAAGTTCATTACTTGGAATACCTCATAGTTACTTACTAAGAACAGTAAAGACACTTCAACTGACCTTTAAAAATACTTATATCCAGTTACTAAAATATCATTTTCCTCAACCAGGTATATTCTTAAACTTGGCAATGTTTAGATTTTCTCTAAAGATAATTTCGGCACAAAAAAAACATTGCCAAGTTTAAGAATATACCTGGTTGAGGAAAATGATATTTTAGTAACTGGATATAAGTATTTTTATTGTTGCTTTTAAAGGTCAGTTGAAGTGTCTTTACTGTTCTTAGTAAGTAACTATGAGGTCTTCCAAGTAATGAACTTGGACATTTCTTTCTTGTATCATCTCTTGTATTGGCAAATATTTTTGGTTGAATTAATACACCAACTCGTACTACTTTTTTGGAGTGTAGAATGGTAAGGCGTTTTTGGGGGGTTTTAAGAGGGGATATTTTTGAGGAAGGGATTGTTTCTTTGTGGGGGCAGGAACTTGGCCTCTATTTCACATTTATGTTTTTTTGGGGATCTCATTACTTTTTTCTAAGTAATAAATAGAATTTAGTTGCCGCATACCTACTGGCTTTTGTACTTCATATAAAACCAGGGTCTTTGGATTCTGCATAAGGTTCTCCTTACTGCTTAATATTTGATACCAATAATCAACCTACATACATCTAATCACTAGACTAGAAAAGTTAGAAGCTCTTCCAGATGACATTACTCTAGAGGACAAATTGATTGCTCTCTTAACTAAACTATTACACTGTAAAACACAGGAACCTTATCCCGAGGATAAAGATCACAATAGGGAAAGTGCAGAAGGTCTTCAAGAAAAATATATGAACAAAGACGATACATTTTGGGTTTGTGATCCTAAACTTTGTAATTTAGATGGCTCGACTTTGAAAAACTTAGTATCTGCTTTGAAGTATATTATGCAGTGAACCCCTACAACTTTATTTACTACATTTAAGAAAGAAGTCACAACTGGTTTTGTTAAGATGGGTCGAAATGTTTTTTAAAACATCAAATATAGGTTCTCCTTACCAAGACGATTCATTTGATACCCCACATGATGGGTTTCAGAAGGAATGATGGCATTTCGATGGAACAAAAAGTAGAAAACGTCATAGGTAATATGACACTCCCGTATCAAGACCTACCTGCGTGCCAAGTTTAGTCAAAATAGGCCAAATGGTGTGAATTTGTATAAGGAACAAACATACAGACAGACAGCTGAAAGACCTTTTTTACCTAGCCTAGAGCATTCCTCGGACCAAGGCCCATCTGTGTCCCAAGTTTGGTCACAATCGGTCAAACGGTACGGATTTGTAAGAGAAACAAACATACAGACAGTCAGCTGGTATAAGATTTTTACCGAGCCTATATGCGTCTAATTGTTTCTTAAAACATCAAATATAGGTTCTTCATACCGAGACAATTCATTTGCCCCACATCATGGGTTTCGGAAGGAATTATGGGTTTCCGAAGGAAGTACAAAACTGGCACCCCCCCGCCCCGGAAGCGGAGTCAAACACAACTTTTCGGGATTTTTCGATTTTTTCCTTTAATAACACCTTCATATCTATCATCATCCAAAATTTCAAGTCTCTAGCATCATGGGAAGTGCCTAATAATTTTGATGAGTCAGTGAGTGAGTGAGTGAGTCCTATAAATCCCGATTTTCGATCGCTTATATCTCAGAAACTATTCGATGTAGAATTATGAAAATTTCCAGTTTTACTCGCATTTAGTATTATAATACCTGTGTGAAATTTCATAACTTCATCTTCACATGGTTGAAAGTTATGAGAGGGTAAAAATCGGCTCTAAGAACTCCTGTAATATACACACAGTATGCTTTGGCCGGAACTTGGCTTGGCGCACTACCGTGCGCCTAGATTTCAATTAAATCCCACGATTCCCACGGAATGATGGGTTTCCGAAGGAAGTACAAAACTGACACGCCCCCGCCCCGGTAGCGGAGTCAAACACAACTTTTCGCGATTTTTCGATTTTTTCTTTTAATAACGTCTTCATATCTATCTTCAGGCAAAATTTCAAGTCTCTAGCATCATGGGAAGTGCCTAATAATTTTGATGAGTCAGTGAGTGAGTGAGTGAGTGAGTGAGTGAGTCCTATAAATCCCGATTTTCGATCGCTTGTATCTCAGAAACTATTCAATGTAGAATTATGAAAATTTCCAGTTTTACTCACACCTAGTAGTATAATACCTGTGTAAAAGTTCATAACTTTACCTTTACCTGGTTGAAAGTTATGAGAGGGTAAAAATCGGCTCTAAGACCGCCTGTAATATACACACAGTATGCTTAGGCCGGAACTTGGCCTGGCGCACTACCGTGCGCCTAGAAATAACACAAATTGCAACAAATAAAAATTGCTTTTGCTTTTATGAGACAAATAAAATTACTATTGGTGTTAAGAATCTAAAGCTAATGCCAGTCGTAATAGCTATAAATAACACAAATTGCAACAAATAAAAATTGCTTTTGCTTTTATAAGACAAAGAAAATGACTACTGATGTAAGAATCTAAAGCTAGTGACAATTTTAATAGCTATAAAAAACTCAAATAAATATTGCTATTGCTATTATAAGACAAATAAAATTGCTATTGCTACTATAAAAAAGGAAAATTGCTATTAATATTCATATTCAAAAACTAATGCCAGTTGTAGTAGCTTTGCAGAACACAAATTGAAACAACTAAACATTGCTTCTGCTTTTATAAGACAAATAAATTTGCTATCGGTATTCAGAATCAAAAGCTAGTGCCAGTTATAATAGCTATAGAAAACAGTACAAATTGCTGTTGCTACTATAAGACAAATAAAATTGCTATTGATATTCAGAATCTATAACTAATGCCAGTTAGAATAGCTATAGAAAACACTACAAATTGCTGTTGCTACTATAAGACAAATAAAATTGCTATTGATATTCAGAATCTATAACTAATGCCAGTTAGAATAGCTATAGAAAACACTACAAATTGCTGTTGCTACTATAAGACAAATAAAATTGCTATTGATATTCAGAATCTATAACTAATGCCAGTTAGAATAGCTGTACAGAACACAAATTGTAACCAATAGCAATTGCTATAGCTAATATTTGACAAAATAATTGCTATTGATATTCAGAATCTATAACTAATGCCAGTTGTAATAGCTGTACAGAACACAAATTGTAACCAATAGCAATTGCTATAGCTAATATTTGAAAAAATAATTGCTATTGAGATTCAGAATCTAGGCGCACGGTAGTGCGCCAGGCCAAGTTCCGGCCTAAGCATACTGTGTGTATATTACAGGCGGTCTTAGAGCCGATTTTTACCCTCTCATAACTTTCAACCAGGTGAAGATAAATTTATGAAATTTTACACAGGTATTAAACTACTGGATGTGAGTAAAACTGGAAATTGTCATAATTCTACATCGAATAGTTTCTGAGATATAAGCGATCGAAAATCGGGATTTATAGGACTCACTCACTCACTCACTCACTCACTCACTCACTGACTCATCAAAATTATTAGGCACTTCCCATGATGCTAGAGACTTGAAATTTTGCATGAAGATAGATATGAAGGTGTTATTAAAGGAAAAAATCGAAAAATCGCGAAAAGTTGTGTTTGACTCCGCTTCCGGGACGGGGGCGTGCCAGTTTTGTACTTCCATCGGAAACCCGTCATTCCGTCGGAAACCCATGATGTGGAGTATCAAATGAATTGTCTCGGTATGAAGAACCTATATTTGATGTTTTAAGAAACAAATAGAGACGCATACAGGCTCGGTAAAAATCTTATACCAGCTGTCTGTCTGTATGTTTGTTCCTCTTACAAATCCGTACCGTTTGACCGATTTTGACCAAACTTGGGACACAGATGGGTCTTGATACGGGGAGAATCATAGGCTAGGAAAAATCTATCAGCTGTCTGTTTGTCTGTTTGTTCCTTATACAAATACACACCGTTTGACCGGTTTTGACAAAATTTGACACACATGTCAGTCTTTATCCGGGTAGTGCCATAGGCTAGTCAAAATCGTCTATCAGCTGTCTGTCTGCATGTTTGTTCCGTACACAAATTCACACCATTTGACAGATTTTGACCAAACTTGGCACACAGGTAGGCCTTGGTCCGGGGAATGCACTAGGCTAGGTAAAAAAGGTCTTTCAGCTGTCTGTCTGTATGTTTGTTCCTTATACCAATTCACACCGTTTGGCCTATTTTGACCAAACTTGGCACGCAGGTAGGTCTTGATACGGGAGTGTCATATTACCTATGACGTTTTCTACTTCTTGCTCCATCGAAATGCCATCATTCCTTCTGAAACCCATCATGTGGGGTATCAAATGAATCGTCTTGGTAAGGAGAACCTATATTTGATGTTTTAAAAAACATTTCGACGCATCTTAAAAACAGTTCTGACTTCTTTCTTAAATGTAGTAAATAAAGTCGTAGGGGTTCACTGCATAATATACTTCAAAACAGATACTAAGTTTTTCAAAGTCGAGTCATTTTTGTTCTTATATTTTTCTTGAAGGCCTTCTACACTTTCCCTATTGTGATCTTTATCCTCGGGATAAGGTTCCTGTGTTTTACTGTGTAATAGTTTAGTAAAGAGAGCAATCAATTTGTCCTCTAAAGTAATGTCATTTGGAAGAGCTTCTAACTTTTCTAGTCTAGTGATTAGATGTATGTAGGTTGATTATTGGTATCAAATATCAAGCAGTATGGAGAACCTTATGCAGAATCCAAAGACCCTGGTTTTATATGAAGTACAAAAGCCAGTAGGTATGCGGCAACTAAATTCTATTTAATACTTAGAAAAAAGCAATGAGATCCCCAAAAAAACATAAATGTGAAATAGAGGCCAAGTTCCTGCCACCACAAAGAAACACTTCCTTCCTCAAAAATATCCCCTCCTAAAACCCCCCAAAAACGCCTTACCATTCTACACTCCAAAAAAGTAGTATGGGTTGGTGTATTAATTCAACCAAAAATATTTGCCAATACAAGAGATGATACAAGAAAGAAATGGCCAAGTTCATTACTTGGAAGACCTCATAGTTACTTACTAAGAACAGTAAAGACACCTCAACTGACCTTTAAAAACAACAATAAAAATACTTATATCCAGTTACTAAAATATCACTTTCCTCAACCAGGTATATTCTTAAACTTGGCAATGTTTTTTTTGTGCCGAAGTTATCTTTAGATAAAAACTAAACATTGCCAAGTTTAAGAATATACCTGGTTGAGGAAAGTGATATTTTAGTAACTGGATATAAGTATTTTTATTGTTGTTTTTAAAGGTCAGTTGAAGTGTCTTTACTGTTCTTAGTAAGTAACTATGAGGTCTTCCAAGTAATGAACTTGGCCATTTCTTTCTTGTATCATCTCTTGTATTGGCAAATATTTTTGGTTGAATTAATACACCAACCCATACTACTTTTTTGGAGTGTAGAATGGTAAGGCGTTTTTGGGGGGTTTTAGGAGGGGATATTTTTGAGGAAGGAAGTGTTTCTTTGTGGTGGCAGGAACTTGGCCTCTATTTCACATTTATGTTTTTTTGGGGATCTATAACTAATGCCAGTTAGAATAGCTGTACAGAACAGAAATTGTAACCAATAGCAATTGCTATAGCTAATATTTGACAAAATAATTGCTATTGATGTTCAGAATCTATAACTAATGCCAGTTGTAATAGATGTACAGAACACAAATTGTAACCAATGCCAATTGCTATAGCTAATATTTGACAAAATAATTGCTATTGATATTCAGAATCTATAAGTAATGCCAGTTGTAATAGCTGTACAGAACACAAATTGTAACCAATAGCAATTGCTATAGCTAATATTTGACAAAATAATTGCTATTGATATTCAGAATCTATAACTAATGCCAGTTGTAATAGCTATACGGTTAAAAAAATATTTTTAAGTTAAATAAAAATTTGAAATTTTCAAACGAAATGTTTTGGTTTTCCAAAATCTGGAAAAATTCAAAACTCCTTTTTTGCAGCAATCCCTTCAATTACTATTGATATATAGAATCAAAAACTGATAACATTTTTCATAGATATACACAAATAAAGGCAATCACTTAAATTTAACAGGGAGTTGAAAAATGAAAAGCCCATCACTGGGTTTTTAAAGGCGGTACAAATTAAATGAAATGACTCATCAATTTTAAGAGAGTCTGTGTTGAGTCCATATCCCCTATTGTTCCTGTAGAGGTCTTGATGGTATTTTAAGAGAGTCTGTGTTGAGTCCATATCCCCTATTGTTCCTGTAGAGGTCTTGATGGTATTTTAAGAGAGTCTGTGTTGAGTCCATATCCCCTATTGTTCCTGTAGAGGTCTTGATGGTATTTTAAGAGAGTCTGTGTTGAGTCCATATCCCCTATTGTTCCTGTAGAGGTCTTGATGGTATTTTAAGAGAGTCTGTGTTGAGTCCATATCCCCTATTGTTCCTGTAGAGGTCTTGATGGTATTTTAAGAGAGTCTGTGTTGAGTCCATATCCCCTATTGTTCCTGTAGAGGTCTTGATGGTATTTTAAGAGAGTCTGTGTTGAGTCCATATCCCCTATTGTTCCTGTAGAGGTCTTGATGGTATTTTAAGAGAGTCTGTGTTGAGTCCATATCCCCTATTGTTCCTGTAGAGGTCTTGATGGTATTTTAAGAGAGTCTGTGTTGAGTCCATATCCCCTATTGTTCCTGTAGAGGTCTTGATGGTATTTTGAAAACAAAAAATTCCGACTCGCAGGAACTGCATCATCTTAGCGCGGTTCCGTGGCGATAAAAATTTAAACATCTTTGTTTATGAGTTTCAAACATGCAGAAAATATTTGAACTGAATCCCATGATTCTAAGTACCCAAACAAAAAACTTGATTCAACAACTATTTATTCACTTTTCTCGAAAACGGTTAAAGCTACCGCCTTAAAAATGGCTTCACTCGTTTTTCTAGGCCAAGAAGCTGTAACGATTTTTTTCGCTCCAAAAACCATGTTCCGGTGGACGGATTCTGCTGGTTAACGAACTTGACCTTTCAAATTATACAAACGATTTTTGTACCAAATTTCTTCAAAATCGGACCATTATTCACTGAAATAGATCGTGAGCAGGCATATATATACATACACACACACACACACACACACACAAATTTGAACCTCCGTTATTTTGAAATAACGGGTTCTGAAATGTAAAATTTTCTAGTCGGCACTTCCGGATTGCGTCATGAGGTCAACCTTAGAAGTAGGGTTCCTCCCTATGGAGGGAGGGAGGAACCACGCTAAAAGCAAACCAACAATATTACCCGCTCTTCCCAAAGATCGTAACTAATTCCCAATAGATTTTTCCAAGTCTTCCAATCCTGAGATTCTGATCGGCGTTTCAAAACCGACATTATATAAAAGCTTGATCTTAGGCGATGACCTACTAAAGTTGCATGTTCCTTATGCAATTTAGGTCGGGGAGAAGAAGCAGGGATTCGTAATTCTTTGTTCGCCTAAATCCTTCACAACCGGCTTACAAACATTACTTTTCACTTCGGATAAACAAAAGCGGAACAGTTTAAAATCTATAAAGTTCGTTTACTTCCTTTTAGCGCGTTTTCTCCTTCATTCTTGCTCATAATCGTGCACTTGCTATACCACAAGTCGACACTGATTTGGTAAGACGGAAGTGAACCACCATTTTGGGGTTTTCGGGTGTGCTGAATCCGAATCTGAAATTAGTTTTTTCCCGTCAACGTCAAGTTTTTAAAATATAGGGCTTTTAAGTTATTTTCTATAATACTGAATCTTAAAATTTGCTCCGTCTAATGAAATGTTTTTGGCGTTCTGGTTTCTATAATTTGTAATGCTTTTTGGGTGGACAATACGAATATGAAGTTGGATTTCTGATAAGTTGGTTTGTTTTTGTAAAAAATACACTTCTGGCCAATAAAACATGCAAAAATTCTGTAAAACACCCATTTTACACAACTTTAAATGAATTTTTTACAAAATATAAAATTGGCAGGAAAACTCAAATTGCGAATTTGGATTCTCCATTACATGTCCTTTAATCCTCAACTAGGTACACTACACATTACATGCAAAAATTTTATAGTCGTAATTCTGATAATGTTAAATTTTTAATTCTGCAAATTACTGTAACTAATAAAAAAATTATTTTGCAGAGGTTAGGTAGTTGGGGGTGAATAACAAGGGGCTATGCTTTTAAAATGTAAGATTTGTTTAATATACTTTTCTGTATGAGCGAATTAGGTATGACTTTACAAAATTTGCAAAAACGAACCAACTTATCAGAAATCCAACTTCATATTCGTATTCTCCACCCCAAATAACATCAAAAATTATAAAATTATAGAGAAAATTTGTGTTATCTGCCATGCACTTGCTATAATAGAAGACTTGTACCCAGGTGTCATTTGCCATGCACTTGCTATAATAGAAGACTTGTACCCAGGTGTTATTTGCCATGCACTTGCTATAATAGAAGACTTGTACCCAGGTGTTATCTGCCATGCACTTGCTATAATAGAAGACTTGTACCCAGGTGTCATTTGCCATGCACTTGCTATAATAGAAGACTTGTACCCAGGTGTTATCTGCCATGCACTTGCTATAATAGAAGACTTGTACCCAGGTGTTATCTGCCATGCACTTGCTATAATAGAAGACTTGTACCCAGGTGTTATTTGCCATGCACTTGCTATAATAGACGACTTCTACCCAGGTGTTATTTGCCATGCACTTGCTACAATAGAAGACTTGTACCCAGGTGTCATTTGCCGTGCACTTGCTATAATAGACGACTTGTACCCAGGTATTATTTGCCATGCAATTGCTATAATAGACGACTTGTACCCAGGTATTATTTTCCATGCACTTGCTATAATAGACGACTTGTACCCAGGTGTTATTTGCCATGCACTTGCTATAATAGACGACTTGTACCCAGGTATTATTTGCCATGCACTTGCTATAATAGAAGACTTGTACCCAGGTGTCATTTGCCATGCACTTGCTATAATAGAAGACTTGCACCCAGGTGTTATTTGCCATGCACTTGCTATAATAGACGACTTCTACCCAGGTGTTATTTGCCATGCACTTGCTACAATAGAAGACTTGTACCCAGGTGTCATTTGCCATGCACTTGCTATAATAGACGACTTGTACCCAGGTGTCATTTGCCATGCACTTGCTATAATAGAAGACTTGTACCCAGGTGTCATTTGCCATGCACTTCCTATAATAGACGACTTGTTGAAATTCGCGGTAAAAACATCGTTACGCTTACATCATCTTGCAGGTACTTGTTTCATAAGTTTCTTTCGTAGGAAAACGAATGAAACCATTTTTGAGGCGATACCTGCAAACGTTTTGGAGAAAATTTGAAAAATAGTTGTTGAATAAAGTTTTTGGTTTGGGTACTTAGAATAATGGTATTCAGTTGAAACATTTTCTGCATGTTCAAATTTCATCAAAACTAATACGTTGAACATTTGGTTACGTTTGGAGTTAAGGAAGGGTTAGAATAAAATATGTTATTAACACACTTGAAGCGTCTTGGGAAATTCGTATATTTTCTTTAATATCTGGAAAACGGTTGGAAATCTTGGTAAGCGGAAGGTTACCATTCGAAAGCTTACTAAATGCTCTGCAAAAAAGATTCTGAAGAAAGTTTTGATTAGGCGATGTCAATCGGAGAAATAAGCCCATATTGTTATTCTTATATCTAATCTAATATGTAATCTGTTATGTCAATATGGGGTAAGCCCATATTGTTATTCTTATATCTAATCTAATATGTAATCTGTTATTCTTATATCTGTTTTCCTAATAATCCAAACACTTCTAGAGCACATTGTTCTTCTATATATTATGTTCTAATATTTTATGATTTTGTCTTTTTCCATATATGTATGTATGTATATATGTATGTGTATTTGTGTATGTAGGCATATATATATATATATTTTTTTTTTGTTTTAAATTGCATCGCTGGGTATCACATGTTTGTGTGGAACGGCTTCTTTCTCCAGCGGTGTCGCTCCTCTCTCCATCGCAATATTTCGTCGGGTTCATCTCCGACTTCTTCAGGCTGCTAGTGTCGTCCACCGAGGACGACACTAGCAGCCTGAAGAAGTCGGAGATGAACCCGACGAAATATTGCGATGGAGAGAGGAGCGACACCGCTGGAGAAAGAAGCCGTTCCACACAAACATATATATATTTATATATATTTCAGTATTACATCCGTCCTACTTTTTTTTTTACAGCCCTGATGAAGGCTTGAAGTTCAAGCCGAAACGTCGGCACAATAAAACCATTTTTATGATAAAATGTAGTTTTATTAAGTAGGAGTGACCGAACCCCGACAATCCCTACCTTGCATCATCTACGGTCAACCATCTCCTCTCAATGAAAAATAAAATATTGTTAGAAATATAGCTTTTATGCTGTTGGTGTCGTTTTTTTGTTGTTTTAAATTGCATTTATTTGTAGAATTAGTACTATAGTAGTAAAACACAAGAAAATGTGACACATTTTGATATTTTTAAATGCATTGAACTCCGAAATAAGTATCTCTAGATTGTGGGGGTTGGCCGGCCTATCCACGTAAGGCCATAAAACCATTTCAAGAAAGGTCAAACCAAAATAATAAATGTTTCTATTTTAATCTTTCCAAATGTGACTTAGGGTGCAAACAGAACCGCGTTAAGATGACAAGTCGGACTTAGGGTGCAAACAGAACCGCGTTAAGATGACAAGTCGGACTTAGGGTGCAAACAGAACCGCGTTAAGATGACAAGTCGGACTTTTGCTTGTGCTCTTGCTATAATGTGGATGTTTAGAAGAGCATTATTACCGGACGAGCTTCTCGGTAATCCCCACCACGAAGCTAGGATGGGGGAGTGTTGTATTATATTGAAACACCTGTCGATTGTGGTCTAAGGTCCTAACACTCGACCCATGGTAGGCAACTTCACGGCTTTACAATCCCAGTTGTTGAGAATTAATCCAATTCTTATAGATAGCTTATCAAATTTAATTGGTAATTTGATTTTTTATAATACGTATATAGCCGCTATAATGATCGGATTTATTATAACATTTCTGGGATTTAAAGATTCAGGCTGTTAAGGAAACGATTCAGAATCATGAGTAGGGAAGGGATGTTGATGTAAAATAAAATTCAAAATATGTACATATATATTTATCTATATATAATGAAATATGTAATATAAAATTGAAAATATGTAATAAAAAATGCCTAAAACATTATAAAATAGTGAAAAGACAAGCATAAATAATTAGTACGAACTTTATTATAAATGGAAAGAACAAAAGTTGAAAAATATATAGACCAAAATGACTTAAACTCTATAACATATTGAAAAATAAAGCATAAATAAAAATTACGAACTCATTTTAAAAGGGGAAAAAAGAGGTTGAACATTTCTAGAGATGTACATTATTTTGGGAAATTGTTTGCAACGACATGCATTTTTAAATTATCAAACGCAAACTGGCGCGGAACTGATCTCATGAGGAGAGTATACAGTGGTGGGGTCACCGATCAGGCCCATTTTCTTTTTCTGGTGATTTTCCATGGAAAAGAAGTGGACATGTGTCCGAGCGTTTCGTCCAATGCTCCTTAGGATGCACATGATTTTTTCACAAATTCATTTCTTTTAGAGATTATATTAAATGCAACTGTAGTATATTTTTTTAAAACGTATCTCCTAGACCATTAGCGGCGGGGAAGCATGGCTCCCAGCCACCTTTGCTTCTTCCAATTAGAAAAGGCACATTATCTAGACTTAATGGGTAAGGCATTATTTTACTTTCTGGATTTCTCCTTTATTTTTTCAATTAAAAACTATATATTAATGTAAAAATATGTAGCAAACATATGAATTTATGGCAGAATATGTAAAAATATGGAGTTTTGGCAAAATATGTAAAATAAAAACCTGTTTAAATGCTTTAAAATCGTGCAGACTTTCATCAAGAAATAGGATTTAAGAATCAGAAAAAATATGTAAATACAATAACATCCGTTCCCTAGTCATCATTTAACGAAAAAATAAGTGAGAGGGTATTATGTTGAGAATGTATTAAGGGCCTAAAACTTGCCACCATACTATGATATCATAACTTTCGTAGGGAAACTGCTTTTGGGAGGGGCCTGGAAGGTGGTGGTTATACTTTATGTAAGGGAATTTAGTTGGCGGCGTCGACCTTATGCTTGAAGAGAATGGTGCGGGGACCTGACGCTTGGTAGAGCTGTTTCTGGGGAAGTTTGGCGTGTAATACGAAAAGCCACAACTCAAATGTACTGTATTTTCGGATTTTTACCTTTTCGGTTTACAGTTTTAGGTTCTTCCTACCGAGACGATTTATTTAATACTTCACATGATGGGTTTCCATGTTCCAAGTCTAATCAGGATTTGAATGTTTAATTTCAACGATATCTCTGCTGATATTATGTTAGATAAAAAATGAAATATTATTTTATGTTCAATTGTAAACGTTCGTGAATTATTTACACGTAATTTAATAAACAGGGGAAACAAAAAACTCTTCCTTCGTTTCTGGCCAGACAAAGGTGTTCTATTTTATTAGCTTTCATTTAAAAAAAAAAAAAAAAAAAAAAAAAAAAAAAAAAAAAAAAAAAAAAAAAAAAAAAAAAAAAAAAAAAAAAAAAAAACATGAAATCGGTTAAGATAGCCTAGAAATCTTAACCGATTTCAATGAGTTTTTTTAAACACGGAAAGTCGTTTGGCCCCACTGTGCGTCGTCCGGTACAGTCGGGTTAGAGAAAACGCCGAATTAGAGAATTCAATTAGAATCGCTCACTTGTGTATGTAATTAATCAAACTGGCAAAAATCAGGCGTTCCAGCAGCGGGTGCCTTAGTAGAAAAGTCTATACCACGAAACAAATGCTAGCTAGGAAGGGAAGGTTTTCTAGAAACCCTCGAGCCGTTCTAGCTTCGGCGAGTTCCGAGATCCGACACTCATTTCGGAGACCGCCGGATTAGAGAGAGCGACGGAAAAGAGAACGCCGGATAAGTGATAAGAGTCTACTGTATGTATATATATATATATATATATATATATATATATATATATATATATGTATGTATATATATATATATATATATATATATATATATATATATATATATATATATATATATATATATATATATGTATATATAGGGGAAGGTGTTGTACCTCTGACCATATTGTACCTTTGACCACCGAGGCTGTGGCGGCACGTAGCAACATTTTATAAATTTTGGTGTAATTAGTGTTTAGCTCCTTCACTAGAGGGCTTAACCTACTTTGGATTATTCAAGTCAAAGAGGATTCTTGCAAAAATTATTATCCATTTCTATCATAAAAATATAAGTTATTTATTGATGGCGTTTTGCCTCATAATATTTTTTGTATTATGCCTTTTTAGATGGAAATCATTTGACAAAGTAGCTATTACAATAAGAAACATGGTGTAGCTTCTGAAATTGATTTATCTTAACCCTAAAATTGTTAGAATACTTTTGAATTTGCACTACCAGGGTGTTGTACCTCTGACCACGACTAGTTGTTCCTTTGACCAGGTCAAAGGTACAACACACCTGAGTATTTTTTTTATAATTGAAATTTTATGTTCTTCCGCTACAAATTTAAAAAAAATAAGTAAATAAGTAGTCTGTGGTATTAAATGTCCAATGTTTAATCCAATATTTGAGAAAACAAACTTTAAGTGACACGTTTACGAGAGAAGATGAAAAATTGTATGATATTGATGTTGAAGACATTGTGGCTAAACTTCCATACCCTACTATTGCTAGTGGATCTGCTTCACAGTTCCATACCCTACTATTGCTAGTGGATCTGCTTCACAGTTCCATACCCTACTATTGCTAGTGGATCTGCTTCACAGTTCCATACCCTACTATTGCTAGTGGATCTGCTTGACAGTTAAAACGTTTATCGGTTGGACTGAATTTTTCAGCATAACATAATATCAATAATAGTTTTTTCATTATGCTTACATCCTTGTCCTGTATTTATTAAACTTACAATTAATTACAATTTTACTGAATACAATTTTTTTTCTGGACTGCTGTATTGTTTTTACGTGGTCAGAGGTACAACACCCCGTGGTCAAAGGTACAACTGCTTGTTGTACCTTTGACCACTGTACGATTATTTTTTAAACAATTATTAAAACATATTAAATTCGATTCTTAGCAAAAGAGTTCCCAACAACATGGGTCCGAAAATGCTTCCTGGAGGCGCTGGAGCATTAAAACCACGGTTTTCAGACTCCAAATCTCTGTAGCTTCTCAACATGTGGTGTTTTGAGGAGAAATCTACAGATAAATATTGTAGGATATTAAATTCTGCACATTCGGTGCCAAGAATTTTGCATCGCGGAATCTGGATATTCGATTGATCTATCGTTAATAATTAGTGTCTTTCCAGCGTTGATCAAGGCTCCCTGGGGGTGATTCAGTTATGCTAATTTTCTAATTGGCACTTGCATCTTATTTATTCATAGGAAAATCAAGAATGGGTAAACAAGTTCCTAATCAAGAAGATTCTGGAAATGATTCCTGGAGGGGATTAAGTATGAACGGCTCGTTTTCCGACGTTAGTTGATTAAAGATAGATCCAACGAACCTCAATATCCCGTCATGCAAAATTAGATTCCTCTTAAAGCTAATAAATAATATAAAGCTTTTTCTTCTAACGCCACATCTTGAGATGTTGCCGGGATTTTAAACAACGTCGTTTTAGCAGGTTTGTTTTTTTTTAGCTCCAGCGCCTCCAGGAAGCATTTACGGAACTGTGTTGATAGGGACACATTTTTACCGATGAAATCAAAATTTCGGGGGGCTGCCGCCCCATCAGCCCCCCTTATATACGTCTATGAAATGAATAAAAGCTTCTGCAGAGGGAAAAATTTTCGAAAATCACTACTCATCAAAAAAAAATCTACTGGCTGCCGAATCTCGCAAAAATTGCAAAATGTAATTAGCTTTTGAACGATATACTCAGAACTGAGATTATCTCTCGATTTCATAAGGTAATTCGAATTCTAGAATGAAAAAATATCAAATAAATAAAATTAATATTATCTTTATTTTCGTGATATTACCAGAGAGATAAAATTTATCACTAATTATAAACGTTCTTACAACTGGCTCAATGATAATTACGATTTCTAGGCGTTCACCCATTTAGGAAATAAACCACCTGATCACATTTCAATTTTCGAATCATTTCTGGAAATGAGAGCTAACCATGATGAGATTGGAAGGACTACATCAGCGGTGTGTTCAGGTGTCGTCAGTGTGTTCTGCAAGGAGGTCAGTTGTAAGAATGTTTATAATTTTCGATGTATTTTTTTATTTATTTAACATTTATGTAAGACTTACTATAATCATTAATTATCAATATCACCAAGAATAATTTTCATTTATCTCTGATAATATCACGAAAATAAAAATAATATTACTTTTATTTATTTGACGTTTTGTCATTCTAGAATTCAATTTACATTATGAAATTGAGAGATAATAACAGTTCCGTGTATATCGATGGAAAGCTAATTACATTTTGCAACTTTTGTGAGATTCGGCAGCGTGTAGAATTTTTTTTGGATGCCTAGTGATGTTTAAAATTTCTCGCTATGCAGAAGCTTTTATTCACTTCCACGTTTTAAATTGACATTCTGGTTTAAATGAGATACTTGTGAGCATTGGATGTACTTTAGTCCTAAAGGAAATTTAATGCTAATTTCAAAACTGTAATGAATCGTTAAAAAGAAATATATACAAGGAGAGAAAATTGGAGTTGTGCTACAAAAACCATGGTGTTTTCCAGGGCCGCCACATGGGAAGGGGACAGCCGGGTACAGTTGTCCTGGGCCCGGGCACCATGGGGGCCCGGCCCGGGCCTCGCTAATTGGAAAAAAATGTATACGTTTTGAGCTTGTAAAAAGAATGGGGTTTAGAAATATAGACGGGCCTATATATTTATTGGAATGGGATCTATGTTTTTTTAATGTACAAAAACAACAAAACAAGTGCAGTCCCAGAATAGTATATTTCATTAGGAGTCGTAATAAAACTACAAGTACCGAAACTGACCTTTGCTGCACCGATTGTCGGATTTTATTCTCATTTTGCTCAAAACTCAAGATGAAAATAATTTTAAAATGTCCAAAGTCCTATAGCAATGTACTAGAATTTTCAGTCTGGCTCTGAGATGTGGGGGCCCGGCTCTGAGATGTGGCGGCCCGTGATCTGGTCCTGGGCCCGTCTCTGAGATGTGGGGGCCCGTGATCTGGTCCTGGGCCCGCCTCTGAGATGTGGGGGCCCGTGATCTGGTCCTGGGCCCGCCTCTGAGATGTGGGGGCCCGTGATCTGGTCCTAGGCCCGGCTCTGAGATGTGGCGGCCCTGGTGTTTTCTGAAGAACCTTTAGAATGGTATATGTCTAGAACAGTGTGAGACAGAAATGTGTGGTTGGTGGTGTTAGACTACATTTCCTTGTCTACTTACGCGCCCTGGAGTATTGTCATTAACTTGCTATACACCCTGCATATACAAATTTGAACCACCGGTATTTTTGTAATCCATGGGTTTCGAAACGTGAAATGTTCTAGTCGGCACTTCCGAAATCGACGTCAGAAGCGGAAACGCGCTAAGACAAACCCTTCCTTCTATTCTTCCTTCAAGTGCCTGTGTTCATCAGGAGAACCTCTAGGGGAAATACAGACTAATTAACAATAATAAAACCAAACTAATTTGCTGTGGCTCGAAGAAATCCTTCTTTCATTTTCAAGAGCTTCTAGTAATCCGGCTTCATTGGGGATTGCCCTAATAGGGACTCGAGATATTTCTTTCTTAATTTTTTATATGAAATAACAATTCTTAATCAAGTTTAATTATTTGTAATTTAATATAATTGAAATTAACTTTTTCCATTGGAGGAAGGTGGAAAAAGAGAAATGCCAATTATCCCAAGTAAAAACTCAGGAGTATTTTATCGATTTGAAATCCGATAAACTCAGTTCTGGTAGCTCTACAACTCCCTTCTTTAACAAACAACAACTCAGTTCTGGTAGCTCAACAACTCCCTTCTTTAACAAACAACATTTCCTTTCTGCCTTTTAGCGCGTTCTCCGCTCCCCATTGGAAGAAACGCTATGTACATTGTACATACATTTCAGGCTTTGGAAATCATATTTAAGATTTTTGGGTTCCTAAAGCATGAAAGTTGATAACTAACTCAATATTTTATCTAAATTAAACAAGTTCACGTGTTATAAAACATATTTATAGTTTTTGGTTTTCTAAGGCTTGCATGTTGACAATTTACTAAAACTTTTATCTCCAATATTGTTCAGGCGGAAGGTCAATAAAAGAGAATTAACAAAGTCAATTCATTTATTTTGTTCTTGCTCTACATGTTTCACACCTCAGGTGCCTCTTCAGGAGCCAGAAAACTCAATAAACTAAAACTTACAGCCTAATTGTATTAAGGCGAACCTTCCTGTACAATGGCCACGTCCAATATGAGGTTACTATTACCTACTTATAGCGTCGATCAGTAGGTAATAGGTAAGTAGGTAACAGTAACCTCATATTGGACGTGGCCATTGTACAGGAAGGTTCGCCTTAATACAATTAGGCTGTAAGTTTTAGGTTATTGAGTTTTCTGGCTCCTGAAGAGGCACCTGAGGTGTGAAACATGTAGAGCAAGAACAAAATAAATGAATTGACTTTGTTAATTCTCTTTTATTGACCTTCCGCCTGAAAAATATTGGATTTAAGAAGATTGGGTCACTATAAAATATTTTATCTAAAATAATCCATTTCAGGCGTTAGATATCATATTTAAAGTTTTCGGGTTTCTAAGGCTTGAAAGTTGACAATTAATTCAACATTTTACCTAACTTAATCCATTTCAGGCGTTAGATATCATATTTAAAGTTTTCGGGTTTCTAAGGCTTGAAAGTTGACAATTTATTCAACATTTTACCTAACTTAATCCATTTCAGGCGTTAGATATCATATTTAAAGTTTTCGGGTTTCTAAGGCTTGAAAGTAGACAATTTATTCAACATTTTACCTAACTTAATCCATTTCAGGCGTTAGATATCATATTTAAAGTTTTTGGGTTTCTAAGGCTTGAAAGTTGACAATTTACTCAACATTTTATCTAAATTAAACAATTTCAGGCGTCAGAAATCATATTTAAAGTTTTGGGGATTTTAAAGCTTTAATGTTAATAATTTATTCTATATATTATTTAACTTATTCCAATTATGTTGTTCAAAATCATATTTCAATTTTTATGGTTTTAAAGTTGTTGTGTTTTTTATTAAGTCTTATTGTAGTTAAATTATTCCACATTGTAACAAACCTAATCTATTTCAAGGGTATGAAATCGTATTTAAAGGCTTTAAACTTTATAGGTTTCTTAAGTAGAACATAAATGTTATTAATTGATTTTATATTTTATATAACTGAACCCATTTCATTGTTAGTAATCGCATAAAAAGTTTTAGGGTATGTAAAGCTTAAATGTTGATAACTTAATTGATGTTTTAACTAACATAATCCGTTTAAGTTTTGGGGAATTGCGTTTAAATTTCTTGTGTTTCTAAAGTTTGAATGTTCTTAATTTATTCCATATTTTAACTAACTTAATCCATGTAAGTTGTTGGAAATTGTATTTAAAGTTTTATGTTTTTTAGGTTTTTCTATTTCCTTACTAAAACATGAATGTTGTGAATTTATTCCATTGGATTCTAAAAGTTTACATGCTCCTAATCCATTTCAGTTCTTGGGAATCCTATTTAAAGATTTATGGTTTTAAAGTTTTTCTTTTTCTTAACTAAAACTTAAACGTTGTTAACGGATTCCATATTTAACTATCTTAATCTATTTCATATGTAGGAAATTGTATTTAAAGTTTTGCGTTTCTTAAGCTTGAATTTTGTTAAATTAATCTACATTTTAAGAAACTTAAATTTTTTTAGGGCATGAAATCGTATTTAAAGTTAAAATTTTCTTTACTAAAATTTAAACGTTATTAATTTTGTTAATATGTTATCTAAATCAATACATTTCAATTGTTAGTAATCTTATTTAACTTTTTTGGGTTTCTAAATCTTAAATGTTGATAATTTATTTGATATTATATCTAAATTAATCCATTTCAGGTGTAGAACATTATATTTAAAGACTTAGGGGTTTTAAAGCTCAATTGTTATAAATAGATCCAACATTGTTAAATTATTCCAAATTTTAACGAACTTAATCTTCTTCCAGGGTATGAAATCGTATTTAAACCTTAAGGTTTCTTAACTAAAACGTAAATGTTATTAATTTATTTTATATTTTATCTAAATTAATGCATTTCAGCAATTGGAAATCGTATTGAAATTTGTTGTGTTTTCGTCATTTAAATGTTGATAATTGATATTTTATATAAATTAATCCATTAAAAGTGTAGAACATTGTATTTATTGTTTCAGGGGGTATAAAGATCGAATTTTAGTAATTTATCCATATTTTAACTAACTTAATCCATTTAAGTTGTTGGAATTCGTATTTAAAGTTTTATGATTTTAAAGTTTTGGTGTTTCTTAACTAAAACTCAAATGTTGTTACTTTTTTCAATATTTTAACTAACTTAATCTATTTGAGATGTAGGATCTCGTATTTAAAGTTTTGGGTTTCTTAAGCCTAAATTTTGTTAATTTATTCCACATTTTAACGAACTTAATCTTTTTCTAGGGTATAAAATCGTATTTAATGTTTAAGGTTTCTTAACTAAAACTAAAATGCTATTAATTGATTTTATATTTTATCTAAATACATCCATTTCAGCTATTGGAATTCGTATTCGAAGTTTTTGTGTTTCTGAAACTTAAATGTTGATAATTTAATTGACATTTTATATAAATTAATCTATTAAAAGTGTAGAGCATCGTATTTAAAGTTTTAGGGGGTTTAAAGAGCGAATTTTATTAATTGATTCCATATTTTAACTAACTTAATCCATTTCAGTTGTTGGAAATCGTATTTAAAGTTTTATGATTTTAAAGTTTTTGTGTTTCTTAACTAAAACTCAAATGTTAATTTTTTCATTATTTTAACTAACTTAATCCATTTCAGTTGTTGGAAATCGTATTTAAAGCTTTTGTGTTTCTTAACTGAAACTTAAATGTTGTTAATTTGTTCCATATTTTAACTAACTTAATCTATTTCTGATGTAGGAAATGTTTAAAGTTTTGGGGTTTCATAAGCCTGAATTTTGTTAAATTATTCGTCATTTTTTTAAAAAACTTAATCTTTTTTTTAGGGTATAAAATCGTATTTAAAGCTTAAACGTTTCTCAACAAAACCTTAAATGTTATTAATCTAATTGATGTTTTTTTCTAAATCAATCTATTTAAGTTAGTGGAATTTCTTATTTAATTTTTTTTTGTGTTTCTGAAGCTTAAATGATGATAATTTATTTGATATTTTATTTGAACATCGTATTTAAAGTTTTATGGGTTTTAAAGCTCGAATGTTATTAATATGTCCTAAATTTTAACGAACTAATCCATTTCAATTGTTGGAAATGGTATTTAAAGTTTATTGGTTTCTTAATTAAAACTGAAATGTTGTTGAAATTATATGAAAGCTTTTGCATATATTAATTTTCGTTTGAATATTGATAAATTATTCCATTTATTTAATAACTTAATCCATTTCATGTGAGAAAATCGGGTCTTAATTTTTTGGGTTTCATAACGTTCAGTTGATTGTATCTACTTACGACGTTATTATATTTTATTCCAAGATAATTCTGTGAGTTTTTGATTTTCTTTTGTCATAAATTCAGAATTGTCTCCTTTTATTTTTTACTTTAATAGTAGCTTCAATTATTTCCTTAGGCGTATTTTCGACCTGTTTTCTCCTAAATAATCTTATTCCATATAGGATTTTTGGTAATTGTTTTATCGTTATTTGTTTTTTTGAAATGAATAGGTAAGTAATGAGTTTCCCGGTCGCCATCGACTCCTTGGCTGATTGATGGCTTATGGCGTGTTTGCCATTTGTTGTTTATGCTGTTGCCAGCCTATGAGCTTTAGTTGGCAACCTTGCCGCTAGATAGTGTTAGGTTTGCCTCTTGGCTGTCCCCTCCCCACCCCTCTTACCACTCAATATGGCTCCCAGCTCGAACCCAGTGACCTCGCCGATCTCACGTCGAATATCCTCTTTGCTTCAATCCTCCTTCTTCGCCTTCAGGCAGGCTCCATCATCTAAATCTACAGATACCCTCAGCAGATAAGGATTAACCTCGTGGAAAAGTGTTAAAAAGGACTTCTCACAATGTGGTAAATACTATTTTTTTTAAGGGTATCGCTTAAAATGTTATAAACAGAAGAAAGGAAAGAAATAACAGATGTATTGACTGTCAATACATTCAGACAATTTTTCCGATAAGTGATATTGTTTCCGCGTGTGCTAGTGTCCTTGCTGCGACAGAGCGGAGCCCATGGATTTTGCCTCGACTTAGCTCAGAGCTCCCACTCGACGAGCTCAAGGAAATTGTCACAACTGAAGGAAACTATTGACTGCCCGTGGACAATATTTCTACGACCACTGACAATATTGAGTGCTCCCCTTGTAGAATAATGTAAAAAACAATATTTTCTGTGCGACGGACATCTACGCCACTGGATTTTCACATTTCTGTGTGAGTACAATATCGAATACAATTATTTTTTAATTGCATTTCTGCATTCAATTGCTTCAAGTGTTGAATGGTGATGTGAAGTGCCTAATAATATATATTAAAACATGGATTACATTTGGAGAACCCTTCAAAAACAATTCTGCAACAATCAATGAAAAGGCCCTGGTAAGTTTGTAATACAATCTTATAAAAATCATATTATATTTCCGTTTTTCCCAAAAAATGTTTATATATATATATATATATATATATATATATATATATATATATATATATATATATACACACAAATACAAAGTGTGCATAAATGAATATATGTTAACCCCGATCCTTAGGAAAATTTACTGTCTGGTCTTTAAATTAAAAACAAAATTGTGTTTTTACAGTTTTTCATAATGACCATTCAGATATAGGGTTAAAATTTGAAATAATAAAAGGCACATGATTGTGGCTGCTAGGGGGAGTGAGAGGTCACCTGAGTATTAATGTGATTTAGATTTTGATGTGATGAAGTGTTTTTTTTTGTTCGGTTTTACCGTAGTTGACACATCGGGGTAGAAAGGTGGCCATCTTCTCGAGCAGGTAACCTCTCACTTCCCAGATATATCAGCCAGTTATATTCAACTCTATTTTTTATACAGTTTTTGTTATTGTTTTTCTTTTTTTCCTTTGTACGAGGGTCTCTTTTGACCTTGTATTTTGCTATTATTATTATTATTATTGCCTTGAGCTTTTATCATTTTATCAATTTTACTTGTTTCAATTAACATTGATGAAAACACCGGAAAATGTTCAATGTGAAAACCGGAAAGTACTGTCACTGATTGCCTTATCAGGCAAAACTTAAGTATGTTTCATTACCTTTTAGCCTTTTATTAGAGAGTCATGAAACAAAATACTTGCGATGACGCATTAACAAGGACGAATATTAACGTTTATTCAAAACTTGGATGTTTTTCTCAGTGTTTATAAATTGTTATTAATTTTCAAAACAATTGTGGACGAATAGAGGTCAGTGTCATCCTGCATCTTTGCTTAAAAAATATAATATTACCTTATTTTTTTCATATCAGTGATTTAGTGATATTTGAATAGGGACCAGAATCACTGATAAAAAATCTTTCTATATTCCACTATGTAATTTTAGTAACTTAGTAATTTATGCTTTACTTGCACGTTTGCTGCTATAGTCATAGTTTGTTGAAGCCATATGTTTAGATATGTATATTTTTTATGTATGTGTACGTGCTTAATTACTATGCAATTTTATAGTCATGGTCGAAGATGAAGGAAAGGGGTTAACACCGTCATATTACTTAATAATTCTTTGGAGTTTAGTTATATTACAAAAATTTGGCAGTTGAATTGTTATTGTCAATGTGTGCAGTATCGCGTGGAACGTTAATGTGGAATTGTTACTTAGATACGACCTTTTAGAGGAAGAAAGATTCTACTAGGCCATGAGTCCATAGGTTTGACATGATTGGTTGGTAATACAGGTTACAGTATTGGTCCTTCCACCTCCACTCATGACAAGCCATCCCTCCAACCCTCCTAGACATTCATGGATTCCACCCTCAAACAATAACCTGACAAGTTTTGTCTTTTAGGGCAGTTCAAGCTAGAAAATCAGAACAGTTACTTGCATCTGGAAAATATCTAACGGGTTTCAGTGCATTCTTTAATGCCAAAGCGAAATACAAAACTCTCCGAGCTGTTGGTAATCGTTGTATTAAGTTTAAGCGAGTTATCAATGACACTTCATGCAGTTAGTGTTAGCGATGACTGGTCGAATTTTGGTATATGATTGGAAGTCTTTGCGACTTAGAGAGCTATAAGGCAGTTTTTAAGTTATTGCGTATGACCTAACGTCTTCTCTAGTTAGTGAGCCACCCTTGCTAAGGACAGCTTCTACTGTTGCTATTACTTGTCGATTTCCCATGTATGGCCCAAAATCGTTGCGACTTAGAGAGCTATAAGGCAGTTTTTAAGTTATTGCGTATGGCCTAACGTCTTCTCTAGTTAGTGAGCCACCCATGCTAAGGACATCTTCTATTGTTGCTATTACTTGTTGATTTTCGGCGTATGGCCCAATGTATTTGTGAGTTAGAGAGCCATACTGCAGTTTATACGTTCTTGCGTATGGTTACAACGTCTACTCTAGTTAGTGAGCCACCCATGCTAAGGACAGCTTCTATTGTTGCTATTACTTGTTGATTTTCGGTGTATGGCCCAATCTATTTGTGAGTTAGAGAGCCATACTGCAGTTTGTACGTTCTTGCGTATGGTTACAACGTCTACTCTAGTTAGTGAGCCACCCACGCTGACAGCATCTGTTGCAATTAGTTGTCAATTTGAGTTGTTTGGTCCAATGTCTTTATGAGTTGGAGCGCCGTAAGACAGTTTTTAAGTTCTTGCGTATGGTCCAATGCGAATGACAGTTTCTACCATCCGTACCCTAGCAATAATATGACGAGTTTCAGTCTATGATATAATGTATGTAGGAGTTAAAGGCCCATCCATGCTAATGACAGTTTCTACCATGCGTACCCTATAATGATATGACGAGTTTCAGACTATGATATAATGTTTTTATGAGTTCAAGGCCCGTCCATGCTAATGGCAGTTTCTAACATTCGTACCCTATACTGATATGACACGTTTCAGCATATGGTCCAATGTTTTTACGGGTTAAAGACCCATCCATGCTAATGACAGGTTCTACCGTTCCTACCCTAGCAATGGTACGACGAGTTTCTCTCTGTGTTCTAGTGTTTTTACAAGTTAAAGGCCCATCCATGCTAATGACAGGTTCTGCCGTTCCTACCCTAGCAATGATACGACGAGTTTCGCTGTGTATTCTAGTGTTTACGAGCTAAAGGCCCATCCATGCTAATGACAGGTTCTACCGTTCCTACCCTAGCAACGATACGACGAGTTTCTCTCTGTGTTCTAGTGATTTTACGAGTTAAAGGCCCATCCATGCTAATGACAGGTTCTACCGTTCCTACCCTAGCAACGATACGACGAGTTTCGCTGTGTGTTCTAGTGTTTTTATAAGTTAAAGGCCCATCCATGCTAATGACAGGTTCTACCGTTCCTACCCTAGCAATGATACGACGAGTTTCTCTCTGTGTTCTAGTGTTTTTACATTAAAGGCCCATCCATGCTAATGACAGGTTCTACCGTTCCTACCCTAGCAATGATACGACGAGTTTTTTATCTGTGTTCTAGTGTTTTTACGAGTTACAGGCCCATTCATCGTTGAAACAGTTCGTTTCGTCGCCGCCTATTGTTAGATAGGACCTGCCCTGCCTAAAAATTGCTGAAGCCCCTTGAACCATCCTTGCTAAGAGCAGTCCCTTGCCCTCCTAGTTTTGAAGCTGACAGACTCCAATGCTTTGTACATCCTCGGAGCTAGGTAGCTGTACCTTCCTGGTAAAGACAACCTCCAGCTTTACAGCTCACTTCACTTGCTCCACTTTCTAATAGTCGACATCCCACTCCTACCTGAAGGTCTATAATTCCTTTAAGGACTTGTCACATGCAATTTATGAGCATTTGACATTTTTCTACCTGCAGTTGTGCTTGTGCATTATCATTGACAAAATAATCTGAAAAAAACTACATTCCTGTTATAATTATTAAATATGCTCTCATTTTTATTAAATGATATTAATATTTATTTTAATGGGCGAGAGGGAGATGGTCTGGTTACTACGGTGTTAGTAGATATTTAAATTTATATAAATATAATATGACACGTCGGTCCTTCATTCGATGTAGAATCACGAGAAAAAAATGGACCAAATTGGTGACCCCACCACTCCCCTCGTTATATTTGAGGTGAAGGGTGGTTTCACCCCTTAAACGTGCGATTGGGCCGATATAAAAAAATACGTATCGATTATTTTCACGTGTTTTAATACCTATAAAAAGTTTCATAAAAATCGTCTGCGGACACTTGGGGATGTTCCCTTGTAAGCGATCTTATTTAATTTATTTTTTAGGTTTTTATGATATATGTTTAGCGATTTAATGAAAACTTCAGTGGGACGTCGGCTGCACCCCCCCCCCCCTCCACCCTTGTATACTCCATGAGGCTTTACATAGTGCTCCTAATTACATTTTACTTTGTACCTGCACATGAAATTATACGTAATCTCTGTTAGAACCTTAACCTAGCTTCTGTTTGTACTGTACATGAACGTTTATCTAACGTTACGCATATCAATTCCTTCTCCACTTGAACATTTGGCGGATTTCTGCTCAACTGTTCCTGAAGCGGTTGACGTTCCTCCAGGCCCCGAACCCATTTTTTTCATAGATTCGTAACTGTACTGTATTTGGAAATATACCAAAAATGCACACAAACCAATATACGAAGTTCTATCAAACCTTTTACTAAATCTGTAAATGAATCCGGACCCAAGATGTACATGAGTTCTGAACACCTGTGGTCTATTGTGACCTGACAGTGTTGGGGAAAAAATCATTCAGAATAGTGAATAAATCTCTTATTTAATTCTGAATAATGAATAATTTGTCATTCATCGTTCAGTAAATTCAATGAATAACGTAACTTTCTATTTTTATTCATTATTGAATAAAAATGATTTATTCAATGAAAATTTTTATTGAATGAAAGTTATTTATGTGAATGAAACAATTTTTAGAATGAAATTGATTTATCTGACTGAAATTAGTCGTTAAATACAAGTGATTTATTTTAACAATCTTTTCTAATAAAAATGACTAAATTAAACTTTTTCTTACTTTTAATGAAAATTATTTATTTAATTGTTATTTTTACTGAACATAAAGAATCTGAGTTTGTTTTTCCATGAACCACATTATTTTAAATGTATAAAAATAATAAATGAAGAATGAAAAATAATTAATTATTCATTAAATAAAAAAAAGAAGTCAGTCGATGAATAAATGAATACATTTTTCTTGAATACACATTTATTGAATATTGAGAACAGCCTGTTATTCATCGAATAACAAATAAATCTGTGGATGAATAATTTATTCAATGAATAAATTCTTATTCAATAAAATGTTATTTGAATGATTATTGAATAAAACATTTATTGAATAATGCCCTGCTCTGGGACCTGAAACTACCTATCCGGTCTAAACATGAGAATTTACTTAGGACCTTTATGACTCTGTACTTAGGACCTTTATGACTCTGTACTTAGGACCTTTATGACTCTGTACTTAGGACCTTTATGACTCTGTACTTAGGACCTTTATGACTCTGTACTTAGGACCTTTATGACTCTGTACTTAGGACCTTTATGACTCTGTACTTAAGGACTTTAACTAGCTTGAAGAAGAACTGCTCATTACACAAATCTCATAGATCTATGCGCAGATCCAAAAAATGTATATTTCCTGGCCTGTTAATGAACTTCTCGCGAATCCTTTCCCTAAACAGATCAGTACTTTAGCATGTAAATTATTTTCTCCTACGCATAATTGTAGCTGCCCATATCCCATCACGTAAACATACCTGTCCGTAGAAGATAAATGAACCGAACTTGTTGACTGCAAAAGCACTGTTTCCAAGATGTAAATGAATCCATACCCAGCCTGTGAATGAACTGGTTTTAACTCGTTAATAGACCTTTATCTTAAACTGTAGTAAATGAACTGATTCCTACTTGTAAACGAAGGAGTTCATAGACCGCAAAAGCACTGTTTCCAAGATGTAAATGAATCTGTAACCAGCTTGTGAATGAACTGGTTCCTACTTGTAAACGAAGGAGTTCCTAGACTGCATAAGCACTGTTTCCAAGATGTAAATGAATCTGTACCTACCTTGTGAATGAACTGATTCCTACTTGTAAACGAAGGAGTTCATAGACCGCAAAAGCACTGTTTCCAAGATGTAAATGAATCTGTAACCAGCTTGTGAATGAACTGGTTCCTACTTGTAAACGAAGGAGTTCCTAGACTGCATAAGCACTGTTTCCAAGATGTAAATGAATCTGTACCTACCTTGTGAATGAACTGGTTGCTACTTGTAAACGAAGGAGTTCCTAGACTGCATAAGCACTGTTTCCAAGATGTAAATGAATCTGTACCCAGCTTGTGAATGAACTGGTTCCTACTTGTAAACGAAGGAGTTCCTAGACTGCAAAAGCACTGTTTCCAAGATTTAAATGAATCTGTACCTAGCTTGTGAATGAACTGGTTTCTACTCGTTAATAGGCCTATATCTAGCCTAGAAATTACTTTATCCCTTCACGTAAATATACTTGTCCGTAGAAAGTAAATGAACTGATCTGGTTCCTGAACTGGCTGATTGCAAAAGCACTGTTTCCAAGATGTAAATGAATCTGTACTGACTGGTTTATACTCGTTATTGGACCTGAATCTAGCCTAGAAATGGATCCCTACATGAAAATGTACATGTCCATAGTATGTAAATGAACTTTTCCTACACGATAGTGGAACAGTGCCTTGCCAGTAAATGAACTGGTTTCTACTCAAAAATTGGCCTGCATCTGGCCTATAAATTACTTTTTTTCCTGCACGTAAATGTACCTGTCTTTAGCTTGTATATGAACTGGTTCCTAATAGTAAATGAAGTAGTGCCTAGACAGCAAATGAACTCTTTCCTAAGTATAGTAAATGAACCTGTACCTAGCCTGTATATGAACTAGTTCTTTCTTGTCCGTGAACCTGTTCCTACTCCTAAATGGCCAGTACCTAGCCAGAATGACCTGTTCCTAATCGTTCATGAATCTGTTCATACTCCTAAACAGTCAGTACCAAGCCCAAAATGACCTGTTCCTACACGTTGATGAATCTGTTCCTACTCCTAAACGGTCAGTACCTATCCCAAAATGACCTGTTCCTACACGTCTATGAAACTGTACCTACTCCTAAATGTACATTACCTAGCGATCTCATTCGGAGAAATCGGTGCTTAGGATACTGTCAGGTTCCGGTTGTGGCGCCTAAGATCTCGTTTCTCATTGAGATTTTATTAAAAATGTTTACACACGTTTTCATTTTAGCGCTTTTTAGACGCAACCCGGAAGTTCCAACTAGAAAATTTCACGGTACAGGACCCACGGATCACGAAAAAAACGGTAGTTCAAATTTGTGTGTGTGTATATATATATATATATATATATATATATATATATATATATATACACACACACACACACAAACATACATATATATGTGTATTTTACGAAAGATAATGACTAGATCTTAACTGTTTCTATTCTATGCTTTCCAAATGACAGCAGGGATACGACAGGAAACGCGCTAAGATGACACAGTTCATGTGAGTTTGTCGTGTTTTTTTTTAATAATTAAGTCAGCTCGATATATTTAGTTATTTAAATTTTAACGTCCATTATTATTAACTACGAATTTTAGGACGGATTATCTACAGGTTACCACCCTTTTCTAGCCAGGACAGAGCTGACACATTTTCTTTTTTCTATAGAAATCCCACCACCCCCATAGTGGGAATCGATGACAAATCTTACTGAGTAAAAGTATTTTTGTGCTTTTTAGCCGTTGCCTTACCAATGTAAGTAAAACGTCTTACTCCGCATTGTAGCTGTTACCTTAATAAGCAAAACGTCTTAATACGTATCTTAGTCGTTGCCTTACTAACTAAAACGTCTTATTACGCATTGTAACTGTTACCTTACTTAGCAAAAGGTCTTAATACGTATGTTAGTCGTTGCCTTACTAAGTAAAACGTCTTAATATGCATTGTAACTGTTACCTTACTTAGCAAAAGGTCTTAATACGTATGTTAGTCGTTGCCATACTAAGTAAAACGTCTTAATACGCATCTTAGTCATTGCCTTACTAAGTAAAACGTCTTAATACGCATTGTAATTGTTACCTTACTGAGCAAAACGTCTTAATACGCATCCGTATGGTGGAATGCACTTATGCGGGTATTTATAGTAATTTCGTATTTGAGTTATTTACAAACGGAAAATGCCTTTGTCTTCTGTCTTTATGACTAGTTAAATATACTTTGGACTTTTTAATGACTCAATTGCGGGGTGTTTGAGTCGGTTATTCTTAGCATCTATAACAAACTACCGCCTACACAGTTTGGAGTCCTCCCTAAGCACGCCTACTTAAAAAGAAGTTTCTAAACTTATCAAAGACTAATTTGGCGCATATTTTAAGAAACGAAAATTAAGAAAGTACAAAAAAGGTCGAAATGTATATTTTCTCCCGAAATAGTATTTCAACTCAAAAAGTAATATTTTACGTTTCAAAATCGTATACCTACTTCATAAGTTATATACCTGGTCACGAAATAGTATTTATACTTCAGAAGTTATATACCTGGTCACGAAATACTATTTATACTTCAGAAGTTATGTACCTGGTCTCCAAATAATATATCTACTTCGAACGTAGTATGCCTGGTCTCGAAAAAATATACCTACTTCAGATGTAGTATGCCTGGTCTTGAAATAATTTATATGGTCTCTTATTTGTGTATTTACAACTTGGCCGGTATTCGTTAAATGATGGCCACTATAACGATAGGATTTATTATAAAATTTCTGACATTTAATGATACAGGCCCTTTGGGGAAGGATTCAAGGTTATTATAAACTCCCTGATGAGAGGGTATTATTAGGTTCTTGAGAAGATATTAGGAGCCTAAAACCTGGCCCAATACTACGATATAACTTTCATAGGCAAACTGTTTTTGGGAGGGGCCTGGAACTTGGCCTCTTTTTTTAACATTAGCTTTCTGCGTGAGGGATATCAATACTTTTTGTAAATGAAGTTTGAGTTGGCACCGTGGATGTTTGGGTTGAGGAGGATGACAAGGGGACACGACACTTGGTAGTGCGTCGAACTGTTTGTCTGGTATTTTCCGTGTATACGAAAAGCCCTTATGGAAAGGCCCCAAACAAATTTATCTGTATTTTTGGATTTTCTTTATATTTTTAAATTCTACTTACCGAGATGTTTCATTTGTTTCCCGAAATAATAAGTTTCGGAAGGAATGATGGGTTTCCGAATGTACAACAAGTACAAAATGGGTAGTACCCCCCCATGAAGCGGAGTCAAACACAAATTTTCAAGATTTTTTCCTTCAATAACACCCTAATGCCTATCAAACTGCAAAATTTATATGAGTGAATGAGTCGTATGAATTCGGATTTTCCATCGCCTATATCTCAGAAATCCTTCAATGTAGAATTATGAAACTTTCCAAATTTTTTATTTGTATAATACCTGTGTAAAATTTCATAAGTTAATCTGGTTTAAAGTTCTGGGAGGGTAAAAATCAGCTCTAATGCTTCGTGTAATATACACACAGTGTGCGGAGTCCGGAACTTGGCCTGCCACACAACCATGTGCTTAGATTTTCTTTTTATTATTTTTATCACCGGTAGAGCCTAGATATGCCCATTATAGTCATTGCTTGTTCCAGAAATGTATAAAGGGTGATTTTCGATCTACCGTCAATTATGAAGACTCGTTCAAAGACTTCTACACCATGAATTCATTATGAAGCTCTTCTTGGCGATGAATACGCGATTAGCTACCAACTTTCTATTCCCGTTATCCATTCTCTTGTTATTTTAACTATCAAAATCTGAGAGCTATACAGGGTGTTCAAAACTCGATTGACCCCCCCCCCTTTTTCCCACAAATTTTGAAATTTAAAAACGAAAATTGGTGGGTCTTAACTTGGTCGAATGAACTTTCATTGGGCCTAATGCACGACCCCTCAACTTTCTCCAGTTCTTCTCCAGAGACCCTAACTCTGGAATCTCCAATGGAAAGGGGTTATTTTTATGACGGATTACTGTAGAGAATTGACTTTTATATCAGTCATTTTTTCGCTTAGTTGCACCAATAAGTAACAAATTGCCAAAAACCGACAAAACCCTTATTGTTTGTCACTTTTCTGCCAATAACGTAGAAAGTATGCCCGTTATGAAAAAAGTAGTCTGTATGAACGTTGTAGAGGATTAAATTTACTTCCCAAAAAGTTCCTTTAAATGCCTAAAATGTTAACATGAATGGAGCAAAACACACTTTTGTTTTTGAAGTTGTCCGAAAAGTGTATTATCAACGTAATCTACGCTTCAGTAACACATTCTTTTCGGGAAACGAGTAAACTCGACATGCCCTTTTTTATAGAAAAACGGGGGCGAGTTTACTCGATTCGGTGCGCGAAGGGGTAAGGTGCAGGAAACTTGGCGGGATAATGTCCGACTACATGTGTTAAAACTTAATAAAAATTTCCTAAACTATTTTGGCTCCACCTACTTTGGAATTTAAGAAAGTTTGATGACTAAATTAATATAAAAAATGTTAAATATATAATATATATCGATTCCCCATTGATATAAGAAGTTTGTCGGTGTGTATATATATATATATATATATAAAACTATATATATATATATATATATATATATATATATATATATATATATATACACCCTGGGGGTGTCCCAGTCTTAAATCAACAAACTTCTTATATCGATGGGGAATCGAAAAACTAAGTCAAAATGTCCTTTTGCGATTTTCTCGTTTTTGAGAAAAAATCAAAAAGCCGTGTTTTTTTTTTTGACAAATCCTGATTTATTGCTTAAACGAAGCGTTGTACGAAAAACACCTCAATACAAAAGTTGTAGCTTATTAAATTACCTTTAAGATGAGACCAAGTTCAGCGTCTTTGCTTGAATATAGATAATCGTAACTGGAAAAAATTTTTCTCGGTTCTTGATGAACAAAATGAACATCCAATGTGTTATTCAAACACGATTATCTCGTAAAGTATTCAAACTAAGACGCGGAGCTTGATTTCATCTTAAAGATAATTTTATAAGCTTCAACTTTTGTATTAAGGTGTTTTTTCGTACAACGCTTCATTTAAGCGATAAATCGGAATGTGTCCAAAAAAACGGTTTTATTGGACTTTTTGACTTAGTTCTTCGATTCCCCATCGATATACGAAGTCTGTCGGTTTAAGACTTGGACACCCTGTATTTTATATATATATATATATATATATATATATATATATATATATATATATATATAACAACAAGTGGCTTCACTTGGCGTACTAGAGGTCCTGCATAGGGGTGAGGTGCCCCACACATATTATTATCTATTGTAATCTTACAGGGGTCGGGAGTGTGTGTGAGACCCCTATGCTACCTGTAGGGGGAAGAATCAGGTGGCCGGAACATAGTGTTGACCATGCTATATCTCATCTGAGCTTTCTTATAACTACTGATCGGATTCTCGTGAAATTTGTTTATTTTTTGATTGCTTGAAATCGATCGGGGACAAGTTATTAAGACATCAGTATTTCCATAGTTTTATTTTGCGAAATTGCACATTTTGCGGGTTACTAGACAACTTTGCACATTTTGCGTGTTACTGGAGAACTTTACACATTTTAGGTTTTCAGTGCACTAATTCTTTTTACTGGACGAAATCCGGCCCTTACTACCATAGTTATAACTATTTTTTTTTTGTTATATGCTTAATTAATTATCCTCAAAAATGGCGAAAGATACTGCCTTTTGGCTAAAGAATAGTTTCATTCGAATACCCCGGTCGAATTACTATACATGGAAATAGTAGGGTGGATTCTGCTAGTTAATCAATATGAGCTTAGCAATAGTTAAGTATAAGGTTAAGGTTTACTGGTAGAGAACTGGACTAATATGCTGGAGGACCAGATTTCAAATCCCGAGCAAACACTAAAGCTTTTTCTTCTTGGTTCTTCGTTCATGGGCTGAATTCGGCCTGCCTAGCCGTCCTTAGGCCAGCTCAGCCTTTAATTAATTTATTAATGGATACCTGCAAATGGAAAAGTCAGGTGGCCTGATAATACTGACCACACTATCTCCCTAGTGTGCTGTATGCTCATAAATCAGATACCTCTATAGTATCTGCACTGAGGGCCCTCGTGGAATGTTACGGACCTCATTTATTTTCATTATATTTGTATGTATGCGCTCTGACACATGAAAGTTTTTAGTCGGCACTTCCAGATGGCGTCCTTGGCGGGTTTCCCCCTAAGAACGGAGGGATGAAACGCGCTAATACATAAATAATTAGAGTTTCAAGCTACTGGCGAGGTGCCAGATGAGCTTTAAATATGTAGAGCAAAAATAAACATTTTTGTATGAGGTATAATTCTGTATTTTAATTACTTGTAAAAAATAGCTGCCAGAAGTAATTAAAAAAATAATGAGAAGGAGATAGTTAGCCGTTGAGTAGATAACAAGCCAACGAATGGCTGGGATTTCGCTAAGAGAAAATGTCAAAGTTTCAGAAAAATCAATATTTCCAAGGTAGGGATTGTCGGGGTTCGGTCATTACTTCTTAATAAAACTACATTTTACAAGTAAAAATGGTTTTATTGTTGCCGACGTTTCGGCTTGAAATTCAAGCCTTCATCAGGGCTGTAAAAACAATCAGGACAGATTTAATACTATCATAAACATATATGTACACACGCACACACACACACACACACACACACACATATATATATATATATATATATATATATATATATATATATATAGGGGAAGGTGTTGTACCTCTGACCGACTTGTACCTTTGACCACCGAGGCTGTCGCGGCACGTAGCAACATTTCATAAATTTTGGTGTAATTAGTGTTTAGCTCCTTCACTAAAGGGCTTGTGTAACCTTCTTTGGATTATTCAAGCCAAACAGGATTCTTGCAAAAAATACTTATCCATTTCTATCATAAAAATGTAAGTTATTTATTGATGACGTTTTGCCTCATAATATTTTTTGTATTATGTCTTTTTAGATGGAAATCATTTGACAAAGTAGCTATTACAATAGGAAACATGGTGTAGCTTCTGAAATTGATTTATCTTAACCCTTAAATTTTTAGCATGCATTGTAATTTACACTACCAGGGTGTTGTACCTCTGACCACGACTAGGTGTTGTACCTTTAACCGAGTCAAAGGCACAACACACCTGAGTAATTTTTACATAATTCAACTTTTATGTTCTTCTGCTATATATTTTTAAAAAATACTTAATATTGGTTTCGTCAATTGTTCGAAGAATTTAAAAAATAATAAATTAAATAATTTCAAACTTATTTTATTAATCCTCCGTGTAGCCGTTCGAACCTATCGCCCCTTATCGTTCCACTTGAAGTTATAAGACCTCATCAAAAAGCTCATGCAAGGAAAATGTCAAATAGGGGCCGACCTAAAGGGAACGGCCTCGTATTCTGACAGATATTCCTGAAAAGCTAATTATTGAAGGTGAAAAAAAGAACAAATAAGAAAGCACCACCCTAAACGTAAGACACCACATACAAATAAAACCCCTTCCTAAAGAAGTGGTAAATTAAAAAAAAAATATTCTAATGAAAGTTCAGATTCTTATACTGACTCCGAAATTTCTTCAGGAGAAATAGATGTTGATTCCTCTGTCGTAACAATTTGAAAAATATGATTTGGAAAAAGGAAATTTTATACTTGTTAAACATAAAAGTAAAAAGACTATTACATAAATGTCCAATATTTGAAGAAACAAACTTTAAGTGACAAGTTTACGAGGGAAGATGAAAATTTGTATGATATTGATGTTGAAGACATTGTGGCTAAACTTCCATACCCTACTATTGCTAGTGGATCTGCTTGACAGTTAAAACGTTTATCGGTTGGACTGGATTTTTCATTATTATTATTAAGCATAAAATAATATCAATAATAGCTTTTTTATTATGCTTACATCCTTGTCCTGTATTTATTAAACTTACAATTAATTACAATATTACTGAATACAATTATTTTCTGCACTGCTGTGTTGTTTTTAGGTGGTCAGAGGTACAACACCCCATGGTCAATGGTACAACTACATGTTGTATCTTTGACCACTGTACGATTATTTTTTTAAAAATTAATTAAATATATAGCTAGAACCTTTAAAAAATTAAATGTGATAAGCTATAGAATACTAATTACAATGAAATAAAAAAAATGAATTTAGCTTTAATATTCAAGCCAAAAAAAAAAATCAATTTTGCAATGTGATCAAAGGTACAGCACCTTCCCCTATTTATATATATATATATATATATATATATATATATATATATATATGAAAAAACATAAAAACATAATATATAGCTAGAAAAACAATAAGCTTAATTAATGCGCAATAATACCTTGTGTAAACAAATTCATTGTAATTTTCTCCAATTTATAAATACAACAAAAAAATTTACAATTATTCTAAAACAAAATTGTGACGCTGTGTCTAAAGAACGGAAACCCCCTTTTTTCCCGGGCGATAGTCTCCAGGCGGGAATTTTTTAAACTAGAACAAAACACTAAAACTATTTTGAAAGAAGATAAAAACTAAAGAAGTACGTAAGATTTCCTTTAGAAAAAGTCCTTAAAAAATCTGTTTTAACATCGTTCTAATTCAATGAATCGAAAAATCCTACTTACTTTGCTAGCAAATATCAGGAAGCTGCAGTTAGAATTTGAGGTTTTTCGGGTGAAATTTGAAGGCGCTAGCTTTCAAAAACCTAGTTTTGAAAAAAAGCTATTTTAAAGTTTAATGTACTGAAATGTTCTTTTTCTTTTCAATTTTAATGAAGATTTTCTTTTTCATAATTTCTTGAAATGAAGATAAAAAAAAAGTTTTTAATTTTGAAATATATCGGGAGATTAGTTGGGCACGTTCAGACATTTCGTTTGTTCGCCCCAAAAACACACTTGGATCTCATTTTTAGCACGTTTCCTCCCTTCCCTGCTTATGAGGTTGGCCTTATGACGCAATCCGGAAGTGCCGAATAGACTATTTCTCGTTTCAGAACCCATATACGGGGAAAATAAGGTGCTTCAATATTGTCTACATATATTCTACATGTTTGAAGTTCATCTAAATTAGGATGTTTAAATTTTAGTTACATTCGTACATATAGAAAATAATTTCGGGGGGGGGGGCTGGGAGCACCTAGACATTTGGGCTGTAGGGAAAACTTTAATATTTCTTAACAAAATTAATATTTCTTAAAAATCCTACGTACTTTACTAGATTTGACCTTCATTCGAAATAAGTTTAGTTTTTGGCCAACGGCCATAGCCACGTTGAATGCACCGGTTCCCATAGATCACCGAAGTTAAGCAACGTCCGGCGTGGTCGGTACCTGAATGGGTGACCGACCACGTGCTGTTGGCATTAAAAAAGGGTGGCAACCTGTAGATAGTCCAGCGCTAATGGCCAAGATGTAGATGCGCCGATAAAAAAAAAAAAAAAAAAAAAAAAAAAAAGCTAAGCTTAAAAATTGTCGCCTGCAGACTATCGCCCGTGTAAAAAGAGGTGTTCCGTTCATTATGCACAGGGCCGCCATATTTTTATTTTTGAAGAATTGAAACTTTTTTTTTTTAATATTTAAATATCCCATATAAAACGTTTATATGAAAACTATTTTATTTATAAATTTGAGAAAATGACTTTGATTTTGGTCGCACAAGGTATTATCCCGTAAGCCCTAGTAAAATAAGAAATACGCTAAAATTGTAAAAAAAAAAAAAAAAAGTTCCTCGGTAGTTATTACCCATTAAGATGAACATGTTAGATGTTTTATCTGTTGGTTGTTGTTTTAAAAGATGGTATAACGAAGCTATATCGTGGCGAGGGTTAGGGCGGCGTCCATCCTTTGTTCTTCAGAGAATATAGGGGAGGGAGGGGGGACTGGTTCCCCTCATAGCTCCAGATTCACTCAATAATTTACAATATTCACTAGCGTGGAAGGGATTTTCATCAGCTCACCTTACAGGATCACAATATTTCGGCGTCAATATTTTATTTTGCTTCTTTATATGTATGTCGCATAAATTTATTCTAATTGGACATTAGGTTTTCTCGTAATTACGACTTTAATTTATGTCTCAGTTGTAGTTTGGAATATTTACTGGACTGCAAAAAGTCCGACTCGCAGGAACTGCGTCATCTTAGCGCGGTTCCGTTCATATCTCTTGTGCTATTAGTAAAGCCATAGTAGTAGTTATTGGTGGGGTTTGATCGCTCGTGAAAAATATAAAATAAAATCTGGAAGAGAAAATAGATTTATGGCGCGACAACAGGAAACTGACAGTATCATGGCGGCTTTCCCCACCTTCTCAACGTTCATTCTTGCAACACACTATGACAACATTTCACGTTTTCTTACCTTGTTATAGTCAAATACTCGTTTTACTGTTAAATGCCATTAAAATGGTAAACGACCAGTTAAAACTAACACTTTCAAGCACTTATTGTTTCGATTGACATCACCCCATCGAAAATTGCTTATGGAACGTTTTTCTATAAAATTTAGTAAACTTTCGAATGGTCCTTATCCACGATTTCTAACCGTTTCCCGAGATATTTAAGAAAATATATGACAGTCCCAAAACTTTGGATTTCTATTAATAAAATATTTTTCTCGAATGCTTCCTTAACTTAAAATGTAACCTTAATTTAAACATCTTAGTTCAGATGAATTTCAAATATTTACTAAAAATTTCAATTAAATCCAACGATTCTAAGCAGCCAAACCAAAAATTAGTTTGAAAAATTATTTGTGTCGACTTTTCTTGAAAAGGGTTACAGATGTCACCTTAAAAATGGTTTCATTCGTTTCCCTACATTAGATAACCTATAAGAAGAGCATCTGCAGGCATAGTAACTCGGAAACTTAAGCATTACATATTTTTTGCGCGAATTTCGCTCCAAAAACTATGTTCCGGTGAACGGATTCTGCTGGTTAACGAACTAGACCTTTGATATCAGGCGAAAGATTTTTGTACCAAATTTAAAAAAAAAGTCCGATTCGCAGGAACTGCGTCATCTTAGCGCGGTTCCGTTCTTATCTCTAGTGTTTATGAAGGCATAGAATAGAAACAGTTATTACTTTGTTTAGATCAATAGCGAAACAGCTATCCAAATGAAATCTCAAACAAACCAGTCTTGAAAGGTCTTGATTTACAATCTTACCTGTATGGGTCAGCTATACCATAAGTCGGGCAGAAAGGCCTCCGCTCTGAGGCATTTGGAAAGCCTTGGGATATCTCTCTTTGAACGCTACATTTTTAACAATAAATTGATCTTCTTATTTTACTTAATCTGTTTTATTTTGTCAAATACATTATCCGACTATGAGCAATTTAAAAATAACAAGGAATAAAACAGTCAAAAAGAACCGCTCGAATAAACGAAATCAATTACTTTAAAGTTTTAAGCACTTATTTCTCCGATTGACATCGCTAATTAAAACTTTCTTTAGAACCTTTTTTGTAGAGCATTTAGTAAGCTTTCGAATGGTATCCTTCAGCTTCCCAAGATTGTCAACGGTTTTCGAGATACTAACGAAAGTATACAAAGTTACCAACATTTTTTATGTCTGTTAATAAAATATTTTATTCTAACCCTTCCTTAACTCCAAACGTAACAAAAATGTCAACATATTAGTTTTAATGAAAGTAGAACATGCAGAAACTGTTTCAACTGAATCCCATGATTCTAAGTACCCAAACCAAAAACGGTTTTCTCGAAAACGGTTAAAGCTATCGCCTTGAAAATGGTTTCATTCGTTTTCCTAGCCCAAGAAGCCTATAAAACGAGTACTTACAAGCTTATGAACTCAAAAACGTAAGCGTTACGATTTTTTTTGCGCGAATTTCGCCCCAAACGCCATATATATATATATATATATATATATATATATATATATATATATATATATATATAATATATTTGTCTGTTCGCTCATTTCTGGCTTCCCTAATGGTCCGATTGTGATGAAATTTGGTACAAAAATCCGTCTTCCAATTTGAAAGGTCAAGTTCGTTAACCAGCAGAATCCGCCCACTGGAAGATGGCGTTTGGGGCGAAATTCGCGCAAAAAAAATCGTAACGCTTACCGATACCTTGTCGTACATTGTTCCATGAAATTAGTGGGAGTTTTCGAAGAAAGGTTTATGGAGTTTTCTTCACGATTTACTCCAGCGTTTGAGAGGCTAGTGTAAGAATATTTTGTCAGAGTTTGCGCGTTAATTTTTAAGGCCTGGCAAGGAATGTCTTCACAGTTACCCTAAGGGAATTTAAGACTGGTTTTCAGACAGATTTTTCCTCGCAGATTTCTTCATAATTTTCGTGGCAGTTGTTATTGACTTGTATAAGAAGGTTTCTTGGCGGTTTTCTAGCAGGGTTTTAGAGACTGGTTTAAGAATATTTCTTCAGAGTTTTCATGGTAATTTTTAAGGGCAGGTCAGGAATGTCTCCCCAGTTGCGTTACGGAAATTGGAAGTCTGATTTTCAAACTAGATTTTTCTTCGCAGATTTCTTCACAATTTCGTCGCAGTTGTTATTGACTGGTATAAGAAGGTTTCTTGGCAGTTTCCTCGCAGGGTTTTAGAGACTGATTTAAGAATATTTCTTGCACGTGCGGTTTTCTAGCAGGCTTTTAGAGACTGGTCTAAGAATATTTCTTGTACGTGCGGTTTTCTAGCAGGCTTTTAGAGACTGGTCTAAGAATATTTCTTGTACGTGCGGTTTCCTCGCAGGCTTTTAGAGACTGGTCTCAGAATAGAGTTTCCTCGTAGGGGTTTAGACACTACTTTAAGGATATTTCTTTACGGTTTCCTCGCAGGGTTTTAGAGACCGATTGAAAAAGATTTTCTTCAGAGCTTCCGTGGTACTTTTTAAGGGATGGTAAGGTGTTTTCTTCACATTTACCGTAAGGGCGTTTGAAGACTGGTTCAAGGAGTTTTCTTCACAGCTTTCGTGTGATCTTTTATAGAATGGTTTAAGAGAATGACATCACGGTTTTCTTGCAGAATTTTAGAGAATGGTTTTAGGAAGTTTATTTACAGTTCCACGTAAAATAAATTGTAAAAGGCCCGGCTTTCCTCGGTTATTTTTACGGGGTGGTAAGGAGGGCACTTTACAGTTTCCGCGATTATTTTCAAGTTCTGATAAGTTTCTGCGTTTATTCTTAACGGCTGTTAAGGAAGTTTCTTTACATTTACCACGGTGATCTTTAAGGGCTGGTAAGGTGGCTTCTTTATAGTTTCTGCGTTTCGTTTTAAGGGCTGGTAACGAAGTTTCCTTACATTTACCACGGTGATCTTTAAGGGATGGTAAGGTGGTTTCACTACATTTAGCACGGTGATCTTTAAGGGCTGGTAAGGTGGTTTCTTAATAGTTTCTGCTTTTCGTTTTAAGGGCTGGTAAGGTTTCACTAGATTTAGCACGGTGATCTTTAAGGGCTGGTAAGGTGGTTTCTTAATAGTTTCTGCGTTTCGCTTTAAGGGCTGGTAAGGAAGTTTCCTTACATTTACCACGGTGATCCTTAAGGGCTGGTAAGGTGGCTTCTTTATAGTTTCTGCGTTTCGTTTTAAGGGCTGGTAACGAAGTTTCCCTACATTTACCACGGTGATCTTTAAGGGATGGTAAGGTGGTTTCACTACATTTAGCACGGTGATCTTTAAGGGCTGGTAAGGTAGTTTCTTAATAGTTTCTGCGTTTCGTTTTAAGGGCTGGTAAGGTTTCACTACATTTAGCACGGTGATCTTTAAGGGCTGGTAAGGTGGTTTCTTAATAGTTTCTGCGTTTCGTTTTAAGAGCTGGTAAGGAAGTTTCCTTACATTTACCACGGTGATCCTTAAGGGCTGGTAAGGTGGCTTCTTTATAGTTTCTGCGTTTTGTTTTAAGGGCTGGTAACGAAGTTTCCCTACATTTACCACGGTGATCTTTAAGGGATGGTAAGGTGGTTTCACTACATTTAGCACGGTGATCTTTAAGGGCTGGTAAGGTCGTTTCTTAATAGTTTCTGCGTTTCGTTTTAAGGGCTGGTAAGGTTTCACTACATTTAGCACGGTGGAGGGCACTTTACAGTTTCCGCGATTATTTTCAAGTTCTGATAAGTTTCTGCGTTTATTCTTAACGGCTGTTAAGGAAGTTTCTTTACATTTACCACGGTGATCTTTAAGGGCTGGTAAGATGGCTTCTTTATAGTTTCTGCGTTTCGTTTTAAGGGCTGGTAACGAAGTTTCCTTACATTTACCACGGTGATCTTTAAGGGATGGTAAGGTGGTTTCACTACATTTAGCACGGTGATCTTTAAGGGCTGGTAAGGTGGTTTCTTAATAGTTTCTGCTTTTCGTTTTAAGGGCTGGTAAGGTTTCACTAGATTTAGCACGGTGATCTTTAAGGGCTGGTAAGGTGGTTTCTTAATAGTTTCTGCGTTTCGCTTTAAGGGCTGGTAAGGAAGTTTCCTTACATTTACCACGGTGATCCTTAAGGGCTGGTAAGGTGGCTTCTTTATAGTTTCTGCGTTTCGTTTTAAGGGCTGGTAAAGAAGTTTCCCTACATTTACCACGGTGATCTTTAAGGGATGGTAAGGTGGTTTCACTACATTTAGCACGGTGATCTTTAAGGGCTGGTAAGGTAGTTTCTTAATAGTTTCTGCGTTTCGTTTTAAGGGCTGGTAAGGTTTCACTACATTTAGCACGGTGATCTTTAAGGGCTGGTAAGGTGGCTTCTTTATAGTTTCTGCGTTTCGTTTTAAGGGCTGGTAACGAAGTTTCCCTACATTTACCACAATGATCTTTAAGGGATGGTAAGGTGGTTTCACTACATTTAGCATGGTGATCTTTAAGGGCTGGTAAGGTGGTTTCTTAATAGTTTCTGCGTTTCGTTTTAAGGGATGGTAAGGTGGTTTCTTAATAGTTTCTGCGTTTCGTTTTAAGGGCTGGTAAGGAAGTTTCCTTACATTTACCACAGTGATCTTTAAGGGCTGGTAAGGAGGTTTCACTACAATTGCACTGACGGGGTTTGAGGACGGGATTAAGAAGGTTTCTTTAGAATTTCCTCTAGAGGTTTAGAGACTGGCCTAATTGGGGCGTGATGTCCTTCGATGACGTAGCAACCGCCAGTCGCAGCTCGCTTCATTATTACGGAAAATTATGTAAGAGTTTTATTCAACTATCCTATAACGACCTTCTCATCCCAGCAAAACATCCTTTTGCATTTGTAAACATTTTCCCTAGAGCGGTACAATTGAAGGAAAAAGGAGTGACGATTTGAAGTGTTTTGACCGAAGCTTGTTTGATGGGTTCCTACGTCAAATTTTTAAGCGCTTCTATGGGCTTAACTTCTGTGCCAAAGAGTCGCAACCCAATTTTTTTATAGATATAAGTGTACTTTTTTCGTATAAAATTTATTAAGTTAGCAGGATTAGGTTATAAATTGCATTATCATGTTAGAAATAATTTTAAAAAACGTGTTTCGGGGAAAACAATGTTCATGGAAGAATGGAAATCTTTCTGAAACATAAGAACGAAATATACGAATATTCTGTAAATAAAATTACATAAATATTTTTTTGAAAACATTACAGAACATTACCCCATATGTGAACGTATGAAAAATATGTTGTAATTTTCTGTAATATTGTTGAAAAATATTTCTTGTACGTGCGGTTTCCTCGCAGGCTTTTAGAGACTGGTCTAAGAATATTTTTTGTACGTGCGGTTTTCTAGCAGGCTTTTAGAGACTGTTCTAAGAATATTTCTTGTACGTGCGGTTTCCTCGCAGGCTTTTAGAGACTGGTCTAAGAATATTTCTTGTACGTGCGGTTTCCTCGCAGGCTTTTAGAGACTGGTCTAAGAATATTCCTTGTACGTGCGGTTTTCTAGCAGGCTTTTAGAGACTGGTCAAAGAATATTTCTTGTACGTGCGGTTTTCTAGCAGGCTTTTAGAGACTGGTCTAAGAATATTTCTTGTACGTGCGGTTTTCTAGCAGGCTTTTAGAGACTGGTCTAAGAATATTTCTTGTACGTGCGGTTTTCTAGCAGGCTTTTAGAGACTGGTCTAAGAATATTTCTTGTACGTGCGGTTTCCTCGCAGGCTTTTAGAGACTGGTCTCAGAATATTTCTTGTACGTGCGGTTTTCTAGCAGGCTTTTAGAGACTGGTCTAAGAATATTTCTTGTACGTGCGGTTTCCTCGCAGGCTTTTAGAGACTGGTCTAAGAATATTTCTTGTACTTGCGGTTTTCTAACAGGCTTTTAGAGACTGGTCTAAGAATATTTCTTGTACGTGCGGTTTTCTAGCAGGCTTTTAGAGACTGGTCTAAGAATATTTCTTGTACGTGCGGTTTTCTAGCAGGCTTTTAGAGACTGGTCTAAGAATATTTCTTGTACGTGCGGTTTCCTCGCAGGCTTTTAGAGACTGGTCTCAGAATATTTCTTGTACGTGCGGTTTTCTAGTAGGCTTTTAGAGACTGGTCTAAGAATATTTCTTGTACGTGCGGTTTCCTCGCAGGCTTTTAGAGACTGGTCTAAGGATATTTCTTGTACGTGCGGTTTTCTAACAGGCTTTTAGAGACTGGTCTAAGAATATTTCTTGTACGTGCGGTTTTCTAGCAGGCTTTTAGAGACTGGTCTAAGAATATTTCTTGTACGTGCGGTTTCCTCGCAGGCTTTTAGAGACTGGTCTAAGAATATTTCTTGTACGTGCGGTTTTCTAGCAGGCTTTTAGAGACTGGTCTAAGAATATTTCTTGTACGTGCGGTTTTCTAGCAGGCTTTTAGAGACTGGTCTAAGAATATTTCTTGTACGTGCGGTTTTCTAGCAGGCTTTTAGAGACTGGTCTAAGAATATTTCTTGCACGTGCGGTTTTCTAGCAGGCTTTTAGAGACTGGTCTAAGAATATTTCTTGTACGTGCGGTTTTCTAGCAGGCTTTTAGAGACTGGTCTAAGAATATTTCTTCAGTTTCCACGGTAATGTTTAAGGGCTGGTCAGGAATGTCTCCACATTTTCATTAGGCTAATTTGAAGTCAGATTTTCAAACTAAATTTTTCTTCGAAGATTTCTTCGCAATTTTCGTGGCAGTTGTTATTGACTGGTATAAGAAGGTTTCTTGGCGGTTTGCTAGCAAAGTTTTTAGAGTTCAAGGAATTTTCTTCACAGTTTTGTGTGATCTTTTATAGACTGGTTTAAGAGGAAAAGAAAAATATTTTGGTACTTTTTTTTTTTTTACAGAATATTCATATATTTCATAATTAGGTACCCGGTTCGAGCATCTCATTCAGTACCTATTTATTCACGTTCGGTTCCACATTTTATAACAGCATTGTTGTATGTCTTTATTTTTCTTTGTGTTCTCAACCACCAAGTGGTCATTAAACACACAACTAAAGATCGATTTGTACTGATACAAAAATAATTAATCCGTTGGAGTTTTTAATTTTAAGATTCGCAAATAATGAAGTAGTTATTATGGGCCTATTTATAGCTTTTCTTGGTTTTAGGTATCTTTAGTTTTGTGAGTAATTTAGAATAAATTTTATTACAAATGATTTTGGCTTTGGATTTTAGGGCTAGCTAGTTTCATAATTTATTCATTAGTTCTGTAGGGCTTAAAAATCAAAAAGCTAATGGATTTGGTAGGGATGATCCGCAAGAATTTCGTTAATTTTATTAGAGAGCTGGGCTTTTCTTCTTTGTTTTTTTTTTTTTTTTTTTTTTTTTTTTTTTTTTTTTTTTTTAACGGCGCATCAACAAATCGTGGCTATTAGCGCCGGACATCCAGAGTGCAGCCGGAATTTTCTCAGCGAGCCCTGAGATGAGAAAATTTCTGGCGCCGGTGGGGATCGAACCCACCATCTCCCGCTTATGAATCTAGCGCGCTAGCCACTAGACCACGGGAGACCCCTTCTTCTTTGTTCTTCGCAAATTCTGCAGTCAACCATTCTATGCAATAAACGATTCACCGTACGTTACATCTTGCATTGAATTTGATGAAAAGTCATGGTCGTATATAAGGGGGGGGGGGCTGAGAGGGCTACAGCCCCCCAAAGAATGTTTGATTTGATGGTAAAAATAATACCCTTAAAAATAAATTAAATAAGATCACTTAGTTCATACAAAATATTTCTGTTTACGTGTGATAGCGATTAAGTTGCCTAAAAGTATTCCAAATTCTAAATTTTTAGTATTCCATACCCCGGAAATGGTCCCCCCATGACATATTCCCAGCCCCCCATGAATCCCCCCCCCAAATTATTTCCTTATACGCCCATGTGGAAAGTGGTGGGTCATCTCGGTTCATTAGAAGTGAATGAGTTATTCTTGTGTGTCCGATCCTAAGGCATTCAGGAATATTTATTTTTTTCTATGATTGGATTGATGTCTTCCAAGGCTTTACTGATTTTTTTACACGGTGTAATTTTTTCTCAGCTACTCAGGTGCTCTGCCATTTTTGAAGAATTTTATATTTTACATAACCTACTCTGAGGTATTCTGATATAATCCGTCCCTTTGTATATCGCTTTTTTTGGCCAGCTCGTCTACAGCTTCATTACCCGTTATCCCGCAGTGACTGGGAATCCAAACAAATATTACTACTTTTGTCTAAAGTATATCATTGTCGTTTTTCTCCAAATGGATTTTTGATAAATGTTCTTAAAGGCTTTAATGCTTCATTGCAGAAAGCTTTTTGTCATAGGAGAAAGGTACTGTTTGAAGAAGCGTACTGCCTGTATTCCTTCTCAGAACTAGGCTTAAGAGATATAAGAATTACACACATTATAATGGGACAATATATCTTAAAATTATTATAGATTTCTCCATTCCACCGACCGCCGTTTTGTATTTATCGCCCCCTAATATTATTGGATTGGTGCAAAGTTACTGCGGGCTTTGAATACCTATTTTGTTTAGGCCTGTTCTTGAAAGTAAACTAAGATAATAAGTCTAGTTAATGGATTTTAAACAATGGTTGTTAATATTGTTTTTCTTCAAACGAGTAGGTTAGTTGGGGTTAAATTCTCTATGAGTAAGGTCTTCCATCTAAAAAAAAAAATGTCATCAATATCGAAGTGCGACTCAAACCGTGCATAACATCATTGTTATTTGTGATGAAGGAAGCATCAGTGAATTTACAGTCCAGCGATCGTTCCAAAAATTTCGTTTTGGAGTTTTCGATCTGGAAGACAAGGAAGGTGGCGGTAGGTCTTCTGTTGTTGATCGAGACCGATTGAGGGCTTTAGTAGTAGAAAACCCTAGGAAAACTGCTCGGTACATGGTTGGTGTTGACCACTCAACAGTAGTTCGCCGACTGGAATGAACTGCTCATATCAAAACCTGCTTTATTTTTTAACCAACCCAATATTTAGACAGCTCCTTAGGCAGCCTCAGCGCCCACTTTCAGAATCTAGTGGATCTTTAAGGGCCAATTATAGTAAGCATTCGGAGAATACATTTAATGATAAAGAAATTATTGAATAAACTATGATAAAGAAAGTATTCCATGTTTTCCTATCCTGACAACGTTTAGTAATTTTAAATTCTAATGTTCCGTACTCCCAACTGGGGTCCGGTCCCTTCCAACCCCCGTCTTACCCAAAAACGTTTTCTGAAATCGCTTAATGGTTCCGCAAATTCCTATCTTTCCAATACGGTCCTTGGATGGCATTCCCAACCTTCCCTTCCAAAGGAGCCCTCTCTCAAATCCTTCTAAGGCTTTGCTCATTCCTATCCATCCATCATAGTCCTTGGAGGGCAAGCTCAGCTTTTCCTTCAATCTTTTTCTAAAGTCCTTCAATGGCTACGTAAATTACTATACAAATCTTTCAGCTTTTCCTTCAAACGCTTTTTCTGAAATCCTTTAATGGTTCCGCAAATTCCTATCTTTCCATTAAGGTCCTTGGAGGACATTTTCAGTTTTTCCTTCAAACTCTTTTTCTGAATTCCTTCTATAGCTGAGCAAATTCCTATACAAACCTCCTAGTCCTTGGAGGGCATTCTCAGCTTTTCCTTTCCAACACTTTTTCTGAAATCGTTTAATGGTTCTGCAAATTCAATCTTTCCATTACGGTCCTTGGAGGGCATTCCCAACCTTCCCTTCTAAAGGAGCTCGTTGTCAACTCCTTCTACGGCTTCGCTCACTCCTATCCATCCATCATAGTCCTTGGAGGGCATGCTCAGCTTTCCTTGTAACTCTTTTTCTGAATTCCCTCAATGGCTCCGCAAATTCCTGCACACACCTCAGAGTCCATTGGAGGACATTCCCAACCTTCCCTTCCAACAATGCTCTTTCTAAAATCGTTCTACGGCTGCGCTCATTCCAACGAAGTCTTGCTGATATCCTTTAATGGCCTCGCAAATTCCTGTGCACACCTCAGAGTCGTTGGAGGTCATTCCCAACCTTTCCTTCCAACAATGCTCTTTTTAAAATCGTTCTACGGCTGCGCTCATTCCAACGAAGTTCTTGCTGATATCCTTCAATGGCTCTGGAAATTCCTGTACACACCTCAGGGTCCTTGGAGGTCATTCCCAACCTTTCCTTCCAACAATGCTCTTTCTAAAATCCTTCTACGGCTGCGCTCATTCCTAAGGCACCCTCATAGTCCATCCACATGTTATTAATTAAGCGAAGATCTGCAAAGTATTTGTATCTAATGATCACGAGTAACAAACGTTAACATCACATGATTGTTAGCCGTCTAGAATTGGTGTTATCTACATGATAGACGGAATGACTGTCATGACGAAATGAGAGACTTTACGCTCTAAAACTACAAAAATAAAGAATGTTTTGAACGTGAAAAGACTCAAGGAATGTTGTATTCTTATACCACGCTCTCGGGCCTCGGCCAGCTGGGCGCCGCGTCACTTCCTAGCCTCTTTCATGGAATTGTATATTTTCCGCAGCGCGAGTTTTTCATTCCTGCAACAATATAAGAGATTTTGCGTTTAATTGAAATGTTCATAATCCATTATAAAGGACAGTTTGTCATGGGCGTATTTAAGAGGGGGCTGCGCCGCCCCCTCCCCCGAAATTTTGTTTTGTTGATAACATTTCATTTAAAAGCCTATAACAACGAAAAATCTACATTTACCGTGGTCTACTAGGTTTCCAGAGAACCTTAAAACTCACCTTAGGTCTGTTTGCGAAGAGCACATCCAGTTACTTGTGAAGTATCTGTAGTGATTACAACTGTGATTCAGCGCATGCGTATAACTCATTCGCATTTCTATTGGTTGTTGCTGGTAGTAAAGTAACCTTCAACACTCAAGTCAATCCAACTCGCATCAATTAATAGAATTCTATTAATTTTAGCGAGTTGGATTGACTAGAGTTTTGATATCTTCTTGAGCGAGCGTAGCGAGCGGAAACTCATAGCACGTATGCCCATAACGCGAAATACATATAAAATATAAATATGTTATAGAGCCACTGGACAAAAAAATCAGCGAGGAGGTCCATAAACTTCACAATTACCATTGATTTGCTTGCTGAAATATATTCTGCTTATTTTCATTTATGCTTTACAAGCCTAAAAGTATTAATTAATAATACAAGTTATCTAACGGTTAGTTAAAAACCATATTATATAAATATAGTTGTCAAAAAAAGTTACTTTTAGTAGTGATTGCAGAGATTTTAAATACTGTTCATTACTATATTAACTTTTGATTATTATATTTATATAATATGGTTTCTAACCTTACATAACCTAAGAAAGTAATAGATAAAGACAGGTAAAGAAGTAATAGATAACCTGCAAAGAACCTGTATACTAATCAGTAAGTACCAAAATCACTGTTTAAATTCACGACAGATACTTCAAAGTAACTAGATGTGCTCTTCGCAAACAGACCCAGCATATTTTCCGTAGGGCGAGCTTTTCATTCCTGCTACAATTCAAGAGATTTCGCGTTTGATTGAAATGTTTATAATCCATTATGAAGGGGCAATGGGCGCATATAAGGGGGAGGGGCTGCAGCCCCCTCCGAAATTCTGTTTTGGTGAGAACATTTCATGTAAAAAAAAAAGCCTGTAACAACGCAAAATGTCTTCTACATTTACCCTGGTCATCTTGGTTTTCAGAGGACCTTAAAACTCTCCTTTTTACACTAAAATATTTCCCTACACCCCAAATGAGTAGGTGCTCCCAGCCCCCCCCCTGGAGTTTGTGGATGAAGTATATTATTAAAAAGGCACAAGTCCCGCTAGAGAGTGTGACTGGAAGGGAAGGGAGTGAGAGCCATGTATATTTAGTAGGAGACCTAGATCTGGGGAGGCTAACAAACAGGAATAGACACACATTCCATTCCCTCGCCTCATCCCACTCCTACCTGAATCAAACCTATCTTTTCCTTGTCTATTCCCAAAAACTGTTTATATTTTCGTTTATACCTATTTAATGTGTCCTTCCCGCCAATGTGGGCCATTTTAAATTTACTTCACTAGAAGTTCCGTTTAAACGCCAGTACAGTGGTCATACATTAATAACTTCAAATCTACTGATCCTAGAAAAACTCTGACACTACTTCTAGGAAGGCATGGATATATTAAATACCTGTGGAATACACTAGACGGTATGGACCGTCAGTGGCTTAATGTTTTAGTTTATTATTTTTTTAGAAACTTATTATCTCTGGATGAATTGACATGCAATGCTGTCATATGATCCTAGTACCGAAATTGGCAACATACTCAAGCGAAAAACAGAAAGATCTGTGTTCAAATCCCGGTCTCACGAGTTAATTTCACTTAAAAAGTCCAACTCGCAGGAACTGCGTCATCTTAGCGCGGTTCCGTACACCTCGAAGTGGAATAGATTAGGCATTACAAAGCACAGGAAACTGACAGTACCACTTACACAGAAGCGGATAATTCTTAATCCTCATTCTTGAGGAAGGCTGTATAAGACTATACAATTATGTACTGAAAACGTACTCACTCTTCGACTACTGCTCAGAAAATTCGTTGTCATTTTAAGTTTCTTGTTTTACTTGCAAATTCATTTTACTGTTATAATCAACTGTAAATATGTGCTTCATGGCAAATAAAATTCCATTCTCGTGGGTTAAATCTTTCTATAAATTAAGAAATATTGATAACTTTAACTTTTAAGCGCTTATATCTCCGATTCACATTGCCCCACCGAATATTGCTTCAGAACCTTTTTTGTAGAGAATTTAGCAAGCGTTCGATTCATTACTTTCCACTTACCACGATTTCCTAACTGTTTTTGAGTTATTTACGAAAAATGTACGAAGATCCGAAAACTTTTTATGTCTATTAATACATTTTTTTTCGCATACTTCCTTAACTCGAAATATAACCAAAATTTAAACATCTTAGTTGAGATGAATTTCCAAGATGTAGAAAATATTTCAATTGAATCCCGCGATTCTAAGTACCCACAAAAAATAATGACTTGCAAAAACATTTGTTCCACTTTTCTCAAAAACGGTTGCAGATATCGCCTTAAAAATGGTTTCATTCGTTTTCCTATGTTAAGAAACCTATAAAACAAGTACCTGCAAGCACATTAACTCAAAAACGTAAGCGTTACGTTTTTGTTTTTTTTGCGCGAATTTCACCCCAAACACCATCTTCCAGTAGGCGGATTCTGCTGGTTAACAAACTTGACCTTTCAAATTAGAAGACAGATTTTTTTTACCCAATTTCATCAAAATCGGAACATTTTTGAGCTTGCCAGAGAGCGAACAGACAAACATATATATAAATAAATAAATAAATAAATATATATATATATATATATATATATATATATATATATATATATATATATATAAATACAAATTTGAACCACCTATATTTTCGTGATCTATGGGGTCTGAAACAAGAAAGTTTCTAGTCGGCACTTCCGGATCGCGTCTTGAGGTCAACCTCATAAGCGGGTTCTCCCTATGGAGGTAGGGAGGAACCGCGCTAAAAGTAAAGACTCTTCTTGATGCATAGACTTGCTATTCTGTGATATGTTGCCCAGTGATGTAATTGGCAACACACTCAAGCGTAAAACAGGAAGATCAGGGTTCAAATCCCGGTCTCACTAGTTAATTTTACTTTAAAAAAAGTCCGACTCGCAGGAAATGCATCATCTTAGCGCGGTTCCGTTCTTATCCCTGGTCTCATTTGGGAAGATGAAAATAGAAGCAGTTATTGTTTTGGTTCCACTTTTCTTGAAGGGTCTTGATTTATGATCTTATCTGGATGGCTCAGCCAACAACAGAAAGGCCACCGCTAGGCAGTTCAAAATTGTCACAAGGTCTTCGAATCTCTCTCGAAGCTATATTTCTACCAATAAATTGTTTTTGTTATTTTACTTAACTGTTTTATTGTCATATACATTATCCAACTATATGCAATTAAAAAATAACAAGGAATAAAACTGACAAAAAGAGCCGTTCGAATAAACGAAATCAATTACTTTAAAGATTTAAGCACTTATTTCTCCGATTGCCATCGCCTAATTAAAACTTACGTCAGAACCTTTTTTGTAGAGCATTTAGTGAGGTTTCCAATGGTAATCTTCCGCTTACCAATATTCTTAACCGTTTTCGAGATATTAAGGAATGTATACAAAGTAACCAAAACTTTTCATGTCTGTTTATAACATATTTTATTCTAACCCTTCCTTAACTCCAAACGTAACCATATAACATAATAGTTTTGATGAAATTTGAACATGCTGAAAATGTTTCAACTGAATCCATTGATTCTAAGTACCCAAACCAAAAACGTTATTCAACAACTATTTTTCCAATTTTCTCGACAACGGTTAAAGCTATCCCATTCAAAATGGTTTCAATCGTTTTTCTAGGCCCAGAAGCCTATAAAACGAGTACTTGCAAGCATATGAAGTAAGCGGAACGATTATTTTCGCGCGACATTCGCTCCAAAAACCATGTTCCGGTAGGCGGATTCTGCTGGTTAACGAACTTGATCTTTCAAATTCGACGACGGATTTTTGTACCAAATTTCATCAAAATCGGACCATTCGTCTGCGAGCTACGAGCTAACCACACATGGGGATTTAGTGGCCCCTGAGGAGGTGGCATAAAGGCCACGAAACATGTAGGGCGTGCCAAAAATAAAATAGTACATAAAATGGAGTACTATTATTTCGACCTGTGCCATATTTAAAAAAAAAATAAATAAATATACATAAATAAAGGTCAGAAGTCGTGGAATTAAATATATATATATACACACACACACAAATTTGAACCACCGTCATTTTCGGTCTCTAGGGGTTCTGAAAAAGTAAAGACTCGTCTTGATGCATAGACTTGCTATTCTGTGATATGTTGCCCAGTATCATAGTTGGCAACACACTCGAGCGTAAAACGGAAAGATCAGGGTTCAAATCCCAGTCTTTAGGCACAGACACAATTAGTCAAAAGTATAGTTCTAGTATTTCGAACGATAATTATCGTTCGGAATGGTAGAACTTCAGTCAAATTTGGCAGATCAGTGTAATTCATTCTCCGAAATCCTTTAGGCTATTTATACACGAATAGTATAAAATATAGTTCTGGCATTTCGAACGGTCATTCATTGTCAGGAAACCTTTAGGCTATTTATACACGAATAGTATAAAATATAGTTCTGGCATTTCGAACGGTCATTCATTGTCAGGAAACCTTTAGGCTATTTATACACGAATAGTATAAAATATAGTTCTGGCATTTCGAACGGTCATTCATTGTCAGGAAACCTTTAGGCTATTTATGGATGAATAGTATAAAGTATAGTTCTGGAATTTCGAACGATCATTCAACCTTTAGGCTGTTTATACATGAATTGTAAAATTCCCTTTCCAAGGGCAATTCATTTTCAGAAATACTTTTTAAAATTTAAATAATATAAACTATTAACTAATAATGAACTCAATAAAATGTAAATAATAGGAGTAAAATATTATTGAAGTCATTAATTTTAAATATTTATGAATATGTGTATAAACATTATCTTAGATCATTACATATCCTGTGAAAAAAGCAAGAATTTGACTCCAAGTTTCAATGGTATTTGTTTCCATTTAAGTGTCATTTAATTAGTAATTGAAAATGTTATCATTTATTGCATCTAATTAATTGCACAGTTCAAAAATAATTGTGCTCAGAATTTATCATATCCCTAATCCTGATGATAATCTAGAAGAATAATGTTCTTAACAATCCTTTCCCTGGCATTTCTCGATATTTGAGCACTTCACCATTTCAAATCTGTCATTATGTAATGCTTTAAATGATAAGAGGTATGATAATTGTCAAAGCAGATAATAAAGTTCACATTTAGCTGATAGCTGTACCAAACAGATAATGAGCGAATATATGGTAACTCTATTCGTTATCTCAGGGAATTCCTACGTATTCCTCTAGTAGCGAATATAATTTTAACCTTGGACTTTTCTTAAGGGCTAATACTACCTTGCTACTTTTTTTTCAATGGTTTTTATGGGCAAAAATGTCCTTCCTTAACTGATAAAAAATTATATCCAAGAGTGAAATTTGGTACAAAAATCTGTCGTCTAATTAGAACGGTCAAGTTCGTTAACCAGCAGAATCCGTCCGCCGGAACATGGGTTTTGGAACGAAACTCGCGCGAAAAAAATCGTTACGCTTACATCATATGCTTGTAAGCATTCGTTTTATAGGCTTCTTGGTCTAGAAAAAACGAATGAAACCATTTTTAAGGCGATAGTTTTAACCGTTTTTGAGAAAAGTGGAAAAATATTTGTTGAATCAAGTTTTTGGTTTGGGTACTTAGAATCATGGGATTCAGTTAAAATGTTGTCTGCATGTTTGAAATTCATATAAACAAAGATATTTAAATTGTGGTTACGTTTGGAGTTAAGGAAAGACTAGAAAAAAATATTTTATTAAGAGACATGAAAAGTATAGGGAACTTCGTATATTTCCCTTAATATCTCGAAAACAGTTTGAAAATCGTGGTAAGTTTATGGAAATCATTCGAAAGCTTACTAAATTCTCTACAAAAATAATTCTGAAGCAACTTTCGATTAGGTGATGTCAATCGGAGAAATGAGTGGTTCATACTTCAAATGTGTTTGTTTTGTTCTTTTAAACGGGGTTTTGTCTTTGTTTACATAACATTTTAATTGATTTTTTTTAAATTGCATTTGTCCGTAAAATTAGTATTACGGTAAAAAAAAAAAAAAAAAAAATAGGAAGTAGGTAAAGAGTGTTTTTAGAGCGAACCTTGACAAGGCCAGGGAGTCATTTTTCTAGTCAGGTAACTGGTATGTACTCTTACAAGCGGGACCTATTTGGGGCCATAAATTATTTCATGAAAGGTCTAACCAAAATTATAACTGTTTCTATTTCAACGTTTCCGAATGACATTAGGGATAAGTAAGGAACCTACCAAGAAGATGCAGTTCCTGCGAGTTCGAATTTTTTCCATACCCCGGAAATGGTCCCCCCATGACACATTAGAAGTGAATGAGTTATTCTTGTGTGTCCGATCCTAAGGCATTCAGGAATATTTTTTTTCTATGATTAGATTGATGTCTTCCAAGGCTTTACTGATTTTTTTGCACGGTGTAATTTTTTCTCAGCTACAGTATCCCAGGTGCTCTGCCATTTTTGAAGAATTTTATATTTTACATAACCTACTCGGAGGTATTCTGATATAATCCGTCCCTTTGTATATCGCTTTTTTGGCCAGCTCGTCTACAGCTTCATTACCCGATATCCCGCAGTGACTGGAACCAAGAAGATGCAGTTCCTGCGAGTCGAAATTTTTTTCTGCAGGAGTAGCTTCGATATATTTCCCTACCCTGGCCAAAGAGCAGAGGTGGCGTAGGTTGAGTATAGTCTCGCATTGTTAGACAGTAAAATCCCATATAAGAATCCTCCTATGAGACAAGGTTCGTCCAAAGCCCCAGCTTGATGACTCATAAAAGAGCCAAGGTCTTCGGAAAGAGTCCGAGGCCAATTACAGTCGCTATGCTATCGTGAGTCTCATAAAACCCAACTAATCTTTGTCTAAATGCCCCCTTCATGAGTTCAATAATTGTAGAGGTCTCGTAGATGGGGCGAGCCGACATAGGACTTCATGTCTATAGCAATCCTCACACGATCCTTTACGACGACCATTCCAGGCTCCTCTTCGCGAGATGCCCAGTTTAATTGTAGCTGTCTCATTATGTTTATTTTTTGTTGTGTTTATAAATTTCTCACGGTTCCGAAACAATTTTCTTCAAGCTTCTTGTTTTACGCTTTATCATGTTCCGATTTTTATCATGTAGATTAGATATACAAAATACAGTTAATTCAGAAAGAAAGAAAGAGAAATTGTAATTCAAGGGGTAATACTACCTTGTGTATACAAGGGGGGCTGCAGCCCCCCCTGAAATTATGATTTGATCTGTAAAAATGTGTCATAAACCCCTTAAAAATAAATTAAACAAGCCCATTTAGTTCATAAAAAATATGTTATTTTGGGTGTAACAGCGTTTTAGTTAGGAACAACTATTCGAAGTTCTAGATTGTTAGTATTCCATACCCTGGAAGTGATCTCAGCACCCCCCCCCCGAAATTATTTCACATATACGACCTTCACCTTGTGTGGCCAAAATCGAAGTCATTTTCTCCAATAATAAATCAATATTTCTCAATGTTTTTGTCATAAGTTGTATATGAGATGTTAAAGTAACCAAAAAAAAAAAAAAAAAAAAATGGAAATGATTGGAACACAATTTTTGACTTCATAACTTTTTCTGGATTAGTTAGAAGATCAATATATCAAAAGTCCACGCCCATAGCCTTTGAGCCGGTGTGGAGGGGGGGTTTAGAAGAAAAAAAACTTTTGCCGCACATTTTTTGCTCTTTTTGACCGGATAACTTCAATGCTGAACCCAAAAAATAAATGCTGGTGAATGAAATCTAAATGACGGAAATGAAATCTGAAATTTGGCGTCATCTGTCGACTTCGTATCCCTGTTTGGGCTAGTTAGGAGGTAAACATATGTATCAAATATCCCCGCCCTTAGCCCTTCAGCCGTGGGGAGGGGGGGGGGGGTTAGAAGGTCCCATTTTTCAAGTTTTCGTTTATATCTCGGAAACCCTGCATCCTAGCGACATGTCCACTCTATAACAAATGAAAGCTGATTAAATTTACTACAAGTTCTACTCAATTAAGTTTTTCAAGATATCTTTGGTTTTCGAGATGAAAGTCTGTAATTTCGGTGAAAACCCCACTTTTTGACCGGATAACTCAACGATGAACCCAAAAAATAAATGCCGGTTATAGGGTTGTAGAGCATTACATTCCCTTCAACAATAAATATTTTATGTACTTTTCTTCAAACGTTAAAACAATATGTATATATATATATATATATATATATATATATATATATATATATATATATGTTTATATTTAAATATTCTTGCAATAACAATATAGTGTTCCTCTAATACTCCCAATAGAGCGCATAGATGAAGCATTTCCGGCGAGTTTGTCATTACATATGAACATGAATACATGAATGAATGCTCATATTTTACACACAAAACGTTTACATTGAGTTCTGCGAAGACGCATTCCTTTCATTAAGAAAACCCATCCGACCTTGGCTTCAATAATCTCATAGGCCTCCGCACTCCCTACCTCCCTCCCACCCCTCAAAACCCACTCTCTCTCTCCCTCTCCAACTATGGTATCTTTCCCTTTTCCCCTCATACCCTCACGGTTGCTGCGAAGGCTGCGAGGTTGCAGTGTATACAATGTGCCAGCGAATAGGGATGGTATATATTTGGGCAGGGTTGCTGAGAAGGCTGCGAGGTTGCAGGGTATACAATGTAGCAGCGAATAGGGATGGAATATATTTGGGCAGGGTTGCTGAGAAGGCTGCGAGGTTGCAGTGTATACAATGTGCCAGCGGATAGGGTGGTATATATCTGGGCATGGTTGCTAAGAAGGCTGCAAGGTTGCTGTGCATACAATGTGCCAGCGGATAGTGATGGTATATATTTGGGCATGGTTGCTGAGAAGGCTGCGAGGTTGCTGTGTATACAATGTGCCAGCGAATAGGGATGGTATATATTTGGGCAGGGTTGCTGAGAACCCTGCGAGGTTGCAGTGTATACAATGTGGCAGCGGATAGGGATGGTATATATTTGGGCAGGGTTGCTGAGAGGGCTGCGAGGTTGCTGTGCATACAATGTGCCAGCGGATAGGGATGGTATATATTTGGGCAGGGTTGCTGAGAAGGGTGGGCGGTCGGTTGTGGCTTGCCTCCTCGATCGATACCAATCTCCAACGGAATTCTTCCAAAAACCTGAACTTCCTCAAGGCATTATACACTCAATACTTCCATATCTTGCATGAAGTATCTTTAATCCACCTTCTCTATCTACTTTAGCATAGAATAAAAATCAAAACAATTCTAAATTCTTGAAAATGTATCAGTATTTACATTTACGCTGTTACATACGTGAAAGCTTTTACCGCGTAATTCATGGAACAACCGCTTACCGCGCGAAGAATGACCGCTTCCATGTTTAATGGAGAACAATTTGGCACAAGGACAGGACCCAACCACCCAGTTCGAAGTGGTTTCAGAGATTAAATTTCTTCAATATTTTCATAAGGATACTCACCTATTTTGAACACACCGTTTTAATGTTGTTCTTTGGTATGAAGAATTTTTTTTTTTTAAATAATGTTCACTGCCCATATGTTTTGCGGTGCTATAAACACAGCATACTTATCAATCTTTCGAAAATTAATTTCAATTTTTTTTTTTGTATGATGAGTTTTAAATAATTTTAATATTAAACAGAGTTTGATAATATTCTAAATGAAAAGAATTCTGATGATAAGTTTGAACAAATTTGGTGAAATGACTTTCGAAAGATTGATAAGCAGCTTGTTAGCTCCTGTATATGTAAAGAGTCCCCAGGGAATATACCAAAATTGATTCCGCGAGGATAGGTAGTTCGTTGGAGTCAGTGTTGGGCAAAAATCATTCAGAATAATGAATAAATTCGTTATTTCATTCTGTATAAGGAATAATGTTTTATTCATTATTCAGTCAATTCAATGAATAACTTTTTATTCATTATTTAATAACGATGATTAATTGAATGTAAATTTGTATTGAATAAAAGTTATTTATTCGAATGAAATTGATTTATTTAACTGAAAGTTTTCGTTAAATACAAGTGATTTATTTTAACAATCGTTTCCAATAAAAATGACAAAGTTTATAAAACTTTTTCTTACTTTTAATGAAAATTATTTATTTAAGAGATATTGTTTACTGAACTTGATGAATCTGAGTTTGTAGTTTCATGAACCACATTATTTTAAATGTATAAAAATAATGAAGGAAGAATGAAAAATAATTAATTATTCGTTAAATAAAAAAAATATGAGTCAATGAATAGTTGAATAAATGAATAAATTCTTATTCAATAAAAATTTATTGAATAACGAGCCAATCCTGTTATTCATTGAATATAAATAAATCAGTGGATGAATAACTTATTCAATGAATAAATTCTTATTCAATGAAAATTTATTTGAATGATTATTGAATAAGAAATTTGTTGAATAATGCCCTACTTTAGTTGGGTTCCATGCCTAGATCTTGTATTGCGTTTCTTTAGGAATTGTGCGTCTTCCTCTAAACCAATGTCGTTGGACTAAATATTTTCTTCGCCCGAATTTTTTTTGCTTGAATTCTATACATTTGGTATAAATTCCTTCCTTTTTTTTTATTTATTTTTTTTTTTTTGCATTAATTTCTTCCTTATACAGAATATTAAACCGATCATCACACTTAACCTTCCATAACAAACTAACTGTCTACAACTCATTAATAAAACCTATATGGACTCTATAGAACTCTGGGGGACAGCCAAGCATTCCAACATCCACCGAATCCAAACATTTCAATCCAAAGACCTACGTACCATAGTCAATGCTCCTTATTATGTTTCGAATCGCACCCTCCATAATGACCTAAACATCCCTTTTGTCCAAGATATATTCCCTAGCCGCTTCTCATCTTTCCATAGTAAATTGATCAATCATCCTAATCCTACAGTCCAATCCTTATCCAGCACCAATCATCCTTCCTCTCCACCAAGACGTCTTAATAGAAAGTGGCACCGGGATCTACTAAGGTAGTGTAGTGTCGTGGAGTGAAAAAAACAGTGAAATTATAATAAGTGAGAGTGATATTCATGGATATTTTCTCTCCTCAGGAAAACACAGGCCACGTCTCACCCGCCTCCAATCCTCCCTGCTAGCCGCAGGGTGTGGTTGGATGGCGTAAGGTAACTCCAGGTCATCCTAGAATCCTTCCTAACAAGGAAGGTATTCGGCTGACAACTGGGGACACCTGAGGCGTGAGCAAGTAACTAATATCAAATTGCAAAATACAGTTGAATTGTAGATTGTAATATTCTGTAAATAATATATATATATATATATATATATATATATATATATATAATAAAATTTAAAAAAAAACATTCTTACGCTTCCTGTGACTTTAAAACATTAATCCGCTTCCCATAAAATCTGAAATGGGTTGATTTGTTGTTTTATTCTTGTCTAGTATTGTTAATTTGAGCATTAAATGCAACAAAAGCCAGCCCCTGTAATATCCAACTCCTATAATAACCCTCATATAGACTAGGTAGGATTAAAGTATGAATCCCTCTCCTGGAGATTGGTTTTTGCCACTTAACTTTTAATTGCTATTAGTAATTACAAGACGGAGCTTGATTGGATAGCTATTTACGGCTTAATGTATTTTGATTAGCCCTTTAGCTAGATAATCTTCTATCTAGGAAAGTGCTATTTTACTGGTACGGTCTTCTGAGAATTATTTTTCAGAACGGCTTGTAAACTAGACATTATAAATTATTTAGGAAATTTAACATTCATAATTGATAGTTTTTAAATATTTATAGTAAAACCTAGAGAACGTAATTTCAGCGCTTTTATTCCCTCCTTCCATAGATAGGAAACCCGCTTGTGAGGCTGAATTCGGAATCGCCGACGAGAACATTTCACGTTTCAGAAAAGATGGATCACGAAAATAACTTTGGTTCATATTTGTATAATTATATATATATATATATATATATATATATATATATATATATATACACACACACACATATATCGTTAATCGGACCATTGTTAACTCGGATCGGCCCTGGTCCCAGTTGATCCGGGTAAACGAGGTTTCAGTGTATTTCTGTTATCTCCCTAGCTGGCTCAAAATGACGGATTTTAATGAAATTTAGTACAGAAGTACGTCGTGTGATTTAACTGGTCAAGTTCCCTAACCAGCTGAATCCGTGCACAGGAACATGATTTTATGGGTGAAATTCACGCGAAAATGATCGTTCTTCTTTTCATCGGTAACCCTATTTTTATCATGTACTTATGCGTTTTATATCTGTTTTTATGTGACTCATTTATGTTTTAAATCTGTACTAATCTACCTCGTTTACCCGGATCAACTGGCAGCAGGGACGATCCGATTTAACGAAAATCCGGGTTATCCGGAGAATAACGGAAAGACGAATAATAAAAACATATGAATCTCCGAAATATTTCTAATTGAGCTTAGAAATTATTATCGAAAGACTTTCCCCTAAAAACAAGAACACTCAATGTACTGTAATAGCCTATGTATTTGCACTGTACTCAATATAGCTACAAACTAGTCCGTTGTAAAAAAGGCAGTGAGCTTCTGATGTTTCAGTTTAGTGGATCGCTTACTGTATACAGGAATTATGTTTTTTTAATATACTTTATTTTCTATTATGTTTAAAATAAAATGATAATAAGCGGCCCGCGGGTCGCTGTGGCGCACCGCAAAAGACTTGTGTAGGATGCCATTAGTGTTGAGCGGTACGCCCGTACCTCGGTGGTAGGTAATGAGTGGTTATTGTGATACCGACTTGAAAAATGCATTTAGGACCCCAAATACCGACAGGTTACCTGTACCTATATCCCCTAAGGCCTCGGGTACGACACGAGCGATGAGCGATGAGCGACAGAACGACAGAGCGTCGGAGCGTTTAGCAGAAGAACGGCATCGGCTACGATACAGAGCGGCTGGGCAGTAATTTCCTTTAGTCTCCGTCATCGCATACTCCAATATATGTTTTTTAATTAAAATATTAATTTAAAAAAATAATATTTTAAATGTTTAGTTAATAAAAATATTTTACTCGCACGTTTAATGCGTTTCCAACCTCTTCTCATAGTTTCTTGATTATGATTGTATTTTTAAAATCACTGTGTCTGTCATTCCATACTCGGTACTTCCGAAATTAAAAGCTTACAATCACTACCATCCAATTTATAAATAACTTATAATAAAGGTAGCTAGAAGTTTATAAACATTGGATGGTTATAAACATTGGATGGTTATAAACATCATTCCGCGTAATTTAATAAGGAAGGGAAATAAAAACCATAAATGTGAATTGACAATGTTGTTCTAAATTTTATTAGCTTTCATTTTTTTTTAAATGCATTGAAATCGGCTAAGATGCTCGTGAGCGACGAGAAAAATTTTAATGTCTGGGCTAAGCGAAAGGCGACAGGCTGGAACCTGCAAGCCACGACGCCCGGTCGCTCATGCCTATTGTAGCCAGTCCTCCCTCATTCCTACGGCACTCCAGCTTAACATTAATGTGAGCGACGTTACTCTGACGCTTATCGCTCATCGCTCTTCGCTCGTATCGTACCCGAGGCCTAATCCTCCCAGTCCCTTGATCGGAATTCACCATCTAGAGAATTGAAGTAGGTTGTGAAAGTCCGAGTATCTGCAGCGTTCTGTATAATAGTGAGCTGGATGCGGTTGCAAAAGATTTTAAGATCCGCTTTACATATATGTGTTTTATGCCTTAATTTTTAACTGCTTCACTTCGAAGCGATTCACTTGTAAGGATTTGAGGTACAAAAGATATATTTTCTCACATCAATGGTATATTAGTGTCACCAAGGGGTAAAAATGTATGATTAAACGTTTAATTGTATTCAAATGAGGACGCATAACCTAGTGCTGTGTTGGTAATCCAATACTGAGTCTATGTGCTCTTCAATTAAGTATGAGGACGCATAACCTAGTGCTGTGTTGGTAATCCAATACTGAGTCTATGTGCTCTTCAATTAAGTATGAGGACGCATAACCTAGTGCTGTGTTGGTAATCCAATACTGAGTCTATGTGCTCTTCAATTAAGTATGAGGACGCATAACCTAGTGCTGTGTTGGTAATCCAATACTGAGTCTATGTGCTCTTCAATTAAGTATGAGGACGAGTAACCTAGTGCTGTGTTGGTAATCCAATACTGAGTCTATGTGCTCTTCAATTAAGTATGAGGACGAGTAACCTAGTGCTGTGTTGGTAATCCAATACTGAGTCTATGTGCTCTTCAATTCAGTATGAGAGATTTATCGAAATAGTTTAATTACATATTTAACCCATAGTCACAATGGTCCATCTTTTCGTAACAATTTTCTGCGAATACTTCAACTCCAAATGTAACCAAAATATAAACATCTTAGTTTAGACGAGTTCAATTCAAAAATGAGTTACAAAAACCTTTTCCATTTTTCTAAAAACGGTTACAGATATCGCCTTAAAAAATTGTTTCATTCGTTTTCCTGTAGAACAAGTACTTGCAAGAATATGAACTCGAAAAGTAAGCTTTGCGATTTTTTTCGCGCGAATTTCGTCCCAAAAACCATGTTCGGGTCAAATGGTCGAACTTGGCCTTTCAAGTTAGCCGAAAGATATTTTTATCAAATAATCATCATCATCATACCATTTCATCTAAATCGGACCATTTTTGAGCCTGTGAGAGAGCGAAAAGACAAATATATATATATATATATATATATATATATATATATATATATATACAGTAGTCTCTCCCTAATCCGGCGTCGTCAAGGCCGGAGTACCGTCGGATTAGAGAATTCAGTTAAAAATGGTAACTTGTGTATTTAAAAAACCTTATCATTTGTTATAATATATATAAAAATATGTACAATTTTTTTTTTTTTTTTTTTTTTTTTTTTTTTTTTTTTTTTTTTTTCTTTTTTTAAGGCGAATCAACATCTAGGCCATTAGCACCGATGTTTAGTAAAATTTAGGTGCCGAATTAGAAAATAAATTTAAAATATATAAATCCCTGCTGGTTTATTATTTACAAGTGCATATGCATGTAAAAGTTTCAAGGAATAAATATATGTAGACAGTTAAACCAAAAAAAAAAAATTAATTACTAAGTATGACATATGTGAGCATATATAATTACAATATCAAAAACTAGTTACGTGGAAAATCAGAAGTTCCAGCCGCAGGTGCCTTTCTAGAACCATTTATTTACTCAGTAGAAACACAAGTTTCTGCCTCTAAAACGAAAGATATATGGCTTCTTTGACTTCCATTTAATGAAGTACCACGAAATAAATGTTTGGCTAGCTAGGAAGGGAAGGTTTTCTAGATCCGTCACTCATTCCTCTCGGAGACCGGCGGATTAGAAAGAGCGACGGATAAGGGAGGGTATACAGTTCCGAGATCCGTCAATCATTCCTCTCGGAGACCGGCGGATTAGAAAGAGCGACGGATAAGGGAGGGTATACAGTTCCGAGATCCGTCACTCATTCCTCTCGGAGACCGGCGGATTAGAAAGAGCGACGGATAAGGGAGGGTATACAGTTCCGAGATCCGTCACTCATTCCTCTCGGAGACCGCCGGATTAGAAAGAGCGACGGATAAGGGAGGGTATACTGTATGTATATAAGGGAGGGTATACTGTATGTATATAAGGGAGGGTATACTGTATGTATATAAGGGAGGGTATACTGTATGTATATAAGGGAGGGTATACTGTATGTATATAAGGGAGGGTATACTGTATGTACATAAGGGAGGGTATACTGTATGTATATAAGGGAGGGTATACTGTATGTATATAAGGGAGGGTATATACTGTATGTATATAAAAATTTGAACCACCGTTATTTTCGGGATCTATGGGTTCGGAAAGGTAAAACGTTTTAGTGGGCACTTCTGGATAACGCCATGTGGTCAACCTCATTAGCGGGATTCCTCCCTATGGAGTGAAGGAGAAACCGCGCTAAAACGTATCTTATCACGGATACTCTTGTGATTACATACCTGATGAAGGTACCATCTAAATAGACGAAACCTGTTATCTACTGAAAGAATTTACTATCTAGAATATGTTCAATCTTGCGAGAATCATTATCTTGAAAATGTCGTAAATAAAAGAATTCCTGTCTCGGGATTTTATTGTTTTCTGAACCTAGTTTACAGAAAGCAAGATAGATCAATTCTTCCAGAACTTTCAGAAGCAAAAAATAAAATAAAAAAGAGCTACGATTTTTTGTCGATTGATATTCATCATTTTGACAAAGTGAAAGATTTCCCGCCAAAGGTAAACCATTTTATTCCTGAATATCTCATTTGCGAAGTAAGCAAGAACCAGTTATTGATTGATTGTAATAAATTGTAACTTTATTCCACTTGCCCATTAATTTATATTAATATTTTACATCAATTATACTCGGCAATGATTAAAATTCAATACTCCCCAAATACGAATTTAGTTTGGCGCCATTTTCAGCAAAATTCTACTGCAGGGAACGTGGCCAATGATGTCAATCCTGTTATACTTTTGAACGCGAAATTTGTAGACCCCCAGCCATTTGACAGATTTATTTAAAAAAAAAAAAAAAAAAAAAAAAAAGTATATAACTTATAGATCTGTATTTAGATTTTTCCTGGCCTTGATGGATGATAAAAATAATATAAAGAATGAATTAAGTATTCATATATATACTTACTGATGATAATGAAATGATAAAACATAACACTGGATAATAAACAAAATCATAAAGGCACAGTTTTAACGGAATAGTCACTTTATTAAGGGGTAAAATAATTTTTTACAACTAATGAATAACAAATAAATCAATATTTTTACATGTTTTAAGTCATATGTTTTATATTGGGTGTTAAAGTATCAACAACAAAAAAGTTCTAATTCTTCGCTATCAAAATGGCAGCGCTGTGTCTGACGAACGGAAACCCTCTATTCTCACGGGCGGTAGTCAGCAGAATAAACTAAAACTAAAACTAAAATTATAATTATATATATATATATATATATATACATATATATATATATATATATATCCATACTATATATATATATATATATCCATACTATATATATATATATATATATATATATATATATATATATATATATATATATATATATATATATATATATTGTTTGAACTAATGATGGGCGATTCTCGAATATGAATCGATCTTTTGTATAGATTCGAATCGAAATGTAAATATTGATCCACAAAAAAGATCGGCGAGTTCAAATCGATCTTCTAGGCTCGGAAGATCGATCTACGATATTGATCGTTCTTCGATATAGATCGAGTTCCCGATTACTTACAATTACCTACGAAATTCCTATTTCATTTCGATTCTAATCGATTCTCATTCGAGAACTAAATAAGTTGAATTTAATACTTGATAATATGAAAAATATATCTGTAACCTAAAATTAGAAAAATATTTTATCAATAATAATACAGAATGAACTACTTCTATTATATCACATTAAAATAGATGGGTATTATTACATATATATACCCATCAAATGAAAAAAGAAATGGAATAAAATAATAATAATAGAGAAAAATAGTTATACAAATTAGGAGCACAGTTTGAAACCACATTTTGATTATATTACCTTCTCGCCTCTAGTTGGAGAAACTGAAGGTCGTGGTACAATATTACCTTCTTGCCTCTAGTTGGAGAAACTGAAGGTCGTGGTACAATATTACCTTCTTGCCTCTAGTTGGAGAAACTGAAGGTCGTGGTACAATATTACCTTCTTGCCTCTAGTTGGAGAAACTGAAGGTCGTGGTACAATATTACCTTCTTGCCTCTAGTTGGAGAAACTGAAGGTCGTGGTACAATATCACCTTCTTGCCTCTAGTTGGAGAAACTGAAGGTCGTGGTACAATATCACCTTCTTGTCTCTAGTTGGAGAAACTGAAGGTCGTGGTACAATATCACCTTCTTGTCTCTAGTTGGAGAAACTGAAGGTCGTGGTACAATATTACCTTCCTGCCTCTAGTTGGAGAAACTGAAGGTCGTGGTACAATATTACCTTCTTGCCTCTAGTTGGAGAAACTGAAGGTCGTGGTACAATATTACCTTCTTGCCTCTAGTTGGAGAAACTGAAGGTCGTGGTACAATATTACCTTCCTGCCTCTAGTTGGAGAAACTGAAGGTCGTGGTACAATATTACCTTCCTGCCTCTAGTTGGAGAAACTGAAGGACATTGTTGGATAAATGTTTTCTTCCGTTAAATAATAAAAATGTGATTGATTAACAAGAGGTGAGATTAAGTATTTGAATATTTAAAATAAAAAAACACTCTGTTTTACGAAATTCCAGATAGATCGATTCTTTTAAAGATCGGCCCTTGGAGATCGATTCTTTAAAAGATCGGCCCATGGAGATCGATTCTTTAAAAGATCAGCCCTTGGAGATCGATTCTTTAAAAGATCGGCCCATGGAGATCGATTCTTTAAAAAGATCGGCCCTTGGAGATAGATTTTTTAAAAAGATCGGCCCATGGAGATCGATTCTTTAAAAAGATCGGCCCTTGGAGAACCATTCAAAAGATCGATATATCGTGTTAAAAAGATCGATCATTTAAAAGATGGATTCAACTCTCCCATCTCTAATTTGAACTACCCTTATTTTCGTGATCTAGTCGGCACTTCCGGATAGCGGGTTTCCTCCCTATATAGGGACGATATTCGCTAAAACCATTTTCTTCTATTTATTGATGGAGATGAATATTTGAATGGTAAATATCCGGCTCTCAACTCTTCATGTTTACACTGTACTGTAAAGTTACAGCTGTGTAGTTTAGCGATATGTAAAGTTATTCTCTAGCCTTCCTCATTACCGCTTCACGGAATATTCTAACACCAATTATGAGATAATTACATCCATAGGCTTTAAGGAAATTAAAAATAATAACATATAATTTATAAAACAGTTTATATTATTCTTCATTGGTCCCTTTTCTTATAGAGTATTAATCCTCTCCTTTCTGTATAAAAACTAGGACTCCGGCTAAGAATTTTTTATTTTTTTATTTTTTCCATACAAGGTTTCCCCATTGCAAGGATTAGCCCTATATAATATTTTGAGTGCACCTACTAGCTGTTACCCGGCGTGCCATGCTACCCCTACTAGTTGTTACCCGGCGTGCCATGCTACCCCTACTAGTTGTTACCCGGCGTGCCATGCTACACCTACTAGCTGTTACCCGGCGTGCCATGCTACCCCTACTAGTTGTTACCCGGCGTGCCATGCTACACCTACTAGCTGTTACCCGGCGTGCCATGCTACCCCTACTAGCTGTTACCCGGCGTGCCATGCTACACCTACTTACTGCATCTAGAAGAGCAAAAATAAATTTGAAACCAAATAAGTAATATTAAAATCTAATAACACACATCTGTAAATGTTCGGGTTCAGAGTTTCGAACCCGTGACCTCCGACCTGGGAGTCCTATACGATTTTAACCTAGCCTATAACATCCCCCGGATCAAGACATACATGTGTAACGGTAGTAGTAAACGGTGTGGATTTGTATAATGAACAAACATACAGCTTGTAGACTTTTTTAACCTAGCCTATGACTCTCCCCGAATGAAGGCTTATCTGTGTGCCAAGTTTGATGAACATCGGTTAAACAGTGTGGATTTTTATAAGGAACAAACATACAGACTGACAGCAGGTAGACGTTTTCGACCTAACCTATAACACTCCCCGTATCATCAGCCTACGAGACTTCCCGGATGAAGATCTACCTGTGTGCCAAGTTTGGTCAAAATCAGTCAAACGATGTGGATTTGTATAAGGAACAAACAGACAAACCGATAAACTGACAGACACGTAATATATATATATATATATATATATATATATATATATATATATATATATATATATATATATATATCATCGTAGATAGTTAGCCGTTGAGCACGTATCAAGCCAACGAATGGCTGGGATTTCGCTAAGAGAAAATGTCAAAGTTTCAGAAAAATCAATATTTCCAAGGTACGGATTGTCGGGGTTCGGTCATTACTTCTTAATAAAACTACATTTTACAAGTAAAAATGGTTTTATTGTTGCCGACGTTTCGGCTTGAAATTCAAGCCTTCATCTGGGCTGTAAAAACAATCAGGACAGATTTAATACTATCATAAACATATATGTACACACACACACACACACACACACACACACACATATATATATATATATATATATATATATATATATATATAGGGGAAGGTGTTGTACCTCTGACCGTTTTGTACCTTTGACCACCGTGGCTGTCGCGGCACGTAGCTACATTTTATAAATTTTGGTGTAATTAGTGTTTAGCTCCTTTACTAAAGGGCTTGTGTAACCTACTTTGGATTATTCAAGTCAAACAGGATTCTTGCAAAAAATACTTATCCATTTCTATCATAAAAATGTAAGTTATTTATTGATGACGTTTTGCCTCATAATATTTTTTGTGTTAAGTCTTTTTAGATGGAAATCATTTGACAAAGTAGCTATTACAATAAGAAACATGATGTAGCTTCTGAAATTGATTTATCTTAACCCGAAAACTTTTAGCATGCATTTTAATTTACACTACCAGGGCGTGTACCTCTGACCACGACTAGGTGTTTGACCAGGTCAAAGGCACAACACACCTGAGTAATTTTTACATAATTCAACTTTTATGTTCTTCTGCTATATATTTTTAAAAAATGCTTAATATTGGTTTCTGCAATTGTTCTAAGAATTTAAAAAATAATAAATTAAATAAGTTCAAACTGACTTTATTAATCCTCAGTGTAGCAGTTCGAACCTATCGCCCCTTATCGTTACACTTGAAGTTGTAAGACCTCATCGAAAAGCGGAGGCAAGGAAAATGTCAAATAAGGGCCGACCTAATGGGAAACCTCGTATCCTGACAGATATTCCTGAAAAGCTAATTATTGAAGGTGAGAAAAACAAAAAAAAAAAAACGAATGCACCACCCTAAACGTAAGATACATACAAATAAACCCCTTCCTAAAAAAGTGGTAAATAAGGAAATTATTCTAATGACAGTTCAGATTCTGATACTGACATGGAAATTTCTTCAGGAGAAAGTGACGTTGATCTGTCTGATAAATGTCGTGAGTTAAGTCGATAAACAGCAACAATTTGAAAAATATTAATTACAATTAATTATAATATTACTCAATACAATTTTTGTCTGCACTGCTGTGTTGTTTTTACGTGGTCAGAGGTACATGTTGTACCTTTGACCACTGTACGATTATTTTTTTAAAAAATAATACAAATATTAAATGTAAAGTTAGAACCTTGAAAAAATTAAATATGATAAACAATAGAATACCTTTTACAATGAAATAAAAAAAAATGAATTTAGCCTTAATATTCAAGCTAAAAAAAATTCAATTGTGCAAAGTGGTCAAAGGTACAACACCTTCCCCTATATATATATATATATATATATATATATATATATATATACACACATATATATACATAAATTCTAAATATATAATACAACTTCATTACTACGATATAAGGATTAAAATATGTCTTAATTAGTGAAAAAGGCTCCAAAAACGGATTACTTAATATTAACATTTTTTATTATAATTTGCAATTGTAAGTTTTTTTAAATTTATTTTATTACTGTTATTGGTATATGGTATGGTATATTCAGGATTGGATTTACCTTAATTTCTAGACCTCCACTCCTTACCACATTTTTCAACGATTTTCCCGTATTAGACTATTTATCGGAAAAATTTCGTTTGCTTCGCTGTGAGCTACTTCATTACCCCTTATCCCTAAATGACTAGGAGTCCATATGAAAATGAGTTCGCATTTGTTTTACCAGTTTATTATTAGAATGCATTTATTTTATGCCGTATATTACTAGTGTGTCTGTCTGATGGATATTGTTGTAGAGAGCTACAATGATTTGGTAATGGCTTGAGACAATCATATTTAAAACAACAAATTAGGTGAGGTACCTGATCAAAATAAATCTTGTTTATAATAAGATTTTGACCTTAAAAGTTGTGTTATAAAAATACTCAGAAATACTTATGTTAGCTACCAAGAAATTTTGTTTTTCATATGAAAATGTAGAGATTATTTTCATTTAAAAAGCCAGCGGTTCTTATTACATTGATAAGATAAGCTATTACGTCAAGTTGTTATCGCTCTCGCGTTTCGATGCAGGAATATCCTTTAATGAATGTATTTTGAAGAGAATTAATCAATTTTGTTAGTTACTCTTAATCAGAGTTGGTCAAAAAGCAGTTTAACTATAAATTACAAAACTACAACTTCAGTAGTTGGAAAGTAGTCGGAACAATAAATACTTTTGTAGTTAGTAGTTGACGGAGCACAACTACTATTTTTCGAATATCCTAAGGTAGATGGGGTTCTTAACTACAACTACTGTAGTTTGAAAAAGTACTCTAGTTTTGGCAACTACTAACTAGTAGCTGTAATTGTAGTTTTAAAGCTTTAACTACAATTACACAGGTCAACATTTGGTGTAAAAAAAACACACGGAGTTGTGTGGTCCTTATGGGGTTTTGGGGGTCGCTGATTACTATGAGCAGGTTGGTTAGCCTTCATCACATCAGATTCAAGGTCATTTGAAGGTCAAATAGACAAAAACCCGTAGGATAAATCGGAACAAATTCATCCGTATGTTTTTGAAGTCCCTGAACCCGAACCCGTAGTTTGTTTGATTTTTTCGCACCAAAAATAATAACAGACTTAAAATCAGAACCCCATAAAACCGTAGTTTGGTAAATATCATCGAAAACAAAAAATAACAATTTTTTTCTGTCCGGAAGAGACTAAATATTTCAGGAAAAAATTTGTATTTTTGGTTTTCAATGATATTTACCACACTAGGGTATTTTGGGGAGTTGATTTTAAATTTGCTATTATTTTTCGTTGCGCTTCGTAGCAAATATTCCCCCTAAAAGAGGCAGTTACATGTTTAAAGTGTTTTCTTTTTGTTAATATTCTGCCTATTTGATTGTTTTTTTTTAAGGCGCATCGACAAATCTTGGCCATTACCGCCAACATCAAGGGTGCAGCCAGGAATTTTCTCAGCGAGCCCTGAGATGAGCAAATTCCTGTCGCCGGTGGGGATCGAACCCGCCATCTTCCGCTTATGAATCTAGCGCGCTAGCCACTAGACCACGGGAGACCCCCTATATATATATATATATATATATGTATATATATATATATATATATATATAATCCATATATTATTGCAGTGGTAGCCAATAACTTTGCTTCTTGCAATTAGGAAAGAAGATACACTGACCTAGACTCAATGGGTGAAATATTATTTTCTTTCTAGGTTTCCCCTATATTTCTCCCATTACAAAATAAAACAACAATATATCAAAATATGTATTTATTAAATACATGCAAAATAAAAAAAACTGTTTTAATGCTTTAAAATCACTTAAAACGTGCATTATTACATCAACACTTACGATATACGAATCAGAAAAAATATGTAAATACAATAACATCCTTTCCCTACTCATTATAAATATGCTGGATAAAATAATATGTTTTCTGAAAAAAGTTGAATTATACAATGAAAAGAAATTAAAAAAAAAATAATAAATATAAAATAAAATAATGATAAAAATATAAAAATAAAACATGTGTGTGTGGTGTACGTATGTTGCATGTATATATATATATATACATATCTGTGTGGGTGTGTGTGTGCATATATGTCAATCCGTGTGCTTGTATGTAAATACGTGTATGGGCGTGTTTGTGTGTGTATATCTTAAGCAATAAAATTCATGTAAATAAAAAATGTTTCTATACTACTGAAGACAGTAAAACAAAAAAAAGGAAAAAAATAGTTAACCATAAGTATATATTTTCCGATAAAAATCAAACACGAGTGTGAGTGTGACATGAGTGAGATTGGGGAATGATGAGCCGGAAGTTGTTTGCCCTAAAGCCCAATCCAACCAACCAAAACCTAGTTATTATCCTTGTCTTAAATGTTATTGAACCTCCCACAGAAACTTGCACTAGTTCAGTCATACATGGGATAAATTTTTGGTTTTGCTCTTGCAACACTCTAAAACATAGACCTTGATGAGCCGGAAGTTGTGTGCCCTAAAGCCCAATCCAACCAACCAAAACCTAGTTATTATCCTTGTCTTAAATGGTATTGAACCTCCCACAGAAACTTGCACTAGTTCAGTCATACATGGGATAAATTTTTGGTTTTGCTCTTGCAACACTCTAAAACATAGACCTTGATGAGCCGGAAGTTGTTTGCCCTAAAGCCCAATCCAACCAACCAAAACCTAGTTATTATCCTTGTCTTAAATGTTATTGAACCTCCCACAGAAACTTGCACTAGTTCAGTCATACATGGGATAAACTTTTGGTTTTGCTCTTGCAACACTCTAAAACATAGACCTTGATGAGCCGGAAGTTGTTTGCCCTAAAGCCCAATCCAACCAACCAAAACCTAGTTATTATCCTTGTCTTAAATGTTATTGAACCTCCCACAGAAACTTGCACTAGTTCATTCATACATGGGATAAATTTTTGGTTTTTCTCTTGCAACACTCTAAAACATAGACCTTGATGAGCCGGAAGTTGTTCGCCCTAAAGCCCAATTCAGCAAACCAAAACCTAGTTATTATCCTTGTCTTAAATGTTATTGAACCTCCCAAAGAGACTTGCACTAGTTCAGTCATACATGGGATAAATTTTTGGTTTTGCTCTTGCAACACTCTAAAACATAGACCTTGATGAGCCGGAAGTTGTTCGCCCTAAAGCCCAATCCAACCATCCAAAACCTAGTTATTATCCTTGTCTTAAATGTTATTGAACCTCCCACAGAGACTTGCACTAGTTCAGTCATACATGGGATAAATTTTTGGTTTTGCTCTCGCAACACTCTAAAACATAGACCTTGATGAGCCGGAAGTTGTTTGCCCTAAAGCCCAATTCAGCAAACCAAAACCTAGTTATTATCCTTGTCTTAAATGTTATTGAACCTCCCACAGAGACTTGCACTAGTTCAGTCATACATGGGATAAATTTTTGGGTGTGCTCTTGCAACACTCTAAAACATAGACCTTGATGAGCAGGAAGTTGTTTGCCCTAAAGCCCAATCCAACCAACCAAAACCTAGTTATTATCCTTGTCTTAAATGGTATTGAACCTCCCACAGAAACTTGCACTAGTTCAGTCATACATGGGATAAATTTTTGGTTTTGCTCTTGCAACACTCTAAAACATAGACCTTGATGAGCCGGAAGTTGTTTGCCCTAAAGCCCAATCCAACCAACCAAAACCTAGTTATTATCCTTGTCTTAAATGTTATTGAACTTCCCACAGAAACTTGCACTAGTTCAGTCATACATGGGATAAACTTTTGGTTTTGCTCTTGCAACACTCTAAAACATAGACCTTGATGAGCCGGAAGTTGTTTGCCCTAAAGCCCAATCCGACCAACCAAAACCTAGTTATTATCCTTGTCTTAAATGTTATTGAACCTCCCACAGAAACTTGCACTAGTTCATTCATACATGGGATAAATTTTTGGTATTGCTCTTGCAACACTCTAAAAAATAGACCTTGATGAGCAGGAAGTTGTGTGCCCTAAAGCCCAATCCAACCAACCAAAACCTAGTTATTATTCTTGTCTTAAATGTTATTGAACCTCCCACAGAAACTTGCACTAGTTCAGTCATACATGGGATAAACTTTTGGTTTTGCTCTTGCAACACTCTAAAACATAGACCTTGATGAGCCGGAAGTTGTTTGCCCTAAAGCCCAATCCAACCAACCAAAACCTAGTTATTATCCTTGTCTTAAATGTTATTGAACCTCCCACAGAAACTTGCACTAGTTCATTCATACATGGGATAAATTTTTGGTATTGCTCTTGCAACACTCTAAAAAATAGACCTTGATGAGCCGGAAGTTGTGTGCCCTAAAGCCCAATCCAACCAACCAAAACCTAGTTATTATCCTTGTCTTAAATGTTATTGAACCTCCCACAGAAACTTGCACTAGTTCAGTCATAAATGGGATAAATTTTTGGTTTTGCTCTTGCAACACTCTAAAACTATAAATCTTCATGACGGCGAAGAAATTTAGATTCCATAATACATAAAATTATAAAACAACTGAATTTTCTTGAGTATGCCAATTTGTGATCATTTTATATATAATATACAACAATAGAGGTCTATAATGATCATGAATGATTGCATATTTGTGTGTTTGTTTCTATTTGCCCTCAGGTGTATGAGTATACAAATATTTGCTTCATACTCGGAACAAACACATATGTATGTGGAGCATTGGTTAATATCCACCGTATTGATCGAAAGTGCGCCCAAAATGGCGGCAAATGACCATGACCAGTTTATAGACCTGATTTCTGGCTGATCTTGACTCAGTCTAGGTTATATAATGGCTTCAAACATTTTTCAAATATTTACCACCATATTTAATGATAATCAGTGGCCTACGTATAGGCGTGCAGAAACGATTGTCTTGACAATTTGCCTTTTAGCGTGTTTCCTCCCTCCCTCCTTAGGAAGGAAACCCGCTTATGAAGTTGACCTTATGACGCAATCCGGAATTGCCGAATAAAAACTTTCACGTTTTAGAACCCATAAATCGCAAAAATAACAGTGGTTCATATATATATATATATATATATATATATATATATATATATATATATTGTGGCGAGGTTAGCTTATATACTGGAGGACCTGAGTTCAAACCCGCAGGAAGCACTAAACTTTTTTATCTTCTAGTGTCTTCGTTTATAGGTTGGATTGGGCCTCCCTGACCGTCCCCTAGGCCAACCCAGTCTTTAATTAATTTATTAATAGGTACCTTGTTTCTAATAACCCTAGCAATCAAAGCTGCGAAGGTGAAAATCAGGCGGCCGGAGTATTGTACTGACCACACTATCTCCCTAGTGTTCCGTATGGTCAACAGATACCTCTATAGTATCTGCTCCTCAGGGCCCTCGTGGCCTGTTACGGGTATATATATATATATATATATATATATATATATATATATATATATATATATATACAGGGTGTCCCTTAAATGTCTAGTCATATTGTGGGAGGTGATAGAGGAACCTTAGGGGAACAAAAAATGTTCTATGACGATTTTCCGAATTCTCATACATAAGGGAGAAAGCGTCATTTTATTGTTTCTTCGAGACCAACGTGGTTTTTAGAAGTATGATCGTTGTAGCTCCGTCCCAGTTGGTTGTACTAGAAAGAAAGTGAAACCAATAGAAAGCGGAGTAAATTTACTATAAAACTAGTTGGGAGCAAACATAAAAATGAATGAATTTAACTATGTCTATCTTACCAAAAGAAAGCTATTCTAAATTTCCTGACTTTTTCTTGATGTTTCTTACCAGCGTTACTTCTCAATGGGCAGGATCTGAGATTTCTGGGTTTCAGAAAAACTTCTTCATTTAACCAGCTTTCCATTCATGTATCACAACCCTGTGTTATTGAAGCAAGTGAACGATTTAGGAACAAAAGTTTATAAAAAAATATGGATCTGTGAAAAGAAAATAATTTTTTTTTTCTCAGTTTATTCAAAAAGCTCAAAAGAAATAGTTTTTTTTTATAAATATTTACTTAAATATTAAGTAAATATTTAGTTAAAACAATAAAAAAAAATTACTTTCACAAAAATAAAAAACGTTCTATAACAGTAAATAAATAAAATACACATTTATTTTGAATTTATTAATTACAGTAACTAATACTGGGTCCAGGAGGTGGCCATTAATGAACCCCAACCATAAATTAACCTGAAAAATAATTATTTTTACATAGTTAACACATTTGAACACATTTTTACAGGTATTTGTAATTAAAAAACCAATGCTTAACCTTGAATTGATGCTGATGGCCACGATTGTGAACCGCCCTGGGATTCTCGTGAACCCCTGTGTGATAATTAAATATCCCATCCCTAATAGTAAATAAGATATAGGTAGTACTGTAAAAATGTGTTAACTATGTAAAAATAATTATTTTATAATTATTATTTTACGGTACGAAGTACCCAATTTGGAAAAGCAGTCATACACACATATGTATTTGATTCTGTGTACTACCCCCGAAAGTTTAAAATTGGAATGAACCAGACCAGAACCGGACATTAATTATTGTGAGTCTATAGTTAATGGGAGTGCCGTAGAAAGCGCTACGCGGTACACCGTTCTTTATCATTGTCTCCCAAGCGTCACAGATAGCGTTGCCATAGTCTTATCCGCCAAAATAAATATCCCTTTTCTATAGGAGTTGTTTCGCTTTCCCTACTTCTTGTGTATCCACATCTAAAGTCTGGCTGATTTCTTAACAACATCGCAATATTGCTTTAATCGTACATTTTGGCGTTACCCATCTTGCAAGGACTTCCAGCTCTCTTTAAACTTCCCAACCCGTATGGGACCTTGAAGCCAGGATAAGAAGTAGCTACCCCATCAGCTGTTCTTGCTAGCTATCGACTTCCCAACCTGTATGGGGCCTTGAAGCCTGGATATGAAAGAGTTACCCCATCAGCTGTTCTTGCTAGCTATCGACTTCCCAACCTGTATGGGACCTTGAAGCCAGGATAAGAAGTAGATACTCCATCAGCTGTTCTTGCTAGCTATCGACTTCCCAGCCTTTATGGGACCTTGAAGCCAGGATAAGAAAGAGATACCCCATCAGCTGTTCTTGCTAGCTATTGACTTCCCAACTTGTAGGAGACCTTGAATCCAGGATATTAAAGAGATAACCTACCTGCTTTTCTTGCTAGCTATTGACTTCCCAACTTGTAGGAGACCTTGAATCCAGGATATTAAAGAGATAACCTACCTGCTTTTCTTGCTAGCTATTGACTTCCCAACTTGTAGGAGACCTTGAATCCAGGATATTAAAGAGATAACCTACCTGCTTTTCTTGCTAGCTATTGACTTCCCAACTTGTAGGAGACCTTGAATCCAGGATATTAAAGAGATAACCTACCTGCTTTTCTTGCTAGCTATTGACTTCCCAACTTGTAGGAGACCTTGAATGCAGGATATTAAAGAGATACCCCATCAGCTTTTCTTGCTAGCTATTGACTTCCCAACTTATGATGGACCTTAAATAGATACCCCATCAGCTGTTCTGAGAGTATCGCCATCTGAACTCCAGACATGTGACCCTTTAAGATTGTACTCCCGCGTGAAGATGCTGCTTAACCCTTTAACTGCTCAGCGGAAGTTAAGACTGTATATCTAGGCAGACTCGAGTACCTCCATCATCTGCTCCATCGACAGAGCCAAGCTAATCTCGCCGCACACCCATCTCACTTTCCACACCTGCCTCTGCCTCTTGTCGCCTTTTTATTTTATTTACATTTTAAATGTCAGATACGAAATAATTACACCTTCAAAATTCACTTCATATTGCTTAAGTGTTTGCGAGCTGGGAGCATTCTAAGGGCTGAAATCGATAGTTAGCCAAAAATAATACAAACCGGAATGAGAGAGCTTTTGTATTCATAATGAACCATCCTGCAATAACTACCATTATTTTAGGGAAATTAATTTTAGTATTACCAACCTTTCGCCCGTTTTGATTTCAAGCTCCATTGGGTATTTTTGGTAAATTTTATGTTTTGGGTTCTACATTTTTTTTTTATTGATTTATTTGTGAGCACTGTGTTAAACTGTGGGGATGTTTAAAAAAAATTATGTAACCGCCTTGACAAATTTACCATTTTATTTCAATTAACTATGGGCAATATTTCTCATAATCGAAGAAATGAGAACGAGAAACTATTTCTACATGGCATTCTTAGCGTACTATGTTTACCAACGGATGGGAAAGGATGACTAGACAGACAGGCTAACTCTAAGGTGTTGTATGGCCACTAGACACAACCACCACCAATTTATTGCTGTCTGACGAGAAGACAGGCTTTATCTCACGACTAGAGAGCTTTATCTCCCGACTAGACAGAAATACCAAGTCTACAGTGCTATTTAAAGACATGAATGACAGACCAATTCTAAGCTGTTGCCTGACGGCTAAACAGACAGACCAAATCAAAACAACTGTGTGACGATAACACATACAGACCAGTTCTACTGTGCTTTTCTGACGACTAGACAGACTCTTGACGACTTTATAGATAGTCCAACTCTACAGTGCTATCTAGACTACTAGACGACTAGACAGACAGGTAAACTCTAGAGCGCTCTATCTGACACTAGACATACAGGACAAATCTACAGTGGTATCTGGTGACTAGACAAATAGACCAACCCTTAGCTGTTGTCTAACGACAAGACAGACAGGTAAACTCTAGAGAGCTCTATCTGACGACTAGGCAGAAATACCAACTCTACAGTGCTATTTAAAGACATGAATGACAGACCAGTTCTAAGCTGTTGCCGGACGGCTAAACAGACAGACCAAATCAAAACAACTGTGTGACGATAACACATACAGACCAGTTCTACTGTGCTTTTCTGACGACTAGACAGACTCTTGACGACTTTATAAATAGTCCAACTCTACAGTGCTATCTAGACTACTAGACGACTAGACAGACAGGTAAACTCTAGAGAGCTCTATCTGACGACTAGGCAGAAATACCAACTATACAGTGCTATCTAAAGACATGAATAACAGACCAATTCTAAGCTGTTCCCTGACGACTAGACATACATGACTAATCTAAAGTGGTATCTGGTGACTAGACAGACTGACCAACCCTTAGCTGCCGTCTAACGACTACACAAACTGACCAACCCTTAGCTGTTGCCTCACGACTAAACAGACAGACCAACTCTGAGCTGTTGCCTGACGACTAGACGTACAGGAAAAATCTACAATGGTATCTGGTGACTGGACAAAAAGACCAACCCTTAGCTGCTGGCTAACGACTAGTCAGAGAGGTAAACTCTAGAGAGCTCTATCTGACGACTAGGCAGAAATACCAACTCTACAGTGCTATGTGGTGACTAGACAAACTGACCAACCCTTAGCTGCTGTCTAACGACTACACAGACAGACCGACTCTAAGCTGTTGCCTGACGACTAGATATACAGGACAAATCTACAGTGGTATTTGGTGACTGGACAAAAAGACCAACCCTTAGCTGCTGTCTAACGACTACACAGACAGACCAACTCTGAGCTGTTGCCTGACGACAAGACATACAGGAAAAATCTACAATGGTATCTGGTGACTGGACAAAAAGACCAACCCTTAGCTGCTGTCTAATGACTACACAGACAGACCAACTCTGAGCTGTTGCCTGACGACTAGATATACAGGACAAATCTACAGTGGTATTTGGTGACTGGACAAAAAGACCAACCCTTAGCTGCTGGCTAACGACTAGACAGAGAGGTAAACTCTAGAGAGTTCTACAAAGCAATTATGTGTTAAAGTTGTTGTACTAGAGAAAACTCAACACAAGAAATAGATAATATTGGATTACAAATTAAATTAATTTTTCAACAAGTAAATAATGTAAAACACATAAAATGTATTAAGAAAGACAATAGGGGAAAATATTTAAATTAAAATAAATAATTAGCTTTATCTGGCCTTTGATTACATAAGGTGTTTTCTTTTGTTGAATAATAACAAGTTTTCCCTCAATCGAGAGCTGAGTTTCTAGTTTCTGGGTCGATGCAGGTGAAGTATATTTGTAGTGGCGTGATTCGAAAAACTAAAAACAGAAACACGAAAAAATATTTTGATTTCAAGCTGTAGGAACTACGTTTGTATTTTTGCTTGAATCGTTTGTGGATAGATTTTACGGTTAAACCAATTTAATGACTTAAGAAAAATTCAACTAAAAAAGTATTGTTTAAGTGCTTGTGGAGTCCTGAGATGCACCTGTTATAATAATGCGAGTTGTAGCTGTAATATAGTTAACGAGTGTGAAACACGCTTATTGAAAGGAAACACTTTAAGCACCGTTTTCTCCAACTGAATCACTATGTATTTAATTTGGATTGTCGGGATTGACTATGTAAGGATGCAATTTGTTTCCAGCATGTCTTGCGTTGTTTTGTTCCATTGACTCTTATGGTTGATAAAGATCGGTGATGTCTCCATTATCATGAAACTCTTCCCAAGACTAAATTAGTATTCACAATAGCTTTTCCTTCTATTAGTGCATTGTGCAGTTTGTTGATCTTCCTTTGCATTTGAATGTTGCATTTCTATGTTTTGCGATTGTAATTATGTTTTCTATTTAGTTTGTTGATGAGTTTCGGCTTGCATGTTAATTTGCATTTTAGTAGATGCTCATTACTATTTACTATTAATGTTTTTCAATTAGTTTTATTTATGTGGTAATAATGAAGGTCCTTTATTAGGTAGAAGACTCACAAGGTCCATAGCCTGATGTATAAGGTGAAGAACCGAATCCAGTTCATCCTTTCGGTGTTACCAGGGAGGGAAGGAGGGTTCGGGACATGAGGAGTAAAATACTGGCTCCCTCCTGCCTCGACCCACTTGGACTGAGCAGGTAAACACACCAAACACCGATGTTCACCTCCTATCGAACCCATCCTCACGTTCCCTCAACAATCCTCTCGCTGTCCATTGCATCTGAACATCAAGGTGCTGGATCTCTCCGTCATTTAGCCACTTGAAGTGAAGAGGTATAAACCCCAAACACCGATGTTCACCTCCTATCGAGCCATTATACTACATCCTCACATTCCCTGAACCATCCTCTTGGTGTTCAATGCATCTGGACAGGAACATCAAGCTGCTGGATCCCTCCGTCATTTAGCCACTTGAGGTCAAGAGGAATAAACCCCATACACCGATGTTCACCTCCTATCGAACCATCATACTGCATCACCACATTCCCTGAACCACCCTCTTGCTATCCAATGCATCTGGACAGGAACATCAAGCTGCTGGATCCCTCCGTCATTTAGCCACTTGAAGTAAACACCTATATCCTAAACACCTATAGTCATCCCCTCTCAAACTATTTGATTGCACCCTCAAATTCCCAGAACAATCCTCTCGCAGTTCGACTGCATCTGCTTAGAAACAGCAACTTGTTGGATCTCTCCATCATTTAGACACTTGAAGTAAACAGCTATATCCTAAGTACCGATGTTCACCCACTCTCAAACCATTTGATTGCACCCTCAAATCCCCTGAACAATCCTCTCGCTGTTCTATTGCATCTGGACAGAAACTGAATCTCTCCTTCATTTAGCCACTCGAAGTAAACTGGTATACTTTAACACCGATTAAACTATTTGATTGCACACTTAAATCCCCAGAACAATCGTCTCGCTGTTCCATTGCATCTGGTAACATTAAGATACTGGCTCGTTCCTCCCATTGTCAGCATTGAGAGCAAAATCCCGATGTTCACCTTCTCTCAAACCATTTTACTGCACCCTCAAATCCCCCTAACAGTCCTCTCGCTGTTCCATTGCATCTAGACAGGAGCAGCAAAACATTGGCTTTCTCCTACCATTATCCACTTAGAGAGCATAGGTAATAACTGAAACACATAACTATCTTATTTTCCCAGACGAATCCTTTGACTGTTCCATTGCAGCAGAACCAGTATGGATCTTCCTTTTTCAACTAGACGCTTAGGGTCAGCTTGATAGAATATGAACAGGGAAGAATGACAACAACTAAAATTCTGATGTCATTTTCCATTCAAACAACTACCAAACATTCCCATATCCCGACAACAATATTTCGCTGCGATTCCCCGGATCTAGCCATGAGGAATTAAGTGCTGACTTCCTATTACGTTTATGTATTAGGGATCAACTCAAATACCGATGTTCATGTTTAATCGATATTCCTTTTTCGCAATCAATGAATTAATCGCCAGTTATCTCAGGAAATAGGATGTGGAGCAAGGTGCTGCTTCCCATCTGACCTTCGCTCAAGGTCATTCTTGTTGAATCAGGGCACCATACAGAACCCTTTAACAGCATTCAGGATATTTGGAGTCTCCTACAGGTCCACCTTCCCTCCACCCACTATAAATAAATATAACAACAACTCTGATCTATAAATCTGCAATTCTGCATTCTAATCTCACTCGAACAAATCTTCAAAATACAGGGCATGGAAGAAGGCAGTTGTTCCTTGGAGCCTTGACACATCTAAACCTACCGGAATATCAAGACACCTAAGTTCTACCATTGTGACTGGCACATACTTTTCATTCTCCCAAACCTTCGTATTTCCAAAATATCAGCCCACAAATTAATCTTTTTCCCACTCCCGTACCTTGTGAAGTACCACTTTCGCCTTAATAAATGTTCTCTGAATTACGAAGAACTAAACGAAGCATTTCCTTGTTTGCTATTTTTCATCAAACGAAATATACTCTTCTATTATTCAGAAAAGTGTTTCGTCGTTTTTAATATTGTTATTGTGTGCAATATTGGTAATATTTAGATCTATTGAGGCAATATCATTTTTAGACATTGTAAGTGTGCTGTTTTCCGATTTTGTGGATCTCATTGCGAAAAGTCATTCTAATGTCCTTACGCTTGGATTGCTAAAAAAAAACAGCCCTTATGAGAAATTGTTGCTTCTTTAGCAATCAATATTGTGGGCAAGCATGATTCCTAGTAGACTCAGAGCCATGGTATAATTGTTGCTTCTGGAGCAATCAATACTGTGGATAAGCATGAATCCTTGAGTGAATCGGGCCCTTGGCATAATTGTTGCTTCTCAAGCAATCAATATTGTGGATAAGCATGATTCCTTGTCGAAATCGGACCCATGGCATAATTATTGCTTTAAAGCAATCAATACTGTGGATAAGCATGATTCCTTATTGAAATCGGACCCATGGCATCACTGCTGCTTCTGAAGCAATTATTACTGTGGATTCCTTTTGGGAATTTGATCCATGATATAATTTGTGATTCTGAAGCAATCACTACTGTGGATACGCATGATTCCTAATAGGAATCAGCCCTATGTGATAATTGTTGCATTTGAAGGAATTAGTATTGTGGATAAGCATGATTCCTACTAGGAATCGGGCCCATGTGATAATTGTTACGTTTGAATGAATCAATATTGTGGATAAGCATGATTCCTACTGGGAATCTGAGCCTTGGCATAATTAGGATGACGTTTAGCCATAGTTCTTCATAGCTTAAACGCAATATTTTATGTAGGTATCGCTTAACCAGCAGGACCTTGGATAAATGTCGGCAAACGGCCTAATCAGTCAATACTGCAGAAGATACTATTGCTGCAAAGAATCCAAGCCACTACCTAAATACGTATTATTCATTCTAAAATGCTCCAGAATGATTCCCTACTGGTCATGGAAGTGATGATGTTGTATTAAGTGTGCCCTGCAGAGAATCAGAAGGAGAAACGGTGGCTTCTGTTTGTATTGATCGGCCCTCCAACACGCACCGTTCCTACTCGAAACCAAACTAACGCTTCAAATAGAATCTATTAGCAACACATTTAGTAGGGATTTGAGGCTCATATATTTTACTTTCAATACTCCTCAAAATCTAATCAATGAATAAACAATCCTTTTATTTATTTTCGTTAACAAATATTTACACGTAATTAACGAATACATTGAGCAGGTTTACATCCTTCAGAATAAAACATTTAAAAGTCAAGCACTCATTTAACGTCCTATGATCTGACGTTCTGTCCAAAGTAGGGCATTATTCAATAAATGTTTCATTCAATAATCATTCAAATACATTTTTATTGAATAAGAATTTATTCATTGAATAAGTTATTCATCCACTGATTTTTTTTTATTCTATGAATAACAGGGTTGGCTAATTATTCCATAACAATTTCATTTATTCAGTTTTTCATTGATTGATTTTTTTTATTTGTCAACACTCTCTTCTTCATCTCCATTGGAAAATCTCCCTTCATTAATAGTTTCTGAGACCAGTATTTCTTCAATCCAAGTATTATGGAGCCCAACTTGGCACTTGTTGAGACCCGTGGGCCCGTATATAAGGGGGGCTGCAGCCCCCCCCCCGAAATCGGTAAAAATGTATCATAAAAACCTTAAAAATAAATTAAATAAGATCACTTAAGTAAAGATGGAATGGTTGGGATTCGGCTAAATAAACCTCAATATGATTTTTGTTTTAAAAAAATCTATATTTCGGACGTTTCGGCTACTCATTGGTAGCCTTCGTCAGCTAAAATGACAAAAAATAAATTAATACAGAAACAAACAAGAAAAATTTATAATTGTGATAGGTAATAGAACTATAGATACAATTTAACTTATAACAGAACATATCGTCTTAAATTCTTAGAATGAGTAGAATGAAAAAGAAAATAGGTACAGTAATTGATTTTAATAGTAATTAGTAACATTAATTGATTTTACAAAGAAATAAGAAAACTATATACCAATGACAAATATAGTAGCTAATAGTAACATTAATTAATTTTACAAAGAAATAAGATACTACATACCAATGGAAATGCCGAGCGGCAGAGGAAGACCAAGGTTGGCAATTTTTTTTTTTTTTTTTTTTTTTTTAGTATTTATTTATTTGAAATCTGTACAGGTTAGCAGTACAATGATCAAGTATGTTGATCCAGATATTATGTACAAGTTGACAAAACTGGCAAAAGTAAAATAAAATAAAAATAAAAAAAATACAAAATTTGGAAGAAGCCAACCATTGTTGGCACTTCCAGAGGTGTCTTAATAAATATTTTATTGATCATGAAAAGATCAGGCAAGTAAATTGTCTCGGGGCCACTGTCTCTTAAGCCGCCTGGGAGGATTGTCTGGATGGTATTGGGAAGATAAGGATTGACCTACGGGATTAGGATGGTAAGACAATTTGGAGTGGAACGTTTGGAAACGGGTTTTAGCGAGGTCAAGGACAAATGGGATGTTGAGGTCATTGTGTAGGGTTTTGTTGGATACATAGAAAGGGGCATTTACAATTTTACGGAGGACTTTTGACTGGAATGCCTGTATTCTGTTGATGTTGGATGTTTTTGCAGATCCCCAGAGTTCAAGTCCGTATGTCCATATTGGTCGGATGATTGTTTTATATATCGTAATTTTGTTCTGTGTCGATAGTTTAGATGAAGGTCCAAGGAGTCGTTTAAGTAGTCCGTATCGTTTGTTCAGTTCTTGTCTTTTCAGTCTCGTGTGAGGGTTCCATGTCAGTCGGCTGTCAAGGTATAATCCTAGATATCGAACCTCGCTGGATGTTGGTAGTGGAGTGTTTTTGAGGTAGACTGTAGGACATGATCTCCGGTTTAGAGTGAATGTTACCTGTTTACATTTTTCAGGGTTGATTGGCAATTAAGTAACCATTGTGAAAGTGTCTAAGGAAAAAAGGAATCTGCAAGGGGTATATGTAACTGGAAACAGCAAGAGGTGGGGGAAACGGGCGGTAAGGATCAAACAGATGTTTATGACATTTTATGACAGGAAAGGAGAAAAAGGTGTTAATGGAAGGATACCCAAGGGGCAAGGTAAAAATCTAGGTAGGTGGTCGGGAGAGTATTTGGAAAATATTAGCGTACATAGGAGAAATGCCTTGTTGGTCAGTTTTGTAATTTATATTGTTTTTGTTTAAGTTTATGTGTACACATTCGGAGATCTGTAGTCTTTTTTTGTTTCGTTGTGTAGAAAGAATTTTCGTGTCGTCGAAGTTAAAAGTGTGTTTTTGTGTAATGGCGTGTTTTGCAAGTGCAGATTTATCTATTTCTTTATTAGTGATGGTTCGTTTATGTTGTGTAAGACGTGAGTGAATGTCATTTATGGTTTCTCCTATGTATACACCATTACAAGAAGGGGTTTGGCAAGGGACTTGGTAAACACATCGGGTGGTATGTTCAAAAAGGATGGGATCTTTGAGTTTGGTGTAGAGGGTTTTGAGTTTGTTGGTAGTTTTCAATCCAAAATTTAGGGAAGGGTAGGATTTTTTAATTGTCTTTGTAAGTTTATGAGTCAGTGAAAAAATAAAAAATAAAAAAAAATAAAAAAAATAAATAAAAAAAAAAATAAAAAAAAATCCTACCCTTCCCTAAATTTTGGATTGAAAACTACCAACAAACTCAAAACCCTCTACACCAAACTCAAAGATCCCATCCTTTTTGAACATACCACCCGATGTGTTTACCAAGTCCCTTGCCAAACACCTTTTTCTCCTTTCCTGTCATAAAATGTCATAAACATCTGTTTGATCCTTACCGCCCGTTTCCCCCACCTCTTGCTGTTTCCAGTTACATATACCCCTTGCAGATTCCTTTTTTCCTTAGACACTTTCACAATGGTTACTTAATTGCCAACCTTGGTCTTCCTCTGCCGCTCGGCATTTCCATTGGTATGTAGTATCTTATTTCTTTGTAAAATTAATTAATGTTACTATTAGCTACTATATTTGTCATTGGTATATAGTTTTCTTATTTCTTTGTAAAATCAATTAATGTTACTAATTACTATTAAAATCAATTACTGTACCTATTTTCTTTTTCATTCTACTCATTCTAAGAATTTAAGACGATATGTTCTGTTATAAGTTAAATTGTATCTATAGTTCTATTACCTATCACAATTATAAATTTTTCTTGTTCGTTTCTGTATTAATTTATTTTTTGTCATTTTAGCTGACGAAGGCTACCAATGAGTAGCCGAAACGTCCGAAATATAGATTTTTTTAAAACAAAAATCATATTGAGGTTTATTTAGCCGAATCCCAACCATTCCATCTTTACTTATCAACTCGACGGCTAACTATCTAATCATCATAAGATCACTTAGTTCAGAAAAAATAGTTTTTATTGTATGTAATAGCATTTTAATTGGCTAACTATTCCTAGTTCTAAATTGTTAGTATTCCATACCCCCCTAATGTTCTCAGCCCCCCCCCCCCGAAATTATTTCCTATATACGCCCATGTTGAGACCATGGTCTTGTCTTCTCTCCAGATGCCCAGTCTGTCGATGACATCGTGATTAAGAGTGAGACCTTTAACCTAGTGTTTGTCTTGAGGATCCTTTGAAATCAGTTCGGCTAAATGCTTAGGAACGCACTTTTAATATGACGTTCGGCTTGAGGATTCCTTTAAATGAAGAACTGCTATACGTGCTAAAAAAACATAGGAAAAAAATAAATGGAAAAATACTCAAATGCTCCAGTTCATGGGAAGACTCTACAATAAGACGCAAGGTTTAGGATTTGAAGTTTGGGTATATGGAGGTATGAAAACCCCAAAGTATTATACCTGCTGATCCAACGGTAGCATCCCCATTGTGTGTCCTACAAGCATGAAGGCCATTGCACTCCTAACCATACATCAGTCTTCGTGCCCCTCCCAAAAACAGTTAGCCTATGGAAATTATGATATCATAGTATTAGGCCAAGGTTTAGGCACTTAATACCTCGTCAAGAGCCTAATAATACCCATTCGCATATTTGTGCAATTCCAACTTGGCGAGTTTTTGTTAAATTATGTCCACTATAACTGTGTTTTGCAAAAATAACCGAAATCTGTTAATTAGGGGGGCAGGGGTTACTCCTGACCGAAATTACCAAAATTATTTGCCCATTCCAGGTCGTAATTATTGTTATACTGCTACGAAATTTGGTATAAGTCGTGAGTATCCAAAGATAAATATTTGCAAATATTAATTTAGTCAACCGATTAAATGTTGGGTTTTACCCAACATTAAATAAATATAAATAATTGAATCAATTGTTCATTAGAAATATAAAATCCTTTGTCTGATTAAAACATTGTTTTTGGAGCGACATTCGCGCCAGAAAATCGTAACGCATACGTTTTCGAGTTCATATGATCACAGGTACTGGGTTCCTTCATCAAGGAATACGAATGAAACTTTTTTAAGGAGATATCTGTAACCGTTTTTGAGAAAAGTGGAAACAATATTTTTGTAACATGTAATTTTGGGGTTGGTACTCAGAATCGTGGGATTTAATTGAAATCTAGGCGCACGGTAGTGCGCCAGGCCAAGTTCCGGCCAAAGCATACTGTGTGTATATTACAGGAGGTCTTAGAGCCGATTTTTACCCTCTCATAACTTTCAACCATGTGATGATAAAGTTATGAAATTTTACACAGGTATTATAATACTAAATGTGAGTAAAAATGGAAATTTTCATAATTCTACATCGAATAGTTTCTGAGATATAAGCGATCGAAAATCGGGATTTATAGGACTCACTCACTCACTCACTGACTCATCAAAATTATTAGGCACTTCCCATGATGCTAGAGACTTGAAATTTTGGATGATGATAGATATGAAGGTGTTATTAAAGGAAAAAATCGAAAAATCCCGAAAAGTTCTGTTTGACTCCGCTTCCGGGGCGGGGGCGTGTCAGTTTTGTACTTCCTTCGGAAACCCATCATTCCTTCCGAAACCCATGATGTGGGGCATCAAATGAATCGTCTCGGAATGAAGAACCTATATTTGATGTTTTAAGAAACAATTAGACGCATATAGGCTCGGTCAAAATCTTATATCAGCTGTCTGTCTGTACGTTTGTTCCTTATACAAATCCGTACCGTTTGACCGAGTTTGACCAAACTGGGGACACAGATGGATCTTGATACGGGGAGAATCATAGGTTAGGTTAAATTGTCTATCAGCTGTCTGTCTGACTGTTTGTTCCTTATACAAATCCACACGATTTGACCGATTTTGGCCAAACATGGTACATAGGTAGGTCTTGATCCGGGGAGTGTCATAGGCTAGTTCAAAATCGTCTATCAGCTGTTTGCCTAACTGTTTATTCCTTATACAAATCCACACGATTTGACCGATTTTGACCAAACATGATACACAGGTAGGTCTTTATCCGGGTAGTGTCATAGGCTAGGTCAAAATCGTCTATCAGTTGTCTGTCTACATGTTTATTCCTTACACAAATTCACACCGTTTGACCGATTTTGACCAAACTTGGAACACAGGTACGCCTTTCCGGGGAATGCACTAGGCTAGGTAAAAAAGGTATTTCAGCTGTCTGTCTTTATGTTTGTTCCTTATACAAATTCACACCGTTTGGCCTATTTTGACCAAACTTGGCGCGCAGGTAGGTCTCGATACGGGAGTGTCATATTACCTATGACGTTTTGTACTTTTTGTTCCATCGGAAAGCCATCATTCCTTCTGAAACCCATCATGTGGGGTATCAAATGAATCGTCTTGGTAAGGAGAACCTATATTGGATGTTTTAAAAAACATTTCGACGCATCTTAACAACAAGAGTTGTGACTTCTGTCTTAAATGAAGTAAATAAAGTCGTAGGGGTTACTGCATAATATTCTTGAAACCAGATACTAAGTTTTTCAAAGTCGAGTCATCTAAGTTACAAAGTTTAGAATCACAAACCCAAAATGTATCGTCTTTGTTCTTATCTTTTTCTTGAAGGCCTTCTACACTTTCCCTATTGTGATCTTTATCCTCGGGATAAGGTTCCTGTGTTTTACAGGGTAATAGTTTAGTTAAGACAGCAACCAATTTGTCCTCTAGAGTAATGTCATTTGGAAGAGCTTCTAACTTTTCTAGTCAAGTGATTAGATGTATGTAGGTTGATTATTGGTATCAAATATCAAGCAGTAAGGAGAACTTTATGCAGAATCCAAAGACCCTGGTTTTATATGAAGCACAAAAGCCAGTAGGTATGCGACAACTAAATTTTAATTAAAACTTAGAAAAAAGTAATGAGATCCCCAAAAAAAAAACATAAATGTGAAATAGAGGCCAAGTTCCTCCCCCACAAAGAAAAACACCTTACCATCCTACACTCCAAAAAAGTAGTATGAGTTGGTGTATTAAGTGTACCATATTTTCAACCAAAAATATTTGCCAATACAAGAGATGATACAAGAAAGAAATGTCCAAGTTCATTACTTGGAATACCTCATAGTTACTTACTAAGAACATTAAAGACACTTCAACTGGCCTTTAAAAACAACAATAAAAGTACTTATATCCAGGTACTAAAATATCACTTTCCTCAACCAGGTATATTCTTAAACTTGGCAATGTTTTATTTTTGCCGAAATTATCTTTAGAGAGAAAACTAAACATTGCCAAGTTTAAGAATATACCTGGTTGAGGAAAGTGATATTTTAGTACCTGGATATAAGTACTTTTATTGTTGTTTTTAAAGGCCAGTTGAAGTGTCTTTACTGTTCTTAGTAAGTAACTATGAGGTATTCCAAGTAATGAACTTGGACATTTATTTCTTTTATCATCTCTTGTATTGGCAAATATTTTTGGTTGAAAATATGGTACACTTAATACACCAACTCATACTACTTTTTTGGAGTGTAGGATGGTAAGGTGTTTCTTTGTGGGGGAGGAACTTGGCCTCTATTTCACATTTATGTTTTTTTTTTGGGGTACTATCTACACGTTTGAAATTAAACAAGGATGGTTAAACTTTGGTTTCATTTTGTGTTAAGTAAGTGTGCATTCGGGGAAAAAAAAATCATCAATAGACATGAGAAGTTCATGATCATCCATTTCTCACGAAGGACTTCACAAAACACTTCGAATTTAAGTTGGTAGATTGGAATCAGTAGATTGGTTGGGTTGGGTTGGGGTTTAAGAGGTGAGAACTGCTAGGCAATAACACCCATTGACTACAGTAAAACTAGTTTTCTCATGGGTTTCCTGTATTTTAAGACATATTCGAGTTTCTAATATATTTAAGACAAAAGTTGCGTCTAGAATAAAGTGACATAAAAAGTACATAAGTCTGTTCGCTCCCTCAGAAGTTCAAAAATGGACCGACGATGATGAAATTTGGTACAAACGCCCAGATAGAGGGAGCTGCACCGAGGCCAACAAGGCCTATTGTGCCACAAATTTGGTACAAAAATAATTTGTCTAATTTCAAAGGTCGAGTCCGTTAACCAGCAGAATCCGCCCACCGAAACACTATTGTACAAGCGAAATTCTCGCAAAAATAATCGTTGCGTTTACGGACATTTGTTGATCATCTTCTAGATACACTTTTTATAGGTTCTGTGTCGTAAGAAAACGAAAAAAAAAAACTATGTTTAATGCGAAATCTGTAACCGTTTACGAAATAAATTGATGCAAGTAACTTTCGCAACTAATTTTCAGTTGGGGAAATGAGAAACGATTGATTCAGTTGGGGAAATGAGAAACGATTGATTCAGTTGGAGCTTGTTCTAGACGTTTGTCATTCATATAATCTAACATATTTAAATGGAATAGCGTTTGGATATAAGGGAGTGTTTGAAATAAAAAAACATAATTAACATACATGAATAGTTTTCGGATTTTGGTACATTTTTTAAAAATCTCAAAAAGAGTTGAGAAATCGAGGTAAGTGGAATGTAACCATTCGAAAGCTTACTTAATTCTCAACAAAGAACCCGTTTCCAAACGTTCCACTCCAAATTGTCTCACCATCCTAATCTTGAAGGTCAATCCTTATCTTCCCAATCCCATCCAGACAATCCTCCCAGGCGGCTTAAGAGACAGTGGCCCCGAGACAATTTACTTGCCTGATCTTTTCATGATCAATAAAATATTTATTGAGACACCTCTGGGAGTGCCAACATTGGTTGGCTTCTTTCAAATTTGTATTTTTTTTTTATTTTTATTTTACTTTTGCCAGTTTTGTGAACTTGTACATAAAATATCTGCATCAACATACTTGATCATTGTACTGTTAACCTGTACAGATTTCAAATAAATAAATACTAAATAAATAAAAAAAATTCTCAAAAATCGTTGTGAAATAATTTTCGATGAGGTGAGGTCATTCGGCGAAATAAGTTAATTGTCTGTTATTTTGAACGGGCTTTTGTCTGTTTACTTATCTTTTAAATTGGTTATTTTGTTCTTACTTGCATTTAACATAAAAGTCCGACTCGCAGGAACTGCGTCATCTTAGCGCGGTTACGTTCATATCTCTAGTGACATTAGCATAGGAATAGAAGCAGTTATTGGTAGGTTTTGATCTGTCGTGACAAATTTATCATTATATCTCAAAGAGAAGGAAGATTTAAGGCGCCAGAACAGGAAACTGACGGTATCGTAAGCGGAAATCAGTCCATCCTCTGTCACCCAGTATCAGATGCCGAACGTCTGGAACAAGTTAAACTGAATCAATTGTTTCTAAATTCCTATACTTAAAATTAATTTGGGAAAGTATTTGTATCAATGTTCTCGAAAACGTTTAGGGTGCGTTTACATCTGATAGTTATTGCAGGATATTTATGTCAGACAGTAATTATGACTAATGTAAACTGCAAACAATTTATTTCTGAGATATATATTTCTATCAGGAGCAATAAGGGTGCGTTTACATCTGATAGTTATTGCAGGATATTTATGTCAGACAGAAATTGTGTCTAATGTAAACTGCAAACAATTTATTTCTGAGATACATATTTCTATCAGGAGCAATAAGGGTGCATTTACATCAAATAGTTATTGCAGGATATTTATATCAGACAGAAATTGTGTCTAATGTGAACTGCAAACAATTTATTTCTGAGATATATATTTCTATCAGGAGCAAAAAGAGGCCGTTTGATTTGACACTTCTCAAAGAAAATATATCTCAGGTGTGCAATAGATAATTTTCATAATTATTATAATCGACTATATCCTGCGAGAAGTGTCAGATGTAAACGCACCCTTACAGATATTGCTAATGGTTTCAACTCGAAAACGTAAGCGTTCCAAATTGTTTCGCACGAATTTCTTCTTTTTGTACCACATTTCATAAAAATCGGACCATGTACACAAATATGAATCCTCGTTATTTTCGAGATCTATGGGTCCTGAAACGTAAACTTTTTTAGTCAGCAGTTCCGGATTGCGTGATGAGGTCAACCTCATAAGCGGGTTTCCTCCCCATGGCGGAAGGGAAGAACTGCGCTAAAATGAGTATTTTAGTAAATCAAGGTAAAACATGAGGAACGTATTGGTTATATTGTGTCCAGGAGCTATCGTTGAGAAATAGAATGGAATAATTTCAGTTTAGGAAACTAAGCCTAAGCTGTAGGCATTCCTGTTGTGGCGCCTAAAATCTTACTTCTGTTATAAATGTAATTTTACATTTTTGACGAACGTTTAAAGCCTATCAATAAGTGCTTCTATTCTTTTACTGATGGGATTAGAGATATGAACGAAAACTCGCTAAGATTACTCCTTCTTGTATCCCTTTGGCCGAAGGAAGCTACCCCCACCAACTTCCTCCCCCCCCGCCACCCACCCTCTCCAACTCCTTCACACGTGTTATATTTAGTTGCCCCTGCTGTGAATACTTCTTCTGGTCGGTTCACGTGGCCTTTACTGATGGGATTAGAGATATGAGCGGAAACGCGCTAAGATGACTCCTTGTATCCCTTTGGCCGAAGGAAGCTACCCCCACCAACTTCCTCCCCCCCCCACCCACCCTCTCCAACTCCTTCACACGTGTTATATTTAGTTGCCCCTGCTGTGAATATTCTTCTGGTCGGTTCACGTTGCCTTTTCTCTTCCTAGCATTTCTTCTTCATCATTTCTTCTTTGGTCTTCATTACTATTCCCTAGTGGTGAAAAAAGTGGTTTCTCCCCATGTGGCGTGCAGACCTAGAGATTGCAGACTTTGCTAATAATTAGGGAACGGATGTTATTGTATTTACATATTTTTTTATGATTTTTAAATCGTAACAGTTTTTGCACGTTTTAAGTGATTTTAAAGCATTTAAACAGGTGTTTATTTTACATATGTTTACATATTTTTACAAAAATCCATATATTATTTTTTTTTTTTGACGTCTAGGCCATTAACACCGGCATCCAGGGTGCAGCGAAAAATTTTCCGTATGAGCCATGAGATGAGAAAATTCCTGCCGCCGCACAGTGTAACGTCCAATGGATAAAAACCTAAATTTTTGTTTTCTTATATTTAATTTTTAATCCTCTAGCTAAGTTTAGAAACTATTCAAGGAATTAAAATCGTATAAAACTAATAAATATTAGTTTTATTTTGATCAACAAACACATTAGCAGTATTATAAACATGGCAAATTCTTTAAAACCTGTTTCATACCAACAATCAGTTTGAGCCCCTCTCGTTGAAGATAGGACAGTGTTTTTAGCACTTTCCTCCGAAGGAAAGTAGCTATTGAGGTTGGACTCATGACGGAATTTTTGAAAAATTTCTTCAAATCTTTATCGATCCTACCTAGTAGACACCGAAAATGACCCCCGTTAAAATTTATATATATCTATATATATATATATATATATATATATATATATATATATATATGTGTCTGTTAACACGATAGCGGCCAGAGTTTTTGTTTTTTCGTCACGAAACTTGGTATATAGCATTCAATTAGCAAACGATTGAACGAGTTCGTTAACCACCAAAGTCGGTCCACCGGAAGGGGGGGTTTACCCCAAACCCAAAACACTTATTTGACTATGTCAGCTGTAATATTTGTTATATTTCAACGAAACTTGGTATTCGTAGTGTTAATATAGAGAGAAAAGTGAGATATAAAAATGAACTAAATCGGTTCATTAGAAGGGGGGGTTTACTCCGGACCCACAATACCAATTCGCCACTACCAGCCGTGATTTTTGGTATATTTCGACGAAACTCGGTATTCGTAGTGCTAATCCACAGGTAAATATGTGTTGTAAAAATAAACGAAATCGGTTCATTAGGAGGGGGGGTTTACTCCAGACCCACATTACCAATTCGCCACTACCAGCCGTGATTTTTGGTATATTTCGACGAAACTCAGTATTCGTAGTGGTAATCTACAGGTAAATATGTGTTGTAAAAAGAAACTAAATCGGTTCATTAGAAGGGGGGGGGGTTTACTCCGGACCCAAATTCCTAATATACTCATACCGGTCGTAATTTCTGCTGTATTGTAACGAAACGCTGTATACGTCGTGGGTAACTCATGAGAAACAAGTGTTGTAAAAATGAGCTGAATCGGTCAATCGGAAAGCGGGGGTTTAATTTGTAATATATTTGAATAGAAAAGCCGGCAGACGTAGGTTCACAAAGCCGCCGCAAGGAGCGCTTTCTACCACTAGAGTGACTGTATCCTGTTCCTGCGTTAGATCAAAATACGATAATATGAGGATTTTTGTATTTATTACGTAGTGTAGTAGGTACCATGTGTAAACATAACTCTGGATGCAAATTAATAATTGATCAGTTACTCATTACAAAATGAGAACTATTCACGTTTTTATTTTATTTATGTAGGATATTTTAAGCAAATTGTTCTGGAAAGCAGTCTACACTACCCAAATTCTGAGGAAAGTGCTTAGTTATGCAGCTCCTGCGTGACGGACTTTTATTAAGTCATCCGAAGGAAATTACATCAAAACTATTCCTTTTTTATCTGATATAATTGATTACGGGTAATTACTCCATTATTATTTATCCTGAATTATCCTTCATGGATCTTTGACATTTTTCTTAAGTATAAAATTTTGATAGACCATAGCAAAAAAACTTCATCTGAAAACATCCCAAGTTAGGAGGGCAATTTAGTTTGCCGAAATTTGCCGATTCCAAAGATTTTTATTTTTTAGATCCATCACATAATACAATTTATTTTTTCTTCCAAATTTGAAAAAATGTGGATAAATCCAAGATAACGGTATTAATCCTTGGGCAAATGATTCAATTTAATCTGCAGGATGCTCCTAAAGAAATATTAAGCAATATTAAAAAGACTGCCAGTTTAGTCCTATATTATATGTAAAAAATGTGGGAACGTGTTCACCGCAGAGAAAAAACTCTTATATAAATACTGGTTGAAACAATATATCAACTTAGAAGAAATTGTTATTAATTTTTATCAAAAAAAAAGATATTCACGCCCTGATGGCCCTTCCGGCTTCCTTAGAGGCAGACATAAAAAGAGTTTACAGCGTTGTGTGAGAGATCGAAAAAGCGCCGGGTTCTTCTGATATCTGGAGAGCGTTCTTTACGGAGAAAAAATGTAAAAAGGCAAAGACAAATCAGTCCAGACTTTAATGAATGTATAATAGAGGATGACATTAATAATCAAATAGATATTGGGTTCGATATAAGTTTACATTCTCAAGAATCCAAAAACGATTCAGACTCGGAATTAAGAAATTATTTAATAATTTCATAGAAATGGTAAAATATTATTATTCTATGGCAATATTGCTATAAGTATAATTTACTACTATACTATTACTACATTATATGTTACCGTTATAATATATTTTATAATATTGTTATTAATAATATTACCTGCTATATTATTTCTATTAATATTACAAATATTACAATTAATATTATTATAGCCGTATAGTATACATTATTATACTATTGTTACCTCCTTTTGAGTTGATTTCAATTAATAAAAATGTTTATTTGAAAATAACTAGTAGCTAATGATTTTTGTCCATAATCCTCACTACACTGTGCGCCGGTGGGAATCGAACCCACCATCTCCCGCATATGAATCTAAAGCGTTAGTCCCCTTAAAAAATATTTTTACATATTATGCCATAAATACATATTTTTGCTATATATTTTGATATTCTTTTTTTTTTTTTTTTTGTAATTGAAAAAATAAAGGAGAAACCGAGAAAGAAAATAATGCTTTACCCATTGAGTCTAGATCACTGTGTCTTTTCTAATTGCAGGAAGCAAAGGTGGCTGGCAGCCATGCCTCCCCGGCGCTAATGGTCTAGGAAAAAAAAATACTATAACAAATTATTGTTTAACAATTGTATTATTCCTTTAATAAATCTCTAAAACAAATGAATTAGTGAACGAATCATGTCGATATGATTTTCTGCCCCGAGATATAAAATAATGAATTTTCCATCTATTTTATTTTATTTCTTTGCTCCTAAGGCGAATTGGACGAAACGCTCGGACACTTGTCCACTACTTTTCGCTGCAAAATCACCAGAAAAAAAATGGGCCTGATCGGTGATCCCACCACTATATACTCCCCTCATGAGATCAGACCGGTGTCATTTCACGTTTGATAATTTAAAAGTGCATGTTGTTGCAAACAATTTTCCAAAATAATGTTCATTTCTAGAAATTTTAACTTGCTTTTTCCCCTTTTAAAATGAGTTCATAATTTGTATTTATGCTTTTTCTTCAATATGTTATAGGGTTTTAGTCATTTTGTTAAACGGTCATAGGCCGATTTCGGACCAACGAAGCAAAATGGCGCCAAACGACATAATGTGTTTCAAAAAGGTCTACAGCCCCAGGTTTTTTTTTTTTTTTTTTTTTTTTTTTTTTTTTTTGAAACCTAATAAAATTTAGAACAACTTTGTAACCTCACATTTTTTTTTTGTTTCCCCTGTTTATTAAATTACGTGGAAAGATGTTTATAACCATCCAATGTTTATAACCTTCCGATGTTTATAACTTTCCAGTGCTTATAACCTTCTAGCCACCTATCTTATACATAATATTAAAATATGAATAATGCTTCTCTTATCGTAGTGTAACAGTTAAAACTTAACAGTAACACTAAGATTTATTTTTTCGAGACTCATATGCTTCCAGAAGATCGATTGGCCTCCCAACTCCTCCTTCATACCTCCAACAAGGTAATGGAAGGTTTCTATGCTTATTAGGTGGTATTTCTTAAATTTATTTCTCATTTTCACTTCACTACGAGGCCATTACTGACGTGCTGTGACTAAATAAGATCTTGATGATTAGATAGTTAGCCGTCGAGGTGATAAGTAAAGATGGAATGGTTGGGATTCGGCTAAATAAACCTCAATATGATTTTGTTTTAAAAAAATCTATATTTCGGACGTTTCGGCTACTCATTGGTAGCCTTCGTCAGCAATAGAAATGCCGAGCGGCAGAGGAAGACCAAGGTTGGCAATTAAGTAACCATTGTAGAGTGATGTATGCAGCGTTATTTGTGGAGTTCTCGATTTCGTAGAAGGTAGAAAAATAATGTCTCTCCACTGTTTTTCAAAGTATTTATTAGCAAAAGCTTTTCGAGAACATGGTTCTCATCGTCAGTGCATCTACAATTTTCACAAAAACACGCATATATTAATTACAGAAATATTTATAAGTATTCTTAGTAAGACACTCAACACATTGTAGAGTGTCTAAAGGGTCTTTTAGACACTCTACAATGGTTACTTAATTGCCAACCTTGGTCTTCCTCTGCCGTTCGGCATTTCTATTGTTGACGAAGGCTACCAATGAGTAGCCGAAACGTCCGAAATATAGATTTTTTAAAACAAAATCATATTGAGGTTTATTTAGCCGAATCCCAACCATTCCATCTTTACTTAAATAAGATGTGATCGAGTCGGGACCGATGTAGGCACTCACGTCAGCCGCTGTCGGCCATTGTCGGTCAAACGAAATCGGATTGGATCGGATAGGGAGAAATGCAGACCCAATGTAGATGCAGCCTAACTCGTTGGGATAAAACCTAAGGTTTTAAGAACAATTTACATCATGGGCGTATATAAGGGGGGGGGGAGGACTGAGAGGTAGAGATAGGTTTCTGGCCATGGCTGGTCATTGTTCCCTTAACATTTTAAAATGCCTTTAATTTATTTTTTGTTTGTTTTGGTCTAAGTTATTAGACGAAGACTACTATGTATAAGAAAAGTTTGTCTGTGAAGTTTGCCAGAAACTAGTAGACATAAATAAAATTAATTTTTGTTGAAATTTTGTGACTTACAAGGCCGTTATTTTCGTAAAGTCTGGCTTCTGAAAGGTGAATGAAATGGTGGGTTTCATACAGTATTGTGAAAGAAAACGCCTTTTTTCCTTGATTATTTATTAGCTTTTAGAATAGAAGAGAGTGTTTCGATAAATTTTGTACTTGGTGTTTTAAAATATTTCAACCTCGTTGCAACAATGAGAAAGATTAGAAAGTCATACGAGGATTTAATCAGGATAAATATGTATGTGTTTTTACATGATTTTATTTACACAAGTGTGCATTATTAATTAACTCTTATTGGTACCTTCTGAATACATATATCTCTTACTGGTGCCTCTTCAAGTCTTATATCTCTTATCGTTGCCTCTTCAAGTCTTATATCTCTTATCGTTGCCTCTTCATGTCTTATATCTCTTCTGGTCGCCTCATCAAGTCTTATATCTCTTATCGTTGCTTCTTCAAGTCTTATATCTCTTATCGTTGCCTCTTCGAGTCTTATATCTCTTATCGTTGCCTCTTCAAATCTTATATCTCTTATCGTTGCCTCTTCAAGTCTTATATCTCTTATCGTTGCCTCTTCATGTCTTATATCTCTTATCGTTGCCTCTTCAAGTCTTATATCTCTTATCGTTGCCTCTTCAAGTCTTATATCTCTTATCGTTGCCTCTTCATGTCTTATATCTTTGACTGTTGCCTCTTCAAGTCTTATATCTCTTACTGGTGCCTCTTTAAGTCTTATACCTCTTATCGTTGCTCCTTCAAGACTTATATCACTTATTGTTGCCTCTTCAAGTCTTATATCTCTTACTGGTGCCTCTTTAAGTCTTATATCTCTTACTGGTGCCTCTTTAAGTCATATATCTCTTACTGGTGCCTCTTTAAGTCTTATATCTCTTACTGGTACCTCTTTAAGTCTTATATCTCCGAGCTACAGGATACGTAGCGTACATCTTTTCAATGGAGTCTACATCACCCTTTGGTGGATTATAAATTGTTATTATTTCTAGCTTCTCATCTCAGCCTGCTATAGTGAGTTTTCATCCGACTGTTCACTTTATGATTCTTGCGATGATTTTTCAGAAATATCTCTTTCCTCTTCATCCGAATCTATTAGCTCAACTTCTCCATCCTCTTCACACGCATACTAAAAAAACCTCTTCATTCTATCTTGATTCTCTTCACACAAAAAGGTCAAACGATGGTCGAAACAAAAAATTATACTTTTAAATTTTGTTTACGTAAGTAGGGAGGTGGGGGTGTTGTGAGCACCCCAAGCTAATAAAAGACCCGAAAAACAAACAAATAAGGTTGTTTCCTGAAGCAAATACAACCTCAATGTCAACACAAATACTATTTAGGAAGGTACAAAAGAGACGAAAAGGATTGAAAATCTTTAAATTGAAAATATAGAGGTAATTAAGTCATAAGGTGCTGAGAACACCCCACCTCCCTACTTAAAGGTTAATAGTTTCAGAGACCAGTATTTCTTCATTCCAAGTATCATGGAGCTCAACTTGTCTCTTGTTGAGACCCATGGGCGTATATAAGGGGGGGGGGCTGTGGGGGCTGCAGCCCCCTCGCGAAATCTTAAAAATAAATTAAATAAGATCACTTAGTTCAGAAAAAAATATTTTATTTTGGGTGTAATAGCGTTTTAATTGGCTAACCATTCGAAGTTCATTTAAATTAAAGCTACTAATGTTTGTTTTTTATCAACAAATATATTTCAGTAAATAAACAAAAAAATGTTAAGCAAAGAACATTTCACTTTACAAGAATTAATTAAATTTCAGTAATAATTTATCTTGTAATTTGGTGGAATTTAGATTATATCTGTTATCATTTACTATATACTTTATGCTTGAAAAGGCTCTTTCAACGTTTACTTAATTGGCTGGGGTCTGTTTGCGATGACCAAATCCAGTTACTTGTCAAGTATCTGTAGTGATTCTAACAGTGATTCAGCGCACGGGCATAATTCATTAGCTTTTCTAAGGGCAATGCTATTGGTTGTTGCTGGTAGTAAAGTACCCTTGTTATAGAACAACCGGACAAAAAAATCGCAAGGAGGCCCCTATACATCACAATTACCATTGATTTTTATAATATTAACCTTTTTATTAATAAATATTGCTTGCTGGGATATATTCTGCTTATTTTCATTTATGCTTTACAAGCCTAAAAGTATTCCTTACAAATACAAGTTATCTAACGGTTAGTTAGAAACCATCTTCTATAAATATGGTAGTAAAAAAAAGTTACTTTTAGTAGCGATTGCAATAATTTTGAATACTTTTCATCACAATAGTAACTTTTGATTTCTATATTTATGTAATATGGCTTCTAACCTTAGATAACATGTAAAGAAGAAAATAGATAACCTGTAAGCTAATCCGTAATTTCCCAAATCACTGTTTAAAATCACGACAGATACTTCAAAGTAACTGGATGTGGTCTTCGCAAACAGACCCATTGTCTGTGGTCGGGCTGTAGGATAAGTGCTAGTTAGTATAGGTATGGAAGTGTGGATTTCATTTTTTTCCAGTATTCCAGGTATTGTAAACCAACGAAACACTAAAATTCTTGATTAAACTACTGAAAACTGCCTGATGTGTATATATACTGAGATATGGGGTCTTTTTGCGAAGACCACATCCAGTTACTTTTGAAGTAGCAGTAGTGATTGTATCAGTGATTCAGCGGATGCGCATAACTCCTTTGCCTTCCTATTGGAGGATTCCGATGACCAATTGTATTGGTTCTTGCTGGGAGTAAAGTAACCTTCAACAGTGAATTAGCTTTTGTGTATGAAAAAGCTCTATTTATGTTAGTGAGAAAAAGGAGTCTTTTACAATTAGTTCGCGATGTTCCTGACAAAGAAAAAGGGATTGGTTTCTTACTCGGAAAAATTAATGGAATCCTATTAATTTTAGCGAGTTGGATAGACTAGAGTCGGTAAAATTAATGTAATGGATTGACTAGGGTTTTGATATCTTCTTGAGCGAACGAAGAGAGAGAAAACGATTAAAATATGTTTGTTCACAAATAACGTTGTTTGTTATCCTTCAGAACCTGCAAAACAGTCAACTTTAATGCTTAATAACTTATTTCATATTTGAGAGCATTGATTATGATCATATTAACCTTTTTATTAATAAATATTGCTTGCCATTATCTAATATGAATTATAACCAGTCAAGAAGTAGTAGATAACCAGCAAAAAACCTATAAGCTAATCAGTACGAGTAACTGTTATAAATCACTAATGCTACTTCAAAAGTAACTGGATGTGGTCTTCGCAATAAGACTCCGGAATTCTATTAATATTTGCGAATTGGATTGACTTAAGTGTTAAAGGTTACTTTACTACCAGTAACAACACCATAGGAATAGCCAATAGAAGAGCTAATAAGTTATGCGCGTGCGCTGAATCACTGTTATAATCACTACAGTTACTTGTGAAATATCTGTAGATATTACAACAGTGATTCAGCGCTTGCGCATAACTCTAATTTCTATTGGTTGTTGCTGGCAGTAAAGTAACCTTCAACACTCAAGTCAATCCAACTCACAAAAATTAATATAATTCTATTAGTTTTAGCGAGTTTTGATATCTTCTTGGGCGAGCGTAGTGAGCGGAAACTCATAGCACGTATACCCATAATGCGAAATAAATATAAAATATAAATATGTTATGGAACCACTGGGCAAAAAAATCTGCGAGGATGCCCCTAAACTTCACAATTACCATTTATTTTTATAATATTAACCTTTTTATTAATAAATATTGCTTGCTGAAATATATTCTGCTTATTTTCATTTATGCTTTACAGGCCTAAAAGTATTACTTACAAATACAAGTTATCTATCGGGTAGTTAGAAACCATATTATATAAATATAGTAGTCAAAAAAAGTTACTTTTAGTAGTGAATGCAGAGATGTTCAATACTCTTCATTACTATATTAACTTTTGATTACTATATTTATATAATATGGTTTCTAACCTTAGATAGAGAAGAAAATAGATAACCTGCTAATAAACTTTCAAATAATCAGTAAGTACCAAAATCACTGTTTAAAATCACGGCAGATACTTCAAAGTAACTGGATGTGGTCTTCACAAAAATACCGCAAAACTCTACTCAATCCAACTCGCTAAAATGATTAAAATTCTATACATTTTTGCAATTTGGATTGATTAGAGTGTTAAAGGTTACTTTACCACCAGCAACAACCAATAGAATTGCCCGTAGGAATAGCCAATAGAAAAGCTAATGAATTATGCCCCTGCGCTGAATCACTGTTATAATCACTACAGATACTTCACAATTAAATGGATCTGGTCTTCACAAAAAGACCCTTATAATCTAGAGCGGATAAAAGTATATGTTGCCAATCCTCAATGTTTTTAAGGAAAGGTCTAATAATTGTGTAGTCTTCTCAAAAGAAAAATGGGGTGTTGAAGAGATGATGTATTTTAATATGAAGGAAGGTCCGTATAGTCAGCCATTGTCATATATATTCAATCGGCGAATGAGGCTTAGCGGTGAGTGGTGGGGGTAGGAAGCCCGTGGCTGTTGGCTGTGATCTTTTATTCCAGAAACTATAAAAAGATGATTGGAAATCTGTGGATTGATGGTGCTTTAGCCACACCCCTCCGTGGCCCTCCTACCGCCTACCACTCCACGCACCAGCTCCTCTCCTTCAGGGCAGGAGGAATATTAAAACACAAATAAGTAGTAATATCAACGCCTTATATGAAGGATCGACCAGTATATATATATATATATATATATATATATATATACTCTAGTACACATATCTCGGATCTTTTTGCGAAGACCACATCCAGTTACTTTTGAAGTAGCAGTAGTGATTTATAACAGTTACTCGTACTCGCTGATAAGCTTACTGATTAGCTTATAGGTTTTTTGCTGGTTATCTACTACTTCTTGACTCGTTATCTACGGTTATAATTCATATTAGATAATGGCAAGCAATATTTTTTAATAAAAAGGTTAATATGATCAAAATCAATGGTAATTGTTAAATTAAGGGGCATCCTGGTGGATTTTTTGGCCCGTTGGTTCTATATTGTATTTAGACGCACTAAAAACGAATCAGTTAAAATAAAAAGCTACTCTCAAATAGGAAAAACGTTTGTTCCTTTGTTTTTTTAAGGCAAAGAACTACGTGGCTATCATTGCCAAATAAACGTTATTAAGCATTAAAGTTTACTGTCTTGCAGGTTATGAAGGCTACCGTTAACAATGATATTTGTAAACGCACATATATTATCAAAATGATGGTCCGTTGGTTCTATAAAGTATTTTGACGTACTAAAGACGAATCCGTTAAACATAAAATCGCTCTCAACTACGAAAAAAGTTATTAAGCATTAAAGATAACTGTTTTTCAGGTTATGAAGCATAACATAAACAATGATATTTGTATACACAGATATTTTATTCCTTTTTTTCTTCTTTTCGGATATTTCAGATTTATATAGCATTCTGGGCATACGTGTTATGCGTTTCGCTAGGTTCGCTCTTGAATTTATCAAAACTCTAGTCAATCCAACTCGCTAAATTTAATAGAATTCTATTAATTTTTGCAAGTAAGAAACCAATATCTTTTTCTTTGCCAGGCATATTGCGAACTAATTGGGAAAGATTAATTTTTTCTCACTAACATAAATAAAGCTTTCTCACAATGTCTCCTTGCGACATTCAATCATTCATTTTGCAAAGTTAAACCATTCTTCTTGCTGGATTCATACATTCTCTTTCTTGAAGCCATCCATCCTTTTTGTTGCCTTCGGCAACCTTGCAACATTCAAACATTCTTCTTGAAGCATAAATTTTTTTTTTTTTTTTTTTTTTTTTTTTTTTTTTTTTTTTTTTTTTTTTTTTTTTTTTTTTTTTTTTTTTTACGGCGCATCTACATCTAGGTCATTAGCGCCGACATCCAGGGTGTAGCGAGGAATTTTACCAGCGAGCCGTGGGATGATAAAATTCCTGCCGGAGGTTGGGAATCGTACCCACCATCTCCCGCTTATGAATCCAAGGCGCTAGCCATTAGACCACGGGAGACTTTTTCAGCATAAACTTCTAAAAGTAATTCTTTTTCACGGTTTCCTTTTTTTTTTTCTTTTTTTTTTTTGTAATTTTGTTGGCAGTAAAATGATATTGCTAATAAAACAATATACTTAATATGAGAAACAATGCTTCGTTGTTTGTAATAGAGCTTTCTGAGTGGAAGTCTGGTTGTGTCAGTTCTCTAACTAGCTACTCTAAGGATGACACATTTATTTAAGATCTTATTGCAGTAGATGATGAAATGTTTCACAAAATGTGTCTATTCTAAGCTTATAAAATGACACTAGCTACAAGAACTTTATGGGCACGCGCTGGAATGACGCAGTCCCTGGCGCTAGTGGACGTTTTCCATAGTAAAATTGTTATCTCGAGGGGAATATAGGAGCTAGTAGGGGAATATGCGAGTGGGCAGATACTGCGGAGGCCCGTCAGTAATTGAGGTGAGCGGTGACTCTAGTACTTCCACTAGCGGTCGAGTAAATACTCCAGTACAGGATCTATCAATAGATCTCTCTATAATTAGGTGTTTGGATAGGATCTACTTCACCATAGCCTTCCTAGCCTTTGGGTGGCTACTAACATGGTGCTCCTTTCCTAACATCCAATAGATCTCTCTATAATTAGGTGTTTGGATAGGATCTGCTTCACCATAGCCTTCCTAGCCTTTGGGTGGCTACTAACATGGTGCTCCTTTCCTAACATCCAATAGATCTCTCTATAATTAGGTGTTTGGATAGGATCTGCTTCACCATAGCCTTCCTAGCCTTTGGGTGGCTACTAACATGGTGCTCCTTTCCTAACATCCAATAGATCTCTCTATAATTAGGTGTTTGGATAGGATCTGCTTCACCATAGCCTTCCTAGCCTTTGGGTGACTACTAACATGGTGCTCCTTTCCTAACATCCAATAGATCTCTCTATAATTAGGTGTTTGGATAGGATCTGCTTCACCATAGCCTTCCTAGCCTTTGGGTGGCTACTAACACGGTGCTCATTACCTAACATCCAATAGATCTGTCTATAATTAGGTGTTTGGATAGGATCTGCTTCACCATAGCCTTCCTAGCTTTTGGGTGGCTACTAACACGGTGCTCCTTTCCTAACATCTAATAGATTTATCTATAATTAGGTGTTTGGATAGGATCTGCTTCACCATAGCCTTCCTAGCCCTTGGGTGGCTACTAACACAGTGCTCCTCTCCTAACATCCAATAGATCTCTCTATAATTAGGTGTTTGGATAGGACCTGCTTCACCATAGCCTTCTTTGCTTTTGGGTGACTACTGAAATTCCTAAACATGATATGATTTCCCATTTACGGGACTCTGTTTGGATTAGATGGAAAGCCGGCGAGTCAGGGATTACAGACTTTGCGAGATCAAAGAAAGCGTAAAGCCTTCTTTTCTTAATCCATGAGAATAGAAGAAAAGTGGTCTTAACCCGATGAAGAATTGATCATACAAATATCACACAATCCTTCCTCATTTCAAAGAATCCACCTCCATTATTCAAGATAACTCTGCATTCGTATATACGTATATTCCAATATACATATTTCTAATAAAGATACTCTAAATAGCTTACTTTACATGTATATTCCAGTATACATATTGCTAATATAGATACTCCAAATAGCTTACTTTACAAGTATACTCCAATATACATATTTCTAATAAAGATACTCCAAATAGCTTATATTACATGTATATTCCAGTATACGTATTGCTAATATAGATACTCCAAATAGCTTACTTTATATGTATATTCCAGTATGCATATTGCTAATATAGATACTACTCCAAATAGCTTACTTTACAAGTATATTCCAGTATACAATTTGGAAATAGATACTCCAAATATCTTACTTCACATGTATATTCCAATATACATATTTGATATACTGCAAAAAGCTAACAATACTTGTGTAAATATTTTCCAATAAACATATTTTGGAATGATTGTCACCATACAAAGTATTTCTGTGCCTAATTTCTTGAGATATATTTTTATTGATTGAATAGAAATACACCACACGTAGAGGGAGGGTGGACATTTTAGGGGCAGGTTAGCCTCTTTATATTTATCCGGTATTAGTGATATGTTGAGAGTTTTGCCTCTTTGAGTCAAATTGTTGGTGGTATGGTTAGAGACTGGTATGATGCATACGGAAGTGATTTTAATAAATGAATTGATTATTTTTGTTAATATATAAACCTTAGAACCTGCAAGACATCAGCTCGTCCATGTCTCGCAGGCTAATATATAAACCTTAGAACCTGCAAGACATCAGCTCGTCCATGTCTCGCAGGCTAATATATAAACCTTAGAACCTGCAAGACATCAGCTCGTCCATGTCTCGCAGGCTAATATATAAACCTTAGAACCTGCAAGACATCAGCTCGTCCATGTCTCGCAGGCTAATATATAAACCTTAGAACCTGCAAGACATCAGCTCGTCCATGTCTCGCAGGCTAATATATAAACCTTAGAACCTGCAAGACATCAGCTCGTCCATGTCTCGCAGGCTAATATATAAACCTTAGAACCTGCAAGACATCAGCTCGTCCATGTCTCGCAGGCTAATATATAAACCTTAGAACCTGCAAGACATCAGCTCGTCCATGTCTCGCAGGCTAATATATAAACCTTAGAACCTGCAAGACATCAGCTCGTCCATGTCTCGCAGGCTAATATATAAACCTTAGAACCTGCAAGACATCAGCTCGTCCATGTCTCGCAGGCTAATATATAAACCTTAGAACCTGCAAGACATCAGCTCGTCCATGTCTCGCAGGCTAATATATAAACCTTAGAACCTGCAAGACATCAGCTCGTCCATGTCTCGCAGGCTAATATATAAACCTTAGAACCTGCAAGACATCAGCTCGTCCATGTCTCGCAGGCTAATATATAAACCTTAGAACCTGCAAGACATCAGCTCGTCCATGTCTCGCAGGCTAATATATAAACCTTAGAACCTGCAAGACATCAGCTCGTCCATACAATATATCATACAAGTGATTCGAGGCTCAGCCGACAGGGGCCAGCACCGTAGCCTAGATAACTCATATCACGGAAAGGCCAGCGCTCCCTGGTTTGACAGCGATTGTAGGCGAGTCAGGAAAAAGTCCTTTAAACTTTTACGCCTATTCAGAAAGCATAATTTGGCTTTTTTAAAATTTTTGTACCTGGAGGCAATTAATGAATACAAGGATCTATGCAAAATAAAGAAAGCGCATTACTTTATGGCATTGAATGAAAGATTTAAGAAAATTAAAGATAGCAATGATTTTTGGGGGCTTGTAAGAATTCTCCAGAATAAGGGTATGTCAGCTACTAATGATATTAAAGACGCAGATTGGCTGGAATATTTCCAGGGAATGCTGAATGCACCGATGGCTTATGAATCTATTTCCTATGCTAGACCAATGACAGTAGTACACAGCCTTGATCGGCCTATTGAACTCTCGGAACTAGAACTTGTCATGTGTAAAGCCAAGAATAACAAGGCGCCAGGATTAGATCGGATACCTTATGAATTTTACAAGTATGGACCAAGGAAACTTCATGAGTTGCTGATCAAAATCTTCAATGAGATCTTGGAGACTGGTGATGTTCCACAGAGCTTCGCTAAGGCGATAATATTCCCGCTTCATAAAAAAGGAGATGTAAATAATACAGAGAACTATAGGGGTCTATCATTCATCAACACGCTTGCAAAATTATTTTCTGGAATTTTACTTCAGAGATTGGAGGATTGGTTTTTGGAAAACAATATTATCAGTGAATATCAAGCCGGGTTTAGGAAAAATTACTCCACCATTGACAATATATTTAACTTAATTACAATAATTAAACTTAAACTACAAAAGAAAAGGAGTAAGGTTTATTGCTTCTTCGTAGACTTCAAAGCTGCCTTCGATTTGCTGAACAGAGGTGCTCTATTTTATAAACTATATAGACTAGGATTATCCACTAAGATAGTTAGCCTTCTTGAAAACCTCTACAAGGATACGGAGTCTGCAGTATGGAACAAGGGTGGCATTACCAGTTTTTTCAGCACTGATTCTGGAGTAAAGCAAGGCTGCTTATTGAGTCCTCTTTTATTTTCTGCTTATATAAATGATTTGCCTGAGGAGCTCAGCGGAGGAGTGCGAATACTAGACGGTCGGGTGCCATGCCTTATGTACGCGGATGACATAGTTCTTCTAAATGAGGAGAAGACCTCTCTACAGCTCATGATAAATAAACTGGAGGATTACTGTCGAACTTGGAACCTGACTATCAATCTGAATAAATCCAAGATAATGATATTTCGGAATGGTGGGAGACCAGCCATGAACGAGGAGTGGAAGCTTGGTGGCCAACCGATAGAAGTGGTAAACGAATATAAGTATCTTGGAGTTATCCTCACCCCCAAGCTGTCAATGAGCTGCCATTTCGAGGAAAAGGTGCGGGTAGCAAAGTATGCACTTCATACTGTATGGAATCGCTTTATTATGAAGCATGAAGTCCCCGCTTCTGCTAAGTTTCAGGTGTTCGATGCAGTCACGCGAGCAACTCTGTGTTATGGTGCCCAAGTCTGGGGATGGAGGGAATTCGGGGCTGTTGAGGCTGTACAGAGGTCATTTGTGAAGCGGCTCTTCGGGTTGCCAACATACACTCCTAATTATGCAATATATCTAGAAACAGGTAGAAGATCTATTTTCCTGCACACATTAAAGCTACATCTAGAGTATATGCTCAGGTTGGTAACATTACCGAGACAAAGGCTGCCTGGTAGACTGTTCCGCGAGGTGATAGGGAAGAAGGCCTGGTTATACAAGGAATGGGAACAGCTATTCGCCAGAGCTGGAGAGAACATGGACAGCTGGACGAGCGGTGACCCTGTATTGATGAAGGAAGCCAGTTCCAGGTTATTGCTGTCACTCGCTAATCTGGAGCAGAGGCGATGGACAGAATCTTGTAAATCTTCTCAGTATCATCTGCTTTATAAATCGTTAGTCCACACTGATGCAGCCGTTTCCTACATGTCAGATGACAGGTCCCTCTATGCAGTCCGTCTAATCATGAAGGCTAGGACAGAGATGCTGCATCTAAACAGTAGGCCATGGCGAACAGACGGGCGTGGTCACTGCTCCATGTGCAATCTCAAGGAGGAGGAAGACACTCTGCATTTTCTCGCGAGATGTCCGATAATGAAGGAATTCAGGAGGGCGCACTACGAAAAGGACCTACTCACCCTTGAAGAAGTCAAGCAGATTCTGAACGGAAACAACTGGGACACCTTATATAAATATTTAAAAAATATATGGAAATATCGACAGTTTTTAATTTTTCAATTTAATTATTGATTTATAAGTTGTTTATTTTATTTATATATATATATATATATATATATATATATATATATATATATATATATATATATATTCTCAGTCTATTTTATTATGACTGTATTTATTAATTATTATTTCAATTTATGTTTAATTATTTATTTTAATTTTTCTTTTTCTTCTTTTATCCATAGCCATCTTAAGTGGTATCCATAACTTGCAAAATGTATATTTTTATTTTATGAAATTAAGTTATGTATATAGGTATGCACTCTGGCTGATGGACAATGTCCAAGCCTAAGTAAATTGTTTTATTATTCTCTTTTTATATTTGTATATATATATGTACGTATGAAATAATAAATTTACATTCATTACATTACATTACAATAGCTTACTTTATATGTATATTCCAGTATGCATATTGCTAATATAGATACTACTCCAAATAGCTTACTTTACAAGTATATTCCAGTATACAATTTGGAAATAGATACTCCAAATATCTTACTTCACATGTATATTCCAATATACATATTTGATATACTGCAAAAAGCTAACAATACTTGTGTAAATATTTTCCAATAAACATATTTTGGAATGATTGTCACCATACAAAGTATTTCTGTGCCTAATTTCTTGAGATATATTTTTATTGATTGAATAGAAATACACCACACGTAGAGGGAGGGTGGACATTTTAGGGGCAGGTTAGCCTCTTTATATTTATCCGGTATTAGTGATATGTTGAGAGTTTTGCCTCTTTGAGTCAAATTGTTGGTGGTATGGTTAGAGACTGGTATGATGCATACGGAAGTGATTTTAATAAATGAATTGATTATTTTTGTTAATATATAAACCTTAGAACCTGCAAGACATCAGCTCGTCCATGTCTCGCAGGCTAATATATAAACCTTAGAACCTGCAAGACATCAGCTCGTCCATGTCTCGCAGGCTAATATATAAACCTTAGAACCTGCAAGACATCAGCTCGTCCATGTCTCGCAGGCTAATATATAAACCTTAGAACCTGCAAGACATCAGCTCGTCCATGTCTCGCAGGCTAATATATAAACCTTAGAACCTGCAAGACATCAGCTCGTCCATGTCTCGCAGGCTAATATATAAACCTTAGAACCTGCAAGACATCAGCTCGTCCATGTCTCGCAGGCTAATATATAAACCTTAGAACCTGCAAGACATCAGCTCGTCCATGTCTCGCAGGCTAATATATAAACCTTAGAACCTGCAAGACATCAGCTCGTCCATGTCTCGCAGGCTAATATATAAACCTTAGAACCTGCAAGACATCAGCTCGTCCATGTCTCGCAGGCTAATATATAAACCTTAGAACCTGCAAGACATCAGCTCGTCGATGTCTCGCAGGCTAATATATAAACCTTAGAACCTGCAAGACATCAGCTCGTCCATGTCTCGCAGGCTAATATATAAACCTTAGAACCTGCAAGACATCAGCTCGTCGATGTCTTGCAGGCTAAGGAATTGAATTTGCCCTAACTCGATTTTGTATTGGCCAAAATATTTACATATATTTTTTTCTGATTCTTAAATCGTAATTTTTGTTAAAATTCTGCACGTTTTCTGTGATTTTAAAGCATTTAAACAGGGTCTTATTTTCCATATATTTACATATTTTTTCGAAAATCCATATTTTTACATATTCTGCCATAAATACACATTTTTGCTACATATTTTGATATTATATTTATTTTTTTAATGGAAAAAATAAAGAGGAAACCAAGAAAGAAAATAATGCTTTACTCATTGAGTCTAGATCCCTGTCTTTTCTAATTGGAAGAAGCAAAGGTGGCTGCCATGCTTCCCTGGAGCTAATGGTCTAGGAGCAGATGCGTTTTAAATAAATATATAACAAGTTATTGTTTAACAACTGTATTATTCCTTTAATCTACTCTCAAAAACAAACGAAAGAAAAGAATCATGCCGATATTATTTTCCAAACTCGAGATATAAAATAATGAATTTTCAACCTATTTTATTTTATGATGAAGGCCAATCTTTATCTGTAGACTTCACTGTCCTTAATTTGTTTTTTGTAGTGTTAGACCAGTCAAGTTGCCAATTATTTAAAGTTTGGTCATTGTACCTTGATGCGTCTTTGTAGTACGACTCAAGTTGTTGGTAAAGGCCTGATCGGTTACCCCACCACTGTATACTCCCCTTATGAGATCAGACCGGCGTCATTTCACGTTTGATAATTTAAGAATGCATGTTGGTGCAAACAATTTTCCAAAATAATGTTCATCGGTAGAAATTTTTAACTGATTTTTTTCCCCTTTTAAAATGAGTTCCTAATTTTCATTCATGCTTTTTCTTCAATATGTTATAGAGTTTTGGTCATTTTTTTCTTTTCATTTATAATAACCATATATTATAAAGTTCGTACTATTTATTTATGCTTTTCTTTTCAATATTTTATAGTGTTTTAAGTATTTTGTTACTACATATTTTCAATTTTTTATTAAATATTTCATTATAAATAGTAAATATATTTTGAATTTTATTGTACATAAACATCCGTTCCCTAATAATAACCAACATACAAATCAACTATCAGATATTATTGATGAAATGGAGGTCAGTAACTGTATGTTCTTAAGAAATCCTAGCTTATTGTCGTTATTTCTTAAATTTTTAAAAATGCTCAACTGCCCATCCTCTCCCTAAACCCCTGTAACACCCCCCTTCCTCTTGGAATAATATTAATTGTTGTATGACTAATATAATATATGTATAAATATTTATGTAATTATCTGTATGTTATTATGTTCCGTCATGAGTTGTTATGTTTGTAGGTACACAATTGTGTCATTGAAGGCAATCATACCTGCTCTGGATAATGACTGGTGTACACTGGGAAATCATTTTTACAAGTTATAATATTTTAAAAATACAGAACTTCAAGAAAAACGTTAAACATGGAAAGTTACTATGAAAATCGCTATAATTTATTCAGGTAGTTTTATTATAAATAATTAGAGAAAATTTGCATTATATTGTTGTTGGTTTTATATTATTAAACTGACGTTTAAGTTGCTTTTTTTTTCTGATTGCCATTTATTGATTTTGTTTTGCACCGTTGATTTGATTATTCTTTTGAATATACTCACATAACTGTGAATGTTGAATATTTATACTGTTTTGTTTGAGTTTCTTCTTAATTTGTTTTGCTTGTGATAATTTTCATTTAAGAGCCTTTGTTAAAAATGTATTTATGACATTGTATTCAGTTGGTATTGTATTACAAATGATGATAAATAAATGTAATATAGTACGAACCGAAATATATATTCTTAGTTATTTTTTGTTACTGTTATTAAGGATTATTAAATGTTATACTTTTAAATAATTCTTCTTGTGAATTGATACCACTATATACACTTTAGTTAGTACACGTATCACATTTGCACATAATAGCGATTAAATAATTTAATTTTACAGAAGAAATACGCTGTTAATTAATTCAATATTTATTTGACGTTATTTAATCTCTAAATGATGGTAATTAATTAATAATTCCATATTTATTTTATCTTGTAGTTCTTACTAGAAATTTATTAAGGTTATCTCATCAAATGCCGAAATAAATATCAGTTAATTATTTGACGTTATTTAATCTCTAATAGTTGGTAATTCATTAATAATTAAACAAACATAATTTTATGAATGTTATACTCAGAAATTTGATTCCATATTTATTTTATCTTGTACGAGTAGTTGTTGCTAACCATTTAATAAGGTTATCTCATTAAATGCCGACCGAAATAAACATCAGTTAATGCATTTGTTTGGCGTTTTTTCATCTCAATTATTTAATAGTAGGTATTTAAATTTATTAAATAGTCGGTAATTCATTAGTAGAATTGAATACCCCGTTAGTTAAGTCAATATTTATTATATATTATTTAATTTCTGGTAGTTTTAACATACTCGAACATAAATTAATTTTATGTTGGAGATAATATACTTTGTCAGTTAATTGAATATTTATCATACTTTTTTTAATTTCTGGTAGTTGATAACATACTAAAACTGTCATTTTAAAGATAGTATACTTCTTCAGATAATTCAATCATTATGATACGTTATTTAATTTCTGGTAGTTAAAAACATACTAGACCTGTCATGTTGGAGGTAGTATACACCGGTATTTAATTCAATATTAATCATGCGTTATTTAATCTCTGGTAGTTGATAACATACTAGAACTTTCATTATGAAGATAGTATACTCCGTCTGTTAATTCAATCATTGTCATACGTTATTTAATTTCTGGTAGTTGATAACATACTAGAACTGTCATTATGAAGATAGTATACTCCGTCAGTTAATTCAATCATTATCATACGTTATTTAATTTGTGGTTGATAACATTCTAGAACTGTCATTATGAAGATAGTATACTCCGTCAGTTAATTCAATCATTGTCATACGTTATTTAATTTCTTGTAGTTGATAACATACTAGAACTGTCATTATGAAGATAGTATACTCCGTCAGTTAATTCAATCATTATCATACGTTATTTAATTTCTAGTGGTTGATAACATACTAGAACTCTCATTATGAAGATAACTCAATATTAATCATACGTTATCTAATTTCTGGTTGTTAATAACATAATATAACTGTCGTGTTGGAGAATGTATACACGGCCCGTTAATTGAATATAGTTCTGATCGTTGTGAACATATTAGGACATAAATTTAGGGATATGTTAATTGAATAGATATTTCCGATGAATGATGGACAAATATTTGAATTCCTTTCTCTCCCTCCACTAATATTCTTCATTAGCGTGTGTTTACAATGTTTCACGCAGGATTGAGCCTCCCCGTATGCATTAATTATATCCAATTAATTACAACCTCGGCTGAATGGGTTAAATATTGCCGATAACAATCAGCTGATCATTATTGACAGCATAAACGCTAAAAGTATATTTCTAGAAGACGTTTTATCATCAAAAGTAAATAAATTAAGTATTTTTTAAGCAGCCAGGGAATAGAAAAACATTTTGTAAAAATCTGTATTAATGACGTTTCGGCTACTCTTAGGTAGTAGTAAACAAAACAAAAATGCAGAATTAATAAAGAGAATAATTAAAACATTAACGAAATACGGTAGATCTAAGATGTATAAATAAAAATCAAGTATCTTATTAAAGATTTAAATATCATTAATATCTGTTCACTTACACTTATTTCATTTTACAATTCTTATGTATTTGATTATCTGTATCTCCAACTCTCAGGAACTGCGTCATCTTAGCGTGGTTCCGTTCATATCTCTAGTGCTATTAGTAAAGGAATAGTAGCATTTATTGGTGGGGTTTGATCTTTCAAAATTTAAAATAAAATCGCGAAGAGTATATAGATTTAAGGCGCCACAACAGGAATCTGACAGTGTCATAAGCGACTCCCCCCCCCCTTCTCAACGTTAGCTCTTGGGCACACTATAACACTGTTTCTAACGTTTTAGACAAATATTCATTTTACTGTTGAATGCAATTAAAATAAGCAGCAACCAATTAAAACATTAGGTAAACAGATACAAAACCCTGGTCAAAAAAGCAAAGCTAACGAAGTTTCAAGTCCTTATTTCTCGGATTGACATCGGCCAATCGAAAATAACATCAGAACCATTCTTGTAGAGTATTTAGTAAGCTTCCGTTCCAACGAGGATTTTCTAACCGTTTTTCAGATATATTTTAGAAAATATACCAAATCCCAAATTTTCTCATGCCTGCTAATGAAATATTTTAAAAAATCTATATTTCGGACGTTTCGGCTACTCATTGGTAGCCTTCGTCAGCTAAAATGACAAAAAAAAGGAAGAAATTAATACAAAAACAAAAAAATTATGATTGTGATAGGTAACAGAGCTATAGATACAATTAACTTATAAAAGAACATATCGTCTTAAATTCTTAGAATGAAAAAGTGAATAGGTACAATAATTGATTTTAATAGTATGTTATTTTATAAGTTAATTGTATATGTTCTTTTATAAGTTAATTGTATCTATAGCTCTGTTACCTATCACAATCATAATTTTTTTTTTTTTGTATTAATTTCTTCCTTTTTTTTGTCATTTTAGCTGACGAAGGCTACCAATGAGTAGCCGAAACGTCCGAAATATAGATTTTTTTAAAACAAAATCATATTGAGGTTTATTTAGCCGAATCCCAACCATTCCATCTGTACTTATCACCTCGACGGCTAACTATCTAATCATCATGATGAAATATTTTAGTTCTATTACATTCTTACCTCCAAATAGAACCAAAATTGGTCTTAGATTATATGAATGTCACACGTCTGGAACTAGTGTCAACGGAATCAATCGTTTCCGAATACCCAAACTGAAAATTAGTTTGGAAAACTAGGTGTTTCAATGTTTCTCAATATCGCTTTAAAAATGGTTTCATTCGTTTTCCTATTTTAAGGAACATTTAAAACGATTACTGCAAGTATATGAACTCGAAAATGTAAGGGGTCTGATTTTTGTAGACGAACTTTTTGTACCAAATTTGATTAAAATCGTATATATTAATATATATATATATATATATATATATATATATATATATATATATATATATATATATATTTATATATAAACCAGTTTTTCGCTCTGAAACATGAAATTTTCTAGTCGGCACTTCCGGATTGCGTCATGAAGTCAACCTCATAAGCGGGTTTTCTCCCCATGGTTGGAGGAAGGAAACGCGCTTATGTTACATATTTGCGTCAGTAAAAAATGTTCTTATAAGTGATTTGTATTTGTAGATCTACCATATTTGTTTGTTGGTTTGATTATTCTCTTTATTACTTCTGCATTTTTGGTTTGTCTTTTAGCTGACTCAGGCTACCAAAGAGTAGCCGAAACGTCATAAAAACGGATTTTTACAAATATTTTATCGATGTTTTCCTAGCAGATTCCCAACTAATCTCTGACTACTTATCGCCTCGACGGCTAACTATCTATACCTCATTACAAAGTAACTTGGTGTTTTATTTATAAACTTTATTTATTATACTGTAAAGTATATTTTATATTTATTTTTTGGCACATTTACTCCTCAATTATCGCAGTAAAGAGTAATTTTTTCTCATATTTAAAATCTTTTAGCGCGGTTCACCCTCCCGGTGAGGAACCCCGCTTATAAGGTTCACCTCATGACGCAATCCGGAAGTGCCGACTAGAACATTTTAAATTAGCGATATTTGTAAAGGAGTGAATAAATTAATTTATTCGAATGAGATTTAGTTTTGTCGAGTTTCAGCGAATATCGAACCTTAAATTGACCACCGTTTTAAATGTCGGCAAATTTATTTTCGGTATGAAATAAATATACTTGGAAAATCTATGCATAGTAGCGGCCCAATTATAAAATTATTTAAACCTGCACTAGAAGGCCCGGTGGCCGTGAGTGCTAAGGCGTATGCACTCCGTGCCGTGGGTTTGATTCCCACTAGGGGTGGTGGCTTTTCTCTAGAAAAAAGGAAAGGCATCACCCCTATTGTGAAGAACATTGTGGTAACCTATAGATAACCCAGAAATTCTTTGTTAATAATAAATGGACGTTAAAAATTTAAATAAATATTCCTGTACTAATTTTATGCTTAAATATTAATTATTTTCTTGTTTTTTTTTCTATATTAATTTATTTTCTTTCTTTCAGGTAAGTGTGAACTTTAGTGGTGATTATTTTGGAGCTTGGTTTTATTGGTAAGCTATTGACTTTATTCACATACATTAAACTTTTTATTAACAGTATCTCGATAAGTAGATCTTCAAGGGATCCTGAAAAATTGTTCGACTTAGAAAACAAAGATTCGTCGCGTTTATAATTGGACTTTCCTACATGTAAATGGGAAAAATGTACTAACACTAGGAGTCGAAATCATCTACGTTAAGTTTACTCAAATGCGTATTGTTTGTACGTAAGTATGAAGCCAATTGGCATATGTGCTTTTGCAACTGTAAAATAATCGGATCTTTTTTACATTATGGCTACCAGTTACTTTTTATCACGAAATGATTACTTTAAAAGCAATCGTTTTGATTATCATATGATTAGGTAAACAAAATTACAGGTAAATTTAAATGATATAACCCTTAGAAGTTCTGCAATTTCTTACATAGCAAACCCACTTTTTAGCGGCGTTCCTCATGACGCAATCCGGAACTGCCGACTAGAATATTTTACGTTTCAGAACCCCTAGAGAACGAAAATAACGATGGGTCAAATTTGTGTATATATCGTTCCGCTTACATCATGTGCTTGCAAGTACTTGTTTTATAGGTTTCTTCAAGTAGGAAAACGAATGAAACCATGTTTTAGGCGATACCTGTAACCGTTTCTGAGGAAATTGGAAAAATAGTTGTTTAATAAAGGTTTCGGTTTTCATCAAAATCATGGGATTCAGTTGAAACATTTTCTACATGTTCAAATTTCATCCAAATATGTTGAAAGTTTAGTTACGTTCTAACCCTTCCATAACTCCAGGAAGGGTTAGAATAAAATATTTTATTAACAGACGTGAAATGTTATGGGAACTTCGTATATTTTCCTAAAAATCTCGAAAACGGTTGGGAATCTTGGTAAACGGAAGGTTACCATTCGAAAGCTTACTAAATGTTCTACAAAAAAGGTCCTGAATAATGTTTTGATTAGGCGATGTTAATCGGAGAAAAAAGTGCTTAAATCTTTGAAGTAATTGAATTCGTTTATTCGAACGGTTCTGTTTTTATTTCTTGTTAATTTTTAATTGCTTATAGTAGGAGAATGAATTTGAATAAAACAGGATAAGAAAATAAATTTATTGTTAGAAATATAGCTTTCCAAGAGATAGATTCGAAGACTCCTTGTAAATATTTTCAACTGCCTTTTTGCTGTTCGTGTCTTTTTTTTTTTTTTAATTGCATTTATTTGTAGAATTAGTACTACAGTAGAAGAACACAAGAAAATGTGAAACTTTTTGATATATTTTTAAATGCATTTAACTCTGAAATAAGTATAACAAGAGGGGTCTCCCGTGGTCTAGTGGCTAGCGCGCTAGATTCATAAGCGGGAGATGGTGGGTTCGATCCCCACCGGCGCCAGAAATTTTCTCATCTCAAGGATCGCTGAGAAAATTCCTGACTGCACCCTGGACGTCGGCGCTAATGGCCACGATTTGTCGATGCGCCGCAAAAAAAAAAAAAAAAAAAAAAAAAAAAAAAAAAAAAATTATACCAAGAAGGTGCATTGTGTGGGCTGGCCGACCATAAAACCATTTCAGGAAAGACCAAACCAAAATAATAACTTTTTATTTTAACCCCTTCAGTTCCATTGTCCAGCCGGCTGGACATAACTTCTTTACTTTGTATCTCACTGCCTATGGCCGATAGATCTTTACTACTACTTTGGTTTGAAGCTTTATGTACTTTTCTTCCACTTGACATCTAATATAAAATGATTCCATTGGATTTTGAAAGGTTATGTGTAAAATCTTCTCTGCTCCACCACGGGCAGTCATGGATTCTAAAAGTTATTGACTTTTCTTTACATATTTAGTCCAAATGGTTTCTTTTTAGTGAATAAAACTCCTCCGAATTTAATGTACGTGATCTTTTTAAAGGTTGGAAGTTCAGTTTTATCAATAAAGTTTGTAATAAGGTGTCTACGAATTTTTGAAAATCCATGTCCAGTATACTGTACATGGGAAGTCAACCCTCATATTTGATGTAACAATATTTTTTATCTATTTTTCAAATATTTACTGTTATATTTTGTTTTTATGTTGTCAGAATTGTTTTTTTGAGTACCATAATAATCAATAACTTTTTCTGAATGGTATGGGCTAGAAGGCGTCCAAACCATTCAAAAATATCATCTACCCGTTCACATGATTTTCAAAAAATATATTCTTAGTAGTTTTATGTTTTATTTTTTTTTTTAAATAATCAAATATCTTTTTTTGAGACTAGACTGTAAATATTTCAATTTCATTAATTTTCATTATTACTGTGCGCTGACAACAATTTCATGTCTAAAATTCTAATCTATTTTTACAATACCTTATGATATTTGAGCTTTTACAATAATATTTACTAATAATTTTTCAAATTTATTTTTTCTGAATTATTTTATTTTAAATTTGTAATAAATTACTGCTTTAATTATATATTTTTTTAATATTTCGAAATTTTGAATTTCGGTTTTCATCCACAAATCGCATTACTTGAGAAGTTCTCAAGTAATGCGATTTGTGGATCTCAATGAGAACCAATGAGAACATTGGTTCAATGATCTCAATGAGAACATTGGTTCTCAATGAGAACCAATGTCCAGTATACTGGACATTACGTAACTCATGTCAGGTAAACCATAAAATTCTGAAAAACAATCAGGAATCTTCACAAGAGCAATACAAAACTATGGCAGGAAAATAAAGTTTTTTTATCAAGAAATAAAAATTCGGACCTGAAGGGGTTAATCTTCCCAAATGAGACTAGGGATAAGAACGGAACCACGCTAAGAGTCGATCTTCTTTTTTATTACAGTTTAATTTCATATTTTCTTCCTTATTACAAACTACATTTTACATGTGAAAATGGTTTTATTGTGTGCCAACGTTTCGGCTTGAAATTCAAGCCTTCATCAGGGCTGTAAAAACAAGCAGGACAGGGTTAATACTAACATATATATGTATATATATATATATATATATATATATATATATATATACATATATATACAAAAAAGATACAAAAAACAGAAAAACATAATACATAGCTAGAAAAACATTATGCTATAGTTAGAACTTAAATTAGAGGTTTAAAAATTCTGTTTTAAGACCAAAACGGGTTACATGGATGGGAATCCATCCTATCTAAGTTATAGCATAATGTTTTTCCAGCTATGTATTTTGTTCTTCTCTTTTTTGTATCTTTTGTGTATATATATATACGTAAATATATATATATATATATATATATATATATATATATATATTAGTATTAATTCTGTCCTGCTTGTTTTTAGAGCCCTGATGAAGGCCTAAATTAAATGCCGTTGGCACACAATAAAACCATTTTCACATTTGAAATGTAGTTTTATTAAGAAATAACGACCGAACCCTGACAATCCTTACCTTGGAAACAGTTCTTATTTTGGGTAGACGAGTCGTGAAAGACCTTTAGGGCCCTCGATACGGTACCCCCCCCCCCTCGATACGGCCCTCGATACGATACCCCCCCCCTCGATACGGCCCTCGATACGATACCCCCCCCAATCCATCTGAAGACGTTCTTCAATTTTCTAACATTGTTTTACTTTGAGAATTTTTTTAATTTTATTATAAGCCTTTTGCTCGGCTGGATATTTCTTTATTTTGGAGAAAGGATATTGAACAAAACTGCTCCAAAAAGTTGTGATGTGTTTTTTTTTTTTTTAATATTTTCTTTTGCCTTGTCGGATATTTATGGTTATCTCCTTGAATTCTAAATTGGGTTAAGTTTTGTTTGCTATGTTTTAATGTTCCTAAAATATAGAGCAAGGGCAATGTTGAAATTCCTCGTTCCTTGAAATAATGTCTTCTTGGTGTTCTTTTTAGTAGCGTCATAATATTTCAAAAGATACTTCTTTTGTAGGGGTCTCCCGTGGTTTAGTGGCTAGCGCCTTAGATTCATAAGCGGAAGATGGTGGGTTCGATCCCCACCGGCAACAGGAATTTTCTCATCCCATGGCTCGTTGGGAAAATTCCTGGCTGCACCCTGGATGTCGGCACTAATGGCCCATATTTGTAGAAGCGACGTAAAAAAAAACAAAAAAAACAACACTTCTTTTGTCATTTTAAATTTTCGTTGGCTTGGCGATTTACTTCCCCATAATTCCATATTATATATTAACTAGATCGGTAATATACAGGGTGTCCCGATTTTATATGGCAAAACTTCAGGAGCTTGTAGGTGACCAAAAATCTAAGAGAAAAAGTCCTTGAGAGATTTGCTCGTTTTTCCTTCGTTTTGGAGAAAAACGCAAAAGAAGAAACGAAACAAGTTTCCATTTTCGTACTTAATTATTTAAATTTTCAATGGAAAAAAATTGTCATTGCAAATTGTTTCAATTACTTCAAAATTCAATCTCTTGATGCTGATCTAGTTTTCGTGTACGGTTTCTGCACCGGTAATGGTTTAGAAGCGGTGCGAGAGTATGCGCGCCGATTCACAAATAGAAAATTGCTTAATCGACGAGTCTTTTTGTTAACTATTTATTGACAACGTGAGACTGGGTCATTTTATTTATTTACATTTTAAATAATATGGGGTTAGCTCAGTGGTAGAGCACTCGACTAATGAACTGGAGGACCCAGGTTCGAAACCACATCGCACACTTTTATCTTCTAGTTTCGTCGTTCGAGGGTTGTATTTAGGGTCCCAGAACGTCCCTATTCTCACCCAGCGTTAAATTAATAAATAATGGGGTAAAGGGAAAATTAGGTGACAGGAACATAGTACTGACCAAACTAACTCTCTAGTGTGCCGTAAGGTCAAGAATCAGATACCACTACAGTATAATGGGCCCTTGTGGCCTATTATGGGACTGATTTTTTTTTCGTATATATTTTGTTGTGGGAAATCTAGTTCACAAAAACCTGCCTCCTTCATTAGGACGAATGATGCCAAAGGTAGGAAAGGAGAAAGATGAAAACTACCTGCGAAACGACCATGAAGTAGATGTACTACATTCACATTACCTCATGGTCTGGTACGAGGCACCTTTGCTCTTTCTCCATCTCCCTTGACATTAATGCCAAGGAGGCTCCCACCAAACAGCAGGAACATTCAAAGAAAGTCTCCTCAATGATTTGTGTACCGAAGGTATATTAATACCCTTCCCAGCTGTGTATGTAAGATTACCGAAGGTATATGAATACCCTTCCCATCTGTGTATGTAAGAATGTCGAAGGTATATTAATACCCTTCCCAGCTGTGTATGTAAGAGTACCGAAGGTATAATAATAACCTTCCCGTCTGTGTATGTAAGAGTGTCGAAGGTATATTAATACCCTTCCCAGCTGTGTATGTAAGAGTACCGAAGGTATATTAATACCCGTCCCAGCTGTGTATGTAAGAGTACCGAAGGTATATTAATACCCTTCCCATCTGTGTATGTAAGAGTGTCGAAGGTATATTAATACCCTTCCCATCTGTGTATGTAAGAGTGTCGAAGGTATATTAATACCCTTCCCATCTGTGTATGTAAGAGTGTCGAAGGTATATTAATACCCTTCCCATCTGTGTATGTAAGAGTGTCGAAGGTATATTAATACCCTTCCCATCAGTGTATGTAAGATTACCGAAGGTATATTAATACCCTTCCCATCTGTGTATGTAAGAGTACCGAAGGTATATTAATACCCTTCCCATCTGTGTATGTAAGAGTGTCGAAGGTATATTAATACCCTTCCCATCGGTGTATGTAAGAGTGTCGAAGGTATATTAATACCCTTCCCATCTGTGTATGTGAGAGTGTCGAAGGTATATTAATACCCTTCCCATCTGTGTATGTAAGAGTACCGAAGGTATATTAATACCCTTCCCATCTGTGTATGTAAGAGTGTCGAAGGTATATTAATACCCTTCCCATCGGTGTATGTAAGAGTGTCGAAGGTATATTAATACCCTTCCCATCTATGTATGTGAGAGTGTCGAAGGTATATTAATACCCTTCCCATCTGTATATGTAAGAGTGTCGAAGGTATATTAATACCCTTCCCATCTGTGTATGTGAGAGTGTCGAAGGTATATTAATACCCTTCCCATCGGTGTATGTAAGAGTGTCGAAGGTATATTAATACCCTTCCCATCTGTGTATGTGAGAGTGTCGAAAGTATATTAATACCCTTCCCATCTATGTATGTGAGAGTGTCGAAGGTATATTAATACCCTTCCCATCTGTGTATGTAAGAGTGTCGAAGGTATATTAATACCCTTCCCATCTGTGTATGTGAGAGTGTCGAAAGTATATTAATACCCTTCCCATCTGTGTATGTAAGAGTGTCGAAGGTATATTAATACCCTTCCCAGATTTGTATGTAAGATTACCGAAGGTATATTAATACCCTTCCCATCTGTGTATGTGAGAGTATCGAAGGTATATTAATACCCTTCCCAGCTGTGTATGTAAGAGTGTCGAAGGTATATTAATACCCTTCCCATCTGTGTATGTAAGAGTGTCGAAGGTATATTAATACCCTTCCCAGCTGTGTATGTAAGAGTACCGAAGGTATATTAATACCCTTCCCATCTGTGTATGTAAGAGTGTCGAAGGTATATTAATACCCTTCCCAGCTGTGTATGTAAGAGTACCGAAGGTATATTAATACCCTTCCCGTCTGTGTATGTAAGAGTACCGAAGGTATATTAATACCCTTCCCGTCTGTGTATGTAAGAGTACCGAAGGTATATTAATACCCTTCCCATCTGTGTATGTAAGAGTGTCGAAGGTATATTAATACCCTTCCCAGCTGTGTATGTAAGAGTGTCGAAGGTATATTAATACCCTTCCCGTCTGTGTATGTAAGAGTACCGAAGGTATATTAATACCCTTCCCGTCTGTGTATGTATGAGTACCGAAGGTATATTAATACCCTTCTCAGCTGTGTATGTAAGAGTACCGAAGGTATATTAATACCCTTCCCATCTGTGTATGTAAGAGTGTCGAAGGTATATTAATACCCTTCCCAGCTGTGTATGTAAGAGTACCGAAGGTATATTAATACCCTTCCCAGCTGTGTATGTAAGAGTACCGAAGGTATATTAATACCCTTCCCATCTGTGTATGTAAGAGTACCGAAGGTATGTTAATACCCTTGCCAGCTGTGTATGTAAGAGTACCGAAGGTATATTAATACCCTTCCCAGCTGTGTATGTAAGAGTACCGAAGGTATATTAATACCCTTCCCAGCTGTGTATGTAAGAGTGTCGAAGGTATATTAATACCCTTCCCATCTGTGTATGTAAGAGTACCGAAGGTATATTAATACCCTTCCCATCTGTGTATGTAAGAGTACCGAAGGTATATTAATACCCTTCCGTACGTATATGCACAATGTAGTTAAAAAAATAGTATCCCTTTTTCTTTTGTACTACATTATTCTTGGGTCGTCCGACATGTTGCTGGCTCACTCACCACTCATATTAAGACTCTTAACAATTGGAGGGTATGGAATATTAACATTCTTAGCCAAGTAGAACCCAACTACCTAAATTCTGAGGAAAGTGCTTAGTTATGCAGCTTCTGCGTGGCAGACTCTTATGGTTGAACGTTTTCACGAAATATCGATACAAAGCATATTTGCTTCTGTACCAAGGTTTCCTATTTACACTAGGGATACAAATTGGAACTCGCTGAGATGACGGAGTTTCTGCGAGTCGGTGTTTTTAATTTATAAAAAGGAAAGAAAAACTAATAATGCAACAAAGGTTTTAAAATTGATAATTACCCGGTGATAAAATTCCATTACACAACTATAGAAGCTGAGGCTATAAAATGAAGGCGGTAATAGGTCTGCCTATTCATGCAATCCATATAGTATACGAGTCGTTATGACATTCCTTTATGACAATTTACTTTTAATGTTATTACACAATTTACTGGCTTTGTTACCGAGACGTAAATATAATTTAATATTGCACTACAAAGACACGTTTCTTACATTGGCTAGGATCTAGCTATTGCGGTTACACTCATGAATGTTAGCAAAATATCTTCAATTATTAATGGATTCTACCTTACTACTACTACTACTTCTAGAGTAAATACGGGCGATAGGCGATCTGTTTTTTTTTAACGATATTTTATTTTTTTTTTATCGATCTTCAAGATGCGATCTTTTAATTAATTGATTTATCTAGAATCTTTTCAAATTTTATTCAGGCTTTATGGTTATATATTTCAGTGATATACCGTTATCATTATGAAGTTCTGAAACGAGGGGAGGGGATGTTTTGGGAAAAAACCCTGCCACGTAAACAAACCCATTGGCGGCCGTGGTGGTTGGCCACACCTATCATAAACATAGGCGTATATAGAAAATAATTTCGGAGGGGGCTGGGAAAATCGAAGGGAGGAAGTGGTAATAACACACCTTTGAATAGGCCAAAGTCATAAGACAGATAGCTATCTCATTAAAAAGGAACCTCCATCTCAATGTGAACCATGCTCTCAAGTTATAACTACTAACTAATATATATATATATATATATATATATATATATATATATATATATATATATATATATTTAGGGGCGACGTTAGCTCTGTGGTAGAGCACACAAAAAATGAACTGGAGGACCTAGGTTCAAAACCCGAGCGCGCACTAAAGGTCTTCCAGTGTCGTCGTTCGAGGGTTGGATTTGGGGTCCCAGATCGTCCCTAGGCTCACCCAGTTTTCAATTAATTAATGGGTGCCTGCAAAGGGAAAAATCAAGCGGCCGGAGCATAGTACCACACAATCTCCCTAGTGTGCCGTATGGTCAAGAATCAGATACCTCTACAGTATCTGCCCCTCTGGGCCCTAGTGACCTGTTACGGGACTGATTTATATATATATATATATATATATATATATATATATATATATATATATATATATATATATATGTATATATATATATATTTATATATATATATATATATATACATTTTTTTCGCTCGAGTCTAGGCAGGTGTTGGAAGCGAACATAAACGTTTTAACGAGTCGAGAGCTGTTAATGGGTCGACGGCTTCACTGGGCTTCACTACTGTTTTTCGCTCGAATCTAGGCAGGTGTTGGAAGCGAACATAAACGTTTTAACGAGTCGAGAGCTGTTAATGGGTCGACGGCTTCACTGGGCTTCACTACTGTTTTTCCCTCGAGTCTAGGCAGGTGTTGGAAGCGAACATAAACGTTTTAACGAGTCGAGAGCTGTTAATGGGTCGACGGCTTCACTGGGCTTCACTACTGTTTTTCGCTCGAGTCTAGGCAGGTGTTGGAAGCGAACATAAACGTTTTAACGAGTCGAGAGCTGTTAATGGGTCGACGGCTTCACTGGGCTTCACTACTGTTTTTCGCTCGAGTCTAGGCAGGTGTTGGAAGCGAACATAAACGTTTTAACGAGTCGAGAGCTGTTAATGGGTCGACGGCTTCACTGGGCTTCGCTACTGTTTTCCCTCGAGTCTAGGCAGGTGTTGGAAGCGAACATAAACGTTTTAACGAGTCGAGAGCTGTTAATGGGTCGACGGCTTCACTGGGCTTCACTACTGTTTTTCGCTCGAGTCTAGGCAGGTGTTGGAAGCGAACATAAACGTTTTAACGAGTCGAGAGTTGTTAATGGGTCGACGGCTTCACTGGGCTTCGCTACTGTTTTTCGCTCGAGTCTAGGCAGGTGTTGGAAGCGAACATAAACGTTTTAACGAGTCGAGAGTTGTTAATGGGTCGACGGCTTCATTGGGCTTCACTACTGTTTTTCCCTCGAGTCTAGGCAGGTGTTGGAAGCGAACATAAACGTTTTAACGAGTCGAGAGCTGTTAATGGGTCGACGGCTTCACTGGGCTTCACTACTGTTTTTCGCTCGAGTCTAGGCAGGTGTTGGAAGCGAACATAAACGTTTTAACGAGTCGAGAGCTGTTAATGGGTCGACGGCTTCACTGGGCTTCACTACTGTTTTTCGCTCGAGTCTAGGCAGGTGTTGGAAGCGATCATAAACGTTTTAACGAGTCGAGAGCTGTTAATGGGTCGACGGCTTCACTGGGCTTCGCTACTGTTTTCCCTCGAGTCTAGGCAGGTGTTGGAAGCGAACATAAACGTTTTAACGAGTCGAGAGCTGTTAATGGGTCGACGGCTTCACTGGGCTTCACTACTGTTTTTCGCTCGAGTCTAGGCAGGTGTTGGAAGCGAACATAAACGTTTTAACGAGTCGAGAGTTGTTAATGGGTCGACGGCTTCACTGGGCTTCGCTACTGTTTTTCGCTCGAGTCTAGGCAGGTGTTGGAAGCGAACATAAACGTTTTAACGAGTCGAGAGTTGTTAATGGGTCGACGGCTTCATTGGGCTTCACTACTGTTTTTTGCTTGTCGTATCCTCTCCAAGTGTGGGGGCTACCGGACCTGGTAACACAGAGTATGGCATGGCTCCATCTTATGGTAAGCATACATCTTCTCTTACAGAGTAGGGCATTATTCAATACATTCTTTATTCAATAAGAATATATTCATTGATTAAGTTATTCATCCACTGATTTTTTGTTTATTCTACGAATAACAGGATCGGCTCGTTACACTATAAAATTTTAATGAATAAGATTTTATTCATTTATTCAGTTATGGATTAACTGATATTATTTTTAAATTAATGAATAATATATTTTAGTTATAGTTCATTCATTATATCTATTCGTTCAAAACAATGTGGCTTATAGGAAAAAGTCATGGAAAATTATTCTTTTTTGACCAGTATTGATGTACTAAGTACATTGTACTCAAAACATGTTTTGTAAACATTTCCTTTATTTAAAAGAAATAATAAATGAGACAGTTTTTTTTTCAACCACCAAGCGGTCATTAAACTCATGGTTGAAAAGCTATTTAAGCTGCTGTAAAAGTAATTAATGCACTGGAGTTTTTAATTTTAACATTCGCGAATAATGCAGCAATTTTTTAATAATAAATTTCTTATGTATTTCGACACGGTGAATCCGAATCCGTTTCACCCCAGCACGTCAGGATTAAGAGCATTTGAAGGTCAAAGTTCGTATGAAGTCGTTAAAGAAGAAATAACTAGAGCTTCCATGGTTTTGAGGGTCGCTGAATTCGAATCCGAGATCTGTTTCACCCCAGCACGTCAGGATTAAGAGCATTTGAAGGTCAAAGTTCGTATGAAGTCGTTAAAGAAGAAATAACTAGAGCTTCCATGGTTTTGAGGGTCGCTGAATTCGAATCCGTTTCACCCCAGCACGTCAGGATTAAGAGCATTTGAAGGTCAAAGTTCGTATGAAGTCGTTAAAGAAGAAATAACTAGAGCTTCCATGGTTTTGAGGGTCGCTGAATTCGAATCCGAATCCGTTTCACCCCAGCACGTCAGGATTAAGAGCATTTGAAGGTCAAATTTCGTATGATGACGTTTAAGAAGAAATAACTAGAGCTTCCATGGTTTTGAGGGTCGCTGAATTCGAATCCGAGATCTGTTTCACCCTATCGGCACAAAATCAAGGTCATTTCAAGGCCATATATGTCTATTTTGAAACAAATGAATTTTTGACTCCATTATTTTCCGAAAATACATCTTGTCCTGCAGAGGATGGCATTATTCAATAAATGTTTTTTTTTAATTATCATTCAAATCATTTTTATTGAATAAGAATTTATTCATTGATTAAGTTATTCATCCACTGATTTTTTGTTTACTCTATGAATAACAGAGTTTGTTTGTTATTAAAAAACAATTTTATTGAATAACATTTTATTGGACTTTTAGAATAAATCACTTGTATTTAACGAAGCATTGCAGTCAAATAAATCAATTTTATTTAATAAAATTTTTCATTCGAATAATTCACTTTATTAAATAAAAAATTCATTCAAATGAATTATTTTTATTCAATAAAAATTGTCATTCAATAAATCATTGTTATTCAATACTGAATAGAAATAAAAAGTTACGGTATTATTTGAATGACTGAATAATGAATGAAAAATTATTCGTCATTCAGAATGAAATATCAAATTTGTTCATTATCTGATCTACAACTTTTCATCTTTTACAATCTCAACTATCTTTGACAATGCTCGAAATAACGATTTTTCTGAAAATCCGACGTTTTCTCTTATCCGAATCCCAACCTTTTTATCACTTCTTATCTCCTCAACAGCTAATTCTCCGCATCTCATTCTGTATATTCCTTGTACCGGTTCTCTTTCTGAGGAATGTGCTATGGTTACACTGCTCCTCAGGACTCATTATATATTTCAAACATGTTTCGATCTTTTTTTCGGATTAGATTTTCTAATTGGTGTGTGTTTATGATTGTGCATTAATGACCGATTGAAGGATCCGAGCATGGTTGAGGTCATCAGTCTTGCGGACATGATTTTCCTAATGCTGACTCTGTCAACAGATCTTATTTATTTCCTCGCTCCTGATTAGGCACATCATCTCTCGGGCTAGAAGGCAAATTACATTAACGCCTAATCAACATGGTGAAAAAAATGTGCAAGATAGCTAGTTGTACGAAAAAGAAAATTATGTCACTCACCACATAGAGTCGGTGAGATAGTCAGTTCGGTACTTTTTTTGGAAATTTTTGAATGGCGTAAATTGAGTAGAATTTAACATTTTAATGAATGAGAAGGCCGGGAATATTTGGGATTCGATTAAGAACAACAATCAGTTTTTTTTTTTTATAAAAATCTAAATATGGAACGTTCTGGAATGCTGTTTGGCAGCGTTCTTCCCCTAAACAAAAACCCAAACAAGTACAGAGTTTAGTCAAAAAATCCGTCACGCGGGAGCTGCACAACTAAGCACTTTCCTCAGAATTTGCTTGAAATAACCTATATAAATAAAATAAAAACATGAATAGTTCTTTCCTTTTACTTTTGTAATGAGCAACTGTTCATTTTAATTTGCTTCCAGAGGTTTTTTTTATACGTGGTACTACACTACTTAATAAATACACAAAAATTTCACGTTTTCGTCTTTTGATCTGACTCAGGAACGGAATACAGCCCACCACGAGGTAGAAAGCGCTCCTAGCGGCTGCTTTGCCAACCTACGTCTGGCGGGCTAATTCTATTGAAACCTAATACGAAGTAAACCCCCTTTCCGATAGACCGATTTAGCTCATTTTTATAACACTTCTTTCTTATGAGATACCCACGATGTATACCGCATTTCGTTTCAATATTAGCAATTTGGATCCGGAGTAACCCCCTCATAATGAGCCGATTTAGTTTATTTTTACAATCCATTTTTCTCTGTAGATTACCACTACGAATATTGAGTTTCGTTGAAATATAACAAAAATTACGGCTGGTAGTAGCAAATTGGTAATGTGGGTCCGGGGTAAATCCCCCTTCTAATGAATCAATTCAGTTTATTTTTACAAAGTATATTTATTTTTAGATGACCACAACGAATACCGAGTTGCGTTGAAATATAACAAAATCTCGGCTGGTATGGTCAAATTAGTGTTTAGGGTCCGGGGTAATCTCCCCTCTCGGTGGGCCGATTTTGGTGATTAACGAACTCGATCAATCGTTTGGTAAGGGGACGCTATACACCATGATTTGTGACGAAAAACAAAAGCTCTGGCGTCTATCGTGTTAACAGAGACACGAAAACACACACACTCACATATATGTATATAAAGGACGTTGGGGACTCTAAACCTTTTGACTACTTTGAGTGAGTGAGATTTAGACTTTTGATACTTTTCTTTGGCAATAGAATAGAAGAATAAAGAACTTTGGGGACTCCAAACATTGAGAGTGTAACCTTTGGATTGCTTTTGGAATTGTTGTATAACAAAGTAGAACCTAACTACTCCACGCTTAATGAGTTGGTACTTTGGGCACTTTTCTTTGGCAACAGAATAGAAGAATAAAGAACTTTGGGACTCCAAACCTTGAGAGTGTAACCTTTGGACGATTGCTTTTGGAATTGTAGTATAACAAAGAAGAACCCAACTACTCCACGCTTAATGAGTTGGTACTTTGGGTACTTTTCTTTAGCAGTAGAATAGAAGAATAAAGAACTTTCGGGTCTCCAAACCTTGAGAGTGTAACCTTTGGATGGATTCCTTCGGAATATGATCCCAGCTCTCCGAGCTTTGAAAGGCAAGCCTTCAGATAATTTCCTTAAGAATTACAGTGGAAAAATAATTGACTCGATGTCACAAAGCCTTGAAAGTCATTTCTAATTATAAAACATCATTTATATACAAATAAAGGTTAAAGGCCAGCCAGCTGCTCTGAATCCAGAAGAATACAAAGCTTAAAGGCCAGCCAGCTGCTCTGAATCCAGAAGAATACAAAGCTTAAATAAATAAATATAAAAATTATATATGCTTTTATTTTTATTTAGCTTATGCTAAATTTATATATTTAATTTTGAAGGTGATCATTTTGGTATCTAGTAGGTAGGAATAGTGATGGGCGATTTTCAAAAATGAATCGATCTTCTGAATCTAAATGAAAACACCAATCCACAAAAAGTCCGTCTCGCAGGAACTGCATCATCTTAGCGCGGTTCTGTTCTTATCCCTAGTCTAATTTGGAACGATTAAAATAGAAGCAGTTATTATTTTGGTTCCACCAGTCTTGAAAGGTCTTGATTTAAGACCTTACTTGGAAGGGTCGGCTAACACTAGAAACGGTCCCGCTTGTTACAGGGTCTTGGAATCTTGGAACTCTATATTTATAACAATAAATTGTTTTTGTTATTTTACTTAACCTGTTTTATTGTCAAATACATTATCCAACTATAAGCAATTAAAAAATAACAAGGAATAAAACAGACAAAAAGAACCGTTCGAATAAACGAAATCAAATACTTTAAAGTTTTAAGCACTTATTTCTCCGATTGACATCGCCTAATTAAAACTTTCTTCAGAACCTTTTTTGTAGAGCATTTAGTAAGCTTTCGAATGGTAATCTTCCGCTTCCCAAGATTGTCAACGGTTTTCGAGATACTAACGAAAGTATACAAAGTTACCAAAACTTTTCTTGTCTGTTAATAAAATATTTTATTCTAACCCTTCCTTTACTCCAAACGTAACCAAAATTTCAACATATTAGTTTTAATGAAATTAGAACATGCAGAAAATGTTTCAACTGAATCCCATTATTCTAAGTACCCAAACCAAAAACGGTATTCAAAATTTTTTTCCGATTTTCTCGAAAACGGTTAAAGCTATCGCCTTGAAAATGGTTTCATTCGTTTTCCTAACCCAAGAAGCCTATAAAACGAGTACCTACAAGCTTATGAACTCAAAAACGTAACCGTTACGATTTTTTTTGCGCGAATTTCGCCCCAAACGCCATCTTCCAGTGGGCGGATTCTGCTGGTTAACGAACTTGACCTTTCAAATTCGTCGACGGATTTTTGTACCAAATTTCATCACAATCGGACCATTAGGGAAGCCAGAAATGAGCGAACAGACAAATATATGTATATATACACAAATTTGAACCACCGTTATTTTCGGTCTCTAGGGGTTCTGAAAGGCGAAATTTTCTAGTCGGCACTTCCGGATTGTTTCATGAGATCAACCTTATAAGCGGGGTTCCTCCCTATGAAGGGAGGGAGGAACCGCGCTAAAACGATCGTCGAGCTCAGATCGATTCAAAAGTTCGATCTTCTAGGCTCAGAAGATCGATCTGCGATATGGATCGATTTCACGATTACTTACAATTACCTACGAAATTTCTATTTCATTTCGATTCTAATCGATTCACCCATCGGAGAATCGCCCATCACTACTTGAAATGACCTGCAGCATAATAAGTCTAAGTATATCTTCTTAACTGCGGAACGTGACAGGAAAACTCCATGATCATAACTGTCTATCACTCAGAGTAGGGGTATTATTCAATACATTTTTTATTCAATAATCATTCAAATTCAATTTTTTATCGAATAACAATTTATTCATTGAATAAATTATTCAAACCACTGATTTATTTTTTATTCGATGAATAACAGAGTGGACCCATCATTCAAAAACTTTTTATTGAATAAGAATTTATTGACTGATTTTATATATATATATATATTGCCTTTCCATATTCTAAATTTCATAGCCCAATTAAGAACCTAAAGCAACATTAATATTAAATTCGCAATTAAAAACATTACATCAACCCGAAATTACTTAGTTCCCTCTGCGAAGAAACTGCACCAGATTTCCACCATATTATATATATATAAGTGCCTTTTTTTGGGAATTTCAGATGAGGAATACATGCAAATGAAAAAGTATTTTTACATAAACTACCTGACGCATCGAAACCCGGTTTGCACGCTTCTTCCTTGTTTTGTTAGTATATTTTGAAAATATAATGCAAAATATAGGTAAAGAGGAAACCCTTCCCTTCAAAGGCCTATTTGAGCCCTTGAAAGTGTCACTTTCTCATTTCCACCATTTTATAGATCTCGACGAGAACTACAACTTTGCTCCTATGAAAAATGTTAATATCTCCAACCGTTTAGTAGTTATTTCTCTTGTGGCCCGCATACCTGGGCCACCCTGTATATATATATAATTTAACGAGTGTAAGTTTCAGTATCTATTAGATAGACGTTTGAAGATATTTTTCAAATTTTTTTCAGAAGTGTAACCTGAATTGCTAAATTTGAGATAATGATGAAATTCTCACAATCCACGTTTCTATAATGTGAATAACAAATATTACTGGTTATTTTGACTAGAATTGAATAAATACGCCTAATTATGTAACCGTTTGTGGCAAACTATTGCTAATTGAGAGTTAAATTTTGCCTTTTAACTTTGTAGGTATTAATTGTGAATGTTGTCGGTGCAAAGTTGGCATACTTTCCGAATCTAGGCGCTCCTGAAGAGAAAGTGACTTCTCTAACATGGAAATGTGGGTCAAGGAATCCATACGGGGTTGGCCACCAAATATCCTCGGCAAATTCTATTCAACAAAATATTTCACCAATTAACTGAGTTATATTCATAATTTATTAAAAAGAAAGTCCGACTCTTTCTGGTTTTGAGGAAAATTTCAAAGGAAGATGTTGAAAAATCCTTATTCTTTTTTGAAGGTATGATTCTATCCTTGTAGGAAGGAAACGCGCTTATGAGGCCATATAAGATATCCCATGAGGGCATATAAGATATCCCATGAAGGAACACAGAGGTGCCGATAAGAAATCACCAAGGTTCAAGCCCCATACGTCACAAATAAATTGGTTGCTCTAATTGGTTTATTTACATATATAAACAAACACCCGTCTAACCAAAAACTAAATTTCAGTTATTTGATTCAGGGCATTTGAAGGTTAAATTTCATATGAAGTCGTTTAAGAAGAAATAACTAGAGCTTCCATGGTTATGAAGGTCGCTGAATTCGAATCCGAGGTCTGTTTCACCCCATCGGCGCAAAATCAAGGTCATTTCAAGGCATATATATGTCTATTTTGCAAAAAATAAATTTTTGACTGCAGATTATTTTTTTGGAAAATAAACACATTTGTCCTTGAAATGACCTTGCTTTTCCGCCAGTTGGGTGAAACAGACATCGGATTCGAATTCAGCGACCCTCAGAACCATGGAAGCTCTAGTTATTTCTTCTTAAACGACTTCATACGAAATTGTAACTTCAAATGGTCTTAAACCTGACGTGCTGGGGTGAAACAGACCCCGGAGCGCGTCGAAATACATAAGAATATATTTATGGTGTCTTTAGAAGAAAAAAAAAACTTTTTTTATTTTGTGTGCTTGTGTAATGAATTCAATTCATGAGGTGGAAGGTTATATTGAATTAAGTCAATCTTTAATATTTTTTGCAGCACAAATTTTTACTTTACGAGAATCAAAGAGATGCCCAGCTACCAAATATAATTAGTGAAATTCTAGCGGACCATCCCAACCAAATCCTTAAGCTTTTTGAATTTTTAAGCTCCACAGATCTAATAAATAAAATTTAAAACTAGCTAACACTAAAACCCACCACCAAATCTGCCGTGTTGAAAAAATTATTCTAAATGAGTTACAAAAATAAAGACAACTAACACCGAGAAAAGCTATAAATAAGCAAACAATTTATTATTAAACAATTGCTGCATTATTCGCGAATCTTAAAATTAAAGACTCCAGCACATTAATTACTATTACATCAGCTTAAATAGCTCTTTAACCATGAGTTTAATGACTGCTTGGTGGTTGACAACACAAAACAAAAAATTTCACATTTATTTTTTCTTTTAAATAAAGGAAATCATTACAGAACATGTTTTGAGAACAGTGTACTTAGTACATCAATACTGGTCAAAAAAGGATAATTGACCTACTTTTTTTTCCCATGAACCATATTTTTTTAAATTTATAGATATTATGAATGAAGAATTAAAAATAATTAATTATTCATTAAATATTAAATAAAAATCAGTCAATGAATAACTAAATAAATGAATAAATTCTTATTCAATAATGCCCAACTCTGTAAGAGAAGATGTATACTTACAATAAGATGGAGACATGCCCTACTCTGTAAGAGAAGATGTATACTTACAATAAGATGGAGACATGCCCTACTCTGTAAGAGAAGATGTATACTTACAATAAGATGGAGACATGCCCTACTCTGTAAGAGAAGATGTATACTTACAATAAGATGGAGACATGCCCTACTCTGTAAGAGAAGATGTATACTTACAATAAGATGGAGACATGCCCTACTCTGTAAGAGAAGATGTATACTTACAATAAGACGGAGACATGCCCTACTCTGTAAGAGAAGATGTATACTTACAATAAGATGGAGACATGCCCTACTCTGTAAGAGAAGATGTATACTTACAATAAGATGGAGACATGCCCTACTCTGTAAGAGAAGATGTATACTTACAATAAGATGGAGACATGCCCTACTCTGTAAGAGAAGATGTATACTTACAATAAGATGGAGACATGCCCTACTCTGTAAGAGAAGATGTATACTTACAATAAGATGGAGACATGCCCTACTCTGTAAGAGAAGATGTATACTTACAATAAGATGGAGACATGCCCTACTCTGTAAGAGAAGATGTATGCTTACAATAAGATGGAGACATGCCCTACTCTGTAAGAGAAGATGTATACTTACAATAAGATGGAGACATGCCATACTCTGTGTTACAGCTCCGGTTGCCCCCACACTTGGAAAGGATTCGACAAGCAAAAAACAGTAGCGAAGCCCAGTGAAGCCGTCGACCCATTAACAGCTCTCGACTCGTTAAAACGTTTATGTTCGCTTCCAACACCTGCCTAGACTCGAGCGAAAAAAAAAGGAAGGTTTAAAAAATTATCGTTCGGAATAAATTTACGACTCTATCGAGTTAAACTAAATTTGGACGAATGGTTTCAAAATAGAGATCAAAATTTAAGGGGGGGGGGGTCTCCCCGTGGTCTAGTGGCTAACGCCTTAGTTTTCCTTGCGGGGGATGATGGGTTCGATTCCCACCGGTGGAAGGAATTTTCTAATCTCACGGCTCGTTGAGCCATGTGCGCAAAAAAAAAAAAAAAAGAAAAGAAAAAAAAAAAATCGCAAGACACTAGACAAGATGAGGCGGTTCTGTTGAGAAAAAGAATTGGATATACCACCATATATATATATACACAACCTTCATGAGGTGATAGTTTTGCTCAAAACCAAATTTGTAAACCCATATTGCCTTATCCAAAACATCTCTGTTTATTAAGCACCACAAAAAGGTATAATAGTCAGGTAAAATGTTTATAATTCTTAGAAAAAAAACTTGTGATCCTCAAGAAAAATGTGTATAAGAAAAGTGAGTTAAGTGCAACTTAAATTACCTCCCGCTTATCTGTTTGCACACTTATTTTCAAGAATTATAAACATTTTACGGGACTATCATACCTTTTTGTGTAGATTCATAAACAGTTTTTAGTACAACTTGCAGGAATAGCTACTAATATTTTTTTTCTTAAAGAGATAGAGTTGAAGTTACAGGTTTTAGGGAAAAATCATGTAAATTTTAGTTATTGGGTCGTACCATCCGTTGTCCAGTAAAAATTTGATATTTTTATTTAATTAATAGTTGATTCTGAATCTCCCTAATACAAAAACAATATAAAATATCTGCTCAAATGCTAGAAATAAAGAAATAATACCCAAAACCGAAGCAACAGTGGCTTTTTTTAAAAAGCCTAAAATATTAAATATCTTGAAAATCGGATAACTTTTGGATAAGGCAATATGGGCCTAAAATTGTTTCTTATGGCCAAAACTATTCTAGAATTAGTTTGTTTGTGTGGTATAGAGGTACACACGTGTTATTGTTATTTTTTGTTTTATACCAAATAAAGAAAATTAAAAAAAAAATAAATAAAAAACTATTACCTCCCGAAGGATGTGGGTCGACTTACCAGTAACCCTAAATATACATTACTGATCCACGGATTCCGAAACTTCAAATTTTGTAATCGGCTCTACCAGATTGGGTTATGAGCTCTACCTCATAAGCGAGTTCCCTCCTTATGGAGGCGAGCGGAAAAGTGCTGATATTAACCAAATTACGATAACTGCGTTACGGCGCATGTATTTTTCTATTGGTGCAATTAGTTAAATAATTTAAAAAAAAAACAAAAAAAAAAAAAAAAACCTATTCCAATGAAACCTTAAAGAAAAGTGCTACTTTTGGAGCCATTATGCACCGACAACCTACAGTAAAATCCTCTATTACAAACAACCCAATTAGTTTCTCATCTGACTTGTCATGTTTTAATGACAAATTCCTTTCACTGCTAAATGAATTTAAAAAACAACAAGCAATAAAAACTTGAGATAAACAATCTCTTTATTTTTCTTAATGAACATTCTGAAGTGAATGCATAACTTGAATACTCATTTCACTGTTCAATGCATTTAAAAAAAAAACAACTAATTAAAAAGTGAGGTAAATAGACAAAAAAATACGTTCTAAAGAACTAAACCAACAGGAGCACAGGAATAGATATTCATACAGCAACCTCGAATATCACTCAGCAACTATCCCTAACAACAAAACTTTTTTTTTTTTTTTTTTTTTTTTTTTTTTTTTTTTTTTTTTTTTTACGGCGCATCTACATCTAGGTCATTAGCGCCGACATCCAGGGTGCAGCGAGGAATTTTACCAGCGAGCCGTGGGATGATAAAATTCCTGCCGGAGGTAAACAACAACAAAAATTTGTTTATAATTTTACTTAGGAAGCCCGGTGGCCGTGAGTGTTAAGGCGGGAGCACTTAACACTCTCTGCCAAGGGTCGTTGGTTCGATTCCCACTAGGCGTGGTTCGTTAACCAGCAAAATCGGCCCACCGGAACATGGTTTTTGGAGCAAAACTCACGTTTTCAATTGGAAAAATAGTTGTTGAATAGAGTTTTTGGTTTGGGTACTTAGAATAATGGGATTCAGTTAAAATATTTTCTGCAAGTTTGAAATTCATATTAACAAATCTGTTTAAATTTTGGTTACGTTTGGACTTAAGGAAGAAGTAGAATACAATATTTTATTAATAGACATGAAAAGTTTACGAAACTTTGTGTATTTTCCTTAGTATCTCGAAAACGGTTTAGAAATCGTGGTAAATTGAATGTGTCTATTCAAAAGCTTACTACATTTTCTACAAAAAATGTTCTGAGGGAATTTTCGATGGAACAATCTCATTTTGAGAAATAACTCCTCAAATCTTTGAAGTAGTTGGTTTATTTTATTTGAACGGTTCTTTTTTGCCTGTTATCCTTAGTTTTTTATTGCTTGTAATTTTTTTTTTATTGATTATAGAACAAAAATGTATTTGGCAATAAAACAGGATACGTAAAATTAGAAACAATATTTCGTTTTTAGACAAAGTTATTTCCAAGCGGATTGGCGTGTGTGAATTTTTGTCTCGGTTTATCTCATTTTTTAATTAGGTTTTTTCCTCTGTTTGTCTTAGTTTTTAATTAGTTGATGTTATTTTAATTGATTTTTGTTCCTTAAAACATGAGAAGAATGTTAGTGTTTTGAATTGAGCCTTGCTCGATGGCTGAGGGAGTCTCAGATCTTTACCTGTCGGAGCCTTGTAGGGTTTATTGCAATTCATTAATCGGAGTTTTATAAATAGATGTAGTGAATCTAATGAAACAAATTCCAATGCTACAACCGTTCCCGTGGAAACTGGGCAAAACTTGATTTATTTTGATATTTTCGGATATATCACTATATATCTCGAAAATGGTGGAAAGTCCTAGTAAATATAAAGTATCCATTCGGAAGCTTATTAACTTACTTACTAATACGGTTCTTATGAGATTTTTTATAGAGGGATCTTATACGGAGAAATCGGGGCTTAAGGGGAGCAATTTTCGGTTATGATCAGTTTCCTGTTGTGGCGCCTAAGATCTTTCTTGGTTTTGGGATTTCATTTCACGAAACGGTATTGGGAATATTTCACGAAATTTTAGGACGAAACATTAACTGTTTCTATTCTAAGCTTTCCAGGCGACACTAGGGATAGAAAATTAAACACGTCCAGATGACGCAGTTCCTGCACGTCAGTCTTTTTTTATTCCTAATGAAGGAGTTAACGCGCTAATGAAGCATCGAAAAAAGAGGAGTCATAGGAATTAAGGGGGGGGGGGGATTCTTCGTTCCTCGACAGCTTCTTATGAGAGATTAATTAAAGTTTTAAGGAGCATAAAATGAAGTCGGTGTTAAATCTAGGCTTCAATTAGACGAAAATATGCAATAAAAGGTTTTACATCGGCTTTAAGTTTAATTTCGTCATTTTATTACTTTCCCCTCCAATCGTCTCGAGTAATTTGCAAGAGGTGCAACATTTCTAACACTAATAGGTTTGCGGCCATCAGCTATTTTACTTTCGGCGTTTTTAGTTCGGTCTGTTTAACGTGGATTGCTAATGGTCAGTGGTCTTTCTTTCCTAAAACAGGCTCGACACGATCAGCCAGGCCTGTCAGTTAGACCTGAACAGTCCGCCTGACTGTGTGTAGCCTGCTTAAGGAATGTAGTTATTGCGGTACTCTTGGAAGAGTATTCCTCCTACTATCGTGATCTGTGGGTTCTGAAACGCGGGAGGAAATTCGCTAAAACGTGTACTTGGAAGTGTATTAACCCATTCGAGACCGATGGCACGCCAGGTGTACAAACGATTTCCGAGGCATTAAGGCGGCCTGCCCACCGTGTGTACAAAAGTTTTCCTTCGCGTTGGAAAACGAATGAAACCATTTTTAAGGCGATATCTGTAACCGTTTTCGTGAAAATTGGAAAAGTAGTTGTTGTATGAAGTTTTTGGTTTGGGTACTAAGAATCATGGGATTCAGTTGAAATATTTTCTGCATGTTCGAAATTTATCGAAACTAAATTGTTTAAAGTTTGGTTGAGTTTGGAGTTACGGAAGCATTTAAAAAAAAAAATAATAATAATAATAGACATGAAAAGTTTTGGGAACTTTGTATAATTTCCTTAATGTCTTTAAAATGGCTGGAAAATCGTGGTAAGTTGAAGGTAACCATTCGGAAGCTTACTAAATTGTCTATAAAAAATGCTCCGAAGCAATTTACGATTAGGCGATGTCAATTGGAGAAATAAGTTCTTAAAACTTCAAATGTGTTTGTTTTGTTCTTTTGAACGGGTTTTTGTAATTGCTTAGCTCAATTTGAAATTGGTTATTTTTTGTTTTAAGTTGTATTTATTTGTAATATTAGTATTATAGTAGAAGAAGGCAAGATAATGAGAAATATTATATTTTTCGATGAATTAAACTGTGAAATAAGTATTTCTAATTTTTATTATCGTGGGTGGTGGGGGCTGGCCTACCCTGCCGTAGGGTGTATTTCAAGGCAAGGGTACACTGGCCGTTTGTCACGTACAACTATTTCACGAAAATTCTAACCAGATTAATAACTCTTTCTATTTCAATCTTTCTAAATGACACTAGGGATAAAGAACGGAACCGCGCTAAGATGACGCAGTTACTGCGAGTCGGAATTTTTAACCTTCTGCCTACCTAATTATTGAGTTTGGTATATCGGAGCCAAAAACAGTGATAATCGTCCATAAATTACTTATAAACAACACGAAGTATTTAGGTTTTGTGTCCTTCTATTTGGTAAATCGGTTGAGATTTGTTAAATACATTATTTCGGATGTTAAATAGCTGTTTCGTTGCAAGGAAATTAAATATATAGTGTCTACAGGCACGTTTTTATAAGTGCTTATAGGCCCTGGAGTAAAGAATCGGTAAAAGCTTGTATATTCTAACCGGTGAAATACTGTAGACCGAAGTGGTTAATGAAGAAATGCTCAACGCATCTATGAAATGCGCAGAATCTATAATATGTTCTACAGTCTATAACATAAACTCCTGAAGACTATGACATAAGCGGAGTGATTAATGAAGAAATGCGCCGAGGAATCTATAAAATGGTCTACATTCTATAAGATGAAATCCTGAAGACTATGACATAAGCGGAGTGATTAATGAAGAAATGCGCCGAGGAATCTATAAAATGTTCTACATTCTATAAGATGAAATCCTGAAGACTATGACATAAGCGGAGTGATTAATGAAGAAATGCGCCGAGGAATCTATAAAATGGTCTACATTCTATAAGATTAAATCCTGAAGACTATGACATAAGCGGAGTGATTAATGAAGAAATGCGCCGAGGAATCTATAAAATGGTCTACATTCTATAAGATTAAATCCTGAAGACTATGACATGAGCGGAGTGATTAATGAAGAAATGCGCCGAGGAATCTATAAAATGTTCTAGATTCTATAAGATGAAATCCTGAAGACTATGACATGAGCGGAGTGGTTAATGAAGGAATGCGCCGAGGAATATATAAAATGTTCTAGATTCTATAAGATGAAATCCTGAAGACTATGACATGAGCGGAGTGATTAATGAAGAAATGCGCCGAGGAATCTATAAAATGGTCTACATTCTATAAGATGAAATCCTGAAGACTATGACATGAGCGGAGTGATTAATGAAGAAATGCGCCGAGGAATCTATAAAATGTTCTAGATTCTATAAGATGAAATCCTGAAGACTATGACATGAGCGGAGTGATTAATGAAGAAATGCGCCGAGGAATCTATAAAATGTTCTAGATTCTATAAGATGAAATCCTGAAGACTATGACATGAGCGGAGTGATTAATGAAGAAATGCGCCGAGGAATCTATAAAATGTTCTAGATTCTATAAGATGAAATCCTGAAGACTATGACATGAGCGGAGTGATTAATGAAGGAATGCGCCGAGGAATCTATAAAATGTTCTAGATTCTATAAGATGAAATCCTGAAGACTATGACATGAGCGGAGTGGTTAATGAAGGAATGCGCCGAGGAATCTATAAAATGTTCTAGATTCTATAAGATGAAATCCTGAAGACTATGACATGAGCGGAGTGGTTAATGAAGGAATGCGCCGAGGAATCTATAAAATGTTCTAGATTCTATAAGATGAAATCCTGAAGACTATGACATTAGCGGAGTGATTAATGAAGAAATGCGCCGAGGAATCTATAAAATGTTCTAGATTCTATAAGATGAAATCCTGAAGACTATGACATGAGCGGAGTGGTTAATGAAGGAATGCGCCGAGGAATCTATAAAATGTTCTAGATTCTATAAGATGAAATCCTGAAGACTATGACATGAGCGGAGTGATTAATGAAGGAATGCGCCGAGGAATCTATAAAATGTTCTAGATTCTATAAGATGAAATCCTGAAGACTATGACATGAGCGGAGTGATTAATGAAGAAATGCGCCGAGGAATCTATAAAATGGTCTACATTCTATAAGATGAAATCCTGAAGACTATGACATGAGCGGAGTGGCTTCATCTGCTCTTGCTTTGGACGTGCCTAACACCAATAGCCGACCAACAATCAATACTCTTCCAAGCAGAGCTCTCTCCATCTCTCTTCTACTCTCTCTCTCTCTCTCTCTCTCTCTCTCTCTCTCTCTCACTCTCTCTCTCTCTCTCTCTCTCTCTCTCGCTCGCTCTCTCAGTGTCTTTTCTCTCAATATTTCTTTCTCTCATTGTCTTTTTGTACTTTCTCTTCTCATTCTCTCTTTTTCCTCACTACCTCTGTAACTATTGAGTCGTTCCAGTAAAATGAGTAGAATTTTTGGTTATTATGGTTGAACAAAACTACATTTTTGAAAATAAAATATGACTTTTTTATTAAGCCAAGGATTTGAATTGATTTGTAAGCCTTGATTAAGAATAAAAGTCTTTCTTCTTTATATTATTGTGCTTCTTGCTTCTTAAATAAATAGTGCATTGCTGCCTTATGGTCTCTTGCTTCCTCATTCATAAGACACCACAGCAAGAAATTGGTTCTAGTCTTCTTGCATATAGTGCTTCTGGTTTCTTTAGGCAAGATTGTCTTACTCTTCATACATGTAATGCCTTAGCAAGAATTGGGCCATACGCCTTCTTGCTTTGCTTCTTGAAGGAATAATGCCTTGCTTCTTTATATATAAGGCACCTCAGAAAGAAGGGGGTCATAGTCTTCTTCCCTCTAGTGCCTCGCTCCCTCAGCAAGAAGTCGGCTATAGTATTCTTATCTCCAGTGCTTTGCTGCCGCATACAGTAGACACCTCAGCAAGAAGTGGGTCATAGTCTTCTTGCCTATAGTGCCTTGTTCCTCATACCTAGAAAAAGTAAGCCGGAAGTGAGTCATAGTCTTCTTGCATATAGTGCCTTTCCTCATACCTAGAACACTTAAGAAGAAAGTGAGTCATAGTCTTCTTGCCTATAGTGCCTAGTTCCGCATACCTAGGACACTTAAGCAGGAGGTGAGTCATAGTCTTCTTTCCTATAGTACTTCATGTTTCTTGAAGAAATAATGTCTTGTTTCTTCATACATAAGACTTCTCAGCAAGAAATCGGCCATTTTCTTGTCTCCTATAGTACCTTGTTCCTCTTACCTAGGACACTTAAGCAGGAAGTGAATCATACTCTTCTTGCCTATAGTACCTTGTTCCTCATACCTAGGACACTTAAGCAGGGTTTGAGCCACCGTCTCTTCTTCCAGCAAAATGAAACTGGAACAGAAAATGTCATTTAGGAATGTAATTTAAAATGTAGACAAAATGGTATTTCAATATTTGCACAATTTTATATTCATAACAGGCACATTTACCTGGATTTCCACCTCAACCGCCTTGGCTTAGCAGACTAAAACATTTACCTGGATTTCCACCTCAACCGCCTTGGCTTAGCAGACTAAAACATTTACCTGGATTTCCACCTCAACCGCCTTGGCTTAGCAGACTAAAACATTTACCTGGATTTCCACCTCAACCGCCTTGGCTTAGCAGACTAAAACATTTACCTGGATTTCCACCTCAACCGCCTTGGCTTAGCAGACTAAAACATTTGCCTGGATTTCCACCTCAACCGCCTTGGCTTAGCAGACTAAAACATTTGCCTTCTCTGTTCAACCGGAAGGATGGTGTGTACTCAACTTCCTGACCTCACGGCGCAATACTGGGAGGCTCGGCGTCAAATGCCTCAACCGCCACCAATGTATGTTTTGGATGTAATAAAGTATCTCCTATTTAGAGGAGAATGTGGTGAGATTGAAACCTCCCATCCTAGATGAAGTAGGAGCCCACTAGCGCTTGCTGACCTACTAATGTAATACATAGAGCTAGATAAATTAATAGGTTCCGGGCACGACTCATTCTTTATGGTCTCTTCTATCCCCTTACGTGCCTTTCGACTCACAGAAGAAAACCGCATTTTCTATATTGTTATTAGTAGGAACAATGTGCCTACCAGCCAGCTGATTTTAATTGGTAAAGACCATTTAGTAAAAATCGCCGGGGCACTAAATGTCCGAAACATGTTGAACAGGATTTAATGAATTATTTTTATTAATTCAAAAAAATTGTTTGTTGGTCTTCCGCCCGATAAATGAATCAATCCATTGTCATCTAGGGCGTAGTCTATACCAGTGTTGGGCAAAAATCATTCTGAATAATGAATAATTGTAATATATAAATATATATATTTTGATATTTAAAAACTAATAACTATCAAACTATTAAATTAATTAAAATCAACTATGACATTTTTCAATCACAAACTGAAACAGTAGGTCGGCACGGCTTCGTTGATGAAAACGTGCTATTAATAGAAGAATTCTTTTCTTGAGAAACTATGTTCCAATACTGTAAAACAAATTGTAAAAGTGTTAGCGCAAAAAAAAACGGTTGATGGTGTTTGAAACTAAGCATTTTGAGCCATTATATGAAAAAAAAATCCGTCTGGCCTTCTTTGGCTATTATAAAGTTTTTGTCCTGATAAAATTAACTTTTTTTATTTATTTTTTATTCTAGTAATCTACATCAAATACTTTCATAAATAGTATCTACAAACCCCTAATTGTTGTATTCATACTATCAGAATAAACTAAATAAAAAACTGATTGATTGCACTGCAGAAATACACTCGGTAACTATGTCGACATTAGACTGTGCAGCTTCTCGCATATTTTCCCCAACTAGATAATACTGCGAATTGCCTTATCTAAAGTATCTCTAGTAATATAATCTACTTAGTGAAGATGGACATAGTTAGCCGTTGCAGAGATACGAAGATAAGGTATAGTTGGGATTCGGCTAGGAGAAAAACGTCAGACTTTCAGGAAGAAATCTGTATTTGGACGTTTCGGCTGCACATTGGCAGCCTTCTTCAGCTAAAAAATACAACTTATAAGTAAAAAAAATAAATATACAACTTGTAAGTAAAAAACAGGCAGAAATGAGTGTAAGACGATAAATTTTAACCAATCTTATTTTTAAACAATGAAAATACGGTAGTTGGAAAGTAAACAGCATGTAGAAAGTAGTAAGTAAACAGCACAAAAAACTAATCAGTACAAAAAAGGAACATTTTTCATATAGTGAGAAAAAACAATCTATTCTATAAGTGAATACAATTTACAATAATTAATATATAGATACGTACCACTAGAGAATGCCTAGGGGGGGAGGGAGGAAGACCTCGAGGACAACTTAGGTAACCATGGTTGAATGTATGAGGGACAGCAACTACACTGGGGGTTTTATGGTTTTGACTGGGGGAGGGGTGAGGAAGCCGGTGAAGATGAAAGAAGTGCTAGGTTGTAAAAGCGGGTTGTAAAGGAGTTTTGGGACACACGAGTAGAAAAATTGTCTGGAGCCGGGGAACACAGATAACAACACTCATTTCTGCCTGTTTTTTACTTACAAGTTGTATATTTATTTTTTTACTTACAAGTTGTATATTTATTTTTTTACTTATAAGTTGTATTTTTTAGCTGAAGAAGGCTGCCAATGTGCAGCCGAAACGTCCAAATACAGATTTCTTCCTGAAAGTCTGACGTTTTTCTCCTAGCCGAATCCCAACTATACCTTGTCTTCGTATAATCTACTTAGTTTTATGATCTGTTTACTTGCGTCTTGTCAACCTAGTTACGGGAATCGGCCCACTGTGGAACGTAGCATCTCACTCTCCTTCATAGCTCTGAAGAAGGTTTGCAAGTCAAGCCGGAAACTTGACATAATTAAAAATCATATTAGTTATAAAATGTAGTTTTTATTCAACACATGATCAAAATCCCGATGATCTACACCATCTGAACGTACGAAAAGAGTGTTCTGATATTATCCACAATGATATGGGATATTCTGGATTGTTCTAGACATTTCTAAATAGCAAAACTTCCAGTTCTGATATCTTTAAAAGCCTTTCAGGTAAAAACGTAACCCCACTTCATGGACTGGAGACCTGACCCTTAACTCCCTTGATCGTAACCCCACTTCATGGACTGGAGACCTGACCCTTAACTCCCTTGATCGTAACCCCACTTCATGGACTGGAGACCTGACCCTTAACTCCCTTGATCGTAACCCCACTTCATGGACTGGAGACCTGACCCTTAACTCCCTTGATCGTAACCCCACTTCATGGACTGGAGACCTGACCCTTAACTCCCTTGATCGTAACCCCACTTCATGGACTGGAGACCTGACCCTTAACTCCCTTGATCGTAACCCCACTTCATGGACTGGAGACCTGACCCTTAACTCCCTTGATCGTAACCCCACTTCATGGACTGGAGACCTGACCCTTAACTCCCTTGATCGTAACCCCACTTCATGGACTGGAGACCTGACCCTTAACTCCCTTGATCGTAACATTGTACACTTTCTTCTGCAATATATATTGATTACAGAATAAAAAGAATTCAGAAAAGCGGTAATGTATCAGAAAATGGTTGCTACGGAGAGCAGTATTGGCTATTCGGCCCAGAGTGGCACAGCGGCGCCAAACGACATATCGTGTTTCAAAAAAGTCCGTCTCGCAGGAACTGCATCATCTTAGCGCGGTTCCGTTCATATCCCTAGTCTAATTTGGAAAGATTAAAATAGAAGCAGTTATTATTTTGGTTCCAACAGTCTTTTTTTTTTTAATTAATTATTATAATGGCGTGTCAACCCTAAGGTCACTAACGCCATTCCTGTGTGTAGTAAAGTCTTGAAAGGTCATGATTTACAATCTTACCTGGAAGGGTCGGCTACCACTAGAAACTGTCCCGCTAGTTACAAGGTCTTGGAATCCTGGAAATCTATATTTCTAACAATAAATTGTTTTTGTTATTTTACTTAACCAGTTTTATTGTCAAATACATTATCTAACTATAAGCAATTAAAAAATAACAAGGAATAAAACCGACAAAAAGAACCATTCGAATAAACGAAATCAATTAATTTAAAGTTTTAAGCACTTATTTCTCCGATTGACATTGCCTAATTAAAACTTTCTTCAGAACCTTTTTTGTAGAGCATTTAGTAAGCTTTCGAATGGTAATCTTCCGCTTCACAAGATTGTCAACGGTTTTCGAGATACTAACGAAAGTATACAAAGTTACCAAAACGTTTTTTGTCTGTTAATAAAATATTTTATTCTAACCCTTCCTTTACTCTAAACGTAACAAAAATTTCAACATATTAGTGTTGATGAAATTCGAACATGCAGAAAATGTTTCAACTGTATCCCATAATTCTAAGTACCAAAATCAAAGACAAACAACCCTCCCTAGGAAGGACGCTAGGCAGTTGAAAAGCTATATATCTTGGAAATCCATATCTCTAACATTAAATTGTTTTTCTTATTTTTCTTAACCTGATTTATTTTCAAATACATTATCCTACTATAAGCAATTAAAAAATAACAAGGAATAAAAAACAGACAAAAAGAACAGTTCGAATAAGCGAAATCAATTACTTTAAAGTTTTAAGCACTTATTTCTCCGATTGACATCGCCTAATCAAAACTTTCATTAGAACCTTTTTTTAGAGCATTTAATAAGCTTTCTAATGGTATTCTTCCGTTTACCATGATTCTCAACCTTTTTCGAGATATTAAGGAAAGTAAACAAAGTTACTAAAACTTTTTATGTCTGTTAATAAAATATTTTATTCTAACCCTTCCTTAACTCCAAACGTAACCAAAATTTCAACATCCCATGAATCCCATGATTCTAAGTACCCAAACCAAAAACGGTATTCAAAAACTATTTTTCCAATTTTCTCGAAAACGGTTAAAGCTATCGCCTTGAAAATGGTTTCATTTGTTTTCCTAGCCCAGGAAGCCTATAAAACGAGTACTTACAAGCTTATGAACTCAAAAACGTAAGCGTTACGATTTTTATTGCGCGAATTTCGCCCCAAACGCCATTTTGCTGGTTAACGAACTTGACCTTTCAAATTAGACGAAAGATTTTTGTACCAAATTTCATCAAAATCGGACCATTCGTCTAGGAGCTACAGAGCGAACAGACAAATATATATATATATATATATATATATATATATATATATATATATATATAAATATATACATATATTCTGTTCTGAAACACGAAATTTTCTAATCGGCACTTCCGGATTGTTTCATTGTATCAACCTTATAAGCGGGGCTCCTCCCTATGGGGGAGGGAGGAACCGCACTAAAACGCTACATCCTCTAAATCTTAACCGATTTCAATTTACTTTTCTTTTTTTCTTTTGTTTTAATGAAAGCTAATAAAATTTAGAATATCTTTGTTTAGTTAGATTTGTCTTTCTTGTTTCCCTTGTTTATTATATAACGTGTAAAGAAGTTAAATTCACGAAGTTTTACAACAATACCATCCGCTCACTATCATCGCCCACCCAAACCACTTGACAGAAAAATTTGAAATTTTCCATGGACACAGAGCAGGCAAGCCTAGGCAGCATGCGTTGCTAGGACGATAACAGGTCAGCTGTTACCTTACTGTATCTATTTCATAATATTGTTTTTATTTGCGGTCCATTTCAACTGTGATGGCAGACCTTGAATTACTAGAAATAAACTGTGATTTTGTCCCTCGGTATACCTGGTGATGGCCAATCCGAGGTAATAATATCCCGAACCCTTGCACAGCCTTCTCACCCATCAGCATCCCCAGTCAGAACACTTCTTGGTAATGCTCACAAATTTAATGGGTGTTTCCAAATGACATCTTGGAAACAAAATATTTAAATTTTAACAACAATTTATTATTGACAACGAATTTTAACCTGTACTGGTTAAACTCCTGTTACTGGTAACCTATAGATAATGGGTTATCTCTAGGTTATCTCTTTCTTAACATTGGTGCGGAGGGCCCCAATGTCAAAAAACATTATAATTTGATTACTTATCAATTGATGAATAACTTATAGTATGACGGGAACCGTGCTATAATAAACTGCATACAATTATATAGTAGCGTTAATTTTTATGATACATTATTCATCACAATAAAATAACTACTTATCTACCGTGATGAAGCACGGGTATTCAGCTAATTGAACATAAAATGAAATTTCATATTTCAACTAACTTAATGTCAGCACTGATATCGTTCAAATTATACATTCAAATAAGTAAATTTATTTTAATTCAACTATGCGATTAATTGAAATAATATTTAGTATAGATAATAATTGTAATGAATTAAATAATATGCTGAAATATTATCTCTGTTATTAATTTTCATATAAATAATTTATAAATTATTCTTTAGGTAAATTCTGTCCTTCCACATCTATCGGGGTCGGAATGTGCTTCTATTGATTACTAAGACTGCTTTTATAAGAATTATAAATTTAACTTCTTTACGCGAATTCTAATAAACAGGAGAAACAAAACAAAAACTCTCACTAAACGAAGTTGTTCTTTATTTTATTAGCTTTCATTTTTCTAAAAAATAAATTGAAGATTTTAGGTTAAGATTTAGATCAGGTTGACTTCATGACGCAATCTGGAAGTGGCGACACGTTTCTTGTTTCAGAGCCCATAGATCACGAATATAATGGTGGTTCAAATTTGTGTGTGTGTGTGTGTGTATATATATATATATATATATATATATATATATGTGTGTGTGTGTGTGCGAGACCAGCCATGGCTGGTCTTTGTTCTTTTAAGATTTTAAAAAATCTTTTAATTTATTTTTTGTTTGTTTTGGACTAAGTTATTAGATGACGACTACTATGTACAAGAAAATGTTGTCTGTGAAGAGAGGCCAAGTTTGCAAGAAACTAGTAGACTTAAATGAAGTTTTGAAGCAATTTTGTGACCGATTTTTATGTGGAAGAGGTCAAGTTAGGATATATATATATATATATATATATATTGGGGGCGAGGTTAGCTCAGTGGTAGAGCACTGGACTAATAAGTTGGAGGACCTGAGTTCAAATCCCGAGCAAGCACTAAAGATTTTTTCTTCGTTCATGGGTTGAATTCGGCCTCCCTGACCGTCCCTAGGTCAACCCAGCCTTTAATTAATTTAATAATGGGTACCTTGGTTGGTGCTGATGACACTAATTGTCGACGCAGTCAAGGGGAAAATCAGGCGGCCGGAGCATAGTACTGACCATACCATCTCCCTATTGTGCCGCATGGTAATGAATCAGATACCCCTCAGGGCCCTCGTGGTCTGTTACGGGACTGATTTTTTTTTTTTTTTTTTTTTTTTATACATATGTATATATATATATTAATTCTTGTGAAAGATGACCCGATATATATGGTATTTTTCACGTTTTCTTGCTTGTTTTTCTGGCGGGGGGTCGATAAAGCAGTACACTCTTTGTTCACATTAACCGCTTTATTTGTTATATTTCACCCGACATGTTTCGTGCCTTTTCGCACCTCTTCAGGGGCTTTCCTATGTAACAATATTTTTTTGTAAATCCTAAACTTTAAATTGTTTACACTAATATACATAATAATGACACTAATTGTCGACGCAGTCAAGGGGAAAATCAGGCGGCCGGAGCATAGTACTGACCATACTATCTCCCTATTGTGCCGCATCGTCATGAATCAGATACCTCTATAGTATCTGCCCCTCAGGGCCCTCGTGGCCTGTTACGGGACTGATTTTTTTTTTTTTTTTTTTTTTTTTATACATATTTGTATATATATATATATATATATATATATATATATATATATATATATATATATATATATATATATATATATATATATATCCTCCACTTTTTCTTGTTTCTTTTTCTGGCAGGGGGTCGATATTTATTTAAGATAAGGATAGGGTATATTAGTGAAAAAAAATATAAGTTCAAGATTTACAAAAAAAAAATATTGTTGTATAGGAAAACCCCTGAAGAGGTACGAAAAGGCACGAAACATGTCGGGCGAAACATACCAAATAAAGTAATAAATGTGAACCAAGAATTTACTGCTTTATCGACCCCCTGCCAGAAAAAGAAACAAGAAAAAGCGGAAAATACATATCGGGTCATCTTTCACAAGAATTAATGTATGTATGTGTGTGTGTATATATATATATATATATATATATATATATATATATATATATAAGTGTATAAGAAAAAAAAAAAGATATTTTGCAGTAAAATTTGCAAAGAACTTCTAAATTCGTCTAATGTACTATTTTCTTTCCAAACAAGCGGACTGGTCGCGCTTAGACATGGTTGGCCAATTAAGGAACATGCTTATGATAAAACGTTTGTAAAGATTTTTCTTCCTTGGTAAATATAAATTACCAAGTCATGGGTTTTTATGTCGAGGACAGAGCATTAACCACACCAATTTCCTGGTGGGTTTGGTCAGTTGGTGTAAGTTGTTTACTAGCATCTCCAGTTAGTCATATGGTTTGTTACCTGGGAAGATTGTTTACTAGCATCTTCAGTTAGTCATAAGGTTTGTTACCTGGGAAGATTGTTTACTAGCATCTTCAGTTAGTCATAAGGTTTGTTACCTGGGAAGATTGTTTACTAGCATCTCCAGTTAGTCATATGGTTTGTTTCCTGGGAAGATTGTTTACTAGCATCTTCAGTTAGTCATATGGTTTGTTACCTGGGAAGATTGTTTACTAGCATCTCCAGTTAGTCATATGGTTTGTTTCCTGGGAAGATTGTTTACTAGCATCTCCAGTTAGTCATATGGTTTGTTACCTGGGAAGATTGTTTACTAGCATCTTCAGTTAGTCATATGGTTTGTTACCTGCGAAGATTGTTTACTAGCATCTCCAGTTAGTCATATGGTTTGTTTCCTGGGAAGATTGTTTACTAGCATCTTCAGTTAGTCATATGGTTTGTTACCTGGGAAGACTGTTTATCGGTCGAGAGGTCATTGCCTTATTCAGGGGCGATTTTATATATTTTATATAACCAATACTCCGAAAAATACACCGAAAGAAACGTTAAGCAAAAGCCACTCTCATTACGAACTAAAGACAATCACAGCGACCTAACTCTCTTCTAAATACCTGTTCACACAAATAACATTACTGACATACCTCCATGGCGACTGAAAAACCTGAAACTAGACCTAACACTGACAAAATACAAAAAATCAGACCCGACTTCTTCGACACACTACAAAAACGTATTCAACTCCTTGTTCAGGCAAAATAACAACACACATTACATATTTACGGACGGATCAAAAACAAACTACGGGAGTGGTGCTGCCGCCATCACAAGAAACGAATCCTATCACATAAGATTACCCGATCACACTACTGTATACACAGCAGAACTACACGTAATCCTTTTAGCACTCAAAAACATTGAAGATACAGACACGGACGACATAACAATATGCACTGACTCATTAAGTTCCTTACACTCAATGACAAACATTTACAGCACACACCCTATTGTCATAGAGATTTTTATACAATTATTCCGACTACAAACAAAGAACAGACATATCACTATGTTTTGGTTACCTGGACATGAAGGGATTTCACAGAGCACTACAGTAGACTTACTAGCGAAAACTGCAGCTCAAAGACCTACACCTGACCTGAATAAAATGACAGCAACTGACCTTTGCAAACTAGTTGAAAATAAGACAGTAAACGACTGGCAGACAGAATGGGCTAACTCTCAAAGCAAACTGCGGGAAATCAAAAATACAATAAGAACCTGGTCAAGAGAAAACCTAACAAGACGAGACCAAGTTATTATTACGAGACTTGGCTTAGGACACAGTTTACTAACGCACTCCTATCTAATGGAACGACAAGACAGACCTGTATGTGCATGTTGTAACGAGACATTAACAGTTAAACACATACTTACTGACTCCAGATTACGAGACAACCTAACAATTCCTTTACGACTTACTAGCCGAAAATAGTCTACATATTAACACCATACTAACTCACTTAAAGATAATTAACCTATATTCAAAAATCTAGCCCTATCTCCAATTTACCTCCTAAAGTTAATTTAAAGTAATGAACGAAATAGCCTTTAGAAAATTATTTACATTGTTAAAAACAATTTTTTTTTTTTTATTATAAATTACTGATTGGCAAATTTTGCTTGTAATAGCCTTCCTCCTCTGAGGAGTCCACACTTCCCTGGGAGATAGCCCGAACTGGAAACGAATTAAGTTAATTAGCCTACATTTAAAAATAAAGCCCTATCTCCAATACAATTTTACCTCTTCTACCCCCCACCACTTTTTTTCCCCCTAACCATCCCTAACACTCTATTTAATATCTATTATATTACCGTATTGTTATTGTGAAATATATTATATAAAAAAAATGTTATTGTTATTATTAATTAGCTCACTAATGCACTAGCTATACTCATAAAATGTACTGACTTGTTATATACACAATGTGCAAAAAGTATTTTGTAATATCTGTAAGTATTTTGTATGTATGTTAAAGAGCAAGTCGCCAAAAGTTGCGAAACTCTTAATAAATAAATATCAATATCAATAATACACTAAAAAATTCCTTTTTAAAGCAAAATAACAACACTTATAGTTTCGGGCGATTCAAAATCAAAAAAAGTATTAAAACCGGGATAGGAGCAGCCGCCATCACATAAGTCTACCCGACATCACTCTGAATACACAGGAGAGTAGGACATTATTCAATGAATTTCTTATTCAATAATCATCGAAATAATCTTTTATTGAATAAGAATTTATTCATTGATTAAGTTACTCATCCACTGATTTATTATTTATTCTATGAATAATTTAGCATAAATATGTATGCTTTAGCGATGACTAAACTGATAAAAACCGTTACGAAATAGTGGCCGTATACATGCGCGGTGGCCGTATACAAACCTAGCTACCGCGCATGCGCCTGTGTGATTACATAATATAGTCGTGTGGACCTAAAGCATATTTATGTTCCTGTATTTGAGCAGCAGGCTTTAAACGAAATTATTTTTTATTATTATTATTATTATTTTTTTGTTTACTGTCGACATCCCGGGTGCAGCGAGGAATTCTCCCAACGAGCAGTGAGATGAGAAAATTCCTACCGCCGCACAGTGGGGCAGAATCCCAAAAAGCTGGCCAAAAGTCGAAAAATAAAGTTTCTAGTTTGAGAATTTGACTGTTGAGTAATATCCCAAGGGTCAAAATCCGCTAGTAATAGGGTCAGACTCCTTATACCTGCTTTGGAAAATTAATACAAAAGCGACCTTCGCTTGAACAACAACTGGCGTGCACGCAGGAGAGAAAACAACCTCGTGTTTCAACAGTTATAAAATTTTCTTATTTTCATCATATATAAGTTTTCTTATTTTTGTTATATTATATCCGCCATTTTGTATTTAATTAAATTCTTAATAAACGACTCTGAACAGCCCTATTTAACAAATTTTATCAAAAACTAATAATTTTTCTTTACATTGAATGCTTCTTTACTTCTAATATGGCATTTTGAATTTTGTAATTATGACCCCTAATTCGTAATCAGTGACCCAAAAAAAAAGTCCGTCACGCAGGAGCTGCATAACTAAGCACTTTCCTCTGAATTTGGGTAGTGTAGATTGCTTTCCAGAACAATTTGCTTAAAATATCCTACATAAATAAAATAAAAACATGAATAGTTCTCTTTTAAATTTGTAATGAGTAACTGATCAATTAATAATTTGCTTCCAGAGTTATGTTTACACATGGTACCTATTACACTTCGTAATAAATACAAAAAACCTCATATTATCGTATTTTGATCTAACGCAGGAACAGGATACAGTCACTCTAGTGGTAGAAAGCGCTCCTTGCGGCGGCTTTGTGAACCTACGTCTGACGGGCTTTTCTATTGAAATATATTACAAATTAAACCCCCGCTTTCCGATTGACCGATTCAGCTCATTTCTACAACACTTCTTTCTCATGAGTTACCCACGACGTATACCGCGTTTTGTTACAATACAGCAGAAATTACGACCGGTATGAGTATATTGAGAATTTGGGTCAGGAGTAAGCCCCCCCTTCTAATGAACCGATTTAGTTTATTTTTACAACACATATTTACCTGTAGATTACCACTACGAATGCCCAGTTTCGTCGAAATATACCAAAAATCACTGCTGGTAGTGGCGAATTGGTATTGTGGGTCCGGAGTAAACCCCCCCTCCTAATGAACCGATTTAGTTTATTTTTACAACAGTTATTTACCTGTGGATTACCACTACGAATACCGAGTTCCGTTGAAATATACCAAAAATCACGGCTGGTAGTGGCGAATTGGTATTGTGGGTCCGGAGTAAACCCCCCCTCCTAATGAACCGATTTAGTTCATTTTTATATCTCACTTTTCTCTCTATATTACCACTACGAATACCAAGTTTCGTTGAAATATAACAAATATTACGGCTGACATAGTCAAATTAGTGTTTTGGGTTCGGGGTAAACCCCCCCTTCCGGTGGACCGACTTTGGTGGTTAACGAACTCGTTCAATCGTTTGCTAATTGAATGCTATATACCAAGTTTCGTGACGAAAAAACAAAAACTCTGGCCGCTATCCTGTTAACAGACACACACATATATATATATATATATATATATATATATATATATATATATATATATATATATATATATATATATGCATATATATATATATATATATATATATATATATATGTAGATATATATAAATTTTAACGGGGGTCATTTTCGGTGTCTACTAGGTAGGATCGATAAAGATTTGAAGAAATTTTTCAAAAATTCCGTCATGAGTCCAACCTCAATAGCTACTTTCCTTCGGAGGAAAGTGCTAAAAACCCAAGTAAGAAATTTCAGATTGATTTATAAAGATTTGGCCAGCTTTTTGGGATTCTGCCCCACTGCCGGGGGGGAATCGAACTCACCATCTCGCGCATATGAATCTGTAGCGTTAGCTGCTAGACCACGGGGAGAACCCGGCTCATTATTCAATAAGTTTTTATTGAATAAGAATTTATTCATTTATTAAGTTATTCATTGACTGATTTTTTAATATATATATATATATATATATATATAATGAATAATTAATTATTTTTCATTCTTAATTCATTATTTTTATCCATTTTAATAATGAGGTTCATGGAACAACAAATTCAGATTCTTATAAAGTTCAGTAAACAATATCACTTAAATAAATAATTTTCATTAAAAATAAGAAACATTTTAATTAATGTAGTCATTTTTATTACAAAAGATTGTTAGAATAAATCGCCTGTATTAAACGAAAAATTTCAGTTATATAAATTAATTTCATTCAATAAAAATTTTCATTCGAATAAATCACTTTTATTCAATAAAAATTTTCATTCAAATAAATTATTTTTATTCAATAAAAAATTTCATTCAATAAATCTTCATTGAATCGCCGAATAATGAATTAAAAATTATTCATTATTCAGAGTGAAATATCAAATTTATTCTTTATTCAGAATGAAATATCTAATTTATTCATTATTCAGAGTGAAATATCAAATTTATTCATTATTCTGAATGGTTGGGGACCAACACTGATACACAGGAGAACTACTCAAATTTATTTTAGCATTTAAAAATATTCAAAACACAGACACATCTGCAGATAACATAATAATATGCACTGACTCGTTAAGTTCATTTCACTCCTTGAGAAACATTTACAGCACACACCTTATCGTTTATTCAGACTGAAAGAATAGAAAAATCACGATGCTAGGGTTACTTGGAAATGAAGGCACAGAGCACTACATAATAGGAAAAATTGAAAAAAATTTTACCTCACTTCAACAAAATGACATCAACTAACTTAAGCAAATTATCCCAAAACAAGACATTAAATGACAGGCAGGCCGAATGGACTAGTTCTGAAAGCAAATTATCCCAAAACAAGACATTAAATGACAGGCAGGCCGAATGGACTAGTTCTGAAAGCAAATTTCAAAACTTGAAAATACAACAAGAGCCTGAACCGAAAGAAAACCGTACAACAGTCGAGCAAATAGTGGAAATTAAATTCGAATTAGGGATAGGCGATTCTCGAATATGAATCGATCTTTTGAAGCGATTCGAATCGCAATGAATAGATCGATCACAAAAAATATCGGCGAGTTCAGATCGATTCAAAAGATCGATTCATATTCGAGAATCGCCTATCCCTAATTCGAATTTAATTTCCACTATTTGCTCGACTACGGCCACAATATTCTCCTCAGAAGGAAGATTACATACAGGATTCACAATCAACTACCATCAAGTCAATGTTTGCAGATACAACCGTTGTAATGATTTCCTAGCCACTACAAATGATTGGAGAATCATTTGTTGTTAGTTGGAGTTGACGTAACACAGGTGATGACTTTTAAGAATTCGATTTTCGGTCAGTAGGTCGTGTAAGGCTGCATCTACGAGTACACTGGGCCCGTATTTCTCCCGATCCGATCCAATCCGGTTTCGTTTGACCGACAACGGCCGACAGCGGCGTAGGTGAGTGCCTACATTGGTCCCGATCCGATCCGATTTAGTCACCTCGTAGTTAAGTAAAATGAGTGATTAATTTAACAAATACCACCTAATCAGTATAGAAACCTTCGTTTAGCTTGACTGTTGGAGGTAAGTGACGAATTAGTATTCATATTTTAAAATTATTTATAAGAAAGGTAGCTAGAAGGTTATAAGCATTGGAAGGTTATAAGCCTTAGATAGTTATAAACATCTTTCCACGTAATTAAATAAACAAGAGAAACAAAAACCAAAAATGTGAATCGACAAAGTAGTTTTATTAACTTTCATTAAAAAAAATGCATTAAAATCGGTTAGGATGTAGAGGTTGTAGACCTTTTTGAAACACAATATGTGGTTTGGCGCCATTTTGCTTCGTCGGTCTGAAATCTTCTAGGCTCAGAAGATAGATCTATCGGCGAGTTCAGATCGATTCAAAAGATCGATCTTCTAGGCTCAGAAGATAGATCTATGATACGGATCGATTTCACGATTACTTACAATAACCTACAAAATTCGTATTTCATTTCGAATCTAATCGATTCTCATTTGAGAATCGTCCATCACTACAACGAATCAACCTCAATAAGACGATTTGATTACTTGATAACATGAAAAATACCTAAAAGTAGAAAAATGTAAGACTATTTTTCATCAATTATAATATATAATGAAACTACTACTGTTACATCATATTGAAACAAAAAACATCAGTCCCGTAACAGACCACGAGAGCCCTGAGGGGCAGATAAAATAGAGGTATCTGATTCATGACCTTACGGCACACTAGGGAGATAGTGTGGTCAGTACAATGCTCCGGCCACCTGATTTTCCCCTTAGCTGTATCGAATGCTAGAGTCATTAGCACCCAAGGTACCCATTGATAAATTTATATTAAGATTTCGGGAGGCCGAATTCAACCCATGAACGAAGACACTAGAAGAAAAAAGCATTAGTGCTTGCTCGGGATTTGAACTCAGGTCCTTCAACTTATTAGTCCAGTGCTCTACCACTGAGCTAACCTTGACCCCCATCATATTGAAGTATATGTGTATTATTACATATGTATGTTTATCAAATGAGAGAAAAAAATAGATTATAATAATAGAGAAAAATGGTTATACAAATTAAGAGCACAGTTTGAAACCTTATCGTTCTTACATTATCTTCTGGTTGGAGAAACGGAAGGTATTGTGTCGTTGTATAATGTTATTGTTGTATTAAAAGTCTGTTACTGGACATAGGACACTCTTATGTAAATTTCTACTTTAGTTAAATAATTGAGAATTCTTAAGTAATGAGATGGAGTTACAAGAGGTGAGATGAAGTATTTAAACATATAAAGATAGAACGATTCTTTAAAAGGTCGGCCCTTAAAGATCGAACCATTAAAGATCGGCCCTTAGAGATCGATTCTTTAAAAGGATCGGCCTTTCGAGGTCGATTCTTTAAAAGGATCGGCCCTTCGAGGTCGAGTCTTTAAAAGGATCGGCCCTTCGAGGTCGATTCTTTAAAAGGATCGGCCCTTAGAGGTCGATTCTTTAAAAGGATCGGACCTTAGGGTCGATACTTTAAAAAGATCGGCCCTTAGAGATCGATTCTTTAAAAGGTCGGCCCTTAAAGATCGGCCCTTAGAGTTCGATTCTTTAAAAGGATCGGCCTTTCGAGGTCGATTCTTTGAAAAGATCGCCCCTTGGAGATGTGGAATATCTTTACTATAGACTTCGAAAGTGTTAGTTTTATTCTTTTGAACGGGGTTTTGTCTTTGTTTAAACGAATAGCACTTAAGCCCATAATGCGAAATAAATATAAAATATAAATATGTTATAGAACCACCGGACAACAAAAATCGGCGAGGAGGCCCCTAAACTTCACAATTACCATTGATTTTTATAATATTAACCTTTTTATTAATAAATATTGCTTCCTGAAATATATTTTGCTTATTTTCATTTATGATTTACAAGCCTAAAAGTATTACTTACAAATACAAGTTATCTAGGGTTTAGTTTGAAACCATATTATATAAACATAGTAATAAAAATAAGTTACTAGTAGCATTGATTGCAGTAATTTTAAATACTTTTTATTACTATATTAACTTTTGATTACTCTATTTATATAATATAGTTTCTAACCTTAGATAACCTGCAAAGAACCTGTAAGCAAATCACTAAGTACCCAAATCTCGATAGATACTTCAAATTAACTGGATGTGGTCTTCGCAAACAGACCCTCGGTATGTTTGTTGATAGGCCAATAAGTAGAACATAAACAAATTTAAAAAAATATCACAAACGAAATAAGGTATGGAGACTGGACAAAGGAACATAATGATAAGGCGTGGCCCTGAAGATGTCATTCACCTCTCGACTCAGAAACAATTTACCCAGGTAACAAGGCATATAACCAACTCGGTAGGTTGGTAAACAACTTACCTCCCCTAAATTCTAACTGACCACACTCTCTGGGAAATCCGCTCACATTTCTATTCCTAGCTTAAGGGAAGTTAAAATGAGATGAAGGTAGTTAGCCGTCGTGGTAATAAAAAGACAAGGATGGTTTGGATTCGGCTAGGAGAAAACCTCTAATTCCAGATTTGGAACATTTCTGCAGGCACTTCGATAGGCTTTTACAGCTATAAAAAAAGTCCGGCTCGCAGGAACTGCGTCATCTTAGCGCTGTCCCCTTCATATCTAGCAGAGACGAGCATAATTTTATTTATAAATAAAAATACGAATTTATTCGTACTTCATATATTTGTGAATACGAATATAAATAAATTCGTACTTCATAAGTGTGAATACGAATTTATTTTTATTCACATATATTAAATATAAAAATACAAATAAAATTTTATTCGCAAATTTTCCTGCGAATACAAATAAATTCACAGAAAAAATTGTAAATAATCACAAAAAATGTGAATATTTACAAAAAAAATCAAGTGATTACAAAAAAATCACATTAAAATATACGAATAAAAATTGATTCACATTATAATTTGTGAATAAAAATTTATTCACAATAAAATTCGCAAATAAATTATGAATTTATTCGTATTAAGATGATATTACGAAAGTTATTGAAGGTGATTTTTTTTTTTTTTTTGTTTTTTCATGGAGGTACAGATGACAAACTGTGTCCCTGCAGCATGGCTGGTGGTCCCACGGCGGACTCGGGGTAAACAAAAAATCAAGGCGCTAATAACCTGGGCGTTAAACGCCTTAAAAAAAAAAAAATCACCTTCAATAACATCATCTTAATATAAATTGTAATGAGAATAAATTTTTATTCGTATATTTTAGTGTGATTTTTTTTGTAATCACTTGATTTTTTGTAAATATTTACATTTTTGTGATTATTTACAATTTTTTCTGTGAATTTTTTTGTATTCGCAGGAAAATTTGCGAATAAAATTTTATTTGTATTTTTATATTTAATATATGTGAATAAAAATAAATTCGTATTCACACTTATTACATTTATTTATGGTCGTATTCACAAATATATGAAGTACGAATTTATTTATATTCGTATTCGGAAATATATGAAGTAGGAATAAATTCGTATTTTTATTTATAAATAAAATTATGCCCATCTCTGATCTCTAGTGCTATTAGTAACGGAGTAGTAGAAGTTATTGGTGGTGGAAGTTAGTTATTGGTGGTGGAAGTTAGTTATTGGTTTGATCTTTCGTGAAAATATAAAATAAAATCTGGAAGAGAAAATAGATTTAAGGCGCGACAACAGGAAACTGACAGTATCATGGAGACTTCCCCACCTTCTCAACGTTCGCTCTTGGTCACCTTGTTTTAGTAAAATACTCGGTTTACGGCAATTAAAATGGAAAACAAACATTTAAAACTTAAGATAAACAAATACAAAAACCCGTACAAAAGTAACAATTGCGAATTTTGAAGTCCTTATTGCTCCGGTTGACATCGCCCCATCGAAAATTATATCAGAACGTTTTTTGTAGGGAATTTAGCAAACTTTTTTACTACTTTTTTTTTATCTTATATATACATATACGTACACACACACACACACACACATATATATATATACATATATACACACAAATTTAAACTACCGCTATATTATTGATCTATGGGATCTGAATCATGAAATTTTGTAATGTGATGAAATGTTGTAATGACAAGCAGAGAAAATTTGAATTGTACTACAAAAACACGTTTTTTTAAAAATAATTTTTAGAAGTGCATAAGTATGTAAGGGAGTGCTCTAGAAATGTTTGGTTTGTGGTGTTAAACTACATGTTCTGTCTAGTTTTACCCCCTCGAGTATTCCCATACACCTTGTATGTCTCGAAACAAGTTGGGAAATCTTAGAAAATGTAAATATTCTATTTAAAAGCTTATTAATTTTCCCAAAAATAAGATTTTTTTTCTTTTTCTGAGAAATCGGCCCTTAAATGGAATAATTTTTCTGTTGTAGCTTCTAAAATTTTGCTTCTATTCATTTTACATTTTCACATGTTTACACTTTTCACGAAAGATTAAGGAAACACTTTAACTGTTTCAATTGTAAGCTTTCCAAAGGACTCTATGGATAATTACATGCGCTAAGATGACGCACTTCCTGAGAGTCGGACCTTTCCCTTTTTAAAGCTCGGACGAATAAAAAAGTATTACACTCGACTTTATTAAACTTTTTTGTACGACTTTTTCCGCAGCCTCATTAGCATATCACGAAGGACTTTTTCAGGGTCAGAATAATTACAGGAAGAATACGATAATACATATTTCTAACTATTTAATTTTATTTCCAGGTAAGCCCAATCATGTTTTTGGATAAAATGAAAGCACTATTACTCCCCGAGGACATTTCATTGCTCTTAAAGTAAGTGACATTTAAATTAAATCTTCGTTATTAATATATTTATTTTTTATATTCTATTTATTTATTTTTTCAATGTTAATATAGAGTCTTGGGCACATAATGCATCTTTATTATGCACATAATAAATGTTTGAAGATATAAAACGCATACATATTTTCGAGTCACAAATAAATTTTGTGTTCCTATAAACATATGTTAGCATTGAAGTTGTAACCATATTGTGTTAAGTAAGAGTTCATTAATTTATTTATAAAAATATGTGGAACAGGCACAGATGCGTGATTTGCTTAGTGTGTAAGCGCTTCGGACATTTTACATCCCATGTTCTTTGGAAGAAATTTTACACATAATGGTTTTTATTTTATTTTTAGTTCGGTTTCCTCCCTCCCCCATAGGAAGGAAACCCGCTTACGAGGTTGACCTCATGACCTCATGGTTAAATGCAATCCGCAAGTGCCGACTAGATATTTCATGTTGCAAAAGCAATAGATCACGAATATAACGGTGGTTAATTTGAAAGTTTGTGTTCGTTAACCAGCAGAAACCGTCCGCCAGAAGATGATTTTCGGAGCGAAATTCGCGCGAAAAAAATCGTAACGCTTACATTTTCGAGTTCGTATGCTTGCAGGTAGCTACTCGTTTTATAGGTTTCTTAACATAGGAAAACGAATGAAACCATTTTTTAAGCGACATCTGAAAGGGTTTTCGAGGAAAATTGATACAAATAATTTTCCAAACTAATTTTCAGTTTGGTTATTCAGAAAGGATAGGTTCTAGATTCAGTTGAAACTTGTTCCACATGTTTGACATCCATTTAACCTAAGATGGTTAAATTTTGGTTCCGTTTGCAGCTGTGAAGTACTAGACATGAAATATTTCATTAACAGGCATGAAGAGTTTTGGGATTTTCGTATATTTTCTAAAATATCTCGAAAACGGCCTCATATCTATTTTCTCTTCGACTTTTTTTTTTTTTTTGTTTATATTTTTGACGAAAGATCAACCCCTTTTAATAACTTGTACTACTTCTTTACTAAAAGAACTAGAGATTTGAACGGAACCGTGAGAAGATGACGCAGTTCCTGGGATTCGGATTTTTTAAAATAAAAACCAATATGTTTAAAGAACATGGGTGTACTATCACATATTGGTAAACTATACTTTATTCTCTTCATGAAATATTTAATATTCTACTGTTCTTTTTTAAAATAAAAACCAATATGTTTAAAGAACATGGGTGTACTATCACATATTGGTAAACTATACTTTATTCTCTTCATGAAATATTTAATATTCTACTGTTCTTTTTTAAAATAAAAACCAATATGTTTAAAGAACATGGGTGTACTATCACATATTGGTAAACTATACTTTATTCTCTTCATGAAATATTTAATATTCTACTGTTCTTTTTTAAAATAAAAACCAATATGTTTAAAAAACATGGGTGTACTATCACATATTGGTAAACTATACTTTATTCTCTTCATGAAATATTTAATATTCTACTGTTCTTTTTTAAAATAAAAAGCAATACGTTTAAAGAACATGGGTGTACTATCACATATTGGTAAACTATACTTTATTCTCTTCATGAAATATTTAATATTCTACTGTTCTTTTTACAGACGCTCATTAATATTTTAACTGTTTCTTTTCATTTTTTTATCAATAATTTATTAAATACTGCGCTATTTTCTTGCTACGAATTATTTACATTTTCTACATTAATTTAAATACTAAAGTTCTTGTTGTTTATATACTTACATGCTACATAATATTTACAATTTATCTACAACATTCCTACGTACTATTTACATTACACACGTTAATTTTTTAATGTTTGTTAAATACTACAGTTATCTGTTGTTATTTACAATAATTGTACAGGCCTTCTAGATTCCTTCGTACTATATCCATTTCATGCATTCTTTTCTATTTGTTTAATTGCTGAACGTATTTTTTTCATGATGCTTACTATTTACGCTATGTATATTTATTGTTAAAAGATTATTAAAAACTAACTTGATACTTGGTAACTTTCGCATAGACATTTCTAGTCAGAGTTTCGACAGAGCGATTTTCTTCCCATAAGGATGGAGGAATTTTCCAACAGAAAATGTTATAGTTTAAAATATTTAGGTTAGGTTAGGAATCGGGAGATGTAGTGTGTAGGGTGGATAGTGTTGCAGAGAAAACGCTAAAATACGAACAGAAATTGCCTGAGTTTATAGTATGTATATTATGATGGGATAGGAGTGGGGATAAATGTTTCGAGTGGGGAGCTGTAGAGTGTAGGGATGGTATGTATCGTATAATGGGATAGGAGTGGGGAGGTGTAGCGTGTAGGGACGGTATGTAGCACATAATGGGATAGGAGTGGGGAGGTGTAGCGTGTAAGGATGGTATGTAGCATATAATGCGATGGGAGTGGGGAGGTGTAGCGCGTAGGGATGGTATGTAGCATATAATGGGATAGGAGTGGGGAGCTGCAGCGTGTAGGGATGGTATGTAGCATATAATGGGATAGGAGTGGGGAGCTGCAGCGTGTAGGGATGGTATGTAGCATATAATGGGATAGGAGTGGGGAGCTGCAGCGTGTAGGGATGGTATGTAGCATATAATGGGATAGGAGTGGGGAGCTGCAGCGTGTAGGGATGGTATGTAGCATATAATGGGATAGGAGTGGGGAGCTGCAGCGTGTAGGGATGGTATGTAGCATATAATGGGATAGGAGTGGGGAGCTGCAGCGTGTAGGGATGGTATGTAGCATATAATGGGATAGGAGTGGGGAGGTGTAGCGTGTAGGGAAGGTATGTAGCATATAATGGGATAGGAGTGGGGAGGTGTAGCGTTTGGGATGTTATGTAGCATATAATGGGATAGGAGTGGGGAGGTGTAGCGTGTAGGGATGGTATGTAGCATATAATGGGATAGGAGTGGGGAGCTGCAGCGTGTAGGAATGGTATGTAGCATATAATGGGATAGGAGTGGGGAGCTGCAGCGTGTAGGGATGGTATGTAGCATATAATGGGATAGGAGTGGGGAGCTGCAGCGTGTAGGGATGGTATGTAGCATATAATGGGATAGGAGTGGGGAGCTGCAGCGTGTAGGGATGGTATGTAGCATATAATGGGATAGGAGTGGGGAGCTGCAGCGTGTAGGGATGGTATGTAGCATATAATGGGATAGGAGTGGGGAGGTGTAGCGTGTAGCATTCAAGCATCGATCTCTTCCAAGCTGATAAGATAAGGTCTTATCTCCCCGGCGATTTGAGGGAGGCTTTGGCTAAGACGACAGCCGAGTCTGTCCATTTACTCGGCCAAGCCCAACCTTCCTCTTAAGAGTCTGTAAGTAATTAGATAATTGATAATTTACATTATGTAATGTTATGTCTATGTTTCGAAGGTTACGGCCGGTGTTCGTTGACAGTTATCGCTTCTTATCACAACTGATTTTTATTTTATGCAAAAAAAAGACATTGTTTTGGATGCTTGAAGAGTATTGAATGCATTTTATCGTTTTTTATTTTTGAATTAAGAAGAAAATGAATTAAATATCTCTTCTCACTGCTTCTCTTCTATATGACGGTTACTCTTTTTATCAGAATTTCATTTTCATAACGGTAGGGGGTAATACATTTACAGAAGCCAGACTTTTTTTAACGAGATTCCATATCGCTCTCTAGTGTCATTCTGCAACATTGAAATACTGACATTTAATACAGATTTCCAGCTACTATCTACTTTCTTGGGAAACTTTCTTTTGTGAAATTTAAAAATCTTCCCTATTGCTATCTTGAAGAAAAGGGAGATTTTAGGTGCTCGAATAGCTACAATACACAAAAAGTTGGCAAAAGCCGACTGCCTCTTCTTGACTCCCGCTCTTTCTTAAGGTTACCTACAAACACCAAATAATATAAGCTGTTTTTTTTTTACTTACAAATTAATTATACTGCTCAAAGCTGAAAGAAATGAACCGATAAAAAAACGACGAAAACAAAAACAAAAGCCAACGGCCATAGCCATGTTGAATACACCCGTTCCCGTAGATCACGGAAGTTAAGCAATGTCGGGCGTGGTCGGTACCTGAATGGGTGACCGACCATGTGCTGTTGGCATTAGAAAAGGGTGGCAACCTGTAGATAGCCCGGCGCTAATGGCCAAGTTGTAGATGCGACGTAAAAAAAAAAAAAAAAAAAAAAAAAATCTCTCTTCATGTAGTGTTTTTTCCGACTGATGTTCTCTTTGAAAAATTGTGTAGAAACTATTTTTTTATCACATAAAGTAAGCATTAGAATGTTTATTTCCCATTTCCTAACCGTTTGTTTGTTCATGAAACCTTGCATAAATATGGAAGGCTGTCCTAGGCTAAGACTCAAATTCTTTCTCTCTTCTTTATGGTAATATATATAACTATTATCCCTGAAGCGGTTTCGTAGGACGTGAAACATGTAGAGAATCTAATACAGAAGATTATTGAACAGTTCTAGGACGTGATACATATAGAGTGTCTAATAAAGACGATTACTTAACTGTCTTAGGTCGTGAATCGTGTAGAGAATCTAATAAAGGAGGTTAAGGAACAGTCGTTGGACATGGAACATGTAGAGAATCTAATCCAGAAGATTATTGAACAGTTCTAGGACGTGATACATATAGAGTGTCTAATAAAGACGATTACTTAACTGTCTTAGGTCGTGAATCGTGTAGAGAATCTAATAAAGGAGGTTAAGGAACAGTCGTTGGACATGGAACATGTAGAGAATCTAATCCAGAAGATTATTGAACAGTTCTAGGACGTGATACATATAGAGTGTCTAATAAAGACGATTACTTAACTGTCTTAGGTCGTGAATCGTGTAGAGAATCTAATAAAGGAGGTTAAGGAACAGTCGTTGGACATGGAACATGTAGAGAATCTAATCCAGAAGATTATTGAACAGTTCTAGGACGTGATACATATAGAGTGTCTAATAAAGACGATTACTTAACTGTCTTAGGTCGTGAATCGTGTAGAGAATCTAATAAAGGAGGTTAAGGAACAGTCGTTGGACATGGAACATGTAGAGAATCTAATCCAGAAGATTATTGAACAGTTCTAGGACGTGATACATATAGAGTGTCTAATAAAGACGATTACTTAACTGACTTAGGTCGTGAATCGTGTAGAGAATCTAATAAAGGAGGTTAAGGAACAGTCTTTGGGCATGGAACATGTAGAGCATCTAATACAGAAGAGTATTGAACAGTCCTTATTACTTACTGTCGTAGGTCGTGGCACATGTAGAGAATCTTATAAAGGAGATTGGGAAGCAGTCGTTAGACGTGACACATGTTGAGAACCTAATAAAGGAGATTAGGGAATAGTCGTTGGACGTGAATCATGTAGGGAATCTAATAAAGGGGATTAGGGAGCAGTCGTTGGACGTGAAACATGTAGATAATCTTATAAAGGAGATTAGGGAGCAGTCGTTAGACGTGAAACATGTTGAGAACCTAATAAAGGAGATTAGGGAGCAGTCGTTGGACGTGAAACATGTAGATAATCTAATAAAGGATATTTCGCTGAGAAGCCGTAGGACGTACAACATAGATAATCTAATAAAGAAGATACGTGAACAGTGGAATTATTTTCAAATCGTTAATTTATCTTGGTATTTATAAATTTTAAATGAATTAATTTGGATAATACCGTTATTATTAATGCAGATAATGTACGAAAATCCTGATAAATTGAATCTTAACTATTTTAAAAACAGAAACACATACTTATGTTTGATACGCTCCATAATTCCTTATTAAAGAATGCAAAAAGGTTATTGGAACTGAGGAAACATATCAAACGGAAACAAATTATTAAGCTATTAGAATACAGTGTGATTTTATTTGTTTTGCTATTAGTAGGCCGGATCATTTTAATAGTTTTGCTATACGAATGCAGTGTGATTTTATTAGTTTTGCTATTAGAATACAATGTGATTTTATTTGTTTTGCTATTAGTAGGCCGGATCATTTTAATAGTTTTGCTATACGAATGCAGCGTGATTTTATTAGTTTTGCTATTAGAATGCAGTGTAATTTTATTTGTTTTGCTATTAGTAGGCCGGATCATTTTAATAGTTTTGCTATACGAATGCAGTGTGATTTTATTAGTTTTGCTATTAGAATACAATGTGATTTTATTTGTTTTGCTATTAGTAGGCCGGATCATTTTAATAGTTTTGCTATACGAATGCAGTGTGATTTTATTAGTTTTGCTATTAGAATACAATGTGATTTTATTTGTTTTGCTATTAGTAGGCCGGATCATTTTAATAGTTTTGCTATACGAATGCAGCGTGATTTTATTAGTTTTGCTATTAGAATGCAGTGTAATTTTATTTGTTTTGCTATTAGTAGGCCGGATCATTTTAATAGTTTTGCTATACGAATGGAGCGTGATTTTATTAGTTTTGCTATTAGAATACAGTGTGATTTTATAATTTTGCTTATAGCAGGCCGGGCCATTTTATCAGTTTTACTATTAGAATACAGTGCCATATTAGCAGTTTTTCTCCAAGAATTAAGGGCCATTTTATTAGTTTTGCTATTAGAATATAGTGTCCTTTAATTAGTTTTGGTATTAAAATACAAATGCATTATCATTTAATCAGTTTTGCTATTAGCATGGAATGTAATTTTATCAGTTTTGCTATTAGAATCCAATGTAATTTTATTAGTTTTGCTACTAGAATGAAGTGTCGTTTTATTAGTTACTCTAATAGAGAAACTTTTTATCCGTTTATCTAATAGAATGCAGTCTTTTTTTATCAGTTTTGCTATTTGAAAGCAGTCTTTTAATATCAGTTTTGCTATTAGAATAGAGTGTGACGTTATCAGTATTGCTATTTGAAAGCAGTCTTAAAATATCTGTTTTCCTATTAGAATACAGTGTCTCGTTATCAGTTTTACTATTTGAATGCAGTGTCACGTTATCAGTATTGCTATTTGAAAGCAGTCTTTTATTATCAGTTTTGCTATTAGAATACAGTGTGACGTTATCAGTATTGATATTTGAAAGCAGTCTTAAAATATCTGTTTTGCTATTAGAATACAGGATCACGTTATCAGTTTTGCTTGAGCGGGATATATTCAGTCCCCTCATTTCTCCTCTGTGCGCTAGCTTCTAATAAAATTTAGTTTGAAAATACAATTTTCCTGGGTGGCGCATATTTTTTACAGTACCGACTGGGTTAATGCAACGGGCCCATCGGTGAAAATGTTCAATACACCCTAGGCTGGATTTAAGCCATAATCATTGCATTATGTACCTCTTCACTTTTCATTCTGCGTTCATATTCTGTGTTTTGGCTATGCACAAGATTTTAACTCTACCTTTTCAATAAAAAAATCACACTCTGTTCGTGGCCAAGTACCCGGCTACTACATAACAGTATATTATAAATAGGAAGGATACCATCAGTCCAGTCAAAGAACAGTTATAGATGGAAATTTTTGGAACACAATTTTTGACTTTGTAACTTTGTTTGGGCTGGATAGGAGGTGAATATATCAAAAGTCCTCGCCCGTAGCCGTTGTGCCGGGGGAGGGGGGTTTAGAAGGTCCCATTTTTCGGGTTTTCACTTATATCTCGGAAACCCTACATCCTAGCGACATGACTAGTCTATAACAAATGAAAGCTGATTAAATTTCCTACAAGTTCTATTCTATAAAGTTTTTCCAGATATCTTTAGGTTTCGAAATATCTGCTCTTGAAAATCGGTCATTTTGGGGAAAAACACTTTCGCCGCATATTTTTCCCCTTTTTGACGGGATAACTCTCCAACAATGAGCCTAAAAAATAAATAACGGATATAGGGTTGTAGAGTATTGCATTGCCTTCAATAATATATATATTACTTTGCTATTGTATGTATTTTCCTTCAAACGTAAAAATAATTTCAGTGTTCATCGTGAAATCTGAAATTTAGCGACTAATAGTCCAGGTAGTCATGTAGGATTTCCGAAATATAAGTGAAAACCCGAAAAATGGGACCTTCTAAACCCCCCTCCCCCCCCCCCCCGGCACAAAGGCTACAGGCGAGGACTTTTGATATGTTAACCTCCTATGCAGCCCAAACAATGTTACGAAGTCAAAAACTGTGTTCCAAAAATTTCCACGTATAGCTGTTTTTAAGCATTCGTTGACTGGACTGCATTGCCCGCAGCCAGACACCAAAGGATGTTATCGACTGACCCAGACTCCAGACGAGCAGTTAGTTTCGAGGGCAGTTACTGCGCACCATTCTTCTCCAAGTCTACCCGGTCCCTTTAATGGAACATCTCCACGATATAGCGGAGGCCTTGAGAACAGTCGGCGATTAGGGGGAGGAGGGTTTACACACTTACCAGCAATGTCCTGCATCATTGAATCGATCACAAGACAATTTGTACCCAAGGAATGGAAATATTTTAAATTATTTTACAAATTGGCTCCAAATAGTTAATTTTTGACAGATCTTATATACAAAAATGTGTGTACAGGGTGTCTGGTAGCAGATTTATGTTTTCAAACTTAAATAAAAAACGTAATAATTGGCACAACGTTTTATTAAGAGCATTGAAGGATAGAATGGAAATGCGGATTTTATTTTTTAAAGAGTACGCCATCCAGATGCCTTCCGTCGTTTTGAACACACTGTTCAAAACGGAGCCTTGTTTCTGCACCACAAGCTGCAGTAAACTTGGTTCAATTGAGCTGATTTCTCGACGAATATTTTCTTTAAAGCAACAAGATATTGGGGCTTGTCATTATAAACCCTCTCTTTGAGGTAGACCCATAAAAAAGAATCCATATGAGTTAGATCGGGTGACCTCGGTAGCAATGGCATGTCCCCAAAGCGACTGATCAGTTTTGGGGGGAAATTTTCTCGAAGAAAATTCATCGAGGTCTGGCTGTGTGTGCAGTCGCCCCATCTTGTTGATACCACGTGTTTGAAGTGTGTAGATGGTTGAGCTCGCAGGTTTGCAAAACGAATTCCATAATCATGCGTCGATAACACTGTTCTGCACGAAAATCCTCCTTCAAACCAAAACATGCTTTCTTACTGTTTTCAAATGTGCTGAACACGAATTTGAAGTCAGATTCTGTCTATCACGCACTGTTTCTTGAGAAATTCTAGTTTTTTATCCAAAAATGTGAGTTTTTTGTATATTTGACGAATTTTTTTTGGCATCAAAACATAGTGAAAAAAATTCAAAAGCCCGATGATTTTGAGCGCAATGAAGTATATTTGAACGGAAAAAAAATTGATGGGAATATTACAAGTGGTTGAAGAAATATGGCTAAAAGTGTTTTTGATCTTGAGGCAGGGATTTAGTCTCTACCTGGATCTTTAGGGGAATGACCTTCCTTTCTCTTTTATGGTGGTATCCTTTTCATTCATTATGTCGTAAAAAAAATGGCCAGAGCGTAAGGAAAAAGTAGGTGAAAAAAACATTACCAATCCTCCATTAGTGGACAAAAACCAAATAATTTTACCCCCACTCCACATAAAATTGGGGCTAATGAAAAACTTCGTAAAAGCGATGGACAAGGAAGGAGAAGGTTTCATGTACTTAAAACAAAAATTTCCGCATCTCAGCGATGCTAAGATAAAGGAGGGAATTTTCGTAGGACCCCAAATTCGACATCTACTCAAGGACCTCATTTTTGAAGCAAAGTTAAATACTACTGAGAAAAAGACTTGGATTGCTTTTCGAGAGGTATGTGCTAAGTTTTTGGGAAACGAAAAATCTAGAGACTACCGAAAAATAGTCCAAGAACTGCTTACTTCATATAAAACATTGGGATGCAATATGTCCTTAAAAATACATTTCCTGCATCGCCCCAAATTTGGGTGCAGTTTCGGACGAACATGGAGAACGATTCCACCAAAACATATCCAGAATGGAAAAAAGATATACTGGCAAATGGAATGAGAAGATGCTGGCGGATTACTGCTGGACACTGCAGCCGGAGGCAGAGGAGGAAGAGTACAAAAGAAAAAAAAATACTCATTGACGATGTGTGTATATTTTTTGAGTTGTGTCATATCTAGTATTATACATGGTAGCATGCAGGATTCAATTAATTATATTTTACCGCTGAAAAGAAAAAAAAAATCTGTTATAATAAAGACAATAATTTTCAAATACAATTTTTCATTTTTTCCAAGTTTCTCCTCTTTTCTCTCAAAATCAGAGGGTGATAGAATTTTTCTGAGTTCAGATTCGGACTCAGCACACCTGAAAACATGAGAAACAGGCAAAATTGTTCAAGGGAGGGGAGAAAAGTTTTTTATTTGCAGAACAGTATAATTTTCACCGTTGACATTCGTCGCCTGGCCTCGAGAATTTTCGAAAAAAAAAATGGTCCAATTATCTCATGCGTGGATAAGACACACCAAACAGTTACCCTGGGACAAGGCAATGGATTTTGAAGTTTCAATCGAGGGTTGCGGGTTCTTGGAGACCAGTAACGGCAGTTTTGCTTGTTGATGTTTCGATGCTCACTCGACCACTGCAACATCGTCACTGACAAATCCGCACAATCGATAATTCCAACGGCGCCACCCTCCCTCCGCACCGTTTATTACTTTTAGAAATAATCGTATTTAAAAATATAAATTTGCCACCAGACACCCTGTACATCAAAGGGGAGAGGATAAAAACAAAGAGAGCAAGTAAAAACAGTATGTTTGTCTCCCTCTCTCTCTCTCTCTCTCTATATATATATATATATATATATATATATATATATATATATATATAGGGTGTCCCAGTCTTAAAACGACAGGTTTCGTATATCGATGGGGAACCGAAAAACTTAGTCAAAAATTCCTTTGGCGATTTTCTCGTTTTCATTTAAGCGATAAATCGGAATGTGTCCAAAAAAAACATCGTTTTTTGCGTTTTTCCCGAAGAAAAACGAGAAAATCGCTAAAGGTTTTTTTTTACTTAGTTCTTCGATTCCCCATCGATATACGAAGTCTGTATATACAATGCTGAAGGACATATGCAAAGTAGGGATATATAGAAAATTGAAGTTTATATATATATATATATATATATATATATATATATATATATATATATACATATACAAAATATCAATAGTAGGTGAGTAATTAAATAGTGTGAGTGGTACCTACACTAAAAATTGTATGAAAATAACCACGCCCGGGAGGATATTACGCATTACAGAAGATCCAAGTGGGCATAAATGGTTGCTCACAAGAAAACTTAGTAACCCTTCGAGGAAATGGTTAGAAAGCGCGAGTCGGGCGAAGACCGCCTTAAGGAGAGAATAAGGTAGTAACCCTTCGAGGAAATGGTTAGGAAGCGCGAGTCGGGCGAAGACCGCCTTAAGGAGAGAATAAGGTAGTAACCCTTCGAGGAAATGGTTAGGAAGCGCGAGTCGGACGAAGACCGCCTTAAGGAGAGAATAAGGTAGTAACCCTTCGAGGAAATGGTTAGGAAGCGCGAGTCGGGCGAAGACCGCCTTAAGGAGAGAATAAGGTAGTAACCCTTCGAGGAAATGGTTAGGAAGAGCGAGTCGGGCGAAGACCGCCTTAAGGAGAGAATAAGGTAGTAACCCTTCGAGGAAATGGTTAGGAAGAGCGAGTCGGGCGAAGACCGCCTTAAGGAGAGAATAAGGTAGTAACCCTTCGAGGAAATGGTTAGGAAGCGCGAGTCGGGCGAAGACCGCCTTAAGGAGAGAATAAGGTAGTAACCCTTCGAGGAAATGGTTAGGAAGCGCGAGTCGGGCGAAGACCGCCTTAAGGAGAGAATAAGGTCACCAACAATATAGATTAGTATTCCAGTACTTTTAATTAAAATAATCGACTATTCATGAATGCAAAGGAATTAAATGCACTGGTTAAATGTATTAACCGTTGTGCAACGTTATTGCGTTCATTTTCTTGCAGGTATGCGTCTATATGGTTTCTAACGTGGAATTCTTCTTAAAGCCATATTTAAATTTCAGAGCGACGTTTTTAGGAATTTTTACATGGCGGTGGGCGTAATTTATTTATTTTTTTTTACGACGCACAGTGGTACCAAACGCCCGATATTAGGGAAAAAACTTTAGATACTTGAATCGGTTTGATTTCGGGGTCATTTTTGAAGTATTTTTTGTGCCGATTCGAATAGACCGGTTTTTTGACCAACAATTCAATAGAATAATTATTTTGGGACTGAAACGGGTTTTATATTACGAAAACCGTGAAAAACCGCAAGTATTCAATTTAAAAAAAGTTCCTACGAGACGTACGGTTCTACCACTAGAGCGTTATGATGATTCGAATATAGACACGGACCGGTGCTGCTACCAGAGGGATGCTTCCTCTACTATACTCCCCCGTTAGCTCTAAATGTACAGACGAAACATAATTACACAATTATTGTTGGCTAATGAATAAAGAAAATTTTAATCAGCCGTTCGTTAGTTAGTTAGACTGGTACAATACCGGAATATTGCACTTGCTATTTTACACGCAGGCATTGCTTTAGTATTATTCCATCTTCAAATGTCATAGCACGAGGGAAATGTAGCTATTGTGGTTGCACTCGTGAACGCATTTTCGAAATACTCCGTTATCTTAGCGCGTTTCCTTTTGTTGTCCCTAGTGACACATGTAAAGGAATAGAAACAGTAATATGTTGTTTTGACCTTTCGTGAAAGCACAGTTCAAAACTAACAATTTCCAAGTTTCAACTCCTTATTTCTCCGATTAACATCGTCCCATCGAAAATTACATCAGGACCTGTTTTGTAGAGAATTTAGTAAGTATTCGAATGGTCACTTTCCTCTTAATACGATTTTCGAGATATTTACGAAAATATACGAAGATCCGAAAACTTTTCATTCCTGTTAACTCATTCGAGAAGACGATTTTTTTCGAACGCGGTCCCAAGGAGCCAATTTTTTTCTTCTTTATATTCTTCATTTTTTATAAAAAAAAAAAAGAAAAAAGGTTTACTATGGAAATCACCCAATTCGTAAGTGAATTCACATAAATAAGATCATTGCACACCAGGTGTGCAACTCTCTCCTCGGGTATTTTTTTTTTTTTTTGTAGCGGATTGAGCACGTGTGCAATGCAAGGAGAATGAAAATACAGATCATTTTTAATTTTTTGATACACAGTAAAACCAATGCTAAATTTTGTTTCCCTGTACTTTACAGATTTCATTAGTCCAAGAAAACTAATATTTGGACGACTAGTTTACTCAAAATAACTAATAATTACTCATTACTGTTATTGCACACGGTGTACAGGCTGTCTTATAGCCTCGGAAATCTGTTGTACACAAGGTGTCAAATCGGTCTCGAATGGGTTAATGAAATATTTTATTTCTAGTACTTCCTTAACTCCAAACGGAACCAAAATTTATCTAACATAGAATAGATGAATATCAAACGTCTGGTACACGTTTCAACTGAATTATTCCTTTCTGAATAACCAAACTTAAAATTAGTTTGTTAGTTTTTTGCGGTTACAGATATCGCCTTACAACTTTGGTTTTCTACGTTAGAGAACATATAAAAAAAAGTAGCCCAAAAGCCTACGAACAAAAACATCCCCAAAACACCTGCCTTATTTTCTTGTCGGAAATCCCGGAATTCGTCATAAGCGGTGTTCTTCCCTATGGAGGGAGAGGGGAAGGGGTGATGTAAGGTCGACATGACACTTCCCAAGGTCAACGAGGAACGCGGGGGCTCCTTCCTATAGGGAGGGAGGAAACACTCTACTGCAAGCCATAGTACTAGTATACAAATTAATAATTCATTTTACTGCAATTTAATTATGAATCCACTTTAATAAGCTTGACAATTAAAATACGAATTCCAGAAGAGGATTTGAAGGTTTTGAAATACTCGAAAAGCACTATTTGTAGAAACGTAAACTATTACACGCATGTTTTGAGGTATTTTGTATTGAAGGTGAATGTGAGGTGAGCTGCATTCGTTTCCCTTATCTCAACACTGATAAAATGAATAGAAAATCCCTGAAAACACTGGGATTTTATCCTATTACATTCTCCTTGTTCAAATACGGCTTCTCTACGATTACCATGTCTCCTTTACTTTTATTCGTGTTAGAATTTGTCTCCAGGCGTAAACGGGCTCATGTTCGTTTACAAAATTTACCTTTATATACATATATATATTTATATATATATATATATATATATATATATATATATATATGTGTGTGTGTGTTGTTTGCCCTATGTGATCTGAGGAAGAGGGAAGATGTCATAATCACAAAGGCTGACAAAGGAAATATGACAGTGATCCTCAACAGATCCTATGAAGATAAAATGGAAGGCTTACTGTCCATAAACACTTACGATAAGAACATAAAGGACCCCACCAATCGAATTGAAAATCAAATAAACAAAATCTTAAAGGAGAAGATCAAAGATAAGGCACGAATCGCAGAGATGGCCCCCGGTGACTCCAGAATACCCCGGATCTATGGTTTACCAAAAATCCACAAAGAAGGAGCACCCCTCAGGCCTATAGTCTCAATGATTGGAGCATCCACGTACAGAGCCAGCAAGGTGCTGGCAAAAGCTCTGAAACCTTACACAGGCCAGTCCTTTTCGGCTGTACGAAATTCGATTCATTTGGTGGAAATCCTAAAAAACACAAGGCTCGAAGAAGGAGACCTGATGGTGAGCTTTGATGTGGAGTCCCTCTTCACCAACCTTCCAGCTAAAGATGCTACCCAGATCATTAAGGACAATGAATTCCTGGAGGGAGGGATGATGGAAATAGCTGAACTAGTTCTAACTTCCTGCTACTTCCAGTACAAGGGAATCATCTATAAGCAGAAGGATGGAGTGGCCATGGGTATTCCCCTATCACCAGTTGTGGCTGACATTTTCATGGAGGACTTCGAAAGGCGACTGATCGAGGGCAGCGAACTCAAACCGAAGCTTTGGCTACGATACGTGGACGATGTCTTCGCAATCTGGCAACATGGTGCAGAGGAACTCAAAAAATTCCTCCATCTCATGAACAATTTGCACCCAGCCATCAGATTTACCATCGAAGAAGAGAAGGATGGCAGATTGCCTTTCCTGGACCTCCTGATCATGAAAGGAACCAACGGTGAACTGGAGCACACAGTATACAGAAAACCCACGGCCACAGGAAGATACCTCCACGCCGATTCTCACCACCACACGGCACAAAAAATGGGAGTGGTTAAGACACTGACACACAGAGCTATAACTCTGTGCAGTAACGAATCACTCCTAAGAGCAGAACTCAGTCAACTGACGGACGACTTAGCCGTGAATGGATACGACAGGAAGAAGTTGGCCCGAACGATAAGGATGGTGGAAAATCGCCACCGTGATGAGAGTAACCGGAGGGAAACACAAACTAGAAGTAGAATTACCCTACCGAATGTCAGCGGGGTCAGCGAGAAGCTAGGCAGACTATTTAGGAAACAGGATATGGAGGTCGCCTACAAGCCGCTGAACAAAATTGGGGATTGGCTGAGCAAAAGCAAGGACAAGCAGCGGTTGCAAGACCAGGGTGTATATCTTCTACCATGTGACTGCGGGAAAGTGTATATAGGACAGACAGGGAAGAAGGTAGCCACTCGAATCGCGCAACACGCTGCAGACTACAGGCTGGGACGCACCAAAACTTCTGCGGTGGCAACACATGGAGAAGAGTGCCCCAGACAAGTCCTGTTTGATCAAGCCAAGACCCTGGCTAAGGAAGACACGCTGAACAGGAGACTCATCAGAGAGGCGATTGAGATCCACAAAAATCCAGCCAACTTCAATAGAGAAGAAGGACTCATCCTCTCCAACACCTGGCGGGCCATCCTGAAGAAGACTGGAGACAATCCACTCATACAGGACCACCAGCGCCCCGAACGGACGACCGAGGAAGTTAACAGAGACAGACGGAACTCGATTGGCCCAGAGCCTCCCCAGTTCATTGGCTCGCATAGTCTCCGACCAAGAAGGATAAGAAGGGCCCAAACCACTGACGAGCTCATTCCCTTACCAACCAGCAAGGATGAATGATTGCCTGAAGAAGCCGGAGAGGAATCCGGCGAAATATTGCGATGACAGGAGGAGCAAGACCGCTGGAGACAGATGCCGAACAAACAACACATTTAATTCCCAGCGAAGTAGCTTGAAAAATAGCATATATATATATATATATATATATATATATATATATATATATATATATATATATATATATATATATATATCCCTTCCCGTATATCAGTTTTTTGCGGTTACAGATATCGCCTTACAACTTTGGTTTTCTACGTTAGAGAACACATAAAAAAAGTAGCCCAAAAGCCTACGAACAAAAACATCCCCAAAACACCTCCCTTTTTTTCTTGTCGGAAATCCCGGAATTCGTCAAAAGCGGTGTTCTTCCCTAACGAGGGAGAGAGGAAGGGGTGATGTAAGGTCGACATGACACTTCCCAAGGTCAACAAGGAACGCGGGGATTCCTTCATATAGGGAGCCATAGTACTAGTATTCGAATTAATAATTCATTTTATTGTAATTTATTTATGAATCCACTGTAATTAGCTTGACAATAAAAATACGAATTCCATGTACGAATAGATTTGAAGGTTTTGAAATACTTGAAAAGAACTATTTGTAGAAACGTAATGTATTGGAGATTGTAGGTATTTTGTATTGCCGCACAGTGGGCTGTAGGACTGATATTCTTGGCCAAAAATATTTCTGATGCTTAATTCATTATATAATCAGAAATAATGGTCATATACGATTTTAGTAATGGGTTTTAAGGCAATAATATGATTTTTGTTTTAAATAATTTATAATTGTTAGGTATAATACATATATATCTAAGAATTTACTATAAATGTTAACAGATTACACACACACTCACACAGAGATACGCCTTGCCCACCCACCCACGTGCACGCACGCGCACACGCACACGCGCAAACACACACACAGAACTTCCTTGAAATCTCTCAGAAAGTAATGCCAATTTTTAATAAGCATACTTGTATTTATTTTCACAGGATGGGGGCTAGTTTTTTTTTTATATCCTTCAATATATCACCAGCTTGAAGATTACTTTCAGAATTGCATTTATGAAGCATATAGCAATTCCACTGCTGTCTGTAGTACCATGTAACTTTTCACTTTTACTGTCTTCGACTCCGCTCACTGGATTCTTCGAATCTATAAAATGGTTGCCAATGTCTCATTTTTGCCCTTGGTAACAATAATGTCCACACGTAATGAAGCCACACTTCATTTTTTTTTTTTTTTTTTGTACAAATATATCTTCTTTTTTATGCACTGCCATCCATTTTTATTTAAACTGTGATTTAAAACGAGAAAATGTGTGTTTGATTTAATTTATTTGTTTTTCTGAATAATTGTCATATTTTAACAAAGAATTCTGGGCAAATTCCATTTTTTTTTTTTTTTTTTTTTTTTTCTGTGCATCGGCTTCTGAGGCCATTAGCACATGTAGTTGTTCTTTATAATCAAGTTTTTTTTTTCAACCATGATGTTAAATAGATTTTGTCTAGTCATTATTTTGAGTCCGGAAAACAACAAACATAAGAAATGTATTCATGAACTATGATATTAACTGGCATGTACATCCGCGCGAATCCGCGATTTCTGATTATATATTCTTAAAGCTGAATACTTCCTTTCAATGTTGATATAAAAACAACAGGTTGGAACTGCTTGGAAGTATAACAAAAACCTTCGAGTTATGTCAAATTTGACTTTAAAAAGGCCAAAAGATTTTATATTTTCTTTTGTGGTTAAACTAATTAAAAAATGGCCTAATTATTGCTAAAAATCAATAAATGTACGCTCCTTTATCTGCCTTAGAGTGCTCCATTGCCAAAATTGCTATAAAAATTCCAAACTCGCGAAAAATTAATTTTTTACAGAGATGAATATACGGAGTAGAGTTAACAAGTCAGTGGCTTGTTAAAAACTGTAGACTTTGTTGTGGTACGCCTGGCTTACAGGCAATGTCAGGTCAAAAATTAGCCTTACACGTTGTGCACAAACTCTCGGATAACTTTTACAAAATGGACTTTTGGCCAGCTTTTCAGTGCAAATACCCCACTGTGCGGAGATAAGATGAAATGCAAATCCCTGAAAACACTGGGATTGTATCCTGTTACATTCTCCTTGTTCAAATACGGCTTCTATACGATTACCATGTCTCCTTTACTTTTATTCTTGTTAGAATTTGTCTCCAGGCGTAAATGGGCTCATGCCCGCTTACGACGTTTACATGTATATATATATATATATATATATATATATATATATATATATATATATAAATATATATATATATAAATACAAAAATTCTCGTACCACAGTGTATGTAAAAAAAACTCCTCCGAAACAGCTTTACCTATTTTTATGAAATTTTTTGTGTACATTCGATAAGTCTGAGAATGGGATGTAAACTATTTTTCATTCCCCTGAGTGATGACGGTGGTCTACCCAAATTTTTGGGGGGGGGGACAAAAGTTTTTATTTTCACCCTTATACCACGTATCGCCATATGTTAATAGCGATATTAGTACTTTAATAATTTTCAAACATTGGTGGGAGATAATTGATCAATTATCAGTCGAACAGTTCAACCCCCCGGCGTCTACCGGTGTCACTTCTCACCCAGTAAACAGCACGGAGTAAGGATGAGAACGAAGCCAGTCTCCTGTCTTTCTCACACAATAAGCATTCCCCATTATTATTCACACAGTTGTACCAATTGAATTCAAAATAGCCAATTAGATTTTCATTTACAATGACAATCAATAAGTCGCAAGGCCAAACGCCTCTCATTAAAAGCCAAAATGTTTGATCAGTTATTTCTTTGGGTGGCTGCTGTGGATTTGGTTTGAGATAATTTCGCACATGGTACATGAGATCTTATAGGAAATTTCATGTTTGTTGAATAGCACAAATATGGTCAAAAACTAGCGTTTAGACAAAAAACACGGAATCCCCTATATCTAGGGAAATAATGCAAATAAAAATGTTTCCTTGATGGCATTCAACTACACTTCAGCCGGTGTACACACCCATCAAGTATGGTCATTTCCTTCGGGACCACTCTGTGTGTATATATATATACATATATATATATATATATATATATATATATATATATATATATATATATATATATATATATATAGGGGAAGGTGTTGTACCTTTGACCACTTTGCACAATTGAATTTTTTTTAGCTTGAATATTACGGCTAAATTCATTTTTTTTTATTTCATTGTAATTAGTATTCTATTGTTTATCATATTTAATTTTTTCAAGGTTCTAACTTTACATTTAATATTTTTTATTAATTTTTAAAAACACAATCGTACAGTGGTCAAAGGTACAATATGTAGTTGTACCTTTGACCACGGGGTGTTGTACCTCTGACCACATAAAAACAACACAGCAGTGCAGAAAAAAAATTGTATTGAGTAATATAATAATTAATTGTAAGTTTAATAAATACAGGACATGTATGTAACCATAATAAAAAGCTATTCTTGATATTATGTTATGCTTAATATGCTGAAAAATCCAGTCAAATCGATAAACGTTTTAACTGTCAAGCAGATCCACTAACAATAGTAGGGTATGGGAGTTTAGCCACAATGTCTTCAACATCAATATCATACAAATTTTCATCTTCTCTCGTAAACTTGTAACTTAAAGTTTGTTTTTTTCAAATATTGGATCTTAAACATTGGACATTTAATACCACAGATCTCTGCGACTAAATATGTAATAGTTTTTTTACTTTTATTATTAACAAGTATAAAATTTCCTTTTTCCAAATCATAATTTTCAAATTGTTGCTGGTTATCGGCTTAACTCACGACATTTATCAGACAGATCAACGTCACTTTCTCCTGAAGAAATTTCCGTGACAGTATCAGAATCTGAAATGTCATTAGAATAATTTTCTTCTTATTTACCACTTTTTTAGGAAGGGGTTTATTTGTATGTGGTGTCTTACGTTTACGGTGGTGCTTTCGGGTTTGTTAACCTTCAATAATTAGCTTTTTAGGAATATCTGTCAGGATACGAGGTTTCCCTTTAGGCCGGCCCCTATTTGACATTTTCCTTGCCTCCGCTTTTCGATGAGGTCTTACAACTTTAGGTGGAACGATAAGGAGCGATAGGTTCGAACTGCTACACTGAGGATTAATAAAGTCAGTTTGAACTTATTTAATTTATTATTTTTAAAAATTCGTTGAACAATTAAAGAAAACAATATTAAGTTATTTAAAAAAATTGTAACAGAAGAACATAAAAGTTGAATTATGTAAAAATTACTCAGGTCAGAGGTACAACACCTTGGTAGTGTAAATTAAAATGCATGCTAAAAATCTTAGGGTTAAGATAAATCAATTTCAGAAGCTACATCATGTTTCTTATTGTAATAGCTACTTTGTCAAATGATTTCCATCTAAGAAGACTTAATACAAAAAATATTATGAGGCAAAACGTCATCAATAAATAACTTACATTTTTATGATAGAAATGGATAAGTATTTTTTGCAAGAATCCTCTTTGACTTGAATAATCCAAAGTAGGTTACGCAAGCCCTCTAGTGAAAGAGCTAGCTAAACACTAATTACCAAAATTTATAAAATGTTGCTACATGCCGCCACAGCCACGGTGGTCAAAGGTACAAGATAGTCAGAGGTACAACACCTTCCCCCCTATATATATATATATATATATATATATATATATATATATATATATATACCTTGGGAATGTGGTAAATGCCAATATATTGGTTACACCCATTCAACTTTCCTGCTCGCTATTAAAGTGGAACCCGCAGCCCCGGCGACCTACTCACTAACTCTTACCAACTAGTTGTTGGCCCACAAAACCAGGTTAAGGCCAGATCCTTAGTCGCGCTATTTAAAACATTTTTTTACCTTGTGTATAGTGCATTTGCTCTTTTACTCTTTACATATTGTCTTTAAATGAAAATGTAACATAAATTAAAAAAAAAAAAAAAACTAAACCATGGTATACAGTCATTTTTAGCGCGTTTCCTCCCTCACTCCATCGGGAGGAAACCAGCTTATGAGGTTGACCTCATGACGCAATCCGTAAGTGCCGACTAGAAAATTTCACGTTTCAGATAAATAACGGTGGTTCAAATTTGTGTGTGTATATATGTGTGTGTGTGTGTTTGTGTATCTGTTCGCGCTCTATCTAGGGAATATTGGTCCGATATTGATGAAATTTGGTACAAAAATGTTTCGGCTAATTTCAAAGGTCAAGTTCGTTAACCAGCAGAATCCTTCCACAGGAACACGGGTTTTGGAGCGAAATTCGCGCTAAAAAAAATCGTTTCGCTTACATCATATGCTTGTAAGTACTCGTTGTATTGGCTTCTTGGCCTAGTAAAAAAATGAAACCATTTTAAGGCGATAGCTTTAAACGTTTTTCAGAAAAGTGGAAAAATAGTTGTTGAACCTAGTTTTTGGGTTGGGTACATAAAATCATGGGATCCAGTTAAAATATTTTCTGCATGTTTGAAATTCATATAAACAAAGATTTTTAAATTTTGGTTACGCTTGGAGTTAAGGAAGGATTAGAATAAAATATTTTATTAAGAGACATGAAAAGTTTTGGGAACTTCCTGAGGAAGCCGGAGAGGAAACCGGCGAAATATTGCAGAATCGAGAACACCGCTGGAGAGAGAAGCATTTGCACATTATGAATATGCCCCCTATATATATATAGCACTGGACTAATATGCTGGCGGACCTGTGTTCAAATCCCGAGCAAGTACTAAAGATTTTTATCTTCTAGTGTCTTTGTTTATGGCTTAGATTCGGCCTACCTGACCGCCCCCCAGGCCAACCCAGCCATTAATGAATTTATTAATGGGTACCTACCTTGGTACTAAAGACCCTAGCGGTCGAAGCAGCAAAGGGGAAAATCAGGCGGCCGGAGCATAGCGCTGACCACACTATCTCCCTAGCAAGCCGTCTGCTCATGAATCAGATACCTCTATAGTATCTGCCCCTCAGGGCCCTCGTGGCCTGTTACGGGACTGATTTATACACACACACACACACACACACACATATATATATAAATATATATATATATAAATATATATATATATATATATATATATATATATATATATATATATATATATATATATATAATGTGGAAATATGAACCACCGATATTTTCGTGATTTATGGGGTCTTAAAAGTGGACCTTTCTCATAGTGACCTCCCGATTTCGTTATGAGGTCGACGTGATAAGCAAGTTCTTCCCAATTAAAGGAAGGAGGAAACGCGCTAAAATTAAATTATCTTTCTTTTTATTTATTTTCTACCCAGGATAAGTTCTTATTCCCAAAGAACTTTAAGAATTTAAAGTGATAAGTGCTCACGCCTTAACTCTCACGGCCATCAAGCCTCCTCTTTTCCATTTCTAACCAAATGAAATATAACCTTCCAGTCTGGTGGTAGATAATGAATTCAATTATCCGCCAGTTTGTAAACGGATTAAACTGCGGTATTGGCGGTAAAAAGTAAATTAATTTATGGTCCTTTTCCTGACTCGCTAATTAAATACCTGACAATGCGTTAATAATGAATTAAATCACGCCTGCATGTGTAACCAGAATGTAATAACGACCTTAACTTGGTTGTAAATAATTTTTTTGAATCACGTTTTTTTGTGAACCAGATAATAAGGAACCACGAAAGGTGATTATATTTTTTGATCTAATTTCATGTTTATTTTTAGCGCGGTTCCTCCCTCCCTTCATAACGAGGAAACCCGCTTATGAGGTTGACGTCAAGACGCATTCCGGAAGTGCCGACACGAAAATTTCATGTTTCAGATCTCTTTGATCAATGATATAACGGAGAATACTATATATATATTTTTATTTTTCAGGAAATATCAAACCCCACGAATAACTGCTACTATTTCTATACATTATATAACCATCTACCTTGTTTGTAAATATTGAATTAAATCATACTTTCAATGTTAAACAGATAATAATATAATCATCCAAATCGTTAGTAAATATTGAATTTAATGATATTTTTAATGCTTAACCCCGATAATGATATAAATATTACACTCGGACTTGGTAGTAAATATTGACTTAAAAACATGCTTTTCAACTTAAACAGATAATAATAATATAATCTGTCTAGTTAAAAAATATTTAATTAAATAATGCTTTCAATGTTAAAAATATTATAACATCACACTCGATTTCGTGTTAAATATTGACTTAAATCTTGCTTTTCATGCTAAACAGATAATAATATAACCAACAGACTAGTTAAAAAATATTGAATTAAATAATGCTTTCAATGCTAAACAGATAATAATAATACACTCCGACTTGGTAGTAGATATTGACTTAAATCTTGCTTTTAATGCTAAACAGATAATAATATTACACTTCGACTTGGTAGTAGATATTGACTTAAATCTTGCTTTTAATGCTAAACAGATAATAATAATACACTCCGACTTGGTAGTAGATATTGACTTAAATCTTGCTTTTAATGCTAAACAGATAATAATATTACACTCCGACTTGCTAGTAGATATTGACTTAAATCTTGCTTTTAATGCTAAACAGATAATAATATTACACTCCGACTTGGTAGAAGATATTGACTTAAATCTTGCTTTTAATGCTAAACAGATAATAATATTACACTTCGACTTGGTAGTAGATATTGACTTAAATCTTGCTTTTAATGCTAAACAGATAATAATATTGCACTTCGACTTGGTAGTAGATATTGATTTAAATCTTGCTCTTAATGCTAAACAGATAATAAAATTACACTCCGACTTGGTAGTAGATATTGACATAAATCTTGCTTTTAATACTAAACAGATAATAATATTACACTTCGACTTGGTAGTAGATATTGACTTAAATCTTGCTTTTAATGCCAAACAGAAAATAATATTACACACCGAATAGTTCGAAATTATTGAATGAAATCATGCTTTTAATGCAAACCAGGTGATATTATAACCCTCCAACTAGTTAGAAAATATTTATACTAAATCATGCTTTATATATATATATATATATATATATATATATATATATATATATATATATATATATATATACAAATTTGAACCATCATTCATCCCTATGTAACGCGCTAAAATGTAATAAAAAATCATTTCGCAGTTTACTGTAATTATTGATATGTTTATTCATATCAGAAGACAAAAGAATTGGATAAGTTATTAATAATGCCTGGATAGGGAGATAATTTATTTATGATGACAATATAGGAATAATCTAATTCACTATTTACTACCGAGCAGGAGGCTATTTTAAAATCAGTTTAGTAGTAAATCGATTAATTAATTATTACTACCGGGTAGGAGTATTGTTTTAGTGTCAAATTAATTTAATACATTATTTACAATGAAGTTTAATGGTTTTATTGGTTTGGTATTGGAAATAGAAGGTTCACGATATACAACCAAGATTAATTGATTAGCATGAGTTAATTAATTATTTACTACCCGATTGGCGAGTTTCATTATTATCTTTTACCTCGTTTCCTCCCTCTCTCCATAGGAAGGAACCCCGCTTATGACGCCGACCCGATGTCGTATCCGGAAAGACAGCTAGAAAATGTCATGTTTCACAACTCATAGATAACGAAAATAATGGTAGTCCAAATAAATGTATATATATATATAGGGTGGCCCCAAAGTAGTGTTTAGCTTCAAGTTACTTATAGGAAAATTGTTTCTGAGCGAAAAAAGTTTCTATCAACTTGATGTCTAACAAAGCAAAGACATCAATTTATGTTTTTACTTTGATTATATGCTGCTAATAATACTTTACTCAATCCACAAGGGCGTAATTAATAAATCATAATTCTATTTTTATGCGGATGATAATAGAATTAATTTTGTCTAAATAATAAATTAAATCATCATTCTATTTTTATTCTGGTTAATCGTATAAAAGTCAGCAATATTAACTCTTTTATACGCCCATACACGCTTTTAATAAATTTAAACACGACACACGTAATAAAAAAGCATGAACATACTCATGTCATGTCATATTTTAATATCTATCACAATCGACTATTTGTTATATCTTAGGAGATTTCGTAAACGTAAATTCTTTTTGGACATTTTAGTGGTTCCTTTTTTTTCAATAGGTATTTTCAAAAACGTTAGCGTTAGGATTTTTTCCCGCGAATGTTGCCTTATTAAACATGTTCCGATGGACCGATTATGCTGGTTAACAATCTTGTCCTTTCAAATCAAACTAAAGAGGAAAAACACAACGTAACCTTGTGTATTATTAAGATAAAAATGTAAGAATAACTTAATTCATTAGCTATAGAAAAGCTGGTGTGATATACTTTTAAAAGAAGGATAAGAAAATTTTCTATTTACTACCAAGCTAGAGGGTTATACTATTTATCAGGTCAGAAATATACGGATAAAGGAATTCACTATTTACTACCAAGCTGGAGGATAATAGTATAATGAGGTTAGAAATATAGGGATAAAACAATTCTCTATTTACTACCAAGTTGGAGGGTAATAGTATAATCAGGTTAGAAATATATGGATAAAGGAATTCACTATTTACTACCAATTTTGAGGTTTGCACTATTATCAGGTTAGAAATCGAGGGATAAAGGAATTCACCATTTACTACCAAGTTGGAGGGTTTAACTATTATCAGGTAATAAACAGATAAAGGAATTTACTACTTACTACGAACTTGGAGGGTAATACTATTATCAGATTAGAGATAAACGGATAAAGGAATTCACTATTTATTATCATATTGAAGGATTATACTATTATCAGGCTCAAAATAGAAACATAATTTAATAGACTACCATGTTCAAGGATTATACTAATATCAGGCTCGAAATGTAAGCATAGTTTAATTTACTATCATGTTGGAGGATTAAACTATTATCAGGCTCGATTTGGAAGCATAGTTTAATTTACTACCATGTTGGAGGATTATACTATTATCAGGCTCGAAATGTAAGCATAGTTTAATTTACTATCATGTTGGAGGATTAAACTATTATCAGGCTCGAAATGGAAGCATAGTTTAATTTACTACCATGTTGGAGGATTATACTATTATCAGGCTCGAAATGGAAGCATAGTTTAATTTACTATCATGTTGGAGGATTATACTATTATCAGGCTCGATATGGAAGCATAGTTTAATTTACTACCATGTTGGAGGATTATACTATTATCGTGCTCGAAATGGAAGCATAGTTTAATTTACTACCATGTTGGAGGATTATACTATTATCAGGCTCGAAATAGAAACATAATTTAATAGACTACCATGTTCAAGGATCATACTAATATCAGGCTCGAAATGTAAGCATAGTTTAATTTACTATCATGTTGGAGGATTAAACTATTATCAGGCTCGATTTGGAAGCATAGTTTAATTTACTACCATGTTGGAGGATTATACTATTATCAGGCTCGAAATGGAAGCATAGTTTAATTTACTATCATGTTGGAGGATTATACTATTATCAGGCTCGATATGGAAGCATAGTTTAATTTACTACCATGTTGGAGGATTATACTATTATCGTGCTCGAAATGGAAGCATAGTTTAATTTACTACCATGTTGGAGGATTATACTATTATCAGGCTCGAAATAGAAACATAATTTAATAGACTACCATGTTCAAGGATTATACTAATATCAGGCTCGAAATGTAAGCATAGTTTAATTTACTATCATGTTGGAGGATTAAACTATTACCAGGCTCGATATGGAAGCATAGTGTAATTTACTATCATGTTGGAGGATTATACTAGTATCGTGCTCGAAATGGAAGCATACTGTAATTTACTATCATGTTGGAGGATTATACTATTATCAGGCTCGATATGGAAGCATAGTTTAATTTACTACCATGTTGGAGGATTATACTATTATCGTGCTCGAAATCGAAGCATAGTTTAATTTACTACGATGTTGGAGGATTATACTATTATCGTGCTCGATATGGAAGCATAGTGTAATTTACTATCATGTCGGAGGATTATACTATTATCGTGCTCGAAATGGAAGCATAGTGTAATTTACTACCATGTTGGAGGATTATACTATTATCAGGCTCGATATGGAAGCATAGTGTAATTTACTATCATGTTGGAGGATTATACTATTATCGTGATCGAAATGGAAGCATAGTGTAATTTACTATCATGTTGGAGGATTATGCTATTTTCAGGCTCGATATGGAAGCATAGTGTAATTTACTATCATGTTGGAGGATTATACTATTATCGTGCTCGAAATGGAAGCATAGTGTAATTTACTATCATGTTGGAGGATTATACTATTATCATGCTCGATATGGAAGCATAGTGTAATTTACTATCATGTTGGAGGATTATACTATTATCAGGCTCGATATGGAAGCATAGTGTAATTTACTACCTTTTTGTTGAAGGGTTCTTATATTTCTAACAAAAATGATTATGATCAAATTCGATAGGCCCACAACATTCAGATAAAAGAGAGTGAAGAGTTTTTTCACTGTTTGCCCCATTTGTTATTGGTTGTTGAGTTATTAACTGATTCTAGCAGGACAATGAATTTGTCTGTAAGCGAAATAAATCAAATTTTAACTTGACAATTCCCCACGACTTACTAACAGAGGGCAGCCAATACATCCAAATACTTAAAACAGAGGGCAGCCAATACATCCAAATACTTACTAACAGAGGGCAGCCAATACATCCAAATACTTACTAACAGGGGGCAGCCAATACATCCAAATACTTACTAACAGAGGGCTTCCAATACATCCAAATACTTACTAACAGAGGGCAGCCAATACATCCAAATACTTACTAACAGAGGGCAGCCAATACATCCAAATACTTACTAACAGAGGGCAGCCAATACATCCAAATACTTCTTACACATCTCAAAACACTAAACTATTCCATCATATAATTTCCCACGACTTACTAACAGAGGGCAGCCAATACATCCAAATACTTCTTACACATCTCAAAACACTGAACTATTCCATCATATAATTCCCCACGACTTACTAACAGAGGGCAGCCACTACATCCAAATACTTCTTACACATCTCAAAACACTAAACTATTCCATCATATAATTCCCCACGACTTACTAACAGAGGGCAGCCAATACATCCAAATACTTCTTACACATCTCAAAACACTAAACTATTCCATCATATAATTCCCCACGACTTACTAACAGAGGGCAGCCAATACATCCAAATACTTCTTACACATCTCAAAACACTAAACTATTCCATCATATAATTCCCCACGACTTACTAACAGAGGGCAGCCAATACATCCAAATACTTCTTACACATCTCAAAACACTAAACTATTCCATCATATAATTCCCCACGACTTACTAACAGAGGGCAGCCAATACATCCAAATACTTCTTACACATCTCAAAACACTAAACTATTCCATCATATAATTCCCCACGACTTACTAACAGAGGGCAGCCAATACATCCAAATACTTCTTACACATCTCAAAACACTAAACTATTCCATCATATAATTAAATGTATTCTTCTACGAATATATATATATATATATATATATATATATATATATATATATATATATATATATATATATATATATCTGTCTTTCTAGTATATCACCATCGTTGTTGCTTTATGTTTTGTGTTTTTCTTAAACATTTTTTTTTCTATTCTTTTCTTGTGTTTTATTTTATTTATGTTTTATTCCTTTTTATTAATATTTCCTGACTACTACTTTAACAGACGGAATTCTGCTGTCCTGATGAGTCAATCGCCTCCGTCGCGAAACTCATAATAAATTAAATAAATGAATAAGAATCAAATGAGGAACAAGTTTATATTATTTCTAGTTTTAATTATAAATTTACTAAAGAACGAGTGGAAGTCTAGAAGGTGGGGTGAGTAATTTTGCTTTTGCTCTCTTCTCGCTGAGGTATCTTTCCGTTTAGAATCTCGATTTGTTTCTGAAATTTTAATATTTCAAAAGTTAAATTAGTTTCTGAATGTAGTTGTTTTCACAAAAATAGCGACAAGATAGAAAAAAAAAAATTCTCACCTTCTTAGCGTGTTTCCGTTCTTATCTCCAGTGTCCTTTGGAAAGCTTGGAATAGAAAGAGTTTGTCCTTGTCTTTCGCGGAAAATGTAAACGCATGTAAAAACGTAAAATCAAACCTCAAAGCGATCTTAGGCGCCACAAATGGAAACTGACAGTGAATACCATTTCCCAACCTGTTTCGAAATATATAAGAATATATCCGGAAAACCCGAGATAAATTTACTACTTTTTTCCATTTTACTCAACAAAGTTATTGACATGTATACTTGGGGCAGCACATTTAATTATTCTACTACATAAATAGTACAGAATTAAAAAAAAAAAAAAAAGTTATAGCTGTAGACTTGGAATAATTAGATTCCGCAAGTACAATAAAAACAAATATATATGAGTATATATATCAATACAATAAATTTTAACCAATCTTATTTTTAAAAACAATGAAAATACGGTAGTTGGAAAGAAAACAGCATGTAGAACTTGTTACTAAAAACAGTACAAAAAAAATTAAACAGTAAAAACAACGCACACTAGAGAATGCCTAAAGGCCTTTAGGCATTCTCTAGTGGTATGTATCTATATATTAATTGTTATAAATTGTATTCACTTACAAAATAGATTTTGTTTTTCACTACATAAAAAATGTGCGTTGTTTTTACTGTTTAATTTTTTTTGTACTGTTTTTACTAACAAGTTCTACATGCTGTTTTCTTTCCAACTACCGTATTTTCATTGTTTTTAAAAATAAGATTGGTTAAAATTTATTGTATTGATATATATACTCCGCTCATTTCTGCCTGTCTTTTACTTACTAGTTGTACATTTTCTTTACTTATAAGTTGTATATATTTTTTAGCTGAAGAAGGCTGCCATTGTTGCAGTCGAAACGTCCAAAATACAGATTTCTTTTTGAAAGTCTGACGTTTTTCTCCTAGCCGAATCCCAACTATACCTGTCTTCGATTTTCTTTTTTTCGTATAGTTATATTTTTATGTTAAATTGCTATCTTCAACCAAACATATTTATATGTCATTCTTAGTGGACAATGTCCAATAATAAGGTATGTTTTTCATTCATTCATACCGAACAAATGACGCCTTCAAAGCCTGCGGGCGAGGATGTGGTCAATCATAACGCAAGTGTGGCCAATGCGCATACATGTTGTGGCAACAGGCATACTTCGGCTTAGAAACATTTAGTTTTGTATTTAATATTATAAATAAGCAGGATGTTTTAATGTTTAAATGTGTTTTTGTTTGCAGGTAAGTCGTTCAGAAATGTCAAGGCCATTATGAAAAAGGTATTTGGAATTTTGCTCTTATTAATTTTAAGAAGGAAATGGTCACTGGATACCATCATTAATTTTTTTTATAGTGTTTATATATATATATATATATATATATATATATATATACATGAATATTGAGGTGACTTATTTATGGTTGTTGGTTGGAGGTTTAAGGTGGTTGGTTATTTTTAAATCGTTATCTATTAACACCTAATTATCTTGTTGTATAATTGTTTTACTGTATTTATTTTTCCCTTCCCAGTTTTAGCCATTTCCGAAGAAATTTAGACATTGAGGTCTTTGAAAGAAGTTTCGAAAAATTTGTGCAATTCATCATCGATCCTACACATTAGATACCGAAAATTACATCGTCAAAATTTGTATATATTTATATATAATATACATAGTGGACCATTTCGGTCATAGCCCAAAGCATCATTTTAATTTATTAGAAGTGTAAATGATGGGGGGCGAGGTTAGCTGAGTGGTAGAGCACTCGACTAATATGCTGAAGATCTGACAAGGGGAGTATACAGCGATGGGGTCACCGATTTGGACCAACTTTTTTCTGGTGATTCTACATCGAAAAATAGTCGACACGTGTCCGAGCGTTCCGTCCAATGCGCCTTAGGAGCCGAGAAATAAAATAAAATAGGTTGAAAGTGCTTTATTTTTTATATCGAGTTTAGAAAATGATATCGACATGATTCTTTCACCAATTCATTTGTTTTACTGAGTAGATTAAAAGAAAAATATAATAGTTAAAAAATAATTTATATTTCCTCAAATATATTCAAAAATATGCTTTCGTTTTCAGGTAAACTAGTATTATACATTTTTTCACACCAAAAATAATAGCAGATTTAAAATCGGCACCCCAAGAAACCCTAATATACTGAATATCATTGAAAACAAAAAATAATGATTTTTCCTAGTCTGGAAGAACATTTGTAAGCGAAAAGGTAATGTAACGTTTTGAAATTCGATATCTCCCCTTGAGATAATCCGATTTTTACATCATTGAAATCTTTCGAAAGGAGAAAGACTCCTTTTTCTAACCATATAAATAACTATTGTATTATCTCAAAAGGTACTTGCGAAAAATGGTTTTCAAAATAAAAATATAATGTAACCTTTTTTGCATATAACGTCAATTCCAGAACACGTAGAAACACCCCGATTGGACGAAAATGTGTCACATTAAGGCCTTTATCGTCCCTCCAAGTTCGGTTTGAATCGGGTTAATATTCTTTGAAATATGGCCGGATTCTTGAATCTTTAATAAAATGTTTAGGGTCCCCCCTCAGCGAAATTAAAAATACATTTTTTTTTTATTTTTGTAATATTCCCAAAATTTGAATTTAGAGGTTTTTAATTTTTTTTTTTTTTTTTTTTTTTTTTTTACGGCGCATCTACTTCTAGGTCATTAGCGCCGAGGTTTTTAAATGTGCTAAAAACGAATCTGACATCCGTTTTTAAATCAAAAATTGTTTCATAATCGATAACTTTTCAAATGTAGGTTTATGGAATATTTGGGCGTAATAATGACTTCTTCAGAGTCGAGTATGTAAAACATTACTTACAAATGTTTAGTCTCTTCCAGACTAGGAAAAATCATTATTTTTTTGTTTTCAATGATATTCAGTATATTAGGGTTTCTTGGGGTGCTGATTTTAAATCTGCTATTATTTTTGGTGTCAAAAATGTATAATACTAGTTTATCTGAAAACGAAAGCACATTTTTGAATATATTTGAGGAAATATAAATTATTTTTTAACTATTATATTTTTCTTTTAATCTACTCTATAAAAAAAAAAAAAAATGAATTGGTGAAAGAATCATGTCGATATCATTTTTTAAACTCGATATAAAAAAAAAAATAAAGCACTTTCAACCTATTTTATTTTATGTAGTAGTAGTAGTAGTAGTAAGTAGTAGTAAAGTAAATTTTATTTTATAAATGTACAAATAATAAGTCCTTGAGAAATTCACAATAAATTTACATAAGCTTGGATATAATCCATCAGCTAAGCGACACCACATAATATAATACACATGAAAATAAAATAAAAACAATATGCTTGATTGTAAACAATATAAAAACAAATAAATAAGTAAAACAAAAATTGATCCTCCTTATTCCTGATAATCAAATTTAAAGTTAATTGCCTCTTTAACGTAGTGGTATAGTTTTGAGTAGTCCTGGCCGTTCAAATAGTCTATTGCTTGCGTGTGGGTTAATCTATTTTTGAAGAATATGTTTAATCTTATCTCGGAGAGGATTGGGCATACAGCTAGGAAATGGATGATATCTTCGGGTTCTTTCATATTGCAAAGAGAGCAGAGGGCACTATCATCAGAACTCCAAGGCTTCCTATTCAGATTTAGGGTTTCCGTTCTGGCTCGCATGATGGTCCTTATCATTTGAAGGCTGTTAGTGTCGTTGATATAAGACAGCTGCTTAAATTCAAATTTCAAAATTTTGTAGGTTGTGTGGAACTGCGCGTTCGTTAGCCTGTCTTGTAACTTTTCTTTTTCCTGGGAGTCAATACTACCTACTATGCATTTGACGGTTGCATGTATCTTGTCCAGTGGGGTTGAAAAAAAAGTTTGCGGTTCGAATCCTGCTTTGATACAGACATCACGCAAGTCATTGTACCAACCTACCTTACTCACAACCACTTTAGCTGCAAGCTGCTTAGTGAGCCTCTCTTCAGGCGCATTCAACACTTTTAGAACATACATGAGATGAAGCTGCAGAGTGTAGATGTACATGGATGCTCTTCCTGTTTCCAGCTGCAAAGCGTAGTTCGGCGTATTCCTAGGGAGGCAGAATAGTCTCTTTATAAAACTTCTTTGAACCTGCTCAACCTTGTCATAGCTTCGCCCGCCCCACACCTGTGCACCATAACACAGAACTGCTCTAGTCACAGTGTCAAACACTTGCATTTTTGCGGAGATAGGCACTTCTTTCTTCATTATAAAACTACGCCAAGTAGTATGAATTCCGCGCATAGCAACAGGTACTTTCTTTTCAAAGTGTTTGCGAAATGACAGGTTCGGTGTTATGACTATGCCTAAGTACTTGTATTCATTGACTATTTCTATTGGCTCACCATTGTAGTGCCATACATCGTCTTTAGCAATTTTCCCACCATTTCTGAAAATCATAACTTTAGACTTCTTCAAATTTACAGTCAAGTTCCAAATACTACAGTATTGTGCTAGTTTGTCTATCATCTCTTGGAGTTGGGATTTGCTATCACTAAGGAACACAATGTCATCAGCAAACAGTAAACTTCCTATCGTGGTATTTTCTATTCTTACCCCTCCTCCAACACACTCAGGCATGTCCAGTATGTACAAAATAAACAGCAAGGCACTCAATACATCTCCCTGTTTAACTCCATTTTTTATTTCAAAATATTCAGAAATTTTATTCTTCACCCACACACCTGACATTGTATTACTATACAACTGCTGAATAATGTAGATGATTTTCGTTGATAATCCAATCTTTGAAAGTTTAAATAGGAGGGCCTGACGACTTAGTGAATCAAAAGCAGATTTGAGGTCGACAAAAAAAGCGTAGACTTTTCCCCTTTTCTTAGAAATTTTAAGCCTAGCTATGTTAATTAAATTAAAAACGTTATCTATTGTCGAATAACCTTTTCTAAAACCAGCTTGAGCTTCCGGCAGAATTTTATTTTTATGAACAAAACTCTCAATTCTTTTTAGGAGCATCCCAGTGAAGATTTTTGCAACACAGTCTATAAATGAAATCCCCCTGTAATTTTGAACGTCATTCAGGTCTCCTTTCTTGTGCAGCGGAAATATAATTGATCTTGTAAAGCTCGGAGGTAGGCTTTCATTAATTAGAACATAATTATAAAATTTTAAAAGACAGTTTAGAAAGTTGTCTGGGGCATACTTATAAAATTCATATGGAATTCCATCAATTCCTGGCGCTTTATTGTCCTTTACAGTTTTCAAAACATCCTTTAGCTCATCAAGTGTAAACAGCTGTTCCATCTCACTGATTGTAATCATTGGCATAGCATAACTGATAGAATTAACATCCGAATTTAATGAGCCTCTGAAATATTCGATCCAGTCATCAACCGTAATATTGTTACTAATGGAAAAGTTTGATCGATTTATGGTTTTTACTAATGACCAAAACCGCTTAGCATCTTTCACTAACTTGAGTTCGCCGTATATGTTCTGATAATAAGAGCTTCTCTTTTGAAGACAGGTATTTTTTAAATCTTTGTTGGCCTGTAAATACATTAGTTTCACTATTTCAGAGTTTGTCCGTCTAAATAAATTTAGCAGTTTAAAGGAACGTCGACGTAGTGCCCGACAGTGATTGTCATACCATGGCTGAGTTGTAGGAGTCTCTCTGCTTGACTTGTAGTTCCTACCTCTTTGGGCAGCTTGCCTTATCAATTGATAGCAGGACTGTAGAACCTCCTCACTACTGTCTTCAGTCAGGTTTTCATTTGTTATCAAACAATTATTAATTATACTTTGAAGTTTTTCTTTGTAATAATTATTATCACTCTTAGTCCATGTAAGTTTTGGTAATAAACTTGTGCACGTATCAGTTTCTTGTATTACTCCTTTGTTCATTCCATTTACAGTGATATGCAGTGGCTGGTGATCTGAATATGGTAAGGATCCTACTCTGAAATCATGCATCATAGAAAGGCAATCGCCTGATACAAAGCAAATATCATTAACAGATTTGCCCATTTGTCCAATAAATGTAATTTCTCCCTCTGGATCTGATGGAGATCTCCCATTAAGGATTATAAAATTAAATTCAAGACAGAAATTCAGAAACTTTTTTCCATTAGATGTGATATTTTTATCTTTAGATTTTCTTAGTTTATTGAACCTATGCAAATTACTAATAAACAGTTTTGGCACAACTTGACAATCAGCAATTTGTATGTTCAAGTCTCCAAGGGCTAAGAATTGCAAATGGTTATTCTTTTCAATCAGGTCTGTAAAAACATTAAATTCCTCATTCCAAGACTTGGTTCTAAAATATAATGGATATAAATAGAGATTTATTTTGATTAATTTTATAAGTACTTCATTTTCTATATTGACAAATTTAACCAGATGAGAAAGATTTTTCCTAAACCCAAGCAATTTTCCACCACTGGCTCGCCCAAACTTCTTTAATTTAACTGCAGGAATCCATTTAACTTCGTATGCTTTAAAGTACTCATCAAACATACTTGTATTTTGCTCTGTAATATGTGTTTCACAAAGATAAATTATATCATGCATTAATAAATATTCCAAAAAACCAGTAGTTGTAATTTTATTTTTTAAGCCGCATATATTATATGATAAAATTGATAATTGATTTCCCTTGGAGGAAGTAGATCCACTGTTTACCTTTTTCAAATTTAGTCAAGTACATGCTTTTTTGGATTGATGTAAGCCTGAGGATTCATTACTATGATTAGAATTAGAACTAGAAGTTGAGGCAATCACTTCAATTCCTGGATTTTGATCGAGTAAATTTATTTTATCAAAAAGGTCAGCCAAATCACATTTATAAATAGCCTCAAGAGCTTTTCTTCCTTCATTACCTCCCAAACAGAGTCCCCGCTCATTGTCCCAGTGAAATCTATTATTTTCTATAAACAAGTAATTGTTCCAAATAGATATTTTTTGCTGGCTATTTTGTTGCTTGAGATTTTTTCTTATAAATAATAATTTCTTCCTTATTTTTCTTTGCGATATTGTCATATCCTTTTGGACTGAGATTCCAGTATCCTTCAAATACTTGGCTTTTTTCAAGACTGCCTGTACCTCATCGAAGGATTTTAATTCAACAAGTACTGGGCGATGATTGTTATTTGGTTTTCCTATATATTTCAGTTGTACTATATTAATATTTTGCAGCCTTAATATTGATTCAAATATTTCACGAATGACAGCCCCGAGCGCTTCCTTCTCATTTTGTTTAACCCCATAGAGAATAACATTATTTCTTCTTGACTTTTGCATTAAATATTCAATTTGATGCTCCAAATTTTTGTTTATAAATTTTTGCTTATCAAGTTCTTCCCTAATTTTTTTATTTTCAGACTGTAAAGCATCTATTTTCGCGGTGAGAACACCAATATCCTCCTTAGTAGCTATATTTTTGGCGTCCAATAAATCACTAAAGACAGTTTTTAATTGTTCGACTGACATGCTTCCAACCGCTGGCATGTTCACTGTTTTGGTCCTTTTATCAGAGCTTTTACAAAGATCAGGGGAACTATTACTTCGTACTCTTTTACTGTTTTTAGGAGAAAAATGATCAGTAATTTTGCTATTCATATATTACCAAATAAATCGTTTAAAACGGTAAAATCACTTACGATAATTGTGATAAGGACAACCTTTGTTTTTCCTTGTTTTCCACTTATTTCTGGCTCCTCTCCACAATCACAAATTTTGTAAATGAAAATAGGATCGTTTTATTTTGAATATAAGGCTTTCTTAAGTCAATTATTTTGTAAAACTTTCAAATCATAGAAAAAATCGCTCTTAGTTTTCAAGTCGCGCGCACTCTTATCAACTCCGTGACGTCACTATTTTATTTTATTTCTCGGCTCCTAAGGCGCATTGGACGGAACGCTCGGACACGTGTCGACTATTTTTCGATTTAGAATCACCAGAAAAAAATTGGTCCAAATCGGTGACCCCATCGCTGCATACTCCCGTTGTGAGTTTAAACCAAGAGCGCATTAAAGATTTTACCTTCTAGTGTCTCGTTCATGGGTTGGATTCGGGGTCCCACACCGCCCCTAGGCCCACCCAGCCTTTAATTAATTTATTAATGGGTAGCCGCAAAGGGGAAAATCAGGCGGCCTGAGCATAGTATAGACCACACTATCTCCCCAGTTCGCCGTATGAATCTCAGAAGTATCTGAAACTTTGGGCCCGTGTGGCTTGTTTTTAGAAATATATATGGGGGTTTCCTCCCTATGGATAGAAGGAGGAAACGCGCTAAAAATAATATTTTATTATTCATATTCATCAATAGTATTTTATTATTGTAAATACCGTTATTGTATTTTCCACTCACTTTTCCTGCTTGTTTTGTTTCCTTGTGCAGAATCCTCTGCTCACGGAAAATATCGCGAGCCTCGGCTTTGGATTTCAAGAACAATGAAAAGTATAGTGAACTATTTACTTCCTCTGCCGCTCGGCATTTCTATTGCTGACGAAGGCTACCAATGAGTAGCCGAAACGTCCGAAATATAGATTTTTTAAAACAAAATCATATTGAGGTTTATTTAGCCGAATCCCAACCATTCCATCTGTACTTAATTTATTTTGTTGTCATTTTAGCTGACGAAGGCTACCAATGAGTAGCCGAAACGTCCGAAATATAGATTTTTTTAAAACAAAATCATATTGAGGTTTATTTAGCCGAATCCCAACCATTCCATCTGTACTTAATTTATTTTGTTGTCATTTTAGCTGACGAAGGCTACCAATGAGTAGCCGAAACGTCCGAAATATAGATTTTTTTAAAACAAAATCATATTGAGGTTTATTTAGCCGAATCCCAACCATTCCATCTGTACTGAACTATTTACGATCTTCAAGGGACCGTGAAATATTCTTACGAGTTCACTAGATTTCTACTTAACGATCACAAATTCATTCAGGTAATTAAAAATAATGAATTATAACAATCCACGTGAAGTTTCCTCAAGTACGTGTTGTTTATACTAGCATTTAAACCAAATTGGCAAGAAACGGCTGAATGTACGTGTTGTTTATACTAGCATATAAACCAAATTGGCAAGAAACGGCTGAATGTACGTGTTGTTTATACTAGCATTTAAAACAAATTGGCAAGAAACGGCTGAATGTACGTGTTGTTTATACTAGCATTTAAACCAAATTGGCAAGAAACGGCTGAATGTACGTGTTGTTTATACTAGCATTTAAACCAAATTGGCAAGAAACGGCTGAATGTACGTGTTGTTTATACTAGCATTTAAACCAAATTGGCAAGAAACGGCTGAATGTACGTGTTGTTTATACTAGCATTTAAACCAAATTGGCAAGAAACGGCTGAATGTACGTGTTGTTTATACTAGCATTTAAACCAAATTGGCAAGAAACGGCTGAATGTACTCTTATTGAGTTAGTAAATCCATATTTACATCTCATTATTCAGCAACTGCCAATCTTTTTTTGAATATTGTTTTCCCTTTTTTTCATAAAGAGTCCTGGAATGTTACTTACAAGGGAACATCCCCAAGTGCCCGGAGCCGATTTTTATAAGAAATTTGTGTATTTATTAAACACGTGAAAATAATCGATACTTATGTGTTTTTATCGGCCCAATCGCAGGTTTAAGGGGTGAAAGCACCCTTCCAAAGTACACTTCAAATATTCTAACAAGGGGAGTATACAGTCACGGATATGGTCCATTTTTTTTTTTTTTTTTTTCTGGTGATTCTACATGGAAAAATAGTCGACACGTGCCTGTCCAATGCGCCTTAGGAGCCGAGAAATAGAATAAAATAGGTTGAAAATGCTTTAGTCTATATATCAACTTGAGTAGATTAAAGAACGAACACAATCGTTGGCCAATAATTTATATTTCGTCAAATAAATTAAAAAATAAGCTTACATATGACGTAAACTAGCATTTTACGCCAAAAATAATAGCAGATTTAAAATCAGCACCCTGAGAAACTGTAATGAGGTGAATATCATCGGAACAGACAAATGTATGTATCTCTCGGCATTGGAAGAAAAAAGTATTATTTTTAGTTTTCGTTGATATTTACCTCATTAGGGTTTCTTGGGGCGCTTATTTTAAATCTCGTATTATTGTTGGTGTAAAAAATTGTATAATGCTAGTTTACTTCAAACGTAAAGATATTTTTGAATTTATTTGACGAAATATAAATAATTGTTTGAGAGATCGTTGACCGTAGATGATGCAAGGTAGGGATTGTCGGGGTTCGGTCACTGCTACTTAATAAAACTAAATTTTCTGAGAAATGATCCCGCATCTGTGAGGTATAGTTCTCAATCTTCCCATCGCCCTGATGAAGGCTTGAAGTTCAAGCCGAAACGTCGGCACAATAAAACCATTTTTACGATAAAATTTAGTTTTATTAAGTAGCAGTGACCGAACCCCAACAATCCGTACCTTGAAATATAAATTATTGTTCAAGGACTGTACTTTTTCTTTAATCTGCTCTCTAAAACAAATGAATTGGCGAAGGAATCATGTCGATTTCATTTTCTCAGCTCCTAAGGCACATTGGACGGAACGCTCTGACACGTGTCAACTATTTTTGGATGTAGAATCACCGGAAAAAAATGGACCAAATCGATGACCCCACCACTCTATACTCCCCTTGTTAGAATTTTGTAGAGTGTACTTTGGAAGGGTGTTTCACCCCTTAAACGTATCGATACGTATCGATTATTTTCACGTGTTTAATTTAACAAAGTTTCATAAAAATCGGCTCCGGACACTTGGGGATGTTCCCTTGTTAGATGTACATGTGATTAGCGACATTGTAAAAGGTCTGTGTGGATTAACCGCATTTGTGGTTTCTCTAATTGTTGGAGATTATTCTGTGACCACTTATTCCTCAGCTTCATCGTCACTTTCGAATTCAATGTTATCTATCCTATTAGCTGGACTTCGGCTAAAATACGCTGCTCAGAAGGAGGATCACATACAGGAATGTCACTGTCTACATCACGAACTCGATGAAGTCTATGTTCGCCGATAACAGCCGTGATTTCCAAATCACTACAAGTGATTGGAGAATCGAAGAAGTTGTCAGTTGGACATGGAGTTATAGAGTTTGAGTTACGACACAAAAAGTTCAAATCATAGAGTTGATAGTATACTTCATCCCACCTGGACGTATGGCTTGGAATTTTGGGGTGTGCCAAGCGATCCAATATCTTACGAATCCAATCTCTCCAATCCAAAGTACTCCGAAAAATAGTCAATGCTCCGTTCTATGTTTCAAGCCTCACTATCCATAATGACCTAGAAATACCCTTTTTTGTTTTTGGTTTCATTGGGACTCAATAGAAGTAAAAAGACAATGATGAGAACTGTTTTTCTTTTGGTGTTCCCTAAAGCATGGATGAAGGAAAATCAGAATACTCTTTAAATTTAGATTGCATTCAAAATACACTTTATAATTAAATATCTGATTCTAGTTCCTACATAAATCAAATAAATTATTTTGTCATAATTTAAATTTTGTAGAATCATGGGAACAATTTAGACAATTATCTCTTAAACATAGTATTCGAAATCCTTTTACAATATTAATGTTAGTGAATTATGTGAGATTTTTCTAACCACAACAACCGGATTTAGTTTGTTGTATTTCGAAATGTAGTCCTGAGGGGAAATTTAAATTGGCACATAGTAAACATAATAATCGTCTTGAACGTATCGTTCAAGTATCGTAACGATTACTTGCAATCGTTCCCATTGCAAGTAATCGTTTGAACGATCTTAACAGGTTTTCTGAAGAACTTGGTCAATGTTTTTCTTACTTACGCTCATTGTGAGATACTAAAGGAATTATTAAGAATTAATTCTCCTCATTAAAATCTATTGTAGATAAATCATCTCACATCACATTGCGTTCTTCTGGAACTGTACATTTTCTCGAGCGTCTCTGTATACAGGGTGTATCGCAAGTTAATGACAATCCTTCAGGGGATAAAACTATACAAAAATGTAGTTGAACACCACCAACCACACATTTTTATCTCACTCCGTTCCAGACATATGCCCTTCTAAAAGTTTCTTTAGAAGAAACCTTCTTTTTTGTAGTACAACTCCAGTTTTCACTGCTTGTAAAAATTGTTTTTCAACAATACATTACATATTTGAAATCAACATTAAATTTTCTTTAAGGGTAATGCACATTGAATGTTCACAATCATCTCACTCAGAACCGTAATATCAATACAAAAAGTATAAATTAATAAACGCTTGTCATTAGCGACAATTTCTCGAAAATCACTTCTAAAATAAATCCTACAGACCGCCGAATATCAGAAAAGTTGTCAAATTTAATCAGCTTTCAAACGGTATACTAAGAACGGCGATTATCTCTCAATTTCATTATATAATTTGAATTTTAGAGTGAAACAACGTCAAATAAATGAAAGTATTTTTTTTTTTCTTTACGGTGCATCGACAATTCTTGGCCATTAGCGCCGACATCCAGGGTGCAGCCAGGAATTTTCTCAGCGAGCCCTGCTGTCGCCGGTGGGGATCGAACCCACCATCTCCCGCTTATGAATCCAGCGCGCTAGCCACTAGACCACGGGAGACCCTGAAAGTATTATTAGGTTTATTTTTGTGATATTATCAGAGATGAATGAAAATTATTCGTAATGAAATTGATATTTAATGATTATAGTAAGTTTTATATAAAAATCGAATAAAAATAAGAAGATAAGTAAAAAAATTCAGGCGGGAGAAGTATAGCATAGTTCTAGGAAGGAAGGAAAGGTTATAGGGGAGGATTTCAGGAACGGAGCGAAAACTCTCCAAATTCGGAGATTAATTTTAGTATTGGAGAGATATTTGAAAATTATTTTCAGAAAAAGGGATTTACGGAATCGGAGGAGATGTTTTCATAAAGGTAGGGATTATTTCCCGGAATAAAGCTGGAGGGGGGGGGGGTTCAGGGGAAAAGGGATATTTGTAGGAATTGAAGAAGCACCTTTAAACCTTTGGATGATATTAACCTGACGTTGGGGAGGAGAGAAGCATCTATTGATTTATTATTCCCGAGAGGATGGCCGGTATTAAACATTGTAAACCTTTTATTTACATTACTTCATGGGCATTTTAGTACTTCACTAACAAATAGTCAAAACAATTATCTTTAGCAACATAGCTCGAAGGGCTATTTCAAATCTAAATAGGCCAAATCATTCTTATTAGGAACCGGGCCTAATCTAGTGTTTCAGAACTAAGTAGGATAAATAATTCTCTTATGGAATCTAACATAATCTAGTATTTCAGAACTAAGTAGAATAAATAATTCTCATTCAGAATCTAACCTATCTAGTATTTCAGAACTAAGTGGGCAAAATAATTCTCTTTCGGAATCGCACATAGTCTAGTATTTCAGAACTAAATAGAATAAATAATTCTCATTTGGAATCTAACATAATCTAGTATTTCAGAACTAAGTAGGATAAATAATTCTCTTATGGAATCTAATATAATCTAGTATTTCAGATCTAAGTAGGATAAATAATTCACTTTTTGAACCTAACATAATCTAGTATTTCAGAACTAAGTAGAATAAATAATTCTCATTCAGAATCTAACCTATCTAGTATTTCAGAACTAAGTGGGCAAAATAATTCTCTTTCGGAATCGCACATAGTCTAGTATTTCAGAACTAAATAGAATAAATAATTCTCATTTGGACTCTAACTAATCTTCAAGTTAGGCTAAATAATTTTCTTTTAGAATCTAACCTAATATAGTATTTTAGAATTAGGTAGGATAAATAATTCTCTCTTGGAATCTAAAAATCTAGTATTTCAGAACTAAGTAAGCAAAATAATTTTCTTTTAGAATCTAACCTAATATAGTATTTTAGAATTAGGATAAATAATTCTCTCTTGGAATAGCACATAGTTTTATCATCTATGTCTAAGTTTTTCTGAACTAATTTTCAACATCGGGTAGGTCCTCCTGATGAGTAAGCTTTACCGGTGCCGAATTAATTAATTAATTATCATATTAGGTGTTAGGTCCGCCAGTAAATATACCTCAGGGTGGCCCAAAGTGTGGTTCAAGTTACTTAAAAGAAATTAGATTCCGAGCAAAACTGTTCCTATTAACATTGGTCCGGAAATGGAGGTGCTGGAGCTAAAATGTACGTTTTTCCGACTCCAAATCCCAGGAACATCTCAGCCTGAGGTGTCAGAAGGAAAAGCTACGAATGAAAGTTGTAGACCGCTGAATTCTCCACATTTTCCTACAAAGGAGTCTAATTTGTAGTTGAGAAGTTATCGGCGTTTAATGCTCGAAAAACGTGGTTTTAGCAGGTCATAAATCCCCAGCACTACTAGGGAGCATTTCTGGACCCATTTTGGTCGGAACCTTTTTGCTAAGACTGAACTCTCCTTCAAGTAGCTTGAAGCTTAAGCACATGGGGCCACCCTGTATATATATATATATATATATATATATATATATATATATATATATATATATATAGCTTGGTGGATTAACTCTTCCAACGGGTGCTTTGGGTCTTTTTGCGAAGACCACATCCAGTTACTTGTGACAGTGATTCAGCGCACGCGCATAGCTCATTAGCTTTTCTATTGGCTATTCCTATGGACAATTCTATTGGTTGTTGCTAGTAGTAAAGTCACCTTCCACACACAATAGAATTCTATTAATTTTTGCGAGTTGGATTGACTAGAGTTTTGATATGTTCTTGAGCGAGCGTAGCGAAACGCATACCACGTATGCCCATAATGCGAAATAAATATAAAATGTAAATATGTTATAGAACCACCGGACAAAAATTTCGGCGAGGAGACCCCTAAACTTGACAATTACCATTGATTTTTATAATATTAACCTTTTTATTAATAAATATTGATTGCTGAAATATATTCTGCTTATTTTCATTTTCTTTTACAAGAATAAAAGTATTATTTTCAAATAAAAGTTTTCTAAGGGTTAGTTAGAAACCATATTATTTAAATGTAATAGTAAAAAAAAATTTACTTTTAGTAGTGATTGCAGTGATTTTAAATACTTTTCAGTACTATATTAACTTTAGATTACTATATTTATATAATATGGTTTCTAACCTTAGAACCTGTGAAGAATAAAATAGATAACCTGCGAAGAACCAGTAAGCTAATCAGTGAGTACCAAAATCACTGTTTAAAATCACGACAGATACTTCAAAGTAACTTGATGAGGTCTTCGCAAAAAGACCCGGTGCTTTATGTAGATTTATCCCCTTTAGCATAAACATTATCCAATACCAGATCTTGGTACGCCGAGTACTTATTCTACGGGTCGGAAAGACAACCGAGGAAACGGACTCCTGATTTTGAAAGGCAAGTGTTGAGAAGAATCTTGAGTAATATTAAAGAGGAAGTAGAAGGGAAAATGTAGACCAAAACGACCTTTAAAAGGATGTTGACGTCGTTAGACTTATCAAGCTGCTGTGGCCTCGTGGTCCTGGTCACGTGTCCTGCATGTGCAAGCTTCATATCCCGAAATAAGTCACTTCTTAGCTACTGCACCGGATAAGAAGTATGAAAAGATTAAAGACATGATTGGATGAATGGAGATATCTCTCACACAAATATGTTTTAACAATAGTCGTTTCAGTACCTAGTAGATAGTGTCGAAGATTATTCGAAGAAACTTTGCAAACATTTAGTGGAATCCCAATAGCATCTTAAAACGCTTTCGAAAGTTTGACGTTAGGGTATAATAAAGTCTTTGCCTGCTTAGGGTGCAATAGGTGGCAAGAGAGAAAAACAGAGAGGTAAAAAAATAGGGCGAGAGGGAGAGAACATCATTTTTAGCGCGGTTCCTCCCTCCCCCATAGGGAGGAACCCCGCTTATAAGGTTGATACAATGAAACAATCCGGAAGTGCCGACTAGAAAATTTTGCGTTTCAGAACCCCTAGAGACCGAAAATGATGGTGGTTCAAATTTGTATATATATATATATGTATATATTTATTTATATATATATATATATTTGTCTGTTCGCTCTCTAGCTCGAAGACGAATGGTCCGATTTTGATGAAATTTGGTACAAAAATCCGTCGTCCAATTTGAAAGGTCAAGTTCGTTAACCAGCGAAATCCGCCTACCGGAAGATGGCGTTTGGGGCGAAATTCGCGCAAAAAAAATCGTAACGCTTACGTTTTTGAGTTCATAAGCTTCTAAGTACTCGTTTTATATGATTCCTGGGCTAGGAAAAGGAATGAAACCATTTTCAAGGCGATAGCTTTAACCGTTTTTGAGAAAATTGGAAAAATATTTTTTGAATACCGTTTTTGGTTTGGGTACTTAGAATCATGGGATTCAGTTGAAACTTTATCTGCATGTTCTACTTTCATTAAAACTAATATGTTGAAAGTTTTGTTACGTTTGGAGTTAAGGAAGGGTTAGAATAAAATATTTTATGAACAGACATGAAAAGTTTTGGGAAGTTCGTATACTTTCATTAATATCTCGAACACGGTTGGGAAATCGTGGTAAGTGGATAGAAACTATTTGAAAGCTTACTAAATTCTCTACAAAAAAGATTCTAAAACTATTTTTGATTAGGTTATGTCAATCGGAGAAATAAGTGCTTAAAACTTCAAATACGTCTGTTTTGTTCTTATGAACGGGTTTTTGTCGTTCTTGTTGTAATTTTTGTCTCTTTCCCTTCGTTTTTTATTGCTTTTTAGTTTTGTAATTTCTTATGTTGCGAAAATTTTGTGTGTAAAACAGGATATGAAAAATGAGGCCAATTTTCTGTTGCTAGAAATAATATAAATTTTGGGAACTTTCTTCAATATCTCGAAAACTGTTGAGAATTTTGGTAAACGGAAGAATACCATTAGAAAGCTTATTAAATGCTCTACATAAAAGGTTCTAATGAAAGTTTTGATTAGGCGATGTCAATCGGAGAAATAAGAGCTTAAAGCTTTAAAGTAATTGATTTCGCTTATTCAAAGTGTTCTTTTCGCCTGTATTTTATTCCTTGTTATTTTTTAATTGCTTATAGTTGGATAATGTATTCGAAAATAAAACAGGTTAAGTAAAATAACAAAAACAATTTATTGTTAGAAATATAGATTTCCAAGATTCCAAGACCTTGCAACTAGCGGGACGGTTTCTTGTGTTGCCGACCCTTCCAGGTCAGATTGTAAATCCTACCTTTCAAGACTGGTGGAACCAAAATATAACTGTCAGGGTTCGGTCACTGCTACTTAATAAAACTACATTTTATCGTAAAAATGGTTTTATTGTGCCGACGTTTCGGCTTGAACTTCAAGCCTTCATCAGGGCTGTAAATACAAGTAGGACATATTTAACACTAATATATGCACATATCTATGTAAATATATATATATATATATATATATATATATATATATACATATATAATATATATATATTTATATATATGCATATACACATACACATATACACGCACACATATGTACATATATATGCCCACATACCTACACATATGGGGTATGTATTATTAAGTAGCAGTGACCTAACCCGGACAATCCCTACCTTGCATCATCAACGGTCAACGATCTCCTCTCAACAAAATAATAACTGCTTCTATTTTAATCTTTCGAAATTAGACTAGGGATAAGAACGGAACCGCGCTAAGATGAGGCAGTTCCTGCGAGTCGGACTTTTTTTTTTCTGGCTGTTCGCGGCACATATAACCTCGAGAGCTGGGATATGGATGAGTGGATGGTGTTTGTATAAAAGAGACCCTTGGCTGTTGAGTCGATCCTAGGCATACATAACCTCGAGGGCTGGGATATGGATGAGTGGATGGTGTTTGTATAAAAGAGGCCCTTGGCTGTGGAGTCGATCCTAGGCACACATAACCTCGAGAGCTGGGATATGGATGAGTGGATGGTGTTTGTATAAAAGAGACCTTTGGTTGTTGAGTCGATCCTAGGCATACATAACCTCGAAGGCTCGGATATGGACGAGTGGATGGTGTTTGAATAAAAGAGACCCTTGGCTGTTGAGTCGATCCTAGGCATACATAACCTCGAGGGCTGGGATATGGATGAGAGGATGATGTTTGTATAAAAGAGACCCTTGGTTATTGAGTCGATCCTAGGCATACATAACCTCGAGGGCTGGGATATGGACGAGTGGATGGTGTTTGTATAAAAGAGACCCTTGGCTGTTGAGTCGATCCTAGGCATACATAACCTCGAGGGCTGGGATATGGATGAGTGGATGGTGTTTGTTTAAAAGAGACCCTTGGCTGTTGAGTCGATCCTAGGCATACATAACCTCGAGGGCTGGGATATGGATGAGTGGATGGTGTTTGTATAAAAGAGGCCCTTGGCTGTTGAGTCGATCCTAGGCATACATAACCTCGAGGGCTGGGATATGGATGAGTGGATGGTGTTTGTATAAAAGAGACCCTTGGTTGTTGAGTCGATCCTAGGCATACATAACCTCGAGGGCTGGGATATGGATGAGTGGATGGTTTTTGTATAAAAGAGACCCTTGGTTGTTGAGTCGATCCTAGGCATACATAACCTCGAGGGCTGGGATATGGATGAGTGGATGGTGTTTGTATAAAAGAGACCCTTGGCTGTTGAGTCGAACCTAGGCATACATAACCTCGAGCGCTGGGATATGGATGAGTGGATGGTGTTTGTATAAAAGAGACCCTTGGTTGTTGAGTCGATCCTAGGCATACATAACCTCGAGGGCTGGGATATGGATGAGAGGATGGTGTTTGTATAAAAGGGACCCTTGGTTGTTGAGTCGATCCTAGGCATACATAACCTCGAGGGCTGGGATATTGATTTCTCGTGTCGGCCATCCAACTTTCCACGAAACATAATCAACATTCTTCTTTCCAACAATACAAAAATACTCTTATCAATCTTATCTTTTAATCTTCCTGTATTCATTTTATGATAAATTTGATTAACAAAAAATTTGATGATACTTGACTTCATTCTTGATATTTGTAATTAAGTTGTCGTCCAAACCGCCTAATTATGTCAACGTCTTATATTGACCCAAATTCCCTCAATGAAACAATACATCGTGGAAGGTCACATCAAATAAAACCAGAATTATGATCTCAATTCATTTAATAAAATTCACCCACATTAGTCGAAGCCATTTTATGTTTCCCATGTTTATATATGAGTCAGCCTTTTCCAAAAGGAGCCTTGTCCAAGAAAGTTCATTGCTGGGTAAACGAAAAAAAACTCTTTTCGGATGTTCTTTTTGATTTTACTTTTCTTTTTTTTTTTGGGGGGGGGGAGATTGGGTTTTATGTCACATATTGCTTTTATAGAATGGGTTTCTAAACAATTAACCCTACAAAACAATTAAAACTACAACAGTTGTTTATAAAAAGTAAATAACAGTTTGAACATGGGTCCTTTTGGAACTGTATGCTGGACGAGATGCATTTGGATTTTGTAGAATTCTTTATTAATTTTTTTTTTTTTAAATATGAATTTCGTCAATTGCGAAATTATGATTACTCGTATATTTTCAGTTACTACAGAATATTAATAAAAGTTATTAAAAAAAGTCCGACTCGCAGGAACTGCGTCATCTTAGCGTCAGTTTTTTTTTTTTTTTTTTTTTTTTTTTTTTTTTTTTTTTTTTTTTTTTTTTTTTTTTTTTTTTTAACGCACATCTACATCTAGGTCATTAGCGCCGACATCCAGGGTGTAGCGAGGAATTTCACCAGCGAGCCGTGGGATGATAAAATTCCTGCCGGAGGTTGGGAATCGAACCCACCATCTCCCGCTTATGAATCCAAGGCGCTAGCCATTAGACCATGGGAGACCCCGGTTCCTGTTCATATCCCTATTCTCATTTGAAAAGCATAGAATAGAAACAGATAATATTTTCCTCGGCCTTTGTTCAAAGGGTTTTATGGCTGGCTATACCTGGGGTCAGGTCCGCAAAACCCTAGAATCCTCTTCTACCGATACTTCATTTCATACGTTTCAATGAATTGGAAAATATCAAATATTTTCACACATTCCTGTGTTCTTTTACTATAGTAATAATTCTACAGATAAAATCAATTAAAAAATAAAATAAAAAAACCAACAGCATAAAGGCAATTGAAAATATTCAAAAGACGTCAACGAATCTTTTTCTCTTGGCAAGCTATATTTCTAACAATGAATTGTTTTTCTTATTTTGCCTAATCTGTTTTATTGTAAAATACATTATCCAACTATAAGCAATTAAAAAATAACAAGGAATAAAAACAGACAAAAAGAACAGTTCGATTAAGCAAAATCAATTACTTTAATGTTTTAAGCACTTATTTCTCCGATTGACATCGCCTAATCAAAACTTTTATCAGAACCTTTTTTGTAGAACATTTAGTAAGCTTTCTAATGGTATTCTTTCGTTTACCAAATTCTTAACCTTTTTCGAGATATTAAGGAAAATATACAAAGTTACCAAAACTTTTTATGTCTGTTAATAAAATATTTTATTCTAACCCTTCCTTAACTCCAAACGTAACCAAAATTTCAACATATTAGTTTTAATGAAAGTAGAACATGCAGAAAATGTTTCAACTGAATCCCATGATTCTAAGTACCCAAACCAAAAACGGTATTCAAAAACTATTTTTCCAATTTTCTCGAAAACGGTTAAAGCTATCGCCTTGAAAATGGTTTCATTCGTTTTCCTAGCCCAAGAAGCCTATAAAAAGAGTACTTACAAGCTTATGAACTCAAAAACGTAAGCGTTACGATTTTTTCTGCGCGAATTTCGCCCCAAACTCCATCTTCCAGTGGGCGGATTTTGCTGGTTAACGAACTTGACCTTTCATATTGGACGACTGATTTTTGTACCAAATTTCATCAAAATCGGACCATTCGTCTTCGAGCTAGAGAGCGAACAGACAAATATATATATATATATATATATATATATATATATATATATATATATATATATAAATATATACATATATATATATATATATATATATACAAATTTGAACCACCGTTATTTTCGGTCTCTAGGGGTTCTGAAACGCGAAATTTTCTTGTCGGCACTTCCGGATTGTTTCATTGTATCAACCTTATAAGCGGGGTTCCTCCCTATGGGGGAGGGAGGAACCGCGCTAAAAATGAGGATTTTGTGTATGTACCGCCGAAGCAGGTTCGAAAAAGCTGCAGGGCGTTTTAGGGGACAACAAACAGACAATCAAAGAACTGCTCACTTACATTCGACAAATCGACATCTACAAATACATATAAAAGACCCAGTAGGGTCGCGGCAGAATAATTAAAACAAAAGAAATATAGATTTTGATGCTATGATAGAAAGTTGTAAGTTACTTAACTCCCTATGTCTTGCATGGTTAATTCTGAACAATGAAGACCATTTGTTTTGATGCTATGAGAGAAAGTTGTAAGTTACTTTACTCCCTATGTCTTGCATGGTTAATTCTGAACAATGAAGACCGTTTGTTGTGATGCTATGAGAGAAAGTTGTAAGTTACTTTACTCCCTATGTCTTGCATGGTTAATTCTGAACAATGAAGACCGTTTGTTTTTGATGCTATGAGAGAAAGTTGTAAGTTATTTTACTCCCTATGTCTTGCATGGTTAATTCTGAACAATGAAGACCGTTTGTTTTTGAATGGTTCCAATTGGGAAGCTTTGGTAGGCGTTTGATACATATTTAGTTTTCCTAACAATATTCGTCTCTATGTAGCTAGAGGATTTACGTTTGTTTTTGAATGGTTACAATTGGGAAGCTTTGGTAGGCGTTTGATACATATTTAGTTTTCCTAACAATATTCGTCTCTATGTAGCTAGAGGATTTACGTTTGTTTTTGAATGGTTACAATTGGGAAGCTTTGGTAGGCGTTTGATACATATTTAGTTTTCCTAACAATATTCGTCTCTATGTAGCTAGAGGATTTACGTTTGTTTTTGAATGGTTACAATTGGGAAGCTTTGGTAGGCGTTTGATACATATTTAGTTTTCCTAACAATATTCGTCTCTATGTAGCTAGAGGATTTACGTTTGTTTTTGAATGGTTACAATTGGGAAGCTTTGGTAGGCGTTTGATACATATTTAGTTTTCCTAACAATATTCGTCTCTATGTAGCTAGAGGATTTACGTTTGTTTTTGAATGGTTACAATTGGGAAGCTTTGGTAGGCGTTTGATACATATTTAGTTTTCCTAACAATATTCGTCTCTATGTAGCTAGAGGATTTACGTTTGTTTTTGAATGGTTACAATTGGGAAGCTTTGGTAGGCGTTTGATACATATTTAGTTTTCCTAACAATATTCGTCTCTATGTAGCTAGAGGATTTACGTTTTCACGTTCTAACCCTGTATCTGTTGCTTCATGTGCGGCAACAGATACAGACAGACTTTTAACCTCGTATTTTCAGTTTTGTTGCTCTTTACCCATCATGCTTGATATTATAGGGTATTACAATAACCCTCTAATAACATTTTAGAGGCAATCACTCGCAGCAGAATTCAAAAACACAATACAACGCAAGATCCCGTCGAAATGATCTGCCGTTCGTTTGTTTTTGTCATGCATAGTTGTCAACACGCCGTAGACATACAAAATACCATCAATATTATCGTAAAAATTGGTTTTTACGATAAAGATACCGTCACATTTAAGAAGTGGACGAGAATGGCTTTGGAATTGCATTGTGTTTTCTATAGTGCTTACAACATTGGACAAGAAGCTCATTCTTCCTGTTTAAACACACCAAGCAAAGGTCGGCCATGTTATAATTCACCTAAAGGACTTGGAGCGTTTTGTTTCTTTTCATTATTTTCAAATGTATTTTATATAAGATAATAATCTTTTTGAAGCATCAATATGTTATTCACGCGGAAAGCTTAATCCAGTGGTTCCAAAATCTCATTTTCAAAATTTTGTGGACAAAGGTCCTATTGGAAACGGATGACTCATATATTTGGTCATTCAATATTTTTTATGTGAATGTATAACGTAAAATACTAATATATAATTAAATACATAGACTCAGGGGGCTTTAATAATATATGTTAATTTATGCTGTATTGAATCTGGTGGAACAAAAGACACTAAAGAGGAAACAGAAAACTAATAAATATATACTGAATTAGGTTATTAGAGTATAAAGCACTAATACTAATAAATCCACCTGAGAGTAACCACAAGAAAAATTAATTATTTATTTTCATTAATTCGTGTAAATTTAAATTATTTCATTCTTATTCTATATCCTATATCTTCTATATATACAGAAATTTAAGCGAGGAGATATAATGCTACATTTACGTCTAAATTAAAGACATATAAACCAAAAAAAATGCAAAAATGAATATTAATATTTTATCATCCCTAAATATTTAAATAAATCCATGTCTTTTTACATTTAAAAAAAAACGATTGGCTTGAAGTCCACTTCAGAATACTGATCAGATTTCAAAATTGAAACGAAAAACAAGTTAACGTAGTCCTAGGGAATGTTCGATTGGATACTGCAGCGTGGGGGCTAGCTGTTTATAGATTTACAGCATTGAAGGTACTAGTTCGGGTAGATACTACAGCGTTGGGGGCCTAGCTGTTTATAGATTTGCAGCATTGAAAGTACTAGTTCGGGTAGATACTCCAGCGTGGGGGCTAGCTGTTTACAGATTTGCAGCATTGAAGGTACTAGTTCGGGTAGATACTACAGCGTTGGGGGCTAGCTGTTTATAGATTGGCAGCATTAAAGCTACTAGTTCTGGTGGGTACTGCAGCGTTGGGGGCTAGAAGTAAAGAATTGCAGCATTAAAGCTAATAGTTCTGGTGGATACTACAGCTTTAGGGGCTAGCTGTGTATAGATTTACAGCATTAAAGCTACTAGGTCGGGTTAGTTTCCTGTCTGCATTGGAAACCCAAATCTCGAGACACTGGTCGAGACCCCCGTACGCGAAAGTCACTCATTTTCCAGCGCGTGATGTAGAATTGGGAGATTGGCGTGGGGGGGGGGGGGGGGGGGGTTGGCAATTTAGATGTATTTCCATCCACGTGGACTCGCCCTTTCATGTGGGAGCATTGTGTTTCTTCCATTCCAGGGGGCGGATTCTCTTTCTGAATCCTTCCTTCTTAAATTCCAAACTCTATAACAAATTATTTTTTTAAATGTCTTCATTATCTCTGTCCCTTCACAAATTAATGATCATCCATTAACATTGGGCTGAATTCAAGCTTTAAAGTTTCTGCGCTATTTTGGTGATCATTTGCGAAATAAATAAGCATGCTGTTTCCACTACAACACTATTTCGGCGAAGGTCAAGCTATTTAAAAAAATAACAATAACAATGAAGCTTCTAAGTACATTTTATTGGTAATTTGTTATGGGAATCGAATAAAACAATTTAATAAGAATGTCATATCTTTAACGCTGTTCAACAAAGTTGGGGCCTACTAAAAGTTTAAAACTCTTTTAAACTGGTGATTTTAATCGGTAAAAATTTTTCAGGAAAACCTTAAAAATAAATTAACCAACATCACTTAGCTCAGGAATTTTTTTTTTGGATGTAATGACGTTTAAATAATAAAGTTCTAGATTTTTAGTATTCCATACTCCCCAAATGTTAACAGCCCCCCCCCCCCCCCGAAATTACTTCCTATATACGCCCATGGTTTTACAGTCAACTTAAACGGACCGTGAAAAATGTTTTCACTCACTTACAGTTCGACTCACCAAACATTGGCGAACTCAACTTTCGACCAAATTTGTTTTTTTCCCGCCATCCGAATCTAGACGCTTCAGAGAATGTACAGGTAAATTTTTCATGTTAAGTTCAGTCTTCATTTCCTATGAAAATACACAGAAAATGAAAAAAAGCTGACTGGAACCTGCCATTACCACTACTGGTCCGCTAGATGATGATATAAATAAAATGCTTTTTTCGTGAAAGTATAGTTCACACTAATTCCTGGTCAATTATTATATAATTTCTTTATGAATATAAATGAATAAACAAACAATGAGACATCTCACAAGGAAAACATGTTTGAATATCTAGTGGATGTTCGCCTTCGTATCCGCAACGCCTCAATTGGACTTACCTAAATGCAAACGCGTAATATGAACGCGAAATGGGAGTTAAAATCATTTATAATAATTTTACACACCTACGTATTGTTTGTTCAGACATATAAAGTCTATTGGCAAGAAACGGCTCATTGAAGTCTTATTCAGTTCGTATATGCATTGTTTTCACAATCACTTTTAAAATGTTACTTTTAAAGCCCATTTACACTTTGATTAGTGCGAGTGCGAGTATTAAATGATTAGTGGTTCCTGTGAGTGATTAGTGTTTAGTGCGAGTAGTGTCCACTGTACTGTTTAGGTCAGTTGTTGAGCGTCGAACAGTATTATGATCGAACGGCCTCAAAAAATTGTTGAGGTCCCCTTGCAGTTGCATGGAAGTTTTAAACGCGGTGGTGCCTTAATGTGAAGAACTGGTGGAATCAGAACAGTCAAGACAAAGAAGACTCTGAGAACGAAAGTGGATAAGTAGAAGAGCCATTCATAGCGCGAGCTACCAACTCCTTATGGAATTGGCTTCTGAAGATACCATGGGATATTACTATGCTATCAGGATGACTGAAGAGTCATTTAATATATTATTAAATCTCGATGCACCCGTCAGGCAGGTATAAAATGTCCCAGTGTGCTTAGTGGAGGATACTAAACTGAAAAATAGAACGTGCTTCTTCTATTCACTGTTTACTAATCACTCGTTCTAAACAATTGCTGTCCACACGAGTTTAATACTAATCACTAAGCACCTGAACTTAACACTCGCACTCGCAGTAATCAAAGTCTAAATGGGTCTTTAGACGCGTAAAAATGTGATGATGGGCGTTGTCTGAGGTTTCCAAGAAGTTCCAAAGTATATTAACCGCATTTGCGGCTTCTCTCTCATTCTTGGAGAATCATTTGTATCCATACAGGAACATGAAGGTGAACTTGGAGCAATTGTAGGAAGGCTGTGGTTGCTGATACCGTTCAGATGATGTTTCCATCAATGTAAATGATTGAAGAATCGTTGAAGTTGACAATTTGAGTTCCAGTTCCAGAGCCAATCACTTCTAATAGTTCGAGTCGTATAGTTACGAGTCCTAGAAGCCCCTTCGTATGACGCTTATTCTTATTTCCACATACATACACATAACTTTCCGCGCTTTTCGCCTGAAATAGACTTTTTGTGGGGGAAATTGTAATGACGAGTAATGATTTGGCACCACAGATTCTTTTCGACTTATAGATGTTTGGCTCATCGAAAAGTTGACTATATATATATATATATATATACAGGGTGTCCCAGCCTTAAACCGACAGATTTCGTATATCGACGGGGAATCAAAAAACTAAGTCAAAAAGTCCAAAACCAGGTGTTTTTTTTTTACAAATCCCGATTTATCGCTTAAACGAAGCATTGTATGAAAAAACAATTCAATGCAAAAGTTGTAAAAGATTCTAGACGTGGCCGTACTGGTGGAAGGTTATCCTCCTCAGATTCTAGACGTGGCCGTACTGGTGGAAGGTTATCCTCCTCAGATTCTAGGCGTGGCCGTACTGGTGGAAGGTTATCCTCCTCAGATTCTAGACGTGGCCGTACTGGTGGAAGGTTATCCTCCTCAGATTGAGGCTGTAAGTTTTATATATGTAACTTTTCCCCTGAAGAGGCACCAATAAAGGTGTGAAACATGTAGGGACGGAATAAAGTTGGTGATACTGTATGGTGAAGTTTTTATTATTTGACCTTCCGCCTACGACGAAAATAAGAAGATTGAGAGAAAAAAAGGGTCAGTTGAGGAATAGTTGTAGCTTATTAAATTATCTTTAAGATGAGACCAAGTTAAGAGTATTAGCTTCAATATTTTAGGATCGTGTTTGAATAACCCATCGGATGGACATTTTGGTTCACAGAGAGTTAGACATTTTTTGATCCGACGAACCTCCGTCTGCGCGTGGAACGCAAAACAAAAACTGTAAAAAAATAATTTCGGCCCACTTTTCATTTTTTTTTTTATTATTCTTTTATTTATTTATTTTCTCTTTAAAATATCAGGTAGATACAAATGTTATTGTTTGTTAATTTAATGTCTTGCTACTAATTGAGGCGTTCATTTAGATTGGATACTAATTTTTACAGAAATTAGATTTTTCTTTACACAATTCTTCCGTTAAGGAATAAGTGAGAATATGTCAAAAAAAGTGACAGAGATTATTTTTCCAATTTTTGCGTTCCACGAACCCCGACCGAACTCCGACCACGTTGATATTTATGGGGACTTGGATTGTAGCTTTAGGGTTGAATAGATAAAAGAGTGTAAAAGTAAATTATTAAATAGTGAAGATTGTTCATTAGGATTAGTAGAAGGGCCTTTATTGATATTTGTAGATAATATTAAGGAGGTAGAGCGCTCTGAGCCCGTACTGAGTCATACATTGCTCAACCCTCCATATCCTAGAATCTCTGATTCACCCCCAATACCTCCGAATATTCTTCAGATGCTTTGATGTGTTTTTGGGCTCCTTTGGCCTTTGTGACAAGTGCCAAGTACCTACTCGTTCACACCTCGTGTACATTGCTCAACCCTCCATCTCCTAGAATCTCTGATTCACCCCCAATACCCCGGAATATTCTTCAGATGCTTTGATGTATTTTTGGGCTCCTTTGGCCTTTGTGACAAGCGCCAAGTTCCTACTCGTTCACACCTCGTGTACATTGCTCAACCCTCCATATCCTAGAATCTCTGATTCACCCTCAATACCTCCGAATATTCTTCAGATGCTTTGATGTGTTTTTGGGCTCCTTTGGCCTTTGTGACAAGTGCCAAGTACCTACTCGTTCACACCTCGTGTACATTGCTCAACCCTCCATCTCCTAGAATCTCTGATTCACCCCCAATACCCCGGAATATTCTTCAGATGCTTTGATGTATTTTTGGGCTCCTTTGGCCTTTGTGACAAGCGCCAAGTTCCTACTCGTTCACACCTCGTGTACATTGCTCAACCCTCCATCTCCTAGAATCTCTGATTCACCCCCAATACCCCGGAATATTCTTCAGATGCTTTGATGTATTTTTGGGCTCCTTTGGCCTTTGTGACAAGCGCCAAGTTCCTACTCGTTCACACCTCGTGTACATTGCTCAACCCTCCATCTCCTAGAATCTCTGATTCACCCCCAATACCCCGGAATATTCTTCAGATGTTTTGATGTATTTTTGGGCTCCTTTGGCCTTTGTGACAAGCGCCAAGTTCCTACTCGTTCACACCTCGTGTACATTGCTCAACCCTCCATCTCCTAGAATCTCTGATTCACCCCCAATACTTCGGAATATTCTTCAGATGCTTTGATGTATTTTTGGGCTCCTTTGGCCTTTGTGACAAGCGCCAAGTTCCTACTCGTTCACACCTCGTGTACATTGCTCAACCCTCCATCTCCTAGAATCTCTGATTCACCCCCAATACCCCGGAATATTCTTCAGATGCTTTGATGTATTTTTGGGCTCCTTTGGCCTTTGTGACAAGCGCCAAGTTCCTACTCGTTCACACCTCGTGTACATTGCTCAACCCTCCATCTCCTAGAATCTCTGATTCACCCCCAATACCTCCGAATATTCTTCAGATGCTTTGATGTGTTTTTGGGCTCCTTTGGCCTTTGTGACAAGTGCCAAGTACCTACTCGTTCACACCTCGTGTACATTGCTCAACCCTCCATCTCCTAGAATCTCTGATTCACCCCCAATACCCCGGAATGTTCTTCAGATGCTTTGATGTGTTTTTGGGCTCCTTTGGCCTTTGTGACAAGTGCCAAGTACCTACTCGTTCACACCTCGTGTACAAATCAGGGATCGAAACAGTTATTTTTTTTTATCGAAAAAGTTATAATTTAACTGGTAAAAAACTTTTATATTATACGTTAAAAAATACCTGTTAAAAAAAATATTTAAAAGTTTTAAGAGTAAAAGTAATTCAGAAATTCCTAAAATTAAGTACATGAAAATAAAAGTTAATTTTTTTTTTTCCAATGTGAAATAAAAGTTTTCAGTATTTTAATCAAGAATTCTAGGGTTTCGTTGGTTTACAATACCAGGAATATTGGAATGAAAGAAAATGCACACTTCCATACCTATATTAACTAGGACTTATCCTACACCCCCAGCCCAGCCACTCAAGTAAGTGTTGAAAGAGCCTTTTCAACCCTAAAGTATATATTAAATGATTATTGATATAATCTAAATTTCACCAAATTACAAGATAAATTATTATTGAAATTTAAATAATTCTTCAAAATAAGTGAAATGTACTTTGTCTAAAAATTGATTTTTTTTTATTTACTGAAATATATTTGTAGATACGAAACAAAAAATAAACATTAGGAGCTTTAATTTCTTCCTTTAAACTTTTTCCTATTAAGTATTTTAATAACAATTACTTTAAAACTTTTATTTTTTAAGTTGAAAAATAACAGTAAAAAAAAACGTTTTAAAAAAATGTTTAGACCCAAAAAGTTATTTTTTGAACCTTAAATTTTTAAAAATGAAAATAAAAGTAAAAGTTTAAAAAATACTTTTTTAAAATAAAAGTTAACAATTATTTTCGAGCCCCGATACAAGTGCGTTCATTACTGTATATACAGTAATTAACTTTCCCCTTAGCACTTGTTTGACTGACGACACGACGTGACAAGGGCATGCTGCTTAGTAGAATGGTGGTGAGGAAGGTCACTGCCGCTAAATAGAATCCATTCCTATTTACTTATACTAATACTCTTCACTTGTCAGTAACAAGAACCTGTTGACAAGTAGGTACAACCAATTAAGCGACAAGAACTGATGGAAAGTCTAAGCTCGTGTAAACAAAGAATTAAGTAAAGTAAAAACTTGTATTCCATTTGGTCTTCTGGATGTATTAGAAGACATATTTCTTGGGTCTTTTGGCGAAATATCGTTCGTGATTTTAAACAGTGTACTTACGGATTAGCTTGCAGGTTATCTATTTTCTTCTATGCATGTTATCTAAGGTTAGAAACCATATCATATAAATATAGTAATCAAAAGTTAATATAGTAATGAAAAGTATTTAAAATCACTGCAATCACTACTAAAAGTAACTTTTTTTTACTACTATATTTATTTAATATGGTTTCTAACTAACCCTTAGATAACTTGTATTTGTAAGTGATACTTTAAGGCTTGTAAAATATAAATGAAAATAAGCAGAATATATTTCAGCAAGCAATATTTATTAATAAAAAGATTAATATTATAAAAATCAATAGTAATTGTGAAGATTAGGGGCCTCCTCGCCGATTTTTAGGTTCTACAAAATATTTATATTTTATATTTATTTCACATTATGGGCATACGTGCTGTGCGTATGCGCTCGCTCAAGAAGATATCAAAACTTTATCAATCCAGCTCGCTAAAATTAGTAGAATTCTATTAATTTTTACGAGTTGGATTGCCTTAGTGTTGAAGGTTAAATTACTACCAGCAGCAACCAATAGAATTGCCCATAGGAATAGCCAGTAGAAAAGCTAATGAGTTATGCGCGTGCGTTGAATCACTGTTATAATCACTACAGATACTTCACAATTAACTGAGTGTGATCTTCGCAAAAAGAACCTAGTTTTTTTACCTCTAGTGTCTATAAAATGTCTGACAGACACGAGGGAAATTTCAGTGCAGTGTGTTGGTAGCAATGACTATCTTGAATCTACATGCTCACTTCTGCCAACATACTTCACTGAAATTTTCCTTGCGTCTGTCAGGCACTTTATACACACCAGGGGTTAAACTGACTTTGGCAGTTTTGAGATTGTCTTAAAAATGATTTGGAAATCGTGAAAGATAGGCGTTCGAAAGCTTACGAAATTTCCTGCATAAATGGTTCCAATGGAATTTCTTATAGAGCGATTTAATTCGGAGAACTCAGTGTTTAAAATTCGAAAGGGTCGTTTTCGTTCCTTAGGTAGAATTATTTTTTCAGTAAAAGACAATACGTAAATGAGAAGCGTATTTGTAATAACGGTTACGATTAGAATGGGCGCGTGTCGAGAAGTAAACACAAAATTAATTTGGTCGTTGAATGAAATATGAAATTTTGTCTGACCTATTTATATAAAAATCAGGTGTTTGTCTGATCTATTTATATAAAAATCAGGTGTTTGTCTGATCTATTTATATAAAAATCAGGTGTTTGTCTGACCTATTTATATAAAAATCAGGTGTTTGTCTGATCTATTTATATAAAAATCAGGTGTTTGTCTGATCTATTTATATAAAAATCAGGTGTTTGTCTGATCTATTTATATAAAAATCAGGTGTTTGTCTGATCTATTTATATAAAAATCAGGTGTTTGTCTGATCTATTTATATAAAAATCAGGTGTTTGTCTGATCTATTTATATAAAAATCAGGTGTTTGTCTGATCTATTTATATAAAAATCAGGTGTTTGTCTGACCTATTTATATAAAAATCAGGTGTTTGTCTGATCTATTTATATAAAAATCAGGTGTTTGTCTGACCTATTTATATAAAAATCAGGTGTTTGTCTGATCTATTTATATAAAAATCAGGTGTTTGTCTGATCTATTTATATAAAAATCAGGTGTTTGTCTGATCTATTTATATAAAAATCAGGTGTTTGTCTGATCTATTTATATAAAAATCAGGTGTTTGTCTGATCTATTTATATAAAAATCAGGTGTTTGTCTGATCTATTTATATAAAAATCAGGTGTTTGTCTGATCTATTTATATAAAAATCAGGTGTTTGTCTGACCTATTTATATAAAAATCAGGTGTTTGTCTGATCTATTTATATAAAAATCAGGTGTTTGTCTGACCTATTTATATAAAAATCAGGTGTTTGTCTGATCTATTTATATAAAAATCAGGTGTTTGTCTGATCTATTTATATAAAAATCAGGTGTTTGTCTGATCTATTTATATAAAAATCAGGTGTTTGTCTGATCTATTTATATAAAAATCAGGTGTTTGTCTGATCTATTTATATAAAAATCAGGTGTTTGTCAGTCTGTTTGTCTTGTTCCTTATACAAATCCAAACCGTTAGACCGATTTTGACCAAACTTGACATACTGGTAGGTCTTGATCCGGGGAGTTATTAGATATTAATATTACTTATTTGGTTTCTAATTTATTTTTGCTTTTCTCTAGATGCAGAAAGTAGGTGTAGCATGGCACGCCGTGTAAAAGCTATACATAAATAAAACTTAAGTAAAGATGGAATGGTTGGGATTCGGCTAATTAAACCTCAATATGATTTTGTTTTAAAAAAATCTATATTTCGGACGTTTCGGCTACTCATTGGTCGCCTTCGTCAGCAATGGAAATGCCGAGCGGCAGAGGAAAACCAAGGTAGGCAATTAAGTCCACTTAATTCTGCCTTGGTCTTCCTCTGCCGCTCGGCATTTCCATTGCTGACGAAGGCTACCAATGAGTAGCCGAAACGTCCGAAATATAGATTTTTTTAAAACAAAATCATATTGAGGTTTATTTAGCCGAATCCCAACCATTCCATCTTTACTTATCACCTCGACGGCTAACTATCTAATCATCATGATAAATAAAACTGTACTAATCAATCGTATTTTTTTCATGTTTTTTTCTTTTTTATAATATGATTGTTTTATGGATTTTACTGTTTGTCGTGTCTCTTTCTTTTTATATAACATTTAAATTTCTGAAATCTGATGTCTTTAAATTTTATGAAATTATTAGCTGGAGCAGTAATATTATTCTTATCATTTACATTTTTCTTTTTACCAAACTAACTGAGACTCCAATCAAAACATTTTATTTGAAATTATTTTCTGGTTGATCCATTTTCCTATTTACAGCAGTCCTTGTAATCACTTCATCAATGACTATCTTCAGCCTACGAGAGAAGAAGAAACATTGGCACATATCTTCACCAGCATCACCACCAATATATGCAGCAGCCTATGTACAGCAGTCAACGGAATCACTTCATCAATGGCTATCTTCAGCCTACGAGAGAAGAAGAAACATTGGCACAGATCTTCACCAGCATCACCACCAATATATGCAGCAGCCTATGTACAGCAGTCAACGGAATCACTTCATCAATGACTATCTTCAGCCTACGAGAGAAGAAGAAACATTGGCACAGATCTTCACCAGCATCACCACCAATATACGCAGCAGCCTATGTACAGCAGTCAAGGGAATCACTTCATCAAGGACTATCTTCAGCCTGCGAGATATGAAGAAACATTGGCACAGATCTTCACCAGCATCACCACCAATATACGTAGCAGCCTATGTACAGCAGTCAACGGAATCACTTCATCAAGGACTATCTTCAGCCTGCGAGATATGAAGAAACATTGGCACAGATCTTCACCAGCATCACCACCAATACGATTTCATACGAAATCTGACCTTCAAATGCTCTTAAACCTGACGTGATGGGGTTAAATGGACTCCGGATTCGGATTCAGCGTGCCGAAATACATAAGAATATATGTATGGTGTCTTTGGAAAATACCACTTTTTTCTGGTGTGTGCCTGTGTAATTTTTGATCAATTATGATATCATGGTTATTATAATTTTAATTTTTATGACTATCCGACATATTTAATTGCTCATAAACTGTAACAGAAGAATTGAAGTATTATTATTGTTGTTGGTTTTTGTTAAAGGCAATATAGACAGCTGTGAAAAATTGTTCCCCTAACCTAAAGGTAAAACGGAAAAGAAATTAAAACTAAGTACGTGAAGTTTATTGAAATACATTTCGTTTGTTCCCGAAAGGCAAGTTGCGGGTAATTAACTCTCACTGAGTTAGTACATAAATATGTGCACCTCTATGTTCAGTAACTGCAAAATCATGTCAAATCTGTTTGAATTTTATTTCCTTCTTTCATAATTTAAGGATTCCACTTATCGACTTTACTGTATTTTATCTCAGTTTTTTTTCTTATTATTATTGATTTTGCGGGCTCCTATTACTGTTTATTATGTATTTCTGTTTACTTATCATTATTTTTTGTACATTACATACCCATACACCCTGTAATTGGAGTTGTCACTTATAAAATAAAGGAAATTCATTCAAAAATTCTTCTGGTTTATCGATTCGTATTAATTTGACTCTAACGATTCAAACAGCAGCCTATTGCCGCTGTTGGTGGCCATTAAAGTTGTTGGCTTTTGTTTGTATTACTAGTGTAGTGAGCCACGGAAGAGGCATCTAAAAAGGCGCGAAACATGAAAATCTGGCTTGAGTAAATGAATTGACGTTGTTACTTCTATCTATCTTGTCCTTCCGCTTGGGGTATAATTGACAACAGGAACCGGAATTGATATGCAACGATTAAATTATTGTAGGATAAGAACCCGAAAAATATCGAGTCCGGTAAAATTATGTTGTTTACTCCCATTGACGTCGATAGTGATGATGCCCTGGATGGTAGGAAGAACTCGGAGCTCAATGAGATTTAGCGTTGCTTATTGTAGGATGAGAGGAAAATATCGAGTCGAGTAAAACTATTTTGTTTACTCCCATTGACGTCGATAGTGATGATCCCCTGGATGGTAGGAAGAACTCGGAGCTCAATGAGATTTAGCGTTGCTTATTGTAGGATGAGAGGAAAATATCGAGTCGAGTAAAACTATTTTGTTTACTCCCATTGACGTCGATAGTGATGATACCCTGGATGGTAGGAAGAACTCGGAGCTCAATGAGATTTAGCGTTGCTTATTGTAGGATGAGAGGAAAATATCGAGTCGAGTAAAACTATTTTGTTTACTCCCATTGACGTCGATAGTGATGATGCCCTGGATGGTAGGAAGAACTCGGAGCTCAATGAGATTTAGCGTTGCTTATTGTAGGATGAGAGGAAAATATCGAGTCGAGTAAAACTATTTTGTTTACTCCCATTGACGTCGATAGTGATGATGCCCTTGATGGTACGGCTATCCTCCAGATCAATGCTACTCCAACGAGAGCCACCACTCAGGGAATTTACCAATTGCTAAAAATAGTCAATCTTCAATTTAGTCAATTGCTAACAGGTTTTCCTGTGCGTTTCCAGTTCGTCGTATCAATTTCCTTTCTATTGATGTTCATCCTTCGCACAGACATATATATATGTATATATATATATATATATATATATATATATATATATATATATATATATATGTGTGTGTGTGTGTTTGTGTGTGTTGCCTTTGCTAAATAATGAATAAAATTGTACACGTTTGGTTTTTTAAATGGCTTTATTTCATTGCGGTTTCTACCGTCTTCTATGTGGAGGAGTGTGACGTGTCCTCCAAAAATCAAAAAAATGTCATATATACAGGGTGTCCCGTAAATGTCTAGTCATATTGTGAGGGGTGATAGAGGACCTATAGGGGAACAAAAAATGTTCTATGACAATTTCCCGAATTCTCGCCCATAAGGGAGAAAACGTCGTTTTATTGTTTTTTCGAGACAAACGTACTTTTTAGAAGAATAATCGTTGTAGCTCCGTCCCAGGTGGTACTACTAAAAAGGTTGTGAAACCAATCGAAAGCTGAGTAAATTTACTATAAGACTAGTTGAGAGTAAACGTAAAAATGAATGAATGTAAGTATGTATATCTTACCAAAAGAAGGCAATTCTAAATTTCCTGACATTTTATTGATATTTCTTTCCAGCGTTACTCCTCAATAAGCAGGATTTGAGATTTCCGGGTTTCAGAAAAACTTCCTCATTTAACCAGCTTTCCATTCATGTATCACAACTCTGTGTTATTGAAGTATTTGAACGATTTAAGAACAAAAGTTTAAAAAAAAACATGGATCTGTGAAAAGAAAATTATATTTTTTTCTTCAATTTATTCAAAAAGCTGTAGGGAAATATTTTTTTTATAAATGTTTACATAAATATTAAGTAAATATTTACTTAAAAGAATAAAAAAATTACTTCCACGGATGTAAAAAAAAAATCTTAAAACAGTAAATAAATAAAATACACATTTATTTTGAATTTATTAATTCAGGTAAGTAATACTGGGTCCAGGAGGCGGCCATTAAGGAACCCCAACCATAAATTAACCTAAAAAATTACTATTTTTACCTATATCACGCATTTGAACACATTTTTACAGGACTATGTACATATTATTTATGAGGGATAGAATTTTTAATTACCACAACAAAAACGCATGGGCTCAGAATCCCAGTGAGTTTCACAAGCGTAGCCATCAGTATTAATTTAAGGTAATGCATTTGTTTTCTAAATATAAGTACCTGTAAAAATGTGTTCAAATGCGTGATCTAGGTAAAAATAATAATTTTTGAGGTTAATTTATGGTTGGGGTTCCTTAATGGCCGCCTCCTGGGCCCAGTATTAGTTACCTGAATTAACAAATTCAAAATAAATGTGTATTTTATTTATTTACTGTTTTAGGAATTTTTTTTATATTCGTGGAAGTAATTTTTTTTTATTGTTTTAAGTAAATATTTACTTAATATTTATGTAAACATTTATAAAAATAAATATTTCCCTTCAGCTTTTTGAATAAACTGAAGAAAAAAATATAATTTTCTTTTCACAGATCCATGTTTTTTTACATGGATGTAAAATTTGGTTGTGATACATGAATGGAAAGCTGGTTAAATGAGGAAGTTTTTCTGAAACCCGGAAATCTCAGATCCAGCCCATTGAGGAGTAACGCTGGAAAGAAATATCAATAAAATGTCAGGAAATTTAGAATGGCCCTCTTCTTGTATGATATACATACTTACATTCATTCATTTTTACGTTTACTCCCAACTAGTCTTATAGTAAATTTACTCCGCTTTCGATTGGTTTCACTCCCTTTCTAGTAGTACCACCTGGGACGGAGCTACAACGATTATGTTTCTAAAAACCACGTTTGTCTCGATAAAACAATAAAACGACGTTTTCTCCCTTATGGGTGAGAATTCGGGAAATCGTCATAGAACATTTTTTGTTCCCCTAAGCGTCCTCTATCACCCCTCTCAATATGACTAGACATTTATGGGACACCCTGTATATATAGGGGAAGGTGATGTACCTTTGACCACTTTGCACAATTGAATTTTTTTTTAGCTTGAATATTGAGGCTAAATTCATTTTTTTTATTTCATTGTAATTAGTATTCTATTGTTTATCATATTTAATTTTTTCAAGGTTCTAACTTTACATTTGATATTTTTTATTAATTTTAAAAAAATAATCGTACAGTGGTCAAAGGTACAACATGTAGTTGTACCTTGGACCATGGGGTGTTGTACCTCTGACCACGTAAAAACAATAATTGTAAGTTTAATAAATACAGGACATGGACGTAACCATAATAAAAAGCTATTCTTGATATTATGTTATGCTTAATATGCTGAAAAATCCAGTCCAATCGATAAACGTTTGAACTGTCAAGCAGATCCACTAGCAATAGTAGGGTATGGAAGTTTAGCCACAATGTCTTCAACATCAATATCATACAAATTTTCATCTTCTCTCGTAAACTTGTCACTTAAAGTTTGTTTTTTCAAATATTGGATCTTAAAAATTGGACATTTAATACCACAGATCTCTGCGACTAAATATGTAATAGTCTTTTTACTTTTCTTTTTAACAAGTATAAAATTTCCTTTTTCCAAATCATATTTTTCAAATTGTTGCTGGTTATAGACTTAACTCACGACATTTATCAGACAGATCAACGTCACTTTCTCCTGAAGAAATTTCCGTGTGAGTATCAGAATCTGAACTAGAATAATTTTCTTTTTATTTAACACTTTTTTAGGAAGGGGTTTATTTGTATGTGGTGTCTTACATTTAGGGTGGTGCTTTCGTTTTTGTTTTTGTTTTTTTTCAGCTTCAATAATTAGGTTTTCAGGAATATCTGTCAGGATACGAGGTTTCCCTTTAGGCCAACCCCTATTTGACATTTTCATTGCCTCCGCTTTTGATGAGGTCTTACAACTTCAAGTGGAACGATAAAGGGCGATAGGCTCGAACTGCTACACTGAGGATTAACACTGAGGATCGAACTGCTACACTGCTACACTGAGGATTTATTAACGTTTTTATAAAAAATTGTAGCAGAAGAACATAAAAGTTGAATTATGTAAAAATTACTCAGGTGTGTTGTACCTTTGACCTGGTCAAAGGTACAACAAGTAGTCGTGGTCAGAGGTACAACACCCTGGTAGTGCAAATTAAAAAGCATGCTAAAACTTTTAGGGTTAAGATAAATCAATTTCAGAAGCTACACCATGTTTCTTATTGTAATAGCTACTTTGTCAAATGATTTCCATCTAAGAAGACTTAATACAAAAAATATTATGAGGCAAAACGTCATCAATAAATAACTTACATTTTTATGATAGAAATGGATAAGTATTTTTTGCAAGATTCCTCTTTGACTTAAATAATCCAAAGTAGGTTACACAAGCCCTCTAGGGAAGGAGCTAAACACTAATTATACCAAAATTTATAAAATGTTGCTACATGCCGCCACAGCCTCGGTGGTGAAAGGTACAAGACGGTCAGAGGTACAACACCTTCCCCTATATATATAATGAGATGAATATAGTTAGGTGTTGAGTTTATAAGAAGTCAAGGGATGATTGGGGTATGGCTACGAGAAAAGAAAACGTCAAATCATCGAGCAAAAATCTATATTGGACTTTTCTTTGAGCCCCTATTAATGGCCAGACTTACTTTTAATTACCTGTAGTATAAGAACTACTTGTCTACCTAATGTACATTCTAAAAAAAAAAGGATTGGTTCTTAATTTATCGGCATGATATTAAAAGGGTTCTTAATGTCTGATTATTCTCGTTTGTAATTAACTATATTTATTTTTTTACCTGAAGAAGTGCAACCGAAAAGTCCAATATACATTTTTTTTCTTCATGGTCTGACGTTTTTTTCTCTCCTAGCCGAACCATCCCATGACTTTTCATATATATATATATATATATATATATATATATATATATATATATATTATTGTAGTATTAGGACAGGTCTCGTCAGTGTGTTTTGCAAGATAAACATAAAATGAGCTTTATTTATTTGATGTATGTTTAACTCTAGAATTCAAATTACATTATAAAATTGAGAGATAATCTCAGTTCTGAGTATATCGTTGGAAAGCTGATTAAATTTTACAACTTTTGTAAAATTGAGCAGTCTGCAGAATTTATTTCGGAAGAGTAGTGATTTTCGAAAAGTTGTCGCCAATCAGAAGCTTTTATTAATTTTTACTCTTGGTATTGATATTACGGTCTGAATGAGATAATTGTCAACATGGAATGTGCATTGTACTTAAAGCAAATTTAATGCTGATTTCAAAAATGTAATTAATTGTTGATAAAAATGTGTACAAGCAGAGAAATTGGAGTTGTACTAGAAAAAACACGGGTTTCTCTGAAGAACCTTTAGAAGGGCATATGTCTGGAACGGAGTGAGATAGAAACACGGGTTTCTCTGAAGAACCTTTAGAAGGGCATATGTCTGGAACGGAGTGAGAAAGAAATGTGTGGTTGGTGGAGTGTAACTACATTTTCTGTCTAGTTTCACCCCCTCAAGGATTGTCATTAACTTGCGATACACCCTGTATAGAATAAATAACAGATCAATGAATGAATAACTGAATCAGTCAAAAAATTCTTATTCAATAAAAAATTATTGAATAAGACTTTTATCCAATAATTCTTTTTCATAGAAAAAAAATCAGTCGATGAATAACCTAATCAACAAATAAAATCGTATTCAATCAACATTTATTTCAATGATTTCTGAATAAGAAATATATTGCATAACTATGATATTTTTTTTTTTTTTTTTTTTTTTTTTTTTTAACGGCGCATCTACTTCTAGGTCATTAGCGCCGACATCCAGGGTGCAGCGAGGAATTTTCCCAGCGAGCCTTGAGATGAGAAAATTCCTGCCGGAGGTGGGAATCGAACCCACCATCTCCCGCTTATGAATCCAGCGCGCTAGCCACTAGACTACGGGAGACCCCTAACTATGATATTTATTCGAAACTTAGTTCCAGGTACAGTGAATCATTGAAAGGAGAAAAAATTAATTATTTCTCAAAATATAAGAAGACAAGGTATAGTTGGGATTCGGCTAGGAGAAAAACGTCAGACTTTCAGGAAGAGATCTGTATTTAGACGTTTCGGCTGCACATTGGCAGCCTTCTTCAGCACTAGAGAATGCCTAGGGGGGAGGGAGGAAGACCTCGAGGACAACTTAGGTAACCATGGGTGAATGTATGAAGCAGCCGAAACGTCCAAATACAGATCTCTTCCTGAAAGTCTGACGTTTTTCTCCTAGCCGAATCCCAACTATACCTTGTCTTCGTATCTCTGCAACGGCTAACTATCTCCATCTTCTCAAAATATATTTAATAAAGGTTATTCCTAACTTATCTTTAGACCACTGATTCATACAATTATCACAATGTTTAACATTTTATGAGCCAATACAATTACAATCAGCACATAAAAATTTCCTCCCGTATCGAGTGCATATTCTTAAGATAAAAAGACGCTAATTATAGAAATTATTCGCCTTTAAAATGATGTTATTGATTTAGGAAGATTCAATCAATTATGTACGCTGCTAACGTATGATCAATCAACTTTACATAAACTACTGACTTTGATGAAACTATTAAAACTTAAACAATTATTTAGTAATTTCCCTAAGTTGAGGAAAATGCGATCATGACGTCAATGAAATGACGCAATAGGAAAATGTTATTTCATAATCCTCTGGTGACTTGTGTGTAAATATCAGTCCCGTAGCAAACCACAACAGGTACCCAAAACTCATCAACATTTTGATAAGAAGTATTTTCGTATTAAGACTACACTAATCTTTGTGGTGTAAATAATCATACCATTACATTTATCAGTTGATCAGTCTCTTTCCTCAATATTTCATTTAGTGTTACATTGCTCAGTGCCTTGATAGAGTATGGCAGGGGTCCTACCTTCTGAAGAGCATATTCGCAACTGCAGGCTTTTCCAGTATCATGCGGAAATTAAGGCGACAGCTATACTCAAAAAAATAAATGAAGTTTTTGGTGACGTGTTGACTGTAAACAAGTGCAGATGTTGGTATAGGAGGTTTGCCAAGGGTCACTTGGACTTTTTTTATATTTGAAATAAAAAAAAATAAAAGGCATAGAATTTTTCGATTTACGCATACGTTTTTACCCATATTGATAATTAGGTTCTAGCGAAGGAACTCCCGATTGAGCCCTCTTACGAGTACTTGTCACTTGTCACTAAGCCAGCTTGGTGATAGATCTTAGTACTAATGAGAAGTTCTAAGCTCGAGTACACTAAGTATGAGATCGCAAAGGTGGAAGGTCCACTTACTTCATCATTTTCCGGCACCTTTCTCGGCGCAGACGCACCTTCCTTCCTAGTCGATTATTACAGAGCGGCGGAAGTAGCTTCTGTGAATCACAGCATCCTCCTGCCCCAGACGCAGTTCCTAGCAAGTCGGACTTTTTCTGTTTACTTATTGCATTGTTTAGATGGAATATCTGCAATTCATATACATTACTCATTAAAATGTTTCTATATATTAATCATTTGCCAATAATTTGAGAAACGGAATAAAACATTTGTTTTATTGTTTTGTAATTAATTAGGACCAAACTCTCTAGGGAGATAGTGTGGTTAGTACTATGCTCCGGCCGCCTGATTCTCCCGTTACCATGTATCCACTAAAGGCTAGATGAGCCCAGAAATAATCTTTAGTGCGTCCGAATTCGGATCTCCTAGCTCATAAGTGGACTGTTCTTCCACTGAGCCAAACACTCCTTCTTTATGTATGTATACAAATATATATATATATATATATATATATATATATATATATATATATATATATATATAGTTTATTTTTAAACTATTACAGCAACGAGCTGATTACCATGATTATAATTTCTTTTAAAAAAAGCCCTCAGAGTGTTATCACTCAATGTGGTTTCTCTTTTCATTCTTTCAGATTTCAGAGACCACAAGTTTCAATTGCATGCCATAATATAGATTTTAAATTTAAAAAAATACTTACCTTTTATTCTCTAAAATTTTTAATTCTTGTTTATAAAACAAATATATTATATAGTGTTTTGAAAAATGTATAACAAAAGAATGTAATTTCCTGGATTTTTGTTTTCATGAGTTCATACTAATAATCGTAATACTAGATATAATAGAACTACTTTATTCGACTAATCGGCTGGTCTACGAGAGTTACGGAATCATTGGAGAAACTAGCCTTTATTATTCGACTAATCCACTATCGTAATACTAGATATAATAGAACTACTTTATTCGACTAATCGGCTGCTCTATGAGAGTTACGGAATCATTGGAGAAACTATCCTTTATTATTCGACTCATCCATCCACTATCGTAATACTAGATATAATAGAACTACTTTATTCGACTAATCGGCTGCTCTACGAGAGTTACGGAATCATTGGAGAAACTAGCCTTTATTAGATGACTAATTAATTAATTTTTCAGATAGGGAACTATATTAGCTGACTAATGGACTGTCCTTTAACTGCATTTAAAAACTACAAGTCGACTAATCATCTGAATTATTACTATAGATAGGGATCCATGTTAGTTTACTAATCGATTTTTTCATTACTAGAGATAGACAACATATCTAAGTGAGTTGACTAATCTACTGTTTCATTGTTACATATAAGGAACTATATTAGCTTAAAAGTATGTGACTAATCTACATTTTTATTGCTACTTATAAGGCGACAATATATATTAGCCCACTAAGTATTCGACTAATCTACTGTTTTATTGCTACTTATAAGGCGACAATATATATTAGCCCACTAAGTATTCGACTAATCTACTGTTTTATTGCTACTTATAAGGCGACAATATATATTAGCCCACTAAGTATTCGACTAATCTACTGTTTTATTGCTACTTATAAGGGACTATATTAGCTGAGTAAGTATTTGACTAATCTACATTTTTATTGCTACATATAAGGCACTATATACATTAGCCCACTAAGTATATTTTTATTGCTACTTTTAAGGAACTACATATGTTAGCCCACTAAGTATTCGCCTAATATACTGTTTTGTTGCTACTTATAAGGAACAATATTCGCCCACTAAGTATTGGACTAATCGGCTGTTGTATCTGGATTAGTTTCCAATTTCTTTGAGGGATCCTATGCTAATGGAATGTTTGTCTACAGTGAGAGGAGTGAGGTAGATGTTTTATCAAGAGCAGTTCCGAATGTTCTTGAGAGCATCTATGTGAGTAGAATTGTTGTGAGTGTATGTTGGAAAGGCGCGTGTCCTCTCCCCCTCTCCTCCCCACCACAAGCAGCCTGTCACAAGGGAAGCTAGCCAGTGCACAGCCAGTCACTGTGCGGTCTCCTTCGCTCTAGGAACGGCTGTATCATCAATGTAAACCTAGTGCTGTTGATATGTAGTTTGTGCTTGTAAACTGTTGCTGTTTGCTTTTCGGTTGTCTGTAGTGCGTCAATCTTAATTAATGTGGGAACCCCTCTAACGGATATATCATTTGTTTGTTGTTTTTTTTGTGGTCCTGTGGTTCTCAAAGTGAATATTTTTTCGATGTTATAAATAATAAATAGTGCGAAGAACATTTTGTAGAGAAGAGATGAAGTGTATGTACTCGTAGGAGATGGGCGAGTTGTTGTGTCTCGATCCTCCTTTTGTTTACCGTTACACCATCCAAGCAGCTGGCCCGAGCCTCATCCCTTTCCTACGCATCCCCTCTCTCATATGGCTCTGGATCCATGGGCCTTTAAGATGTGAACTTGCTCAAACAGTTAGTGACTACTTTCTCTCGGATATGTGATCATGTGTAATTCTGTGCTTTGTGTTTGTGCCTGAACTGGCGGAAAGAAGGAATGACACCCAGATACATTTAGCTCCGCCATTCCACCAGTGGAAGTAAGTTCACGATATTAAGCATTACCATTTTTTATATATATATATATATTATTATATATTACCTTTCGGGGTTCGGTCGGTGCACATAAATATCAACAAGAGTTTTGCAAAACTGCGCTACTTTCAAGGTGAAACGAGTTTCATGGTGAGATTCCCAATTAGAAAAAAATGCCTGCAAAAAAGCTATTTCAAACATTAAACTCTCTGTAGACAATGCTGCAACATTAGATATAGTAATCTTATAATCCCATGCCAATATTCCTTTGAGCTCTCATGGCTAACTAATATTTTTACAGAAATATTAGTTCACCCCACGTGTTTTTTTGTACAGTTTTCATCAAGATGGTGATGCTCAGATCAAAATCTGATGATGACGTTGTCTATCCATCCTTAGTGAAAGTACGACTGAATTAACAGTAGAGACAATAAATTTGATTGTTTCCAAAATAAATAATCTTCATGGTTCGTCTTTTTTAAAAACAAATATTTTCTATATACACTAGTGAGCACAGACGAATAAAGAAATGTATTTAACAAGATTCAAATGTAAAAAAAAAATGATAGTTTAATATACAATAGGTTGAATTATTCGTTTAAATAGTGTATCTACCGAGCTTCAAATGTAAACAAAAATGATAGTTTAATATACAATAGGTTGAATTATTCGTTTAAATAGTGTATCTACCGAGCTTCAAATGTAAACAAAAATGATAGTTTAATATACAATAGGTTGAATTATTCGTTTAAATAGTGTATCTACCGAGCTTTAAATGTAAACAAAAACGATTGCTTAATATAAAAATTATTAAATTATTCATTTGAATAATGCATTTAACAAGCTTCAAATGTTAACAAAAATGATAGATTAATATACAATTCGTTTAATTATTCATTTGAATAATATATTTATCGAGCTTCAAATGTTAACAAAAATGATAGTTTAATATACAATTCCTTGAATTATTCGTTTAAATAGTGTATTTAACGAGCTTCAAACGTAAACAAAAATGATAATTTCATACACAGTTTGTTGTACTGTTAATTTATAGAATGATTTTGAAATACAATCAAACATGGGCAGCCCGCCCCCCTCCCAAAAATAAATTTTGTTTGTTGAAAACATTTCATGTAAAAAAGCCTATAACAACGAACAATGTCTTCTACCTGGTCAACTAGGTGTTCAGAGGACCTTAAAACTCACCGTTGTGCACTAAAAAATTTAAAATTTTCCCTACACCCCAAATGCCTGGGTGCTCCCAGCCCCCCCCCAAATTATTTTCTATATTCACTAGTGCAATCAAATAAATCCTCGTCCTTGTATCTTCTTCTGTATGTAAGTTTCCTTTTTTTACATTGACGTGTTTTATGCAATATTCCGAAACTTCGAAATGTCCTAAATGCCTCTTCTTCTGATTTAACAACTCCGCTCAGTTGTATCAGATTCATTATTTTTTTTTAATTTAATTTGTTTATTTGAAATCTGTACAAGTCATGTAAGTACAATAATCAAGTTAGTTGATACAGATATATGCTATGTATAAATCTGTACAAGTCATGTAAGTACAATAATCAAGTTAGTTGATACAGATATATGCTATGTATAAATCTGTACAAGTCATGTAAGTATAATAATCAAGTTAGTTGATACAGATATATGCTATGTATAAATTGATCAAAACGGTAAAATAAAAAATAACAAAAAAACAAAACAAATTTGGAAGAAGCCAACCATTGTTGGCACTTCCCGGACAGTCTAAATAAATATTAAAATTATTATGACAAGGTCAGGTGAGTAAAATGTCTCGGGCCACTGTCTCTTAAGCCGCCTGGGAGGATTGTCTGGGTGGGATTCGGACGATAAGGATAGACCTTCGGGATTGGGATGGTGGGACAGTTTTGGGTGGAACATTTGGAAACGGGTTTTAGCAAGGTCAAGGACAAATGGGATGTTAAGGTCATTGTGGAGGGTTTTGTTGGATACATAAAAAGGGGCGTTAACAATTTTTCGGAGAACTCGATTCATTATTAAAAAAAAAACAGCTTTAACGTTTCTTAAAATCTAGAAGGTAAATAGGCTGGTAACCTCCATCATGTATATATTTTTTTTCTTTTAAAGTAGATATATGTTAGTTAATAACTATATCATGGGCATATATAAGGGGGGAGGCTCAAAAATAAATTAAATAAGATCACTTAGTTCTGGAAAAATAGTTTTGTTTTTGAGTATAATAGCGTTTTAACTGGCTAACCCCACACCCCGGTTGGGTGCTCCCCCCCCCCCCCCCACGTCTTTAGCGATATACTCGTATGTGTTAATTTAAAAATATGTTCAGACAAAATACATAAACATTTTGAGCACTAAAGTTTTCCAAAATACCTTTTTTAATTTTAAAATGTATACATTACTTATATTACAGTTTATTGCTGTTTTTTTGAGTTTATAGTACAATAAATTCCTTTTTTTGACTTAGGATTCAGCTAGGAGAAAAAACGTCAGATCTTCAGCCGAAAATCTGTATTGAAGATCTGGCGTTTTTTCTTCTAGCCGAAACCCAACCATCCCTTGACTTGGCATCACATCAACGGATAACTATCTCCTAGCCGCAAATAAAATATATATTTATTCAGTGTCACTTTGTTGGTTAATGATGATTAAATAGAAACATTTTAATGAGTAAAGTATTTGCATTACGGATATTCCATTTAAACAATATAATAAGTAAACAGAACAAGCCCGATTCAGCAGGAACTGCGTCTGAGGCAGTAGGATCCTGTGATTCACAGAATAAACTTCCGCCACTCTTTGATAATTGACTTTGAAGGAAGTGGAGCCTCCACTGCCTAGCAAAGTGCCAGGAAACGGAGCAAGATGATCTTGTATTTCACAGAATAAACTTCCATCTTTACGATCTCATGCTTAGTGCATAAGACTCCAACTCGCAAAAACTGATAGAATTCTATTGATTTTAGCGAGTTGGATTGACTAGAATTTTGATACCTTCTTGAGCGAGCGTAGCTAGCGGAAACACATAGCACGTATGCCCATAATGCGAAATAAATATAAGATATACATATGTCATAAAACCACCGGACAAAAAAATCGGTGAGGAGGCCCCTAAACTTCACAATGACCATTGATTTTTATAATATTACCCTTTTTATTATTAAATATTGCTTGCTGAAATAGATTCCGCTTATTTTCATTTATGTTTTAGAACTCTAAGAGTATTACTTACAAATGCAAGTTATCAAAGGTTTAGTTAGAAACCATATTATATAAATATAGTAGTAAAAAAAAGTTACTTTTAGTAGTGATTGCAGTGATTATAAATACTTTTCATTATGATATTACCTTTTGATTACTATATTTATACAATATGGTTTCAAACCTTAGATAACCTGTAAAAAAGAAAATAGATAACCTGCTAAGAACCTGTAAGCTAATCAGTAAGTACCAAAATCACTATTAAAAATCACGACAGATACTTCAAACTAATTGGATGTGGTTTTCGCAAAAAGACCCAAGGTGTACTGTATAATAAAATAAGCGAAGTGGCTGCATTAGAAGCTGGGGGGGAGGCGGATTTACTTCGTATTAATACAAGTTATTAATTCCACAAAAAACGCTGCGGCAGGTTGCGTTTTCAGCGACGAACCTCCTGTGGAACGTAGTAGCAGGTTACGTTCTACAGTGACGGACCTGCTGGAAAATGTTATGTCAGGTTACGTTCAAAAGGGACGGACCTGCTGAGAAACACTGTGGCAGCTTACGTTCAACAGAGAGGGACATGCTGAAAAATGTTGTAGCAGGTTACGTTCTACAGAGACGGAATTGCTGAAAAATGTTGTAACAGGTTACGTTCTACAGAGACGGACCTGCTGAAAAATGTTATTGCAGCATACGTTCTAAAGGGACGGACCTGCTGAGAAACGCTGTGGCAGCTTACGTTCAACAGATACGGTTAGGGAAAACAGAATTTTTCACCTGCAGGCCTGCTGAAGAACACATTGGGAGATTGTGTTTTTCATTGACGGGTCTACTGAAAACACTCCCTCCATCATGGAAGGTCTGAAAAGATGGTAATTTGTTAACAGGCCGGTGCAAATAACCATTAAAAAAATAGTAGTTTGCGTCAAAACCCCCTAGAGCTAATGATAGTGGTGTATTTTCCATTTATAAGTAAAGATGGAATGGTTGGGATTCGGCTAAAGAAACCTCAATACGATTTTTGTTTAAAAAAAAAAAAATTATATTTAGGACGTTTCGGCTACTCATTGGTAGCCTTCGTCAGCTAAAATGATAAGAAAAACAGAAATTAATACAGAAAAAAAGTTTATGATTGAGATAAGTAACAGAATTATAAATACAATTAACGTATTATAAAAAAACAATTTGGTCTTAAATTCTTAGAATGAGTAGAATGAAAATCAATAGAAACATAAAAAAAAAAAAAAAAAAAAAACAAGAAAAAAAGAAATTTTTCTATGTTCAGTATTACTTCTAGTCTTGTAAAACAAAAATGAAAATAAGCAGAATATATTTCAGCAAGCAATATTTATTAATTTATAAAAGGTTAATATTATAAAAAACAATGGTAATTGTCAAGTTTAGGGGCCTCCTAACCGATTTTTTTGTACGGTGGTTCTATAACATATTTATATTTATTTCGCTTTATGGGCATACGTGCTATGCGTTTCCGCTCGCTGAAGAAGATATCAAAACTCTCGTCAATACAACTCGCTAAAATTAATAGCGAGTTGGATTGACTAGAGTGTTAAAGGTTACTTTACTACCAGCAATAACCAATAGAATTGCCCATAGGAATAGCCAATAGAAAAGCTAATGAGTTATGCGCGTGCGCAGAATCACTGTTATAATCACTACAGATATTACAGAAAGTAACTGGATGTGGCCTTCACAAAAAGACACGAAATATTTTTCAATTCAGATAGCACGTAAAATTTCTAAATTTCTTCGTAATCCCTTGCTGAAAAATTCTCTCATTAGTTATGAGACCTTTATGTAATTCCATTCGCATTCGCATTACCCCCCCCCCCCCCCCCAACCCCAATACATTTTATTCTTTATATAAAATATATACACAATTTTTTATTAAAATATTTTATTTATTTATAGAAATATTTTATTATTGCCCTATAAAATGAGGACAATTCGAGAAGCAGTTTGCCCTATTGACATGATTGTTTGAAGAAAATACTTAGAAATATATCATTGGAATTATCAAATCCCTCCATTCGTTATCAGTTCTTCAAGTTGAGTTGATGTCTTGAGATAAAAATATGGATCGAGCCATAACAATTAACGTACAGAGATAACTCTATTGTATCACTTTCGAAATATAAAGTCATTGTCAATTAATGCCTTCCTTATTACAGCGTTATATATATATATATATATATATATATATATATATATATATATATATATATATACTAGCTGGCCCGGCAAACTTAACTTATTTTTCAAGGAAGGGATTGTCGGGGTTCGGTCACTGCTACTTAATAAAACTACATTTTATCATAAAAATGGTTTTATTGTGCCGACGTTTCGGCTTGAACTTCAAGCCTTCCTCAGGGCTGTAAAAAAAAAGTAGGACGGATGTAATACTGAAATATACATATATATATATATATATATATATATATATATATATATATATATGCCTACATATACAAATACACATACATATATACATACATACATATATGGAAAAAAGACAAAAACATAAAATACTAGAACATAATATATAGAAGAAATAATCCAAACACTTCTAGAGCACACTGTTCTTCTATATATTATGTTCTAGTATTTTATGTTTTTGTCTTTTTTCCATATATGTATGTATGTATATATGTATGTGTATTTGTGTATGTAGGCATATATATATATATATATATATATATATATATATATATATATATATATATATGTATATTTCAGTATTACATCCGTCCTACTTGTTTTTTTACAGCCCTGATGAAGGCTTGAAGTTCAAGCCGAAACGTCGGCACAATAAAACCATTTTTATGATAAAATGTAGTTTTATTAAGTAGGAGTGACCGAACCCCGACAATCCCTACCTTGCATCATCTACGATCAACGATCTCCTCTCAATTAAATTATTTTTAGTGCATATTTGGTAATAAAATATGGTGCTTGTTTGCTATGAAAAATAATTAAATTATTGTAAGTACGTGGGGATGTGGTCTATGACCATGGGCGTATATATGAAATAATTTCAGGGGGGGGGTGTTTAGAACTTGGAATAGTTGTAGGTAACTAAAACGCTATTACACCTAAAATAAAATGAACTAAGTGGTCATATTTAATTTATTTTTAAGGGTTTTATGACACATTTTTTCCATCAAATCAAAATTTCGGAGGGGGGGGGCTGCAGCTCCCTCGCCCCCCCCCTTGTATACGTCTATGACTAAAATGATAACGGAGCTCTGTAAACTATAAAAATACAGAGCGGTATCAAAATATAGTCTTCAATTGGAAGGAAGACAACAAGTTAAATTTTGTAGACCAGTGTTATATCAGTCGCGCGTACGATCAAACCACATATTTTTCCTCCATTGATAGTGCCAGGTGTTAAATTATCTTATGTGACAACACTTCTTCTGGAATGCCAATAATTTTACACTTGCAACTATTTGTTGAAATAGAACAGCTGATAAGTAGCACCCGATGGACTAGATGAATGTTGTTGGGTTTAAGCAATAAAAAGAGTATAGTATATAATTAGAGGTTTAATTATTAGAACATCCATCTTATGCTGCTATCATATCAGCACATATACATATATATATATATATATATATATATATATATATACTAGCTGGCCCGGCAAACTTAACTTATTTTTCAAGGAAGGGATTGTCGGGGTTCGGTCACTGCTACTTAATAAAACTACATTTTATCATAAAAATGGTTTTATTGTGCCGACGTTTCGGCTTGAACTTCAAGCCTTCCTCAGGGCTGTAAAAAAAAAGTAGGACGGATGTAATACTGAAATATACATATATATATATATATATATATATATATATATATATATATATATATGCCTACATATACAAATACACATACATATATACATACATACATATATGGAAAAAAGACAAAAACATAAAATACTAGAACATAATATATAGAAGAAATAATCCAAACACTTCTAGAGCACACTGTTCTTCTATATATTATGTTCTAGTATTTTATGTTTTTGTCTTTTTTCCATATATGTATGTATGTATATATGTATGTGTATTTGTGTATGTAGGCATATATATATATATATATATATATATATATATATATATATATATATATATATATATATATATGTATATTTCAGTATTACATCCGTCCTACTTGTTTTTTTACAGCCCTGATGAAGGCTTGAAGTTCAAGCCGAAACGTCGGCACAATAAAACCATTTTTATGATAAAATGTAGTTTTATTAAGTAGGAGTGACCGAACCCCGACAATCCCTACCTTGCATCATCTACGATCAACGATCTCCTCTCAATTAAATTATTTTTAGTGCATATTTGGTAATAAAATATGGTGCTTGTTTGCTATGAAAAATAATTAAATTATTGTAAGTACGTGGGGATGTGGTCTATGACCATGGGCGTATATATGAAATAATTTCAGGGGGGGGGTGTTTAGAACTTGGAATAGTTGTAGGTAACTAAAACGCTATTACACCTAAAATAAAATGAACTAAGTGGTCATATTTAATTTATTTTTAAGGGTTTTATGACACATTTTTTCCATCAAATCAAAATTTCGGAGGGGGGGGGCTGCAGCTCCCTCGCCCCCCCCCTTGTATACGTCTATGACTAAAATGATAACGGAGCTCTGTAAACTATAAAAATACAGAGCGGTATCAAAATATAGTCTTCAATTGGAAGGAAGACAACAAGTTAAATTTTGTAGACCAGTGTTATATCAGTCGCGCGTACGATCAAACCACATATTTTTCCTCCATTGATAGTGCCAGGTGTTAAATTATCTTATGTGACAACACTTCTTCTGGAATGCCAATAATTTTACACTTGCAACTATTTGTTGAAATAGAACAGCTGATAAGTAGCACCCGATGGACTAGATGAATGTTGTTGGGTTTAAGCAATAAAAAGAGTATAGTATATAATTAGAGGTTTAATTATTAGAACATCCATCTTATGCTGCTATCATATCAGCACATATACATATATATATATATATATATATATATATATATATATATATAACGAATTTAATCAAATTGGTACAAAAATACTTTGTCACAAACGAAAGTAGAAGTTCTTTAACCAGCAAAATCCAAAACCACGCGGGAAAAAGTCTTTTTGCGATAACAGCTAACGTTTCTAGCCTCCTGGATACCCATTTTATTGGTAGTTCGACCTGATAAATCGAATACATATCTGTATCGGTTTTCCGGAGACGTTGAAAAAATCAGATTATTTTGCAACTTTCGTTTTGGATACTTATGGAAGTCGGATTGAGTCGATTTGAAATTCCATCTATAATATCAGGCTGTACCGTATGAAATGACAGTTTTGGACTTGCCGATTTCCTTCAAATGTCTTGAAACTGTCGTGGCTCCTACTCCCTTTCTTTCAGGTGGTCATTGTCAAGCTTGGTTTCTGTCCTTCGCTCCTCGTTGTCAAGGTCAAAATTTCCACTTCGAAACCTGGAAAACCACCGGTAAACAGTTCGTCGTGTGTATAGAGAGAGAAGAACTTTTTCATGCCCTTGATAAAGTGATTTTTATTTTGTTTCTAGTAATTTTCAGTTATGGATTTTATTTGAATATTCTGTCTCCCAATTACATTAAACAAATATAAAGAGGCAACATTTTATATATATATATATATATATATATATATATATATATATATATATATAGGAATTATTATTTTTTTTTTATTTATTAGTTTATTCCTCTCTGCAGTAGCCCTGCAAAAAAAGCTGTTTATTTATTAGTTTCCTCTCTGCAGTAGCCCTGCAAAAAAGCTGTTTATTTATTAGTTTCCTCTCTGCAGTAGCCCTGCAAAAAGGCTGTTTATTTATTAGTTTCCTCTCTGCAGTAGCCCTGCAAAAAGGCTGTTTATTTATTAGTTTCCTCTCTGCAGTAGCCCTGCAAAAAGGCTGTTTATTTTGTGTAACAATTTTTTTTATTTTGTTTTACATGCTCTCTCTCTCTCTCTCTCCCTCTCTCTCTCTCTCTCTCTCTCTCTCTCTCTCTATATATATATATATATATATATATATATATATATATATATATATATATATAAACACATATACGTACAAGATAAGCCGCAACAATGTTTTTCTTCATACATCATTGGCACTTATTTTGTAACAGCTATGTTTTCCGCCTTTTAACCCCCCCCCCCCCCCCCCCATATGAAATTGTTTATGAAATTAGATAAATAAAATTGATGAGAAAAGCATTGAAACATATTATACAGTTTGATTGTGGATAAAATATTATCAGTTCTAACATAACCTCTCCTTATCTCTAATCATTCCATATTCCTTTTCCAAAGATAAAACCTTTTCTTTTCTTCTTTTTGTTGACATGTTTTTGCGCAAAGCAAATGGCCTTGTTTTAAACATTTTTCTCTACTACATATTGACTATGAGAATTAAAAAGGATTATGAGATTAACCAGTGGTTCCTTTATTTTTGAGAGTTTTTTTCCCCCTACGAGGATATTTTTGTACGCAATCGAGGGTATTATTGTTTTTGTACAATCCGTTTTAATACCCCTCAATAATCCCAGATTACGCAAGGTTTATATAAAAATTCCGACTAGCAAGTGTTACGTCATCGTGGTGCCTCTCCATAACAGACTTAAAACTGCTCAGTATTGGCGGGCTCAAATGTCTGGGCGGGAACTGTTTTATCAAATGAGTGCTTAGATAGTGGAGGTGTGTTATCTATTTTCCGCTGCTAAAAAGGTGTAGGTCTTAAGTTGGCCATGTTATGTGACTTACATGTTAGTAACCAGCAGTAAACTAATAATGGCCTTAAACGAATATTACACACAGGATGTAGCCACAAACTTCTCATAATGCTTCATCACACATCTAAGTATAAGGTTCTGGACTAGCCAAATTATCGTGGTTGGAGACCATCCCTCCTTTATTATAGCTAAGCCACCTCCTTTATTATAACCATTACGCCCATGGTTATAGCTAAGCCACTACATCCTCAATAGATCTATGTAAACGCGAATAAATAGAATAAATAAAGTGAATAAATACCCTTTTGTATATATATATATATATATATATATATATATATATATATATATATATTTCATGAATTATCGTTGACTCGATACACACCAAAGATTTTTCTTTCTTTCGTCGCGAAACATGGTATACAGTATTCCCCAAGCAAATGATGGAACGAGTTCGTTAACCAGCAAAATTGGTTCATCTGGAGGGGGGTTTACTCCGGACCCAAATTCGCCTATACCGGCCGAAAATATTGTTGTATTGAACGAAACTCGGTATTCGTTGTGGAAATATTAATAAAAAAATATTTTGTAAAAATAAACTAAATCGGTTCATTATCAACGCGTACGAAGTCGTGGGCACAGCTAATATGGGTGTGTGTGTGTATATACATGTATGTATATCAGAGGTAGAAAATAATTAAAAACTTTTATTTTTAAAAAAGTTTTTTTTAAACTTTTACTTTTTAATTTTAATTTTTTATCTTGTAATTTAGATTATATCTACAATAATTTAATATATACTTTATGGTTGAAAAGGCTCTTTAAGTTGATATTTGACGGGTTCTTTTTAAAAGTTATCTTTTAACTTATAAAATAAAAGGAAATTAACTTTTAACTTTTCGATAAAAAAATAACTGTTTTGGTCCCTGATATTAGTCATATCATGGGCGTATATAAGGGAGGGGAGCTGAGAGGCTGCAACCTCCCCCCCCCCTCGAAATTTTGGTTGAATCGAAAAAAAAAGTGTCATAAAACTCTTAAAAATAAATTAGTTCAGAATAAATAATTTTTTTTGGGTGTAATGGCGTTTTATTTGGCTAGCTAGTCCAAGTTCTAGATTGTTAGTATTCCTCAAATGCTCCCAGCCCCCCCCCCTGAAATTATTTTCTATATACGCCCCAAGTCATATTTTTAGTTATTAATCCAATATCTACGTTAGCGACGTATCTATTTTTAGTCTTTGTTTTCCAGCCTCTCGCAATCAGAAAGGAATAGATAAGATAAGATTAGATCTACCCCCCAAAACTTCCTCCGTAAAGTGAAGTTTATTTGAACAACTGCATGTTGTTCTGCTCTTGAAATTCTAAAAGATTTCCAAGCTCGTAAATTGTCTTTAATCGATCTATCTTGGCTAAATATCTCCACGCTTCACGCTCAAAGAGATATCCCTTCTCAAAGACCTATTGCGCAGGCTATAAAATACCCCTAGTTTATGCAATGGAGTACTTTAATATTTGAGGGCAATGTAACTCATTAATTTCCTCTCGAGTCTTTATTGGGTCAGCTATAAAACCTTTACTACCCGGCATTAGATTTCATACCATACTGACCCCAATCGGGAAGAGGTCAGTCTTTTTGCGCGTTCTGTCCGCCCGTGCAGCGTGAAATCCTAGACATCGACACAATCACAAGATCAAAGGATGTATCTACCAGAGTAGGGCATTATTCAGTAATCATTCAAATAAATCAAAGGATGTATCTACCAGAGTAGGGCATTATTCAGTAATCATTCAAATAAATCAAAGGATGTATCTACCAGAGTAGGGCATTATTCAGTAATCATTCAAATAAATCAAAGGATGTATCTACCAGAGTAGGGCATTATTCAGTAATCATTCAAATAAATCAAAGGACGTATCTACCAGAGTAGGGCATTATTCAGTAGTCATTCAAATAAATCAAAGGATGTATCTACCAGAGTAGGGCATTATTCAGTAATCATTCAAATAAATCAAAGGATGTATCTACCAGAGTAGGGCATTATTCAGTAATCATTCAAATAAATCAAAGAATGTATCTACCAGAGTAGGGCATTATTCAGTAATCATTTAAATAAATCAAAGGATGTATCTACCAGAGTAGGGCATTATTCAGTAATCATTCAAATAAATCAAAGAATGTATCTACCAGAGTAGGGCATTATTCAGTAATGATTCAAATAAATCAAAGGATGTATCTACCAGAGTAGGGCATTATTTAGTAATCATTCAAATAAATTTTGATTGATTAGGAATTTATTCATTGATTAAGTAATTCATCCACTGATTTATTTTTTATTCAACGAATAACAGGGTTGGCTCATTATTCAATAAATGTTTATTAAATAATAATTTATTCGTCTATGAATGATTTTTTTTAATGAATAATAAATTATTTTTTATTCTTAATTCATTTTTTTATACGTTTAAAATAATGTGGTTCATGGAACAATAAACTTGTAATTTAATAAAGAAGGGAAACAAAAACCATAAATGTGAATTGGCAAAGTTGTTCTAAATTTTATTAGCTTTCATTTTTAAAAAATGCATTGAAATCGGTTAAGATTTACAGGCTGTAGCCTTTTTTGTAGCACGCAAAATATAATGTCTGGGGTGAGTGACGAGAAAAATTTTTAAGTCTGGGCTAAGAGATGAGCGACAGGCTGGAACCTGCAAGCCACGTCGCCCGGTCGCTCATGCCTATTGTAGCCAGTCCTCCCTCATTCCTACGGCACTCCAGCTTAACATTAATGTGAGCGACGTTGCTCTGAAGCTTTTCGCTTATCGCTCATCGCTCTTCGCTCGTATCGTACCCGATGCCTTAGACAAATCATTTAAAGCATTTCAAGTAAAAGCAGGAATAAGAACGGAACCGCGCTAAGATGACCCAATTCCTGCGATTAGGACTCTTATTACTCACAACAACCTCTACCTCCGTGGCCTATTTTTAAAATCGTTCAACGTTTTCCTAATTGATAAGCTCGGGTATTTAAATCCAGACCAATTAGCGCCCGAAATAATAAACCTCGGAAAGGATTTGCCTAATGTCTTCATGTCCCTGGAAAGACAACAAATACAGTAGGCGAGCTGAGAGAATCAACAAACAGGGCTTGCCTTGCCAAGTGCAGGCTGGTCTATTTATAGTAGACAGCCCCAGTGGTGATGTCCCTCAGAACCCAACCTTGGGGTGTTGTCCCTCCTATCCAGGTAGTTGTTGGGCTCTGGGAATCTTGCTTGGGTTCATTCATTCACCCATTCCACCTTTCCTATCCCCCTTGCCCAATTCCCTTGGATTCTCTACACGGACCTTATTCTTCAGGGACCCCTCCCTCGAAATCCCGTCAATCAATCAGCCGTCATGAGCCCGACTCGCAGGAACTGTCATTATCTTACCGTCATTCAGTCTGATACTTATATTTGGTCTGGCTTAAAATGATAATTATTAAATTAATGGCTCGGGTCTTTTTGCGAAGACCACATCCAGTTACTTGTGAAGTATCTGTTCTGATTCAGCGCACGCGCATACCTTATTAGCTTTTCTATTGGCTATTCCTTTGAGCAATTCTATTGGTTGTTGCTGGTAGTGAAGTAACCTTTAACACTCTAGTCAATCCAACTCACAAAAATTAATAGAATTCTATTAATTTTATCGAGTTGGATTGACCAGAGTTTTGATATCTTCTTGAGCGAGCGGAAACCCATCGTACGTATACCCATAGTGATAAATAAATGTAAATATGTTATAGAACTACCGGACAAAAAATCGGCGAGGAGGCCTATAAACTTCACAATTACCATTAATAATATTAACCTTCTTATTAATAAATATTGCTTGCTGAAATATATTCTGCTTATTTTCATTTATGCTTTACAAGCCTAAAAGTATTACTTACAAATACAAGTTATCTAAGGGTAAGTTAGAAACCATATTACATAAATATAGTAGTAAAAAAAGTTACTTTTAGTAGTGATTGCAGTAATTTTAAATACTTTTCATTACTATATTAATTTTTGATTACTATATTTATGTAATATGCATGGGCGTATATAAAGGGGGGGCTGAGGGGGCTGCACTCCCCCTCCCCCCCGAAATTTTGACTTGATATTAAAAAATTGTCGTAAATCCCTTAAAAATAAATTAAATAAGATCACTTAGTTCATAAAAAGTATTTTATTTTACTTGTAATAGCGTTTTAGTTGCCTAAAACTATTCCAGGCTCTAAATTTTTAATATTCCATACCCCGGAAATGGTCTCAGCCCCCCCTCCCGAAATTTTCCCAGCCCGTCCCGAAATTATTTTCTATATACGCCCATGGTAATATGGTTTCTAACCTTAGGTAAACTGTAATGAAGTAATAGATATCCTGCAAAGAACATGTAAGATAATCCGTAAGTACCAAAATCACGGCAGATAATTCAAAGTAACTGGATGTGGTCTTTGCAAAAAGACGCAATGGCGTTACTCTCATTAATGACTAATCAAATAGACGGAAGGTCTAAAAAATCACTTTTTACATTAATGCATTTAAATTTTAACGTCCATTTATAATTAACTAAGCATTTAGGGACGGGCTATCTATAGGTTACTACCCTTTTCTAGCCAGGATGCCTTAATGTTTATCCAAAAAAAAAGCCATCGCCCCTAGTGGGAATCGAACCCACGACCTTAGGACACGGAGTATGTACGCCTTAGCACTCACGGATAGGAATGTTCGGATACCATCAAAGAATCGTTACCTGTTCTTATGAGTAGTACTCGATTCATTTTCGATTCTACTTTTACAAATATCATTAGGAATATTTGTAAAATTAGAATCGAAAATGAATTGAGTACTACTCATAAGAACAGGTAACGATTCTTTGATGGTATCCGAACATGGTATGGATCGATCCTTTTAGATTTTTTTAATGAAACCTACATAGCAAATGTTAAACGCATTTACTTGAAGAAGCTTTTATTATTCATCAATACCAATAAACAAAAATGTTTATTAAGAAAATTAAATAAACAAATGATAATTAAGCCATTTGTTTTTATTATTTATATTGGTAATTTTAAACAAAATATTCAGGAATGCCTCGTAGACTACCCACCACACTACCATCGTTATGCAGCTCCAACGTGACGGATGTTTTCCGTGACCAATGGGTTACGAAACGTCCACCCTTATAGTCAGCACTTCCGGATTGCTTCATTGGGTTGACGTCACAAGCGGATTCCCCCCTCCTGTTAGACTGGTCATGGGCGTACATAAGGGGGCTGCAGCCCTCCCCCCCCCCAGAAATTTTGTATTTAGTTGGTAAAAATATGTCATAAAAACTTTAAAAATAAATTAAATTAGATCACTTACAATTAGTTTTTTAAAAAATGGGGGGGGGGGGTATAATAGTGTTTTAGTTGGCTTACTATTTCAAGTTCTAGATTGTTAGTATTCCACCCCCCCCCCCCCCCCCCCCAAATAATCCCAGACCCCCCCCCCCCTCTGAAATAGGAAGCGAATTTAGTCGTTGGTTTTTCGGTTAGAACGAGTGCTGAATGTGGAGTGGCCATTGGTAGAAATACCCCCCCCCCCCCTCCCCCGCTAAAGCAACAGGCCCCATTCTTTTCTTTAGACAATCTTTCTCAGGGCACTCACTTACCACTTACCAAGATTTCCAATGAATAAAAAAAAACACTTTGTTCTATAGCATTCGTACAGAAAGAATAACAATTAATTGTAAATAATGGAATACATTTTTTTGTTATATATATAAAACATAGGTTTTTGCACAATTGGGGCACCAGTGATGTTTTCTGAGAGCAGTGATTTTGGGGGGTACGATTATGGGACGATACACCCTGCACGACAATCCTGCATCATACATACTAGCAGCCTCTCGGAGTCGATGGATTGTAGACCATGAATATGGAGGTGGATCGGGTGCAGTTGTAAATATCTACGGGACGATACACACTGCACGACAATCCTGCATCATACATACTAGCAGCCTCTCGGAGTCTACCATGGATTGTAGACCATGAATATGGAGGTGGATCAGGTGCAGTTGTAAATATCTATGGGACGATACACCATGCACGACAATCCTGCATCATACATACTAGCAGCCTCTCGGAGTCGATGGATTGTAGACCATGAATATGGAGGTGGATCGGGTGTAGTTGAGCACCCCTGTTCTAAGATATACTACAAAACTCAAATGTAAATATGTAACTGAAGATGTATTGGGTTGTCCGGAAAATAAAAATAATTCAGGATTTTCGTATTAAAAAAAAAAAGAAAAGTATTTCATAAATGTTTTCTATAATGAAAATAGTCTCCCATACTCTCCATATATTTCTTCCAACGTGTTGGTAACTTTTTAATAGAATTCAGAATTCTTAGAATTTATAATGTTAATAGAGGCGTTCTCTAATTCCGTTCGATCTATAAATATTTTCATGATGATTAGATAGTTAGCCGTCGAGGTGATAAGTAAAGATGGAATGGTTGGGATTCGGCTAAATAAACCTAAATATGATTTTGTTTTAAAAAATCTATATTTCGGACGTTTCGGCTACTCATTGGTAGCCTTCGTCAGCTAAAATGACAACAAAATAAATTAATACAGAAACAAAAAAAATGTTTATAATTGTGATAGGTAACAGAACTATAAATAAAATTAACTTATTAAAGAACATATCGTCTTAAATTCTTAGAATGAGTAGAATGAAAAAGTAAATAGGTACAATAATTGATTTTAATAGTAATTAGTAACATTAATTGATTTTACAAAAAAATAAGAAAGTACATACCAATGACAAATATAGTAGCTAATAGTAACATTAATTAATTTTACAAAGAAGTATCTTATTTCTTTAGTATCTTATTTCTTTCTAAAAAAAAATTAATTAATGTTACTATTAGCTACTATATTTGTCACTGGCATGCAGCCTCCTATTTCTTTGTAAAATCAATTAATGTTACAAATCGCCATTAAAATGTATCTTATTTCTTTTTTAGAAAGAAATAAGATACTAAAGAAATAAGATACTTCATTGTAAAATTAATTAATGTTACTATTAGCTACTATATTTGTCATTGGTATGTACTTTCTCATTTCTTTGTAAAATCAATTAATGTTACTAATTACTATTAAAATCAATTATTGTACCTATTTACTTTTTCATTCTACTCATTCTAAGAATTTAAGACGATATGTTCTTTAATAAGTTAATTTTATTTATAGTTCTGTTACCTATCACAATTATAAACATTTTTTTTGTTTCTGTATTAATTTATTTTGTTGTCATTTTAGCTGTCGAAGGCTACCAATGAGTAGCCGAAACGTCCGAAATATAGATTTTTTAAAACAAAATCATATTGAGGTTTATTTAGCCGAATCCCAACCATTCCATCTTTACTTATAAATATTTTGTGTTGTGAGTAGTGGTTGAGGCGTCTCAAAAAAATGATAGTGAGTAGGCGAGAGGTCCGGGGAGTAGAGATGTGGCTTGAAAAGGGTAATTTCTGTTTCGGCAAACAAGTGTTTCACCAACTTGATAGCGTTGATTTGTCCCAACTTTCAAGGGTGAGGCCATGTGTCCTCAGTGTGTTCTGGAAGAAGGCCAGTTGTAAGAACGATTATAATTTGCGATATATTTTCTGTTATTTTATTCAACTGTTATTAAAGACTTAATATAATCATTAAATATTAATTTCATGATGAATAATTTTCACTTATTTCTCATAACATCACGAAAATAAACATAATATTATCTTTATTTTTTTCATAAAGTATTCACTCTAGTATTCCAATTACATTATGAAATTGAGAGATTATGAAATAATCTCAGTTTTGAGTATATACTTGGAAAGCTGATTAAATTTGACAACTTTTTTTAGATTCGGCAGTCTTTAGGATTTATTTTAGAAGAGTAGTGATTATTGAAAAGTTGTCGCTAATCAGAAGCTTTTATTAATTTCTACTTTTGGTATTGATATTACGGTCTGAATGAGATAATAGTCAACATTCAATGTGCATTATTCTTAAAGAAACTTTAATTTTGATTTCAAAAACGTAACGAATTGTTGAAAAAAAGTGTGTATAAGCAGGGAAAATTGGAGTTGTACTAAAAAAACACGGTTTTCTTTAAATAACCTTTAGAAGGGCATATGTCTGAAACGGAGTGAGATAGAAATGTGTGGTTGGTGGTGTTGGACTACATTTTCTGTCTAGTTTTGTCCCCTGAAGGAGTGTCAATAACTTGCGATACACCCTGTATAGAGGATATTTAAAAAAATAAAATCCTGCATTATTTTCCGGACAACCCAATATAGGGGAGCAGACTCTATTCCGGCTGGAATCTAGTGGCCTAGACCTGCTGAAAAGGACGCCACTAGCATTAGTGGTATCCGTAAGCCACAAGTGTCAGGGCTTAAGCTTAAGGGCTTAGGTCAACGTGCAGACCTTCAGGAAAAGCCCGAGTCGCCATTCCATACCTCTCTTATCCATGATTTTGAAAGCTTCAAAAAGATTTTTTTTTCTCTTTTTTGTGAGCTTCTTGCTATTGTTGCAGAAAGGATTCCTAGCATAGTATATAAAATCAGGAAAATTCATTTGAGTCAAAAGGTGTAATAAAGCAAGAATTAAAACAGTCTCTGTAAATCCATTGAGAGGAGTTGGTTGACCGTTGGTGATGCAAAGGTAAAAATTGTCAGGGCTCGGTCGTTATGTATTAATAAAAATACATTTTTTATATAAAAATGATTTTTATTGTTAGCCGACGTTTCGGCTTGAAATTCCAGCCTTCATCTGTAAAAACAAGCAGGACAGAGTTAATACCAACATATATATACATATATATATATATGATTGATTTGGGAGACGGCTTCTCTCTCCAGCGGTGTTCTTCCTCTCCTTTGCGCAATATTTCGTCGGGTTCATCTCCGACTTCTTCGGGCAGCCCGAAGAAGTCGGAGATGAACCCGACGAAATATTGCGCAAAGGAGAGGAAGAACACCGCTGGAGAGAGAAGCCGTCTCCCAAATCAATCATATCAACCCCAGCGAAGAAACTTAAAACAAAATATATATATATATATATATATATATATATATATATATATATATATATATATATATATATATATATATGTTGTAGATCCTAAGTTGAAAACTAAGATGTTCTAGGTAGGGCTTGTTTTTACAGCCCTGATGAAGGCTTGAATTTCAAGCCGAAACGTCGGCTAACAATAAAACTCATTTTCATATAAAAAGTGTAGTTTTTTTTAAACAGAACGACGGAGCTCTGATAATTTCTACCTTTCCAGTCTCTGTATATGATCTATTTGAGGTAGAATCGCCACGTTGGAGTAGCCCAAGAGTCGGATGTACCCGAACATGGCGTGTCAAGAAGCTGAGAAGGCCTATTATTATGTTGAGTGAAATATAGGGGGCCGTAAACGACGAGAAGTTACCTGGATTTCTTTCAACTTCCCAAGCTCTGCCTAGCGTTGCTACTCCAAATTTAAGTTCTTTATTTCTTTCTTTGAAATTTCTTCTATCACTGGGTGTGTTTCAAGCCTACCAACTCCAAATAGGATCTTTAAACAATTTCCAGCCATTAACGGTAAAGGAATAGCATTTTCTCCGGTGTGAACTCGTTAAAGAATTGCAATTTTTTCCCAAAGTATTTTACCAGTTATGTCATTTGTATTGCTCTCATGCTATTGACACCCTAAGTTTATATGATTGAATACTATTAGGCAATGGTAGAATTCGATTTATTTAATGCTATTGACGCCCTATGTTTATATGTTCGTATACTATTAGGCGATGATAGAATTCGATTCCTTGCATGCTATTAACGCCCTATGTTTATGTGTTTGTGTAATATTAGGCAATAATAGAATTAGATTCATTTCATGCTATGGACGCCCTATGTTTATATGATTGAATACTATAAGGCGATGATAGAATTATATTCCTTTCATGCTATTGACGCCCTATGTGAATATGATTAAATACTATTTGGCGATGGTAGAACAGAATTCCTTTCATGCTATTGACGCTCTAAGTTTTATGATTGAATAATATTAGGCGATGATAGAATTAGATTCATTTCATGCTTATGACGCCCAATGTTTGTGTGTTTGTGTACTATTATGCAATGATAGAATTAGATTCACATCATGCCATTGACGCCCTATGTTTATATGATTGAATACTACTAGGCGATGATAGAATTAGATTCATTTCATGCTATTCATCCCCATTGTTTATGTGTTTGTGTACTATTAGGCAATGATAGAATTAGATTCACATCGTGCTATTGACGTCCTATGTTTATGTGTTTGTGTAATATTATGCAATAATAGAATTATATTCACATCATGCCATTGACGCCCTATGTTTATATGATTGAATACTACTAGGCGATGATAGAATAAGATTCATTTCATGCTATTCATGCCCAATGTTTATGTGTTTGTGTACTATTAGGCAATGATAGAATTAGATTCACATCGTGCTATTGACGTCCTATGTTTATGTGTTTGTGTGATATTATGCAATGATAGAATTATATTCACATCATGCCATTGACGCCCTATGTTTATATGATTGAATGTTACTAGGCGATGATAAAATTGAATTCCTTTGAAGGTACTGCGTCCTATGTTTATGTGTATGTGTACTATTAGGTAGCATTGCAATCCGTTCATGCTATTGACTTCCTTTGTTTTTATAATTGAGTACTATCAGTCGATAATGGAATTGGGTTCCTTTCATGCTATTGTCGCCATACGTTCGCGTGATTAAGCAATTTTAGGCCATGATAGAATTGGATTCCTTTCACGCTATTGATGCCCTATCTTTATGTGCTGTCAAATGTGCATAAGGATGACTGATTTATGTCGATTGCCAAATTGGCTTCATTAAAAAAAATCAGTCAGAACACTTTAAGCCAATTGTCAGATTGAGCCCGAGAAGAATGCACCAGGCCTTATCTATACGGTTCTGTTTGGAAGGAGCCTTATCGAGTTGTAGAAACCTCTCGCATGAATGGTAGGGTTTTGCTCCCCTACCTGCTTCAGGGTGGCGAACAGATGGCCCGTGCTTGGGAGCTAGGGCAATGTCCCACCCTCCCTCACTCCAACAACAATATTCACCAGCGGGAATATACTTTTTTTCTGTATTACTTTGAGAATTTTTTGGAATCTCTCTTCAATCATCATTCAGAATCTCTCCTCAGCTTTAACAGAATGACTTCAAAAATGTTTTACAGAATCACTTCTAAATGCTTGTACAGAATGTCTTCAAATTATTTTACAGAGCCCTCGTCATTTGATTCATAGAGTGAGTTCTAATTATTTCGAGAAAGCTTCTACAGTATAGCTCCACAATTATTTTACAGAAGCCCTCCTTTATGATTCTACAGTATGATTTCACAATTATTTTACGGAATCCATCCACAATGCTCCTAAAGAATGACTTGTTAATTATTTTACGGGATCCATCCACAATGCTTCTACAGTATCGTTTCACAATTATTTTCCAAAATCCTTTCAAAATAATTCTACAAGTAATTCTTCAATGCTTCTATAGTACAGAATTATTTTACAGAATCCCTCCTTAATGATTCTACAGAATTATTTTACCAAATCCCTCCTCAATGCTTCTACAGTATGGCTTCACAATTATTTTACTGAATCCCTCTTTAATGGCTCTACTGAATTATTTTACGGAATCTCTCCTCAATAGATTCTACAGTACGGCTTTACTATTATTTTACAGAATTACTCCTAAATGAATCTACAGAATTAATTTACAGAATCCCTCCTTAATGACTCTACAGAATTACTTTATGGAATCCCTCCTTAATGATTCTATAGAATTATTTTACCGAATCCCTCCTCAATGCTTCTACAGTATGGCTTCACAATTATTTTACTAAATCCCTCTTTAATGGCTCTACTGAATTATTTTGCGGAATCTCTCCTCAATAGATTCTACAGTACGGCTTCCCAATTATTTTACAGAATCCCTCCTTAATGATTCTATAGAATTATTTTACCGAATCCCTCCTCAATGCTTCTACAGTATGGCTTCACAATTATTTTACAGAATCCCTCCTTAATGATTCTATAGAATTATTTTACCGAATCCCTCCTCAATGCTTCTACAGTATGGCTTCACAATTATTTTACTGAATCCCTCTTTAATGGCTCTACTGAATTATTTTACGGAATCTCTCCTCAATAGATTCTACAGTACGGCTTTACTATTATTTTACAGAATTACTCCTAAATGAATCTACAGAATTAATTTACAGAATCCCTCCTTAATGACTCTACAGAATTATTTTATGGAATCCCTCCTTAATGATTTTACAGAATTATTTTACGGAATCCCTCCTCAATGCTTCTACAGTATGGCTTCACAATTATTTTACGATTATCAATGTTTTTATAAAATTATTTCACAATTATTTTACTGAATCCTCCTCAAGGCTTCTACAAAATTAATTACAAATTATTTTACAAAGTCCCTCTCAGTTATTTGGCGTTCTCTCTCCTAAATAGTTCTGCTTGCTCTCTGATTAGGAATTATACGTAATTACTTTAGAATGTTTCGAATAGAAACTCTTCTAGATGGTTTTACTGAACCATCTCTCAGGGATTTTCAAGTTTATTCAATGACATAACCGAATCTCCTTAACTTCAATAACTCTCTATTCTATTTTTAGAATGAATCAATCCTCTAAGACTGGAAGGAATCTATTCTAAATGTTTCTTAAGATTTTTTCCAATCGTTTTCTTCATTACTTATAAATAGCCACATTAACCCTGCCTTAAAAAAAAGCAACGCGTTCTAGGCGGTATTCGGTCTAGTTTCAGAGTAAGTTAAACCTCAGAAATGCCCCTAGAAAGTGGGAAAGAAAATCATCAACCTCTCTTGTTAGGCTATTCCAGATATTAACATATTACGAGTAAATTTTTATTTTATACAATATTGTCATATTAAATCTTTAAAATTATCCGCGGGGAAAACATTTTGATATTCCGATCATTCCATGACTCACGGGGAAGTAGTTCTGCTGACACCGCCACCTCATGACTCACAGAATCTGCTGGTGTCCGAGCATTGTCATGATAGAGATAGGGAGAATGTTCCTAAGCAAGACCTTATCATGTTTAAGGCATCCATGAGGTGAATCTGCTGGTGTCCGAGCATCGTCATGATAGAGATAGGGAGAATGTTCCTAAGCAAGATCTTATCATGTTTAAGGCATCCATGAGGTGAATCATCTGGTGTCCGACCATCGTCATGATGGAGATAGGGATAATCTTCCTAAGCAACTCCTCATCATAAGACTTCCATGAGGTAAATACTCTTCTGCCTCCTGCCTAAGAGTAACATGAGGTGAATCTATCTCTACCTTCTCTTTCATCCCTAAAACATTAATAGAAGGATCTTGATCTTCCTATAAGTTTATACCGTTCTCTTACTTTGCCATCCCTATGAGATCCGTGGGAAAAATCTTTCTTTGCCAGGCATTGTCATTCTCAAGAGATTCATGGGAAGAATCTTCCTTTGCCAGGCATTGTCTTGCCTACGAGATCCATAGGCTGATTCTTCCTTTGCCAGGCATCGTCTTGCCTACGAGATCCATAGGCTGATTCTTCCTATGCCGGGCATCGTCTTGCCTACGAGATCCATAGGCTGATTCTTCCTTTGCCAGGCATTGTCTTGCCTACGAGATCCATGGGCTGATTCTTCCTTTGCCAGGCATCGTCTTGCCTACGAGATCCATGGTCTGATTCTTCCTTTACCAGTCATCGTCTTGCCTTCAAGATTCATGGGACGAATCGCCATTATCCTTGCCTTATCATGGCATAGTTCCAGTGCATGAACATTCTTTGGCACTCCTCTTGTCATAATTGAGATCAACAGGTTTAGTTTTTAGTTGATGGTCATAATCTTGTATTATTAGTATGGTCATATCTTGAGGGAGAGAACTGCGTATTACTTAAAAATTACATTAAAATTTAGTAATATGCCTTGGGCTACGCTAACATACAACGTTGCATTTAGTTAAGTATATGTTTACTTTTTCATTCAATGAATGGATTTATTTAACAATAATATGACAGTATTTAGAGAATTAATGAATAAAAAAAAACACCCCCAAAATGGACATCTGTCCATCTGCCTAGGGAAGTCCCCGTAAAAATTAAACTCAGATATTAGTATGAAGTGGCGTGTAACGGTATGCCCCTCCATACAGATTAGCCCTGTCCCTACCATCGAGGTAAGCAACAATCGAAGATTCTTCTGGGGTTGCTTGCTTGAATCATATCGCGTAGGGGGAGTGGCTGAGGGGGCTACAGCCCCCCCCCCCCTTCGAATAGGTAAAAATGTTTCATAAAAACCTTAAAAATAAATTAAATAATTAATAATTTTTTGGGTACAATACCATTTTAATTTGCTCACTTTTCTAAGTTCTAGATTGTTAGTATTCCATACCCCCCAATGCTCTCAGCCCCTTCCCCCCCCCGAATTCGTATAAATAGAGATGTGTCTCGTTTTGATTCTAGACGCCTCATTTTTCATTTCTTTTTGTCATAAGATTTACTCGGGCTTTTAATGTATCCCCAAAAAAAGGGTTTTAATTCTTCGGGAACAAAATGGCGGCGCCGTGTCTAACTTAGGAAACCCTCTTTTTTCACGTGCGATAGTCTGCTGTCGGCAATTTTTAACCTAGAACAAAAAACTGAAATTATTTTTATAGAAGAAGGTAAGTAACGTACATAGGATGTTTAAGAAATATTATTTTTTTCCGAAAATGGTGAACAATTCTTAATTTTGTATTAAATAATCCGGCGAAAATCGGTCATAAAATCGTTAGAATTTAAATAATGGAAAAATGCCCCACGTTACTAGCAAATACCATTACGAAGCTGAAGTTAAAATTTGAAGTTGATCGGTTGAAAATTGAAGGCGTTAGCATATCGCCCGATATGAAAAACATACGTTTTGAAAAAAAAACTACTTTAAATTTGTATTACCCTTTAATCCAGTCATGTCTAAATTTCACAATTACACGTTGTGTTCATTCTTTCAACTGTTATTTATTATTTATAATTAAATATATTTTCTTCAATACTGGGTTAAAATATATCTCAAAATTTCGGCGAGAATACATTTTTGGAAATTAAGAGTTTTTCATTATATTTAAATCCATTTTGCCGAGGTTTAAAACTAATAATCCATGGGAATTCACAATTATAGTGAACCTAAGGAATTCTTATCTCTAATCCTTTGCAGAATTAAACCGTGGAATGGATTTGTATGGATCACAGAACTATTCTAGACATTTCAGTCCATTCTATCTCCTCTTCCAAGTATCTACCTCTTAAAGTGAGTTGGTAGTTTTTTTTAGTTATTGTTGTATCGAATGAATTTCATAAAAAACTGTGTTAGTATTAACAAGCAAATTTTAAACACGTTTCTACAATTTTAAATATATTTTTTGGTGATAACAAGTCGAAAAAAAGTCAGGATTTGCAAGAAATGCGTCATCTTAGCGCGTTTCCTCAATGATATTATCTTTAGCGTCATTTGTGAAGCATAGATTAGAGATGGGCCGTATGAATCGATCTTTTAACACTATATATAGATTTTTTGGACCGATATCCAAGGGCCAATATTTTCAAAGAATCGATCTCTAAGGGCCGATCTTTTTATCAATCGATTTTCAAGGGCCGATCTTTTAAAGAATCGATCTATCTAGAATACCGTCATTTTTTTATTTCTAATATTCAAATGCTTAATCTCACCTCTTTTTACTTAATATATTATTTGTATTATTTAACTGAAGAAAAAATTGATAGAACAGTGTCCTATCTCCACTAAAAGACTTTTAATACAACAATAATATTATACAACCACGTCAGTTTCTCCAAAGAGAGGGAAAAAAGTAACGTAATAAAAATAAGGTTTCAAACTGTTATAATCCTTTTTCTCCATTATTATTATTTTATTCTATTTTTTTTTTTTTTTTGTCATTTCATAAACATATTGATGTAATAGTACCCATATGTTTTAATATGTTGTAACAATAGTAGTTTCATTTTGTATTATTTTTGATGAAAAATAGTCTTAAATGTTTCTACTTATAGATTACAGATATCTTTATCATATTATCAAGGTTTCAAATCGAGGTATACAGGTCGATTTGTAGTTGTCTCAAATGAGAATCGATTAGAATCTAAATGAAATACGAATTTCGTATGAAACTGTAAGTAATCGTAAAATCGACCCATATCGAAGATCGATAAATATCGTAAGGAAATGGAATGGTTGGGATTCGGCTAAAAAGAAACATCAATAAGATTTTTGTAAAAAATCTATATTCAGGACGTTTCGGCTACTTTTTGGTAGCCTTCGTCAGCTAAAATGACAAGAAACAAAGAAAGAAACAAAAATTAATACACAGAAAAAAGTTTATAAGTAAGATAAATGAAAGGTCTATAAATAAAATTCCACTTATTATAAAAGAACAATTTGTTATTAAATTATTAGAACAATTATGTTATTAATAAACAAGTAAAATGAACATTAGTGCATATCTAGAAATTAGTTCTAGAAAATCAATAGAAACATAAAAAAAAAAAAAAAACATTTTTACAGAGGTGTATACAAGTAAATAGGTGCTAATAATAATATTAATTAATTTTTAACAGAGAAATAAGGTACTACATACCAATGAAAATGCCGGGAGGCAGAGGAAGACCAAAGTTAACACTTAAGTAACCATGGTGGAAGTATATAAGAAAACTGGGATCTTCTAGGGTATATGTAACTGAAAACAAAACAGGTGGTGGGAGAAGGTCGGTAGGGATCAAAAGCCTTTTATGACAGGAAAGAAAAAAAAGTTGTTAATGGAAGGATACACAAGGGGCATAGGAAAATCGTCCTGAATATAGATTTTTTACAAAAATCGTATTGAGGTTTCTTTTTAGCCGAATCCCAACTATTCCATGTTTCCTTATCACCTCGACGGCTAACTGTCTAATCTTCATGATAAATATCGTAGATATCGATCTTCTGAGCCTAGAAGATCGTTCGATCTTCTGAGCCTAGAAGATCGTTCTTTTGAATAAATCTCAACTCGCCGATCTTTTTTCTGGATCGATCTTTTCATTTCGATTAGAATCGATCCAAAAGACCGTTTCATCATATTTACTTATCGTGTTTTAATGAAAAAATTACATGTCCGTCACGGAGAAGCTGCGTAACTAAGCACTTCCCTCAGACTATATATATATATATATATATATATATATATATATATATATATATATATATACAGTCCTGTGAAAAATTATAAACTCAACTTATAAAATCAAAGTATTTATTAAATTTATAAGTGAATTCATTGCACAATAATATTTTGTGATTTGTTTTTATGTTATCAGATTGCCAAGAAGCTATAAATGGCCTTTGATTTGTTTGATCATTTACGGTAATCAGATTTTGTCAAAAAACCATGTTTACGCTGTGAATAAACTCAATGTTAATTTTTTATTGTCAAGTGTACTAATGGATTATTACCACCTCAGTTATCTTCTAACTGTTGAAGATAGAGTACGTGTGATTATTTTTTATGCAGTGGATTATTTTTACTGTGAATTAGTATTTTTTTTTATTAAAAAAATGCTGCGTGGAACTCAATTCATTGGAGTGGAGAAACAAAGAATTATGGACCTAAGAAGAGGTGGGTTTACCCAGAGACAAATTGTTCGTGAGCAAAACCCCTCCCAAGGAGTGGCCAATAACGTTTTGCATTGCAGTAAAGACAATTACGGAAAAAATAAAAGAAGTGGAAGTCCTCCAATTTTTTTGAAGCAGGTGAAACGGACAGTTTTGAGATAAATCTCAAAAACAGGAGCATTCTTTGAACAGATTTTGGGACGATTTAATTTAGTATAGACCCAAAGGTCGTGGGTTCGATTCCCTCTAGGGGTGGTGGCTTTTCTTTCGAAAAAAAAGAAAAGGCATCACCCCTATCCTGGCTAGAAAAGGGTGGTAACCTATAGATAACCCGTCCTAAAATTCGTAGTTAACAATAAATGGACGTTAAAATTATTATGAGGAATTGGATAAAGGAATCACAGTCCTTGAAATATTGTAAGGTAATGCGAAAACAACTGCTCAAGAAACATCATTTGCAGCGACGACTGCAGTCCGCTGAAAATCATATTCAAAATAGCCAAAAAAATGGTCCAGCCTTATTTTTAGTGATGAAAAAAACTTAAAATTGATGGTTTAAATTATCTCTGGCATGACTTTAGAAATAAAAAAAACAATTTGTCAAGAAGGTCTTATTGAAGTAGCAGAGTCATGGCATGGGTATGGACTGCTTTTAATGAAAAGAGTAAAACTCGAATTGCATTTATTTCTGGAAAAATGAAGAAATCACTCATCAAAATGAATTGTCAGAGTTCTTTTTACCATTTTTTACAATGTTGGAAGAAGAAATAATCATTTCTCAGGAGAAAGACGCGCCGATTCATACTACAACCGCTACAAAACAATGCTTTTAGGATTTCGGAATCAACATTTTAGATTGCCAGCCCTTAGTCCGGATCTTAAAACGATAGAAAATTGCTGGAGAATTATGGCGAGAGAAGTCTATGACTTTTTGAAGGCAGAAATCCAAAATATTCAAGAGCTCAAAGAAAGGATAACACAAGCTTGGGAAAACATACCAGGGAGAACTTAAATTAATTTAGTGAGAAGTGTCCTCTTGGTGGTGATTAAGAAACATGGCATATGTTGTCATTATTGAAAAGAATTTACTCATTAAAGAATCAGAAAATGTTTGAGTTTATATTTTTTCACAGGTTGTTTTTTGTTATTTTGTATCAAATGAAGCAAATCCTAACAATATCATTAATTTTTTTATCAAAATTGTTACAAATCATTTAGGTAAACATTAAATAATATCTTTTGTTAGCAAAATTTCAAAATAATTGACTTAAATTAATTCAAATAGTTTATTTTTCCCTTGAGTCTATATTTATTCACAGCACTGTGTATATATATACAAATTTGAACCACAGTTATTTTCGTGATATGTGATTTAAGAAAAATGATTTTTTTTAGTGGGCAGTTCTGGGTTGCGACATCGAGTTGACGTCTTTAGCGGGTTTCCTCCTGCCTTGCAATTAGGGAGGCACATTTAACACATACATATATCGTCGATACAAATGCAAAGTATCGAATGTGAAAAAACGCATTTATCATTTTAAATCTTTACTGATTTCTGTTGGACTGATGTACGGCAAACTCTTCAATCTAAGTTCACTTTGACTGCCCAGAAGCAAAGTAATAAATAAAAGTATTTTCACTCTTGAAAGTGGTGATTTTCACATTCGATACTTTGCATTTGTATCGACGATATCTACACCCAGAGAGAGAAAGAGCAATGAATGAGAGAGAGAGAATTATTGATACAATTTCGAAGAAACGAGTCTAAACAGACCTTAATTTGCTGTATGTGGAACGATCGGGTTGGGCTTGTATACCAATTTTAGTTCAAGGCTATCCCGATCATCGTTATGATGGCTTATTCAGACAGTAAAGAAATATGACAAACTCCCATAGCCACTTTTAATTCAACGGTTGCCGTAGGTCACCGAAGTTAAGCAACGCCATACTTAGGGAGATATGATGGGTAATTGTCAGCTTTGTCCTAACGACATGGAGATATGATAGGAAACTGGCAGGCATATTCATAAAAGGAGATATGATGGATCACTGATAGTGCTATCCAGACTATAAAGAGATATGATGGATCAATGTCAGTGCTATCCAGACTATAAGGAGATATGATGGATCACTGTCAGTGCTATCCAGACTTTAAAGAGATATGATGGATCATTGTCAGTACTATCCAGACTATAAGGAGATATGATGGATCAATGTCAGTGCTATCCAGATTACGAAGAGATATGATGAAAATCATAGCTCTTAGCGAACTCATCAACCCACCACACCTATCATAGCTCTTAGCGAACTCATCAACCCACCACACCTATCATAGCTCTTAGCCACCTCATCAACCCACCACACCTATCATAGCTCTTAGCCACCTCATCAACCCACCACACCTATCATAGCTCTTAGCCACCTCATCAACCCACCACAGTGATCATAGCTCTTAGCCACCTCATCAACCCACCACACTGATCATAGCTCTTAGCCACCTCATCAACCCACCACACTGATCATAGCTCTTAGCCACCTCATCAATCCACCACTCCTATCATAGCTCTATCCTATACCATCACGTACCCTTTCCTACCCGATTAACCCACCACAAGCATTATAGATTTCATGTACCAACAATTTAGCCCGAAACTTTTCTTTAATATTTAATTCAAATTAAACACTCATCAATAGACTGCGCATTCTTACGCTTGATCGATGATTTCATTACAAGCTTCTTTACCATTGGTTATTGTTCGCAATTTAGAAAAAAAACGTTAGCATTAAAATAAAATGCTGCATTACTCGTGCATATTTATATTTTAAGTAAGATCGACCGAACCCCAGACCATATATTAGACTTTTTTACTCACAATATAATATTGTGTCATATTTCTCCTTAGACTTACACTTAGCAGTTAACTTACACTTAGCAGAAAAAAAATAATGGATAAAAAGAACACATAGCTGTTTACATACAAGTTTACTTTTATTTTTTAATTATTGTTTGTTACTTATAGGCTTATATTGTTTGTTATATATAAATCTTAAAAACTTTACCTAAACTTCATTATTATTTATTTTTTTTTTTAATTTTGTTAGTAGAACAATTTATTATTCATTCTTATGTATTATTAATGTTTTTTATCTTTATGTTATTGCTGTATTAAATTTGTCTTCGTTTTCTTTTCGGTGTTTGTTAAGCAGAGGGGGAAAATCTGAAGATGGATTGGTAGAGCTGAAAGATCTTTCTTCATCCAATGAGGTAATTAGGGCGATTTTTTTTTTTTTTTTTTTTTCTTTTCTTTCCAAATTTCAAAGATTTTATTCTCGTTGAGAAATTAAAGGCATTGCTATTGAATATATTAAAGTGCGGAATATTAATTAAAATGCTTCTAAACAAAATCTTTATGACACTAAATAAAATTCAATCTAGGATTTTACTTACAGTCTTTTTTATTTTACTGGAAATTGCTATTAAGGTTTAGAACGTTTTAATCGACTTATTTTTAATTCCTTGCAAATATATTTTTCTAAATATATTTAAGAACAGGATTTATTTTGTGAGTTACTTCACGTTTATATTTTCTACATTTGATGAGCAGCATTATGGCTATAGCGATTAACGTCCACAATAAAAATAATTGATCTACACCTGTTTTACAGTTTATAGATATTATGGTCTAGAAGAATGATAACGGATCTGCACCTGTTTGACAGCTCTTCGGTTATAGCCATCAACGTCTAGTAGAAAGATAACATATCTGCACCTGCTTGACAGCTCTTCGGTTATAGCCATCAACGTCTAGTAGAAAGATAACATATCTGCACCTGTTTGACAGCTCTTCGGTTATAGCCATCAACGTCTAGTAGAAAGATAACATATCTGCACTTGTTTTCAGCTCTTCGGCTATAGACATCAACGTCTAGTAGAAAGATAACATATCTGCACTTGTTTTACAGCTCTTCGGCTATAGGCATCAACGTCTAGAAAAAGATAACATATTTGCACTTGTTTTACAGCTCTTCGGCTATAGACATCAACGTCTAGTCGAAAGATAACATTTCTGCACATGTTTTTACAGCTCATCGGCTTTAGCCATAAACGTCTAGAAGAAAGATAACATATCTGCACTTGTTTTACAGCTCTTCAGCTATAGACATCAACGGCTAGAAGAAAGATAACATATCTGCACTTGTTTTACAGCTCTTCGGCTATAGACTTCAACGTCTAGTCGAAAGATAACATATCTGCACTTGTTTTACAGCTCTTCGGCTATAGACTTCAACGTCTAGTCGAAAGATAACATATCTGCACTTGTTTTACAGCTCTTCAGCTATAGACATCAACGTCTAGAAGAAAGATAACATATCTGCACTTGTTTTACAGCTCTTCAGCTATAGACATCAACGGCAAGAAGAAAGATAACATATCTGCACTTGTTTTATAGCTCTTCGGCTATAGACTTCAACGTCTAGTCGAAAGATAACATTTCTGCACATGTTTTTACAGCTCATCGGCTCTAGCAATCAACGTCTAGAAGAAAGATAACAAATCGTCACTTCTTTTAAAGCTCTTCGGCTATCGCCATCATCGTCTAGAAGAAAGATAACACATCTGCACTTGTTTTACAGCTCTTCGGCTATAGCCATCAACGTCTAGTAGAAAGATAACATATCTGCACCTGTTTGACAGCTCTTCGGTTATAGCCATCAACGTCTAAAAGAAAGATAACATTTCTGCACGTTTCTACAGCTCATCGGCTATAGCCATCAACGTCTAGAAGAAAGATAACAAATCGTCACTTGTTTTTCAGGTCCTCGGCTATAGCCATCAACGTCTAGAAGAAAGATAACAAATCGTCACTTGTTTTTCAGGTCCTCGGCTATAGCCATCAACGTCTAGAAGAAAGATAACATATCTGCACTTGTTTTACAGCTCTTCAGCTATAGACATCAACGGCTAGAAGAAAGATAACAAATCGTCACTTGTTATTCAGGTCTTCGGCTATAGCCATCAACGTCTAGAAGAAAGATAACATATCTGCACTTGTTTTACAGCTCTTCAGCTATAGACATCAACGGCTAGAAGAAAGATAACATATCTGCACTTGTTTTACAGCTCTTCAGCTATAGACATCAACGGCTAGAAGAAAGATAACATATCTGCACCTGTTTGACAGCTCTTCGGTTATAGCCATCAACGTCTAAAAGAAAGATAACATTTCTGCACGTTTCTACAGCTCATCGGCTATAGCCATCAACTTCTAGAAGAAAGATAACAAATCGTCACTTGTTTTTCAGGTCTTCGGCTATAGCCATCAACGTCTAGAAGAAAGATAACATATCTGCACTTGTTTTACAGCTCTTCAGCTATAGACATCAACGGCTAGAAGAAAAATAACGTATCTGCACTTGTTTTACAGCTCTTCGGCTATAGACATCAACGGCTAGAAGAAAGATAACATATCTGCACTTGTTTTACAGCTCTTCGGCTCTAGCAATCAACGTCTAGAAGAAAGATAACAAATCGTCACTTGTTTTTCAGGTCTTCGGCTATAGCCATCAACGTCTAGTAGAAAGATAACATATCTGCACTTGCTTTATAGCTCTTCGGCTCTAGCAATCAACGTCTAGTAGAAAGATAACATATCTGCACTTGCTTTATAGCTTTTCGGCTATACCCATCAACGTCTAAAAGAAAGATAATATATCTGCACTTGTTTTATAGCTTTTCGGCAATAGCCATTACATTTACGGGATAAAAACGTTTTCCAAATTAAAATTACTTGTGTTATTCCATTCATGTATAACTTTTTTTTTATACATTAATATCGCAGTTGTCTCAGGATTTTAAATCTCTAAAATTATTTATTAAAACATGTAACAAACAATATATTTTCTGCCCTCCAATTTATATATTCTTACTATTTTTATATCTAAATTTGATTTTATATTAGTACAATTATTATTATAACATTAATGAGAGTAAAATTTAAAACATATTAGTCACATTAACATTATTTTTTGGGTCTCCCCATTCTTCTTATGCGAGTCATGGATTCGATTCCCATCGGTGGCAGGAACTTACTCATCTCACGGCTCGATGAGAAAATTCCTCGCTGCACCAAGGATGTCGGTGCTAATGACCCAGAAGTCGATGCTCCCTAAAAAAAAAGTAATAATAATAACATTATTTAAACAAAGCAGGTAACTTATAACTTAAATTTCAGCAAGCTTTTTTTTATATAATTTTCTTTATTTTTTATATAATGAATGAATGTTTGTTTTACATTTACAAATACAAATATAAAATCTCCAAATAACGGTTATTTATTAAACTTAATTGCATATTCGTTGGTTATAATTTACAATGATTCAATTTCTCTTTTCTCTCATTGTGATTTATCCTAGTCACATTGAGCAATTTATCACAATTAAAGTAGAAAACGTTAAGGTAATTTCAATTTGGGCTGAACGTTTATTAGGAAATAGATAATAATATACCAACAAATTTTCAATTTCTTTTTATGGGTGGAAGGTCAAAAATAAAAATCATGAAGATTAGATAGTTAGCCGTCGAGGTGATAAGCAATCAGGGATTAGTTGGGATTCGGCTAAAGAAAAACCTCAATACGATTTTTGTAAAAAAAAAAAAAATCTATATTCAGGAAGTTTCGGCTACTCTTTGGTAAAAGAGTAGCCGAAAAAAAATAAAAATGTCCACTAAACAGTTTCAGTAACTTTCTTCCCTACAAGTTTCGCATCCTTTTGGAACCTCTTTAGGAGAATATCTATTCTTCATGACTCTGCTTGAGGAAGAGAACCTACCTCTAGTCGGGCCACGTCAAAGCTGGTCAAGAATCCGCTCTTTACAAATGACACTCGGTACTATAACGTTATGGAAACAGGCTAAGATGGCGCAGTTCCCCCCTGAGCTTGTCGAACCCCAGTGAGCTTGCGCCCCCTATGCTTCATGACTCTGCTTGAGGAAGAGAACCTACCTCTAGTCGGGCCACGTGAAAGCTGGTCAAGAATCCGCTCTTTACAAATGACACTCGGTACTTTAACGTTATGGAAACAGGCTAAGATGGCGCAGTTCCCCCCTGAGCTAGTCGAACCCCAGTGAGCTTGCGCCCCCTATGCTTCATGACTCTGCTTGAGGAAGAGAACCTACCTCTAGTTGGTCCACATCAAGGCTGGTCAAGAATCCGCTCTTTACAAATGACACTCGGTACTTTAACGTTATGGAAACAGGCTAAGATGGCGCAGTTCCCCCCTGAGCTAGTCGGACCCCAGTGAGCTTGCGCCCCCTATGCTTCATGACTCTGCTTGAGGAAAAGAACCTACCTCTAGTTGGTCAACATCAAGGCTGGTCAAGAATCCGCTCTTTACAAATGACGCTCGGTACTTTAACGTTATGGAAACAGGCTAAGATGGCGAAGTTCCCCCCTGAGCTAGTCGAACCCAAGTGAGCTTGCGCCCCCTATGAATTAGCATACGTAATTGATTTAATAAAAACACGTGCGTAATAGCTTTGCAAGCAAGGCCAAGAAAAATCAATAAACCCAAATTAACATTTTCAATTAATTTATTAAAAGTAGCAAAATGTGTTTTCCATCTTTTCTCGATCTTGACACATGAATCACGTCTTGACGATTATCGTGCAGTGTAGATTGGCTTCTATTCTTGTGTTATAGAGAAAATTGAGTTCTATACTTTGAAGAGTTGAGTTTCAATCATTCCATAGTATACAGAGTTCTATTTTATGTACAGTAGATTCTGTTCTAGTTTGGAGAGGGTATATTAAGTTCTAATGTACCTACAATAGAGTTGAGTTCCTCTCCTCACAAAGTATATTGAGTTGTAGATTGAGTTCTATTCTTTAAAGAGTATATTAAGTTCTATTCTGGAGAGAGTATATTGGGTTCTACTGTTCTAGAGTTGATTTCCTCTCTTCCCTAATATATATTGCGTTCTATTCTATACAGAGAATATTTTGTTCAAGTTTGGAGAGGGTAGATTGAATTCTAATGTACTTACAATTGACTTGAGTTCCTCTGTTCCCAAAGTATATTGATAAGTAAAGATGGAATGGTTGGGATTCGGCTAAATAAACCTCAATATGATTTTGTTTTAAAAAATCTATATTTCGGACGTTTCGGCTACTCATTGGTAGCCTTCGTCAGCTAAAATGACAAAAAAAGAAATTAATACAAAAACAAAAAAAATTATAATTGTGATAGGTAACAGAACTATAGATACAATTAACTTATAAAAGAACATATCGTCTTAAATTCTTAGAATGGGTAGAATGAAAAAGTAAATAGGTACAGTAATTGATTTTAATAGTAATTAGTAACGTTAATTGATTTTACAAAGAAATAAGAAACTACATACCAATGACAAATATAGTAGCTAATAGTAACATTAATTAATTTTACAAAGAAATAAGATACTACATACCAATAGAAATGCCGAGCGGCAGAGGAAGACCAAGGTTGGCAATTAAGTAACCATTGTAGAGTGTCTAAGGAGAAAGGAATCTACTGGGGTATAAGTAAGTGAAACAGCAGGTGGTGGGAGAAAGGTCGGTAAGGATCAAAAGGCATGTTTATGACATGTCGGTAAGGATCAAAAGGCATGTTTATGACATTTTTATGACAGGAAAGGAGAAAAAGGTGTTAATGGAAGGATACCCAAGGGGCATGGGAAAAATCTAGGTGGGAGGTCGGGAGAGTATTTGGAAAATATTAGCGTACATAGGAGAAATGCCTTGTTGGTCAGTTTTGTTGTTTATATTGTTTTTGTTTAAGTTTATGTGTACACATTCCGAGATCTGTAGTCTTTTTTTGTTTCGTTGTGTAGAAAGAATTTTCGTGTCGTCGAAGTTAAAAGTGTGTTTTTGTGTAATGGCGTGTTTTGCAAGTGCAGATTTATCTATTTCTTTATTAGTGATGGTTCGTTTATGTTGTGTAAGACGTGAGTGAATGTCATTTATGGTTTCTCCTATGCATACACCATTACAGGAAGGGGTTTGGCAAGGGACTTGGTAAACACTACGGGTGGTTTGTTCAAAAGGGATGGGATCTTTGAGTTTGTTGGTAGTTTGAGTTCTATTCTGGAGAGGGTAGATTAAGTTCTATTGCACGTATGGTAAATTGAGTTACACTCTTCCCGTGGTATATCGAGTTCTATTTTATGCAGATTACAGTTCTAATATAGAGTGAGCGCAATAAAGTAGAGTACCTCTCTTCCCGAAGTATATTGGGTTCTATTCTTGGGAGGGTAAATCTAATTCTATTGCACGAGAATTGAGCTTTACTCTTCCTAAAGTATATTGAGTTCTATTTTATACAAAATAGATGAGTTCTATTCTTGGGTAGGTATATTGAGTTCTATTGCACGTAGAATAGACTTGAGTCCATTTTCTCCACAGTATATTGAGGTAAATTCTTGGAAGGGTAGATTGAATTATATTTTACGTAGAATAGAATTGAGCTCCACTCATTCCAAAGTATATCGAGTACTATTTTATACAGAATAGATCGATTTCTATTCTTTGGAGGGTATATTGGGTTCTATTGTACGTAGAATAGACTTGAGTCCATTTTCTCCACAGTATATTGAGGTAAATACTTGGAAGGGTAGATTGAATTATATTTTACGTAGAATAGAATTGAGCTCCGCTCATTCCAAAGTATATCGAGTACTATTTTATACAGAATAGATTGATTTCTATTCTTGGGAGGGTATATTGAGTTCTATTGTACGTAGAATAGACTTGAGTCCATTTTCTCCACAGTATATTGAGGTAAATACTTGGAAGGGTAGATTGAATTATATTTTACGTAGAATACAATTGAGCTCCACTCATTCCAAAGTATATCGAGTACTATTTTATACAGAGTAGATTGATTTCTATTCTTGGGAGGGTATATTGAGTTCTATTGTACGTAGAATAAACTTGAGTTCCATTCTTACCTAAACATATTGTGTTCAGTTCTATGTAGAGTAAATTGACTTCTAATTCGTCTGTGTAGATATCACTCTGGCAGGTATTTTAATTTGTTTAACATTTAAATGAGGTTGTAAATATAATCCAACAAAAATGTGTACTCATTTATTATTATTAATAAATATTCATTTTTTTTTTTTTTTATGGTCTATTTTATCTAAAATTACTTTCAGAAATTTCAAATAAATTGTTATTTTAGTAAAATATTTAATAACTAAAATAAACAGTACTAATTGATGTCCAAATTATTTTTTATACGTCTGATTCATTAAAGAAAAGTTAAAATCAGATTAAAATTAAAAAGGCAAAATGTTTGAAACTTTATTATACGTAACTTGCCCATTTCACAGGATATTCCTTGAAACGCTATCAGTTTAGCGACAAAACCTTTTGCATAACTACTCATTCATCAGAATACGCATTGTATTTTCAATACTACATTTACTGTTGTTACATTGACCGTTTGTCTTTATGTAAATCTCAAGCTTAGACATAGACAAACGAATCAACTTAACAAGATATCAAACCTCATCAAATGGGCACTACGAATAGCTCTCAAGCATCGTCGCAATGTCCTCATTGTATTTTTAGTAATAAAAAGTAAATTTCAGTACTGCAAATAGCTGCTTTAACAGTACAAGAGCCGAAGTAGTTAGAGATATTTGTACTGAGCTAGATTGAGTAAATTGTGGTCCCAATGGTGTGGTTTAGCGTAAATAAAACCTAAGGACGCAAAAACACAACAGATGGGACACATCTCCAGCCACCATATTCCATGTTTCTTTTTTTTTTTTTTTTTTTTTTAATAGCGCATCTGCATGTAGTCCTCTAGAACCGGGGTATTTATAGGCCAGAGAATTTTTTCAGTATGCCCACAGACTAAAAAGCCCAACCTAGTCCGGGCGGCAGTTTCCAGTGCTATAAAATCGCATCTTTAAAATAAAATTTAAAAAAATTAGCGTTTCTTCTACCAACGTTTCATCATGATTTGTTTAAGTCGTAATCTTCCTTGGTAGTGATGTAGCAACATCCAAAAAGATCAAGTCTCTCCCCTTATAACCCTAATGATTTTCAAGCCTAAATCTTGCTTCGTAGTGATGTAGCAACATCCAAAAGGATCAAGTCTCTCCCCTTATAACCCTGATGATTTTTAAGCCTAAATCTTGCTTGGTAGTGATGTAGGAACATCCAAAAGGATCAAGTCTCTCCCCTTATAACCCTGATGATTTTTAAGCCTAAATCTTGCTTCGTAGTGATGTAGCAACATCCAAAAGGATCAAGTCTCTCCCCTTATAACCCTGATGATTTTTAAGCCTAAATCTTGCTTGGTAGTGATGTAGGAACATCCAAAAGGATCAAGTCTCTCCCCTTATAACCCTGATGATTTTTAAGCCTAAATCTTGCTTCGTAGTGATGTAGCAACATCCAAAAGGATCAAGTCTCTCCCCTTATAACCCTGATGATTTTTAAGCCTAAACCTTGCTTCGTAGTGATGTAGCAACATCCAAAAGGATCAAGTCTCTCCCCTTATAACCCTGATGATTTTTAAGCCTAAATCTTGCTTGGTAGTGATGTAGGAACATCCAAAAGGATCAAGTCTCTCCCCTTATAACCCTGATGATTTTCAAGCCTTAATCTTGCTACGTAATTGCATAGTTTAGACCTCTCCATATAGCGTCTATTTCTACAAGGAGCCATGACGCACCTGATGAGTATTTACGTTGGCCTACGATTGCATAGTATAGACCTCTCCATATAGCATCTATATCTACAAGGAGTTACGCGACGCCCCCATGACGCACCTGATGAGTATTTACGTTGTTCTACGATTGCATAGTATAACCGTCTGAATGCGGCGTCTATTTCTATAGAGAGCTATGCGACGCCCTTTCCTTGAGGCTCATGGATTTAGCAGAGACATCCAATACTATTTCGCGTGTCAGCGTCTATTTCTGTAGTCCTTAGCTAATTATTCTTGGGGAATTCCAATAGCTCTGATTGTGAGACTATTTCTATTGAAAATTACTAAGCAAAATAAATCATGTCCTGCTTACTGACTTATCCATGAGGTTTTTCCTTAGGGAGTATTTTATCAGTCCTCTTGACACAAACAAATTTCCTTGGTGTTCCTTGTTGGATTTAGTGGGGAAATGGTTGCAGACCTTTCAGGTAATCCCAACCATTCTGGCGGGGGGATGGGACCCTCTCCTTCCCTCTTCATTTTCTCCCAAACACTAATGAATGCTTGTTATTTTTATATACAGGTCGTTGTTAAATTGCTAGGATTTAGTTAAAAGTTAGGATTTAACTTCGTTTAAGATTTAGGCAACACATTGAGGAACCAGAATTACTCTTATTAACTCATTATTATTTAGTAATAGATCCGATTTTAATAAATGGATGGAAGATATTACTAATAAACGGATTTTCCAGAGGGAAGTGCCAACATTTGACTCTCAAGTTGGGCGTTTTGGTTCCATATGCCTTAATGTCTTCGTAGACCAGTGTAAAATTCTACTGAGAATATATCAAGTTCTTCTCTACGAGTGGTATATTGAGTCTATTGGAGTCAATAGTTGAGTTGACAAAATTTATTAATTTCTATTCTACGCAGAGTAGATTGAGGTCTATTTTAGAGAGAGTTAATGGAGTTCTATTGTACGTAGAGTTGAGTTAAGTTCCACTCTTCAAGAAATATATTGAGTTCTACGTATTCTATTCAGAGTATATTGAATTCTATTGTACATATGGTAGAGTTGAGTAAAATGTGTTTGTTTTGTTCTTTCGAACAAGGTTTTGCCTTTGTGTAAATATCTTTTTAAATGTTTTCTTTTTAAATTGCACCTATCTGTAAAATTAGTATTATAGTAAAACAAGACGAGAAAATGAGAAACTGTAATAATGTTTTCCTTTAGGGAACCTCATTATCCTTTATATTTTCCTTAATATCTCGAAAGCGGTTGGAAAATCGTGGTAAAGGGAAAATGGCGGTTCGAAAGCTTACTAAATTCTCTACAATAAATGTCCTAAGAAACTTTTCGATGGGACAGTCGCATTTTGAGAAATAAGCCCTTAAAATTTTGAAGTAGTTGGTTTCTCTTATTTAAACGGTTATTTTTGTCCGTTACCCTCATTTTTTTATTGCTTTTAATATTTTTACTTTAATATTGGACAAAAATGTATTTGGCAATAAAACAGGGTACGTGTAATTAGAAACAATATTTCGTTATAAAAAATAGATCTTTCCTTGTGAATATGTTTGTCTCTGTTTACCTCAGTTTTTAATTAGTTAATTATTTTTTCTCTGTTTTCTTTAGTTTTTAATTAGTTGATGTTATTTTAATTGCATTTTTTCCCTTAAAACATAAGAAGTATTTTGAATTGGCTTATAGCTCTCTTGCTTTGCTGGTTGGCGAAGGGGATCCCAGATCTTTACCTGTCGGGGGCTAGTATGGTGGGTTCATTGCACTCCATAAATCAAGAAGAATCCTAGGAGAGCTGACAGCAATTTTAACGAAGTCCCATGTGTTGACGATTTTGAATACAGTTGGTGTCTAGACACCGTCGGGGTAAGACGTGTTAGGTTAGAACAGTGCCGATAAAAGCTACCTACACCTATTGGAGGCTGTGCTGATTCAACTCTTTCACCGGGCCGGCTATCACCTGCCTTCAAAGGATCTGCCGCCGACACTTCCTGCTTCAGCACTTGCTATCAGGGAGTAACTTCAGTCATTCAATATATCATTTTTTCTTTTTTATATTTTAACCATCTATTTATATTTTATTTTCGAATTAATTTTCATTTTATGAACATGGAAGTAGTAACTAACAAAGATCCGAAACCCCCTGACATTTTTTCATTATTTCATTCTACAAAAAAATGGTGTAAAAAATTTATTTTAGTATCAATAAGCGATCCAACCGGTCAAGTTACATTTAACAGCTTTAGCCCATTCAAGGTTTGCAAATTCTTTAAGAGTTATGCGCCAAAGTGTAGAGTAAAATTTTTAAGAAGTGGTACAGTATTGTTAGAAATCGAAGACGCCAAGGAATTTTTGAATTTAGGCAATTTGAAGACTTATGAAAATTTTGCATTAGTTTTTGCTGCACATCGATTTTTGAACTATTCACGTGGAATTATAAATAGTTTTGAACTAGCTAATTCTTCAGAAGAAGAAATTCTTTCTGAGCTTTCAGAACAAGGAGTAGTTAAAGTTAGAAGAATGATGAAAAATGTTAGAGGAAGTAAAAATCCAACTAACTCATTTATACTAACATTTGAAAAGTGCACTTTACCCGAGTATATCTCTCTCGATTTTCTCAGAGTCAAAGTTCGGCCTTTTGAACCATCGCCTATTCAATGTTTCAATTGTTATAAGTATCGCCACTTTGCCAGTAGATGTGATTTAAAAATTTGTGGAAAATGTGGAAATCAATCACACGATGAAAATTATGTCTGTGAAAGTTTGAAATGCGTGTACTGTGGGGATACAAGCCATCCCGCTTGGTCAAGAAATTGTCCAGTTTACAAAAAAGAAAAATCGATTGAAAAAATTAGAAATGAAGACCGAGTGACCTATAAACAAGCCGAACAAATACTAAATAGACGTATTCCTAATAACAGTCCACCAAATATAACCTACTCAAACGCGACTACAAGTAAACATCAGTTCGAATCTCTCTCAGAACAAGTTAAAAAACTTACTGAGGTAGTTAATGCACTGGTTTGCAGAATTGGTTCTCATGAATTAAATCATAATGTTTCTAATACCGATAAATTAAATACTATAATATCTAACGAAAAACAAAATCACGAGTCAAGCCAACAGAACATTTCAAAAACAGCACCTTCAACATCACATCAAATACATTCAGAAAAATCAGTCGTAGATTTAGTAAAAGAAAAAAACGGCGAAAAAATTGAAACCCCAAATGATATTAAAAACAGTACAGCAGAAAAACCTTTGTCTCAATCATCCTCTACATCTAAAACAGACCCTATTTCAGATATAAATAATAGCAATCCCAACCTCCCTCCAAAAACAAGAAATCGTAAAAAGAATATAACTTAAATAAATTATTAAATACAATTAGGTATAATAAAAATCACATCATATTGTAATTTATTATTAAAATTAATACATTTTTATACTATTAGCACTATTAGTTCCAAACAAATTATTCCATTTTTACTTCTTTACCACTAATGAACACAAATTCCAACTCATCATTTATTGTTCAGTTTAATATAAACGGAATCTTGCTACACAAGGGAGATTTACAATGTCTAATTAAAGATACAAATGCTACTATTATATGCCTACAGGAAACACATCTTAAACCAACTAATAGTTTTCATTTAAATAATTATAAAATCTTCAGAAAAGATTTCACCCTTGGTCGCCGAGCCTGTGGAGGCGTAGGGATTTTTGTTCAAGAAAATTTTCCAGTTCTACCAATTTCAATAGTTTCAGACCTCCAAATTATAGCTATTAAAGTTTTTCGGCCTTTTAGCTTTACCTTATGTAATATTTACCTTCCCCCAGGAAAACCATTTACTATTGAAGACCTAAGAAATGTTTTTAAACAACTCTCTGGACCTGTTCTATTTCTTGGTGATTTTAATTCCCATTCTAGTTGGTGGAGTAACGCCAACACTGACCACAGAGGAAATATCGTTGAACAATTCATCAATGAAAACAATTTAATAATTTTAAACGATTTATCCCCCACATACATTTGCACACGTACTAGGAATTTATCATCCATAGACCTAAGTCTTGCCGCGCCAAGCATAGCACCTAGACTAACGTGGCAGGTCCTTGAGGACTCTTATGGAAGCGACCATCATCCAATAACAATAAATTGTAGTCAGAAACATTCCTTAGCTACCAAACTGGAGAGATGGAAACTAAATGAAGCTGATTAGCTTAAATTTGAAAATTTAGCACAAATTACAGAAACTGATTTAACAATGAATATTAATGATATTATTAAAAATATTAACAATATAATCCTTGAGGCAGCCTCGGAATCCATTCCTAAAACAAAGTCAGCCCCAAAAAATGTAGGCGTTCCCTGGTGGAACAATGATTGTGATGCTGCAGTGAAAAAAAGAAAAATTGCTCTTAAAAAATTTAAGTCTAACCCTTCTTCAGACAGTTTGGAGAAATATGAAGAAGCTAGAAAGCATGCCAGGTACACTATAAAGGCAGCAATAAAGAAATCCTGGCAAAATTTCATTTCCAAAATAAACATCAACACTTCTTCTAAAGAAGTGTGGAATGTTGTCCGAAAAATGATGGGTTATAAATCCTCTTCGATCCCGTCTATCATAGACATAGCAGCCAGTCACCAGATGCAGGCCACTAAGGTAGGACTGGCACGGGGACTCTACTCGACCTTGGCTAGGTCCGCCTCCCGCTGGCCGTCGGGCTCTGTCTCTGCTTTCGACGCTACCAATGGACCGACCAAGAGGCACAAATGACCCAATAGTGGTTGAGTGGTCTTTAAAAACCAAGAAAAAAAAATACATTTGGAGTTAAGGAAGGGTTCGAAAAAAAAAATTTGTATTAAAACATGAAAAGTTTTGGGATCTTCGTATTTTAAATTGCATTTAGCAGTAATATGAGTACAGTGGAACATGGATAATTCGAAATCTTCTGTAATTCGAATATTTCTCTCGGTCCCTAGAATTTAGAACCTTAGAAATTTTGGATAATTCGAAGTTTTTACGAGTCTGTGCCTCCAATGGGAAGTGGACAGAGAGGCGGTCGACCTTAAATCTTGTCAGAATATTCTCCCATCGGGTAAGAAGATAGTAAGATACGGGATGTAGGGGTTCCGGGACAAGAAGCGCGACGGTCTCATAGTCTAGTTCTTGGACTCTAGGAGTTCTGCAAAGTGGTGGGTCGCGCTTCCTCCCTTCCAAGGGTTGTTACAGTTCCATCCTGTCGTTTTATCCTACAATTCCGTCCCATCTTCATTACTTATTCAGTTATAAGTCAGTCAGCGCCTAGATCTGTTTTATTGTTTGTGCCTTGAATTTCTGGTGTACAGTGCAGTTCAGTGAGTTGTTGATTTAAGATGTCGAAGCCTAGAAGTTATAAAGCTTTAACGTTGTCAGAGAAAATAGCTGCGATTAAAGAAGTTGAAAAAGGAATAAAGAAAAAAATCTGAAATTGCCAAGGACTTTGGAATTCCTCCTAACACTTTACCAACTTAACTGAAAAATAAAGAAAAATTCTTGCACATAGACTAATCTATGTTCTAAGAGGATATACGTAATCCTCAATTCATGAAACTTTTGTTTTTCTTTAAATAAAATGTTTTTTTTTTTAATTAAAAAATGTGATAATATGAAGGTCGATTTTTTAGCCCTTTATTTTCAAAAACTTTTGTAATTCGAATTTTGGATAATTCGAACTTTTTTATCGGTCCCTAGGGGTTCGAATTATCCAAGTTCTACTGTATTTTTAATTGCATTTAATACTAGAATGAATATTTTACTAAAAAAAGTGAAGAAAATTAGAAATATATTTGTAATAGTGTCTTCCTAGAGAGAAGGTTGTTAGGACGGCGGAAGGAGTAATTTCCGCTTAGGATACTGTTTCCTGTGTTTTGCCGACAATCTTGATTTTCTTTGAGATTTCATTGGAATAGGTGTTTCACGATTGTTCAAAACAAAGTAATAATCGTTTCTTCTCTATGTCTTCAAAATTACTCTCAGCATATGAACGAAACCGCTCTAAGATGACGCACTTCCTGCGAGTCGGACTTATTGTTTTTTGTTACGGCTCCTCTTGCCATGGGCTAGTAGCACCTGTCTACATCAATAGATGTAGACGTGGTTTTTCCCGCGTCCCCCATGTAGGTACTGGCGACACCCGACGTTGCTTATACCTTACGTGAAGGCAATCCGTTGGATCTTATCTGAACAAGCAGGAGAAGAATATGGCTGAAGAGAGAAGCCATATATATATATATATATATATATATATATATATATATATATATATATATATATATATAGTTTATGTTTAATTATAAATGTACTTGCTGTTGTCTTTGAGTATAATTGAAAATTTGGTAAAACATTTATTGTGAAATATTGTTTGCCAGCGAAATAAGTCTAACAGAATAACACTTAAATTTAAGTTGAAAATAATCATTAAATTAGAGAATATTTATTCGATTAGTTTTTCCCTAATATTGACCATTCCTAGCTTCTGTTCCCCCAAGGGGAGGGGAGAGGTATAGATAGCCAGTAGACCAGATTCATGGGAATCCTGTTGTGCTGAAGGGGACAACCCTAAGCAAGGGGGAATTGAACGGGTGTATGGGTCCACAGTACTGAAGCCCGTAAATATGACAGTGACGACCTCTTCGTTTTCTCAAAATATATATACATCAAAAACATGAAAAAATAAAAAGAAGAAGGACCCCGGCTTTATTGGGTTGCTGGCTACACAGCATACTCATCATCCTGCTTAGTATTGATGTATGATTTCCAGCGCGTAGCATTGACCGTTAAACCCGTACGATAATGCCGATTCCAGAGCCTGGCCCACTTCATTCATGGCACTTCCAAGAGGAGTAAGCAGAAAGAGGTCTGATAGTGTATAGGAAGTGAGAAAGGAGTGGTACAGAAATTAAGGAGAAATGGATTGGAATTGAACATGGATGTAAGCAAGGAATAAGCAAAAGGGTACAGAAGGGACAGTGGAGAGGAATTGAACGTTTTATAAGAGGGGAGTGAGCAGAAAGAGGCCCAAAAGTGTACAGGAAGTGAGAACAAAGTGGCCAGGAAGTGAACGGGAAGTGAGCACCAAGTTACCAGGAAGTGAGGAGTTTTTTTCATTTTTAGGGTGGGGGAGGTGTTAGGAAAATTAACTATTCATATTTTACACTACGAACATTTTTTATGCCTCCACAGTATGCTTTCAAATTAAAACAAGAATCTGTAAATTGTCAAGTCCAAACAATAGGTTAACTATTCCGTAATATTCTATTACAAATCCACTTAATCATTAAAAAAAAACCTGGTGTTCCTACTCCTAGGCTATGAGTTGTGGGCTAGATTCCTCCTAAGGATGGGCTATAGTCGATAGTTCAGGACTATCGATAGGCCAATACAAGCGGTTAAAAATATCGATACTATCCATAGTTATTCGATAGTATCTTCCCCTATTCCTTACATACCTGTCCAACGAAGAATTTAACGTTATTGACTTGAATTATCTATTACTTGCAGGATTAGGTATATTTATAACATTACACAAAGGTTTAAAACGAAAAACGAATGTATTTAAATTTATAAAAAGCATTTCCAAAGAATATAATATGAAGAGGCACAAAAAAGTGCAATAATTTCAAACTGCTTTAGTTTTGATCCTTGAGCCATATATTACCAGATAGGAAAACCAACATTTCCGGTTTTCTTTGGCTCTAGTCCGCTGCTCAGAAATGATTTTTCCAGGAGATGAAAATACACGTTCTGAGGCTAAAGACGAGCCTGGAACACAAAGGTATTTCCTGGCTACATTATATAGTTGGTTGTATTCACCAGACTGTTTATTCACCAGGTTGGTTCTTTTTCAGTATTTAATTGACCAGAGGTCAGTATTTAATACCACAGCCCTCCAAATGCTGAGAATTTCAATTCTTGAAAAAAAAGTATGTAAAACATCTATCGCTAGTTCATGACTATCGATATATCGATAGTCATGAACTATCGATATATCGATAGTAACTATCGACTATCGTCCATCCCTATTACTCCTAAGGGTGCTGCCCTCCTTTCGAAAAGTCCGTCACGCAGGAGCTGCATAACTAAGCACGTTCCTCAGAATTTGGGTAGTCTAGACTGCTTTCCAGAACAATTTGCTTAAAATATCTTACATAAATAAAATAAAAACATGAATAGTTCTCTTTTAAATTTGTAATGAGTAACTGATCAATTATTAATTTGCTTCCAGAGTTATGTTTACACATGGTACCTACTACACTACGTAATAAATACAAAAAACCTCATATTATCGTATTTTGATCTAACGCAGGAACAGGATACAGTCACTCTAGTGGTAGAAAGCCCTCCTTGCGGCGGCTTTGTGAACCTACGTTTGGCGGGCTTTTCTATTGAAATATATTACAAATTAAACCCCCGCTTTCCGAATGACCGATTCAGCTCATTTTTACAACACTTCTTTCTCATGAGTTACCCACGACGTATACCGCGTTTCGTTACAATACAGCAGAAATTACGACCGGTATGAGTACATTAGGAATTTGGGTCCGGAGTAAACCCCCCCTTCTAATGAACCGATTTAGTTTATTTTTACAACACATATTTAACTGTAGATTACCACTACGAATACCGAGTTTCGTCGAAATATACCAAAAATCACGGCTGGTAGTGGTGAATTGGTATTGTGGGTCTGGAGTAAACCCCCCCCCCCCTCCTAATGAACCGATTTAGTTTATTTTTACAACACATATTTACCTGTGGATTACCACTACGAATACCGAGTTTCGTCGAAATATACCAAAAATCACGGCTGGTAGTGGCGAATTGGTATTGTGGGTCCGGAGTAAACCCCCCCTTCTAATGAACCGATTTAGTTCATTTTTATATCTCACTTTTCTCTCTATATTACCACTACGAATACCAAGTTTCGTTGAAATATAAGAAATATTACGGCTGACATAGTCAAATTAGTGTTTTGGGTTCGGGGTAAACCCCCCCTTCCGGTGGACCGACTTTGGTGGTTAACGAACTCGTTCAATCGTTTGCTAATTGAATGCTATATACCAAGTTTCGTGACGAAAAAACAAAAACTCTGGCCGCTACCGTGTTAACAGACACATATATATATATATATATATATATATATATATATATATATATATATATATATATGCATATATATATATATATATATATATAAATTTTAACGGGGGTCATTTTCGGTGTCTACTAGGTAGGATCGATAAAGATTTGAAGAAATTTTTCAAAAATTCCGTCATGAGTCCAACCTCAATAGCTACTTTCCTTCGGAGGAAAGTGCTAAAAGGTAAGGGCACCCCTGGCTTGAAACCCAAATTGATAACCAGCCTAAAAGAAAAAAGAAAAAAAAAATATTTTAGAATATAATGTGTAATGAAATAAATATTAAATGTGCCAGATTAGAAGATTCAATTCTTCTAACCTGTAAATATCCTAATTTAAACATAGCACAAATAGGGCTTACTAAAATCCGTGCTAAGCTACAAATAAGTAGCTATGAAGCCAGTGTAGGCTGACCTTCAATTAAGAAAACATTATTCTAAATTTAGAATCTTGCTAATTTTAGCTAGGCTTCCCGTCTACGGCTGCTGATGGGCCATGCTTTTATTCTAAATACGCACAACCTAATAAACCAACCTATATTTCCTTATACACAATGATAAGATCTAAACTTTTATTCAAACTAGGCTCCTCTGTATACCAACCTACTTTTTTTGTTTTCATTTGGGTTACCAATTTCCTTATACACAGTGATAAGATCTACATTTTTCTTCGAACTACGCTCTTCTGAATACAAACCTACTTCTTATGTTTTCATTTTTTATGTTTTTATGTTCTTACAATTTCCTTATACATAGTGATAAGATCGAAATTTTTCTTCAAACAACGATCTATTATATATAAACCTAAAGGTAGTAGGTTTTCATTCCGGTTACCAATAGCCTTATCAACAGTGATAAGATGTACACTTTTCTTCTTAATGGGCTCTTATATATACCAACCTACATTTTATGTTTTCGTTTGAGTTACATATTTCCATATACACAGTGATAAGATCAATTTTTCTTCAAACTACGCTCTTGTAAATACAAACCTACTTCTTATGTTTTCATTTAGATTGCCAATTTCCTTATACATAGTGATAAGATCGAAATTTTTCTTCCAACAACGATCTATTATATATAAACCTAAAGGTAGTAGGTTTTCATTCCGGTTACCAATAGCCTTATCAACAGTGATAAGATCGACACTTTTCTTCTTAATGGGCTCTTATATATACCAACCTACATTTTATGTTTTCGTTTGAGTTACATATTTCCATATACACAGTGATAAGATCAATTTTTCTTCAAACTACGCTCTTGTAAATACAAACCTACTTCTTATGTTTTCATTTAGATTGCCAATTTCCTTATACATAGTGATAAGATCGAAATTTTTCTTCCAACAACGATCTATTATATATAAACCTAAAGGTAGTAGGTTTTCATTCCGGTTACCAATAGCCTTATCAACAGTGATAAGATCGACACTTTTCTTCTTAATGGGCTCTTATATATACCAACCTACATTTTATGTTTTCGTTTGAGTTACATATTTCCATATACACAGTGATAAGATCAATTTTTCTTCAAACTACGCTCTTGTAAATACAAACCTACTTCTTATGTTTTCATTTAGATTGCCAATTTCCTTATACATAGTGATAAGATCGAAATTTTTCTTCCAACAACGATCTATTATATATAAACCTAAAGGTAGTAGGTTTTCATTCCGGTTACCAATAGCCTTATCAACAGTGATAAGATCGACACTTTTCTTCTTAATGGGCTCTTATATATACCAACCTACATTTTATGTTTTCGTTTGAGTTACATATTTCCATATACACAGTGATAAGATCAATTTTTCTTCAAACTACGCTCTTGTAAATACAAACCTACTTCTTATGTTTTCATTTAGATTGCCAATTTCCTTATACATAGTGATAAGATCGAAATTTTTCTTCAAACAACGATCTATTATATATAAACCTAAAGGTAGTAGGTTTTCATTCCGGTTACCAATAGCCTTATCAACAGTGATAAGATCTACACTTTTCTTCTTAATAGGCTCTTATATATACCAACCTACATTTTATGTTTTCGTTTGAGTTACCCATTTCCTTATACACAGTGTTCAGATCAATTTTTCTTCAAACTACGCTCTTGTAAATACAAACCTACTTCTTATGTTTTCATTTAGATTGCCAATTTCCTTATACATAGTGATAAGATCGAAATTTTTCTTCAAACAACGATCTATTATATATAAACCTACTACCTTTTTTTTCATTCCGGTTACCAATAGCCTTATCAACAGTGATAAGATCTACACTTTTCTTCGAAATAGTCTCTTATATATACCAACCTACATTTTATGTTTTCGTTTGAGTTACATATTTCCATATACACAGTGATAAGATCAATTTTTCTTCAAACTACGCTCTTGTAAATACAAACCTACTTCTTATGTTTTCATTTAGATTGCCAATTTCCTTATACATAGTGATAAGATCGAAATTTTTCTTCAAACAACGATCTATTATAGATAAACCTACTACCTTTGTTTTCATTCCGGTTACCAATAGCCCTATCAACAGTGATAAGATTTACACTTTTCTTCGAAATAGTCTCTTATATATACCAACCTACATTTTATGTTTTCGTTTGAGTTACCCATTTCCTTATACACAGTGATAATAACATCAATTTTTCTTCGAACTACGCTCTATAATTTATCAACCTACTACCTTTGTTTTTATTCCGGTTACCAATTTCCTTATCGACAGATCGATAAGATCTACACTTTTCTTCGAACTAGGCTATTCTATAAGGCTTCTATCCTACTTCTTATGTTTTCATTTGGTTTACCAATTTTCTTACACGCAGTTTTTTTTTCTTTTTTTTTTTTTTTTTTGTTGTTTTTTTTTTACGGTAGATATACACAGTTATTATATCTAACATGTTATATTAAATAGGCATTTCTATGTACAACCTGCAAACTTTTTTAATTCAGCTTCCTGTAAATAAGAAAGGTGTTTATAACAAAGCTACCTTTATTAACGAGCAGAAAGGAAGTAGGTAGAATCAGTTATTTCAGCAGAGATTTTGCTACTGTTTCCTGTGCATTTTTGTGGCTCAAATATTTTCTTCGGGTACTTATTGGAGGAGCTGCTTACATTTATTTTTTGTACCACGGGGAGGCCCTTAGTTATTACATGAACACGGAACGGAAACGCGCTACGATGACGTAGCTTCTGCAATTCAAACCTTATTGGAGTATTTGATATATTTCCTTCGTAAAACGAAACCAATTTGTTAAAACAATTGGACAGTTCTTTACCCTTTCCTCCGAGTTGGACGAGCTCGCATTGGGCACTGGCCCAGATAAATTATTAAAAATCGATTTTTCAGCTCGAAAAAAATTGCTGACTCGCTGGATATACATATGTAGATGTAGAAGTTCTCCTCATTCCTGACAATGTGATCCTAAACAAACGGACTGCATAAACACAATTTCACATTGAAAAAGAGTAGCGGAGGGGATCTGACTTGCCCTGTCGGAAAAATGACATGGGCATTAGGAGTTTTTAGAGGATTGAGAAGTTCCTCTGATATCTATTAGATTAATTCATGTTTATATCATTTTTGTTTGAAGCAAGTTTTATTATAAACTGTTTTTTTCTACATATGTGGGAGATAGTTTCCATGGCCTGAGTATACAGTCTTCCTTCGGTCTATCTGGTGGATAACCCTTTATAATATGTCGTTTGCAAATGTATGTGTGTGTATATATATATATATATATATATATATATATATATATATATATAGGAAAAATTGTTATAGCTTGTTCAAATAGATCGTGGAGTTTACCAAAGCTAAGACAGAAAAACAGTTAACTGTACTGAAAACTTCCCAATGATAAGGTTATCAGTGTTAAACGTACATCGCCAGGCCGTATTTTGGGTCGTATCTAAATTATATATGTACGGATAAAAGTCTCATCTTTTCAGGAGGTGATAGTAGACTTCAAATGCAACAAAAAAAGTTCATATCAAGTATGGTTTAATCCCAACAGAAACAAAAAAAGACTAAATTTTTATCAAGTATGATTTTATTTTATATGTAAGATTTTGATGAATAACCTGATTTTCATGGATAACCCGGGTTTCATTTGCCATACACGGGTTTTCAGTATTCACTACTTATTCATAAAAAAACACGATCGGCCTAAAAAAAATTCTAAATTTGAATTTAGTCTGCATCTGTTGACCTATTTTGTTGCACTCGAAGTCTACCTCTTGAAAGGATGCTACTTTTATCCATTACACCCAGTATATATATGCTATTGTAAAATGGCATAAGCACAATTGCTACTTTTTTATGTCTTTAATTATTGTTTTTGTTAAATTTTTTTAATAAAAGTCCTTAATTGATTGTTGGTTGTAAAGATAATTTATAATTATTTGTATAAAATTGTGGCAAGTATAAATTATTTTTGGCAAATTATTATACAAAAAATAAATAATAATCAAAAATAGATATTCAATGGTCTCGTGTCATCTCCAACAACTTCTTCCCTTAGCCTTATTCTTAATGGCAGACTTGTTTCGGTCATTTTCCCTGATTTTTTAATTTTAATGTAAATATTCAAAAGTACTGGTCAACACTTATCCTCCTTGACCCCCCAAAATTAGTGACAAACAAATTACCTGTACTATTCATTGTCAGCTGGGAAATAACGTAAACAATTTACCTGCCCGTAAGAAAGTAGGTATCGACTGAAGAAAACTGGATTCAGTACTGTCTTAACTGTGCTTTAAGATAGAGGTCCTCGCTGTACTCCAACAAGGTATGACAACAAGGTAATGTATTGCCCATTTCTAGAATTTCATCTCATAATTGAATTTATCTTTCAATAAGTTTCAATAAATATATATATATATATATATATAATTTTTTTGGGGGGGGGGGAATGAAGTGTAGACAGGAGATAGTTCCCCACCATTTTTAGGAAATCCCTCTTCTTCTTAGTCATTTTAAAATTCTTTGATAATAATTATGATAATTGTTATGTCGAACTATATGTTCTGGTGAAATTCTTAAACGTGTCGGAATTATTGAACATTTTCTTCACGTACTATTACTCATTAATATAATACTATTAATATTAAGTTTTTTTCGAATAATTATCGGGTTTTTAACGCAATATAACATTCGAAACGACCTACATAACATTCGAAACTACCTAAATAACATTCGAAACGACCTATGTAACACTCGGAACGACCTACATAACATTTCAAACTACATACATGATATTTGAAACTGCCTATATAACATTGGCAACTACCTATATAACATTCTAATCTACTATATTACATTCTAAACTACCTAAACAATCGAAACTACCTATTTAACATTCGAAACTACCTGCGTCACATTCTTATACTTGTATATATTTGAAACTAGAAAACTTCAGACGCTCCTTCTGTGTCTGGTCGCATTTCTTCCTTTTTTACTCTCCGTTTGAGTACATTAAAATCTGTGTAATATTTATTTTCTAATTTGTGGTAAATGTTATGTGATCTTATTTGGAGAAATTCGTGCTCACAATTCGTAAGTGCCTATTTCGTTCCTTTGAACGGGGTTTTGCCTCATTTTTTAATAGGTTGGCAATTGGAAAAAAAACGATTTTTTTTTTTATTAAAGCACGATATGTAAACGAGAAGATTTTGGTATTGCTTGTTATTTCCAGAATGTTTATCATTCAAAAATGATTTGGAATTTGTCAGGATTATATAATAAATAATCTTATTTTAGGATGAAACATTTCATTTTTCATTTAACTATGATTTCTGCAAAACAACAAAAACAAAAAAAAATAGACAATTCCATGATTTTTTTTTTTTAATATTTAATTTTTTCAGTATTTTAATCAAAAAGTTTAGGTTTTCTGGAATACTGGAAAGAACGAAAATACGCACTTCCTTACTTATTTCAACTAGGACTTATCCTACACCCCCAGCCCAGCCACTCAAGTAAGTGTTGGAAGAGCCTTTTCAACCCTAAAGTATGTATTAAATGATTATAGATATAATCTAAATTCCACAATCAATTATTTTAGATTATTTACTGAAATATATTTGTTGATACAAAACAAAAAATAAACATTAGTAGCTTTAATTTATTCCTTTAATTTTTTTCTTATTAAGTATTTTAATAACAATTACTTTAAAAACTTTTATTTTTTAAATTGAAAAATAACAGTAAAAATAAACAAGCAATACCAACATCTTCTCGTTTACATATCTTGCTTTACTAAAAAATCAGTTTTTTTAAATCTTTTCTTAACTATCCTCTTAAAAAATAATTATATTTGATGTACAATGCAAAGCTGTTAGTGGTACAATAGCAGGTATTAAAAAAATGTCATTTCTCCCAGCACAAATGAAGCTATACAATATTTTTTTAAGTTTTTGGACTTGTCTGGTTTTTGTATGACCCCTTCAAGTGTTTTTTTATGAGTTATTTTCTAAAGTTCTTTTTAGCAGTTAAATTTTACTTTTTCGAGAAAAAAATAACTTTTTCGATCCCTGGTCAAGACAAGTGCTCAGCTCGTGTAATCTAACCTTAAGACTTGTCAGTGTGACTCAAGAGTGACATTTGCCCTTTTCTGGAGACCCGATGTCCTATAGCCCACCAAATCCACTAGAATCTCGGATTAATCCCAAGAATTACGTAAGGAGCTTGGTAGTGGGGATACTGCTGGTGGGGATTGAAAGGTTCGTCGCCCTCCCTGCTGGTTCTCCTACCTACTCAACCCCAGTCCTCCAAAGATTCCACCAATGCATTTCTTAACAATGGACCATTCCTAATCCCCTAGGACTCCAATCTTCTCCCAGGTCCATTCTAGATTCCCCATACCAGCTGGAAGATCCTTCACATATATCTAGGCATGAACATGATCGATTCGAAATAGGTAGATGGATATATTTCTTCAACCAAACCAACGACAATGGGAAATTGGACGAGTTTCCGTTCTTATTCCAAGGGCCATTTGGAAAGATTAGAATAGAAACATTTAAGGCGTAATACTACCTTTTGTAACTTTTTTTTTTTTTAGACATTTTTTTATGGGCTAAAATTCTTCCTTAACTAATCAAAAATGATATCCAAGAGACTTTGATTTTGATCGCACAAGGTAGTATTACCCCTTAATGTTTTGTCTAAGTCATTCGAGGGAAATGTAAACACATGTGAAAATATAAAATAAAATCTCAAAGTGAAGTAAGATCTTAGGCGCCACAACAGGAAACTGACAGTATCCTAAGCGGAAATTACTCCATTTAATGAGTGAGATTGCTCAAGATCAATTAAAAATTGCATAGGAACCGTTTTTGTAGTACATTTAATAAGCTTTCGAATAGACACCGTACATTAACTACGATTCCCGAATCGGTTTCATGATATATAAAAATATATCTGAAAAGCCCTAAAAAACATATATTTTTTTTCCAAAACGGGTATAGATATGCCATTGGAAATGGTTTTATGAAATTCTCTACGATAAATTACATACAAAACGTGTACCTGGAAGCCTAGTAATGTAAAAACGTAAAACGTAAGCTCTATTATTTTTTTGCTGGAATTTCGCCCAGGAAACCATGTTCCGGTGGACGGATTCTGCTGGTTAATGAAATTGACCTTTCAAATTCGGCAAAGTATTTTCGTGCCATATTTTAATAAAACGTTGAAACGTTTTAAACTTATCCCAAAAAAATAAACATTCTTTTTTTAAATAGATATCTCCAAACAAATATTCTTTCTATAACATATATCGCCTTCAAAATGGTTCCTACCTTGGAAGAATCTTCAACCTAATACACACACACCTATATATATCGCCTTCAAAATGGTTCCTACCTTGGAAGAATCTTCAACCTAATACACACACACACCTATATATATCGCCTTCAAAATGGTTCCTACCTTGGAAGAATCTTCAACCTAATACACACACACCTATATATATCGCCTTCAAAATGGTTCCTACCTTGGAAGAATCTTCAACCTAATACACACACACACCTATATATATCGCCTTCAAAATGGTTCCTACCTTGGAAGAATCTTCAACCTAATACACACACACACACCTATATATATCGCCTTCAAAATGGTTCCTACCTTGGAAGAATCTTCAACCTAATACACACACACACCTATATACATCGCCTTCAAAATGGTTCCTACCTTGGAAGAATCTTCAACCTAATACACACACACACCTATATACATCGCCTTCAAAATGGTTCCTACCTTGGAAGAATCTTCAACCTAATACACACACACCTATATATATCGCCTTCAAAATGGTTCCTACCTTGGAAGAATCTTCAACCTAATACACACACACACACCTATATATATCGCCTTCAAAATGGTTTCTACCTTGGAAGAATCTTCAACCTAATACACACACACACACCTATATATATCGCCTTCAAAATGGTTTCTACCTTGGAAGAATCTTCAACCTAATACACACACACACCTATATATATCGCCTTCAAAATAGTTCCTACCTTGGAAGAATCTTCAACCTAATACACACACACACCTATATATATATATATATATATATATATATATATATATATAATAAATTTGAACCCCCTGTATTGTCGTGACCCATGGGCCTGAAACGTAAACTTGTCTCAACTGTACCTCAGGATCTTGTCAAAAGGTCGATGCATATGCGAAGGAGGAAACACGCCAAAATGGAGCCAATGAAACACATTAACAATATGAGCTTGACATTCTAATATACCGAATATACTTGTGAAGGAATTTGAACAAGGATTATCTATAGGAGCCTTGTTCCCCGGAGTACGATAAGGATATAATCAGAACTCCGGGTAGATAGGAACTCATCGGCCATTTGTAGAGTAACTAGCTTCTTACACATAGAAACATTGACAATCAAGCAGCACTCCGCTCATCGGCTCCTCAAATTTAGATGTAGAAATATCAAAGTTGCATGGATATCAATAAATAAATCGGTACTTACGAATTAGCTTCAACGCAAGTTAAACAACCAGCTCTCAGAGATCTGGATCATCACCGGGTCAGATATCTTGATCGAGGTGTCAATTGAGTTCTTGCTAATATGGCGACGGGATTATCAACGATTTGGGTTCACTAGAGTTTTAATATAACCTTGAGCGAGCGAAAACGCGTAGCACTTATGTTAATGGCACAATTGCTAAGCGTTTCCGCAATCATCATTTTTTAGACGCCTCAACCACTACTTACGACACAAAATATTTATGGATCGAACGTAATTAAAGAACGCGTTTATTGACTATAAATTCTAAGAATTCTGAATTCTATTGAGACGGTATTAAAAAGTTTCCAACACGTTGGGAGAAATGTATTGAGATTGTGGGAGGCTATTTTGATTAAATAACACAGTTATAAAGTATTTTAATACCAAATTCCTGCAATATTTTTCATATAACCCAGTACATATTAAGGGCTCATCGCCATAGATGCGGAACTCTTAAAATAAAATAAATACCTAAACAATACATATTAACACATAAAAATTTTAATTTTTTTATTTTCTATTTATTACATGATCAGATTAAAAAATTAAAAAAGGTTCATTCGTATAAATAATTTTTATTCAATCTATATATATATATATATATATATATATATATATATATATATATATATATATGTATGTATATATACATATATATCACGTGTCTGTCTGTTTATCAGTCTGTATGTTTGTTCCTTATACAAATCCACACCGTTTGGCCGATTTTGATCAAACTTAGCACAAAGGTAGGTCTTGATACGGGGAGTGTCAAGATCAGAAACGTCTACCAGCTGTCTGTCTGTATGTTTGTTCTTGATACAAATTCACACCGTTTCACAGTATCACGAATAAATGGGGTAAGAAATCAAAAATCGTATTTTTGTCTAGACTAGGGTTATTATTTTTTTCTGTTATTAAAAAACTCGAACATGGGAGAAAAAAGAAGTTTTGACTTAAGAAAATAATTTATTATAGAATAAACATACATAAAATGTATATGGAAACTTACGTATGATATTTACGAATTTATAAAAATTATATACAGAATTTTTACTAATAAACAAAATTATTCCTTCTCAGAATCGCTTGATTGTAAACAAATACTATCATTTTTATTTAAAAAAAAGTATTATAAAACTTTTGCTTCAATTTTTTATTTCGATTTTAGAGATAACTTTAGTTAAATTTTAATTGTTACATATTTTACTTAAAGTTGTCAAATATGGATCTGATGGGAGGAGAAGCCATTTCATTAAATCCATATTTTTTTTATTACAAAAAGCGGTTAATGAAAGACATTGGCATATACCATGAATAATGCTTAAGTCCCACCAATTTATTCAGTTAATTTCGGCATATTAATTGATTTCCCACTAGAAAACATTGTCAAAATGGTGCCCAAATTGATTATTAATGATATCCATTCCAGTAATTTTGGTACTTAATTTTGGATTGCCAAAAAATGTGCGGGCGGTTTTACCGTCGTTAATAGAACCAAAAGATAGCTTTGGAGTAGCAATTAATAATCCCATTTTCTCCTTGGAGATTTCTTCGTTACAATATCCGCAACTCGTCTCTTTGTAGAGTATGGTCCTTCCATGAAACGAACCTGCAGTCTTCATCAAGTCCTGCTTGATTATTATCTTGTCTAGATGTTTCAAAAACCTCGTCGGGAAGTTTAAAGTTTTTACTCGACCAATCTTCGTATTTTGTTTGGAATTTCCCTGAAATCCAGTAACAGCGGTCCAAATTTTGTTGAATATCCAGGCAAAACAAACTCAGTCAATTTTCTTATATTCTCATTAACTTTTTCCGAACATTCAGATAAATTATATTCTTGCACGATTCCATCAAACAAAACATCGTATCTGGTGTTTGGTTCATTACTATAGAAGACTTCATACAGTTGTGCATGAAATCTAAAACCACAAAATCTCTGTAAGAAGCAGCAGAAAGCAGGTAAACTAGGTATCAAAATAATCGTAAAGCAATGTTCTATTTATGGTTAAAGTATGAAAGCACCGTTATTTTACGTTTTTTCTTAAATCAATTCTAAAGTTAAAAAAATGCTAAGAATTTCTCACATAATTAAATCACTAGAACTTCCCCATTTTTGCGCTGTTGGCCAAAATTAGTCCATCAACAATTCACTTGGGACTGACACTTGACCAAGTTAAAAGAAGAATGAAAATGTTCAACTAATAAGATTGGAACAGCCAAAATAAATATTTACTAACCAAACGTATTTATTAACGTATTTTTATTATTTGAGAGGAGATGGTTGACCGTAGATGATGCAAGGTAGGGATTGTCGGGGTTCGGTCACTGCTACTTAATAAAACTACATTTTATCATAAAAATGGTTTTATTGTGCCGACGTTTCGGCTTGAACTTCAAGCCTTCATCAGGGCTGTAAAAAACAAGTAGGACGGATGTAATACTGAAATATACATATATATGCCTACATACACAAATACACATACATATATGGAAAAAGACAAAACATAAAATACTAGAACATAATATATAGAAGAACAATGTGCTCTAGAAGTGTTTGGATTATTAGGAAAACAGATATAAGAATAACAGATTACATATTAGGTTAGATATAAGAATAACAATATGGGCTTACCGATGGGAAGATAGAGAACTATTTCTCACAAATGCGGGATCATTTCTGACAGTTAATACAGGGAAACATAGGAAGAAAGGAGTTGGTGAGGGGGGGGGGGGTTCTGGACCACCCAATGGACAGAGAACATAGAAGATGAAAGAAAGAGCGGCGAAGTACAGTAAGGGTGTATTTTTATTATTTGTATTTTTATCATCAATTCAAATTAATCCTTAGCTTTTAGTTTTTGTTTTTATATTCTAATTTTGATGTTTTCTTTCTGTTCTAAGGTTCTAATTATAATATTGAAGTTTTTTTTTCAAACTTCATTTTTCTTATTTTTGAACACTGTTCGTGACACTCTGCGTTTGACAGATTTTGACGTAACTTGGTACACAGGTAGATCTTGATAATGGGAGTGTCATAGGCTAAGTCAAAATTCTCCATGAGCTGTCTGTCTGTATGTTTGTTTCTCTACAAATCCACACTTGTGTGAAATATGAATGTATTATTCATTATTCCGAATAAAATACACCAACACTGCTGTCAGGTCGACATCATTAGCGGGCTTCCGGACGTAGGAAACGAGCAAAAAAACAAAATAAGCTTACAAACGCAAATATTGCGTTTTGGTTGAAATTCTAAAATATTTCAATATTATTTTTTTTATTCACATTTGGACCTTTTTCAACTTTGGCTCTTATAGTTAGTAAATATTTCTCCTTGTGCGTATATACACTCATGCCTATATACACTATTGTTTATGGATACATATATACACACACCTAAAGATATACATTTATCTGATATTATATGTAGGAAGTTTGGATAGGCTGTTTCAATGTGTAAGTAGGTCAATTGGAGTATTGTTTTAGCGTTGGGCAGTGCCTTGGTGATCCGTACAATCTTAGATTTACACTCCTTAGTGAAATTCTTACACAGGCTGTTACAATCTTATTGTAACAAATTGGAAATGTAAATGTAACGGAAGCCATTTGTGTACATTCCCCTGGCATTTGATCTGGCAAGTTGATCACCAAAGCAACTTCGGGCTTGGAAAGAATGGAATGGGTGACCGTCCACGTGCTGCTGGCTTTCAGAAAGTGTGACAACCTGTAGACAGCCCGGCGTTGATAGCCTAGTTGTTGAAATGCCGTAAACAAAAATAAATAAATAAAAAAAGATAGAGAGCGAACAGAAATATATATATATATATATATATATATATATATATATATATATATATATATATAACTACAGATTTGAACCACCATTATTTTCGGGACATATGAGTATTAAAAAGTGAAATATTCTAGTCGGCTGTGTCCGGATTATGTCATCGAGTTGGAGCGGGGGAGGTAGGAGGAAACGCGCTAAAACAAGAATATTCGTGAGCATGAGGTATTAGTTGAGGAAATAAACATGTTACACTTTTAAACCCAAGTTTTTTTCTAGTTTTTGTACAGGGAAATGGTGATGAAACAAAAGCAGCTGCTGTAGATTCATGTTGAATTAAACTAGGCAAGTAAATAAAACAAGGAGTCGATTTGCATTTTTCTGACTTTTAAACAGGTTAATAATGTAAATGCTGCACAGCAAGCCTGTTTTAGGTAGCTAGAAGGTTATAAGCATTGGTAAGTTATTAACAGTGGAAGGTAATAAACATTGGATGGTTATAAACATCTTTCCACGTAATTTAATAAGCAAGGGAAACAAAAAACAAAAATTTTAAGTGACAAAGTTGTTCTAAAAAAAAAAATGCATTGAAATCGGTTAAAATGTAGAGGCTGTAGATCTTTTCGAAACACAATATGTCCTTTGTTGCCATTTTGCGTCGTCGGTCCGAAATCGGTCTGAACCGATAAAGTTTGAACGGCCGAGAATCGGTGGCCATCGGATCGGATCGGGTCGGGTCGGGACCAATGTACGCACCTCCATTGAGATGCATGTGTTTGATTTTCTTCCCTCAGTCGGTGGCTATCGGATCGGGTCCAATGTAGGTGCCCCTTAAGTCGTTTAAACAGCAAAATCCAAACGCATAAGGCCAGTATACTAGTTCCTGGCATTTGAACTTAAAAATGCTAATGCAGTATTGTAAGTCCTGTTTACATGCACCAGGTATTTAAACCATAAAATGTAAATGCAATATTATAATCCCTGTTTACATGCTTCAGGTATATAAACCATAAAACGCCTATGCGGTAGGGCATTTTAAACCCTGTTTATTCGCTTTTTGGCATTAAAAATCTAAAATCAGTAATGTAAGTCCTGTAGACCCGCTTCTGGCATTTAAACCTGATAATTTGAATGCAATATTGTAACACCGGTTTACACGCTTCTGGCATTTAAACCGGAAAATGGTAATACATTGTTGTAGGTCAAGTTTACATTTTTCTTTCCCTTAATTCCTAAATGCTTACGCTAGGTAAATACAGTATCGTAAAACCTGTTTACAAGCTTTTGGCATTAAAAGCGAAAAATGTTAATACATTGTTTAGATCAAGTTTACAATTTTCTGGCGTTTATATCCTAAATAAGTACGCTGGGTAAATGCAGCATAGTAATTCGGTTTACACGCTTCTGGCATTTAAACCGGAAAATGGTAATACAGTATTGTAGGTCAAGTTTATATTTTTCCGCCCCTTACTTCCTAAATACGTACGCTAGGTAAATGCACCATAGGAAGACCTGTTTACAGGCTTCTGGCATTAAAAGCGAAAATGTTAGTACATTGTGTAGATCAAGTTTACAATTTTCTGTCGTTTAAATCCTAAATAGGTACGCTGGGTAATTGCAGCATAGTACTGTTTACACGCTTCTGGCATTTAAACCGGAAAATGTTAATACATTGTTTAGATCAAGTTTACAATTTTCTGGCATTTAAACCCTAAACGCTTAAGCTGTTTAAATGTGTTTGTAGTCCACTTATCTCCTCAGGAGCACTCTTTTGCTAGACCAGCAAGCGTTGCCTGTTTCTTATTTTAAAGATATCTCTTTAGGAGAAACCTTCAGCTAGGCCGTCAGGTGCTACTTGTTTCTTATCTTAAAGATATCTCTTTAGGAGAAACCTTCAGCTAGGCAGGCAGGTGCTGCATTTTTCTTATCTTAAAGATATCTCTTCAGAAGCAACCTTCAGCTAGGCCGGCAGGTGCTGCATGTTTCTTATCTTAAAGATATCTCTTCAGGAGCAACCTTCAGCTAGGCCGGCAGGTGCTGAATGTTTCTTTCTTAAAGATATCACTTCAGGAGCAACCTTCAGCTAGGTCGGCAGGTGCTACTTGTTTCTCATTTTAAAGATATCTCTTCAGGAGCAACCTTCAGCTGGGCCAGGATGTACTCATACCTGAGTGATTAGGGTTTTAGAAATTATTAAGTTGAGATTTCATATCATTGTAACTTTGGCATTAACATTTCCTAGGTTAATTCTAGCTGACGTGGTTGTCTTGGTGGTCAACTGAGAATCCGAGATACGTTAATGGTTGTTCGTTCGGTCTGTAATAGTTTTAAAATAAGCACTTACGGATAATAATCTCAGATCAAATTTTCGGCATTTGTTTTGAACCCAGTGTGGAGGAGTTATGCCTAACCTACAATCTGAATTGGACGATTCTTTCCTAGTCGATGGTTGTGGAATGTGTCTTAAGTAAAGGTTAAGTATGTGCAAGTTTTTCAGGACTTGATTCAAGTTTTAATGGTTATTTAAAAGATTCTGTATGGTTTAATTATTTTTCTTTAAAAACTACCAATCTTCACTTTTACACGAATTATAAGATATTGTGTCGCCATCATTATCATCATTGATTGCCAACCATCATTATATCACTGTCTGTATAGATTTACTAATGAATTTGTTTTGTGTTGCAGCGTTGAGCGGGACCGACTTCGCGAGCGGGATCGGCAGGCCCGAGCGCTGATGAACTCCGAGCCGAGCCCAACAGCAGGAGGCGCCCCGCTATTCGGCGCTCCGGTCAGGGTGAGTAATATCTTCACTTGTTCTATTTATCATCCTCGGGATTGAAGTGTAGGGGCGCTAGGAACTATGGGAAGAATATTTTAATCAATGAAGTTATATCAGATATAGGGAAAGAAATGCTAAGCTATTGCGTATGGGTGGGGGAGAAGGTTCCGATGTTAGATGGATTATGTGGGATAGTCCATTTTCAGGAAGGTTGTAGTTCGACCTTATGGTGTTGCTACCAGTTGGCGATATGGTGTGCAGGAGAGTTGGCGATAGTCCCAAATTGCACTCGTGGCTTAGCAAGGTGTTGTTTGTGGGATAGAATGGCATAGTTCTAAGTTCGTTGAGAGCTTAGGAAGGCGTGGGGGTTAGTATGCAATAGTGCCTGACTATAGTGAGGGCTTGTAATGTGTTGCTGTTTGAAGGATAGTATGCATTAATGCCAAGATACAGCAAGAACTTAGGGAGGCGTTGTTTGGGGGTTAGTTTGCAATCGTGCATGATTACAGTGAGAGCTTAGTAAGGCGTTGCTGTTTGAAGGATAGTATGCAAGAATGCCAAGATACAGAAAGAACTTAGGGAGGTGTTGTTTGGGGGCTAGTATGCAATAGTGCCAAATTACAGTGAGAGCTTAGTAAGGCGTTGCTGTTTGGAGGCAAGTACGCAATAATTCCAAGTTACAGCAAGAGCTTAGGAAGGTGCTGTTGTTTGTGGGCTAGTAAGCAATAGTGCCTGATTACAGTGAGAGCTTAGTAAGGTGTTGCTATTGGAGTAAGGATAGTATGCAATAATGCTCAGTTACAGAAAGGGCTTTGGAAGGTGTTGTTTGTGGACTAGTGTGCAATAGCGCTAAGTTACAGCAAGAGCTTAGGAAGGTGTTGTTTGTAGAGTAGTGTGCTATAGTTGTAAGTTAAAGCAATAGCTTAAGAATCTGTTATTTGGGGGGTAGATTGCAATAGTGCCAAGTTACAAAAAGAGTTTAGGAAGGTTTTGTTTGTGAATTAGTGTGCTATAGTTCTAAGTTACAGCACTACTATACAGGAAGGTGTTATTTGGGGGTTAGTATCCAATAGCGCCATGTTACAGCATGAGCTTAGGCAGCTGTTATTTGGGAGGTAGGTTGCAACAGTGCCAAGTTACAAAAAGAGCTTATAAAGGTAGAATCATGTGCTTAGAATTTGAAAATGTCGGTTTTGTTCTCTTGAATGGTTTATTGTCTCGGTTTGTCTCTGTTTTTACCAGGTTGTTGTTGTTGGTTTTTAATTGCATTTCTTAAATGTATATTTAAGTAAAACAAGGTAAATAAGTGAAAAAGTAAGTTGAGGAGGCGGATTAAGTAATTTCCTGTGTATTGCGGCGCCTAAAATCTTGCTTTTCTTGAGATTTCATTTGGGTAGGTAATCATGTTTCTCACGAATGATCAAAACAAAATAACAAACATTACTGTTCCAAGCATTCCAAATGACAATAGGAATTAAACGAACACCTGCAAAAGTCTGACTTTTTGAGAGAAGATATGATATAGTTGAATATGGTAGGTCTTAGGTGTTAGAACGGATCTTTAAGATAGGGAGAGAGGAGAAAGGGAGGTTTAGGACTCGATGAATTGGGCGAAAGTTGGTATCTTCAGCAGATTTAATACCATGAGTGGGCTAGTATTGATTTGTAATCCACTAAAGCCGGAATCCAACTTACTCCTACCCCATCACGTAGGGGGGCAGCTTGTTAATTATTTATTTTGTTTGGCACATCCCGCTACGGAGCGAATATATCTTTTAAGAGGAGTGTAATTGAATCCAAAAGCAACAAGAATTAATTTAAAGAAAAGTTAGCAAGTGTAAAAAAAAATATTCATATTTCTATATTAAAGAAAGCAACTTATGACGGCAATGACATTGCTCTCTGTTTGCATATTGACACGAGTTTGCAGCAGCTGTGCACATGTTGGGATGGCGGCAGCGACGCTCCTGTTTGCTATGACATTCAACAATCTTCTAATAGCAGAATTGATTTGTGATTGGAATAATTACAATAATGGCAATTGATAAAATTATTGCCAAAACTCCTCCTAATTTGTTAGGAATTGATCGTAAAATGGCATATGCAAATAGAAAATATCATTCTGGTTGAATATGAACAGGAGTTACTATAGGATTTGCTGGGATAAAGTTTTCAGGATCTCCTAGTAGTCGTGGCTCTAATAAAACTAATAAAGTAAATATAGTCAGGGTGAATATTATTCCTATTAAGTCTTTAATTGAAAAATAAGGATGGAAAGGAATTTTATCGTAATTAGAATTTAACCCTAAAGGATTATTTCTACCAGTTTGGTGTAAGAATAATAGATGAATAATTACAAGTGCAGAAATAATAAAAGGTAGAAGAAAATGTAGAGTAAAGAAGCGTGTTAATGTAGCGTTGTTTACTCTAAAACCTCCTCATAATCATTTGACAATATCATTTCCTAAATATGGAATAGCTGATAATAGATTAGTAATTACTGTAGCCCCTCATAATGATATCTGTCCTCAGGGTAAAACATAGCCTAGAAAAGCTGTCCCTATAATAAAAAAAAGTAAGATAATTCCTACATTTCATGTTATTATTAATTTATATGATCCATAATAAAGTCCTCGTCCTACATGTAAATATAAACATATAAAAAACAAAGAAGCTCCATTAGCATGAGTGTTTCGTAATAATCATCCGTAATTAACATCACGGCAAATGTGCACAACACTATTAAAGGCTAGTTCTACATTAGCAGTGTAATGCATAGCTAGGAAAATTCCTGTAATAATCTGGATTATTAAGCATATACCTAATAGTGATCCAAAGTTTCATCATAGAGAAATATTGGAGGGTGAAGGTAAATCAATTAAAGAACCATTAATAATTTTAAATAAAGGGTGAGTTTTACGTAGAGGTTTATTCATTATTTTTTAGCAATACGTAGAGGCCCTTCTGAAATATTTACAATAAATGATACTGTAATTATAGTAAATAGTAAATATAATACTATAGTTATAGTAAATAATTTAAATTTAGTATTAAATAGACTATTTAATCTAAGAATTTCTACTCTTAGATACCTTAATAGCGGATTTAATGTTTTTTCTATTATGTGAGGAAAATGCAGGTCAAAGAAATGCTAGGCCATTCGTCAAGTCTTCTTAATTTCTGAAGAATACTACTACATTCAACAGAGACCTGAATGTCTTAGAAATGATAGTACATTCGAGGTCTTCTTAATTTCTTAAGAATACGTGTGCATTCAACAGAGACCTGAATGTCTTAGAAATGATAGTACATTCGAGGTCTTCTTAATTTCTTAAGAATACTTGTGCATTCAACAGAGACCTGAATGTCTTAGAAATGATAGTACATTCGAGGTCTTCTTAATTTCTTAAGAATACTACTACATTCAACAGAGACCTGAATGTCTTAGAAATGATAGTACATTCGAGGTCTTCTTAATTTCTTAAGAATACTTGTGCATTCAACAGAGACCTGAAAGTCTTACGAATGTTAGTCCACACGAGAAATCTTAATTTATTAAGGTAATCGTGAATTCTGTCTGGGATCATTCTCTCAACGTGTCCCAACCACTTGATGATTCAGACGTGTATGAAGTACTTCTCCATGGGGCACTTGCTTTAACCCTTTCTCTACCGTTGACTGCTCAATCAGTCGAGAGCAGCTGGGACCTGTGTCCCCTTGACTGCTCCAGCAGTCGAGATCAGCTGGGATCTGTGTACCGTTGACTGCTCCAGCAGTCCAGAGCAGCTGGGACCTGTGTACCGTTGACTGCTCCATCAGTCGAGAGCAGCTGGGACCTGTGTACCGTTCACGGCTCCAGCAGTCGAGAGCAGCTGGGACCTGTGTATCGTTGACTGCTCCATCAGTCGAGAGCAGCTGGGACCTGTGTACCGTTCACTGCTCCAGCAGTCGAGAGCAGCTGGGACCACTAACATTGTGTTTATTGAGCATATACAGTAGAACTTGGATAATTCGAACCCCTAGGGACCGATAAAAAAGTTCGAATTATCCAAAATTCGAATTACAAAAGTTTTTTAAAATAAAGGGCTAAAAAATCGAACTTCATATTTTCCCATTTTTTTAATAAAAAAAAGAAATACTTACATAATAAACGTTAAAGTTTTATAACTTCTAGGCTTCGACATATTAAATCAACAACTCAATGAACTGCACTGTACACCAGAAATTAAGGCACAAACAATACAACAGATCTATGCAAAGACTGACTTATAACTAAATAACAAATGAAGATGGGAGGGAATTCTCAAATTCTTATCAAAACGACAGGATGAAACTACAGCCCCTGGAAGAGAGGAAGCGCGACCCACCACTTTGCAGAACTCCTAGAGTCCAAGAACTAGACTATGAGACCGCCGCGCTTCTTGCCCCGGAACCCCTACATCCGTATCTCACTATCCTTCTTACCCGAGGGGAGAATATTTTCACAAGATTTAAGATCGACCGCCTCTCTGACCACTTCCCATTGGAGGCACCGACTCGGAAGAAATTCGAATTATCCAAAATTTTATTCTAATTAACCACGATTTTTTTACATTGTTTAAGCCCTAAATTCTAGGGACCGAGAGAAATATTCGAATTAAAGACGAATTACGGAAATTCGATTTCGAATTATGGAAGTTCGAATTATCCATGTTCCACTGTATTCACTTGTTTATTATTCATAAAATATCGCACAAATGGTAAACAGGAAACTTCCTTTTTTTTACTCGCACACAATATAACTTTTTGACAGTATCGTTTAAATAAAGTTATTCAACATTAAAATAGTTAATTCAATATTCAACAAAAATTAAAGATAAATAAGGATTATTAATGCTAGTAAACAAAACAAAAATCAGAATTATTAAGACGATTTTTAATGCGACGAGGAGATCGCATAAAGTGGCAAACAGGGGCTCCGAGGCTGGGTACGGAATGGGTTAACCAGTTCTTCGTGTTTTTCTTAATTTTTTATTGCTTGTTGTTTTTCTAATTGCTTTTTGAATTTTCGATTAAAATGGGAAAATCGTTTCGTTGTCTGTGAGTGAGTAATTAGTGCTACTTTATGTTTTCTGTTTATAATGGCTCCTAAAATGTCACTCTTCTTCAAAATTAAACTGAAAGTAGACCCAAATGACACCAGGGATAATAAAGTGATAAAAACGCGCTAAGATGACGCAGTTTCTGTGAGTTGGACTTTAATTATCTTCGCTTGTTTTACAAACGTCTCGATTATCATCTAGAAGAAAACTAACCGGTCAGTATTATCATTTCAATTGACTTATTTTCCCCTTTTGTCCAAGATAAGATTACCTTAATGGTTTCCTGACCCATTTACTACTAGTTACTATGGACATTGTCTTCATTTATCCTCCCAACTACTTATCATTTTCTCAATTTAAAAAAAAAATACATTAAATCTACTACATCGTGTTTATTTATCACTTTTTCGTCCTCTAGGCGATAACGGCTATAGCCAAACGATTATAAAATAATTTATTGAGAGGTTATGGTTGACAGTTGGTGATGCAAAGGTAGAATTTATCAGGGTTCGGTCGTGTTATGTAAATAAAATAATAAAAAAAATCTGGCAATCAGATGACCTATAATAATTAAATTAAAAAAATATAATAATAATAATAAAACTCCATTTTTTATAAGGAAAATGTAGTTAGTCCTCCTTCTTCAATCCCTGATGAAGGCTTGAATTTAATGCCAAAACTTCCGCGAAATATAAATCTCATTTTCCTATATTAAAAAATGTAGCTAGCAAGACCGCACAAATTTCTTCGATTATAAAATACGTTTAGAAAACCAAATACCGTCACACAGTAGCAGCATAACTAATTCCTCAGAAAAGGGAACTTGCTCAAAATAACCTACATATGCAAAAAAAATTGAATAGTTCTATTTTATTACGTAAACAACTCTTTTATGTCTTAGTTTTCTTGAATTATCCAAAAATAAAATGCTGGGATTTTCCACTTTTCCCGAAAACGGTAATAGATATGGGTTTAAACATTTTTTCCGTTCATACGAAAGTGTGTTTTGTGACCCCACAGGTCACAAAACGTTGACATTTCTTAGGATTCTGTCATCGGGTCAACTTTCCCTATGGAGGAAACAAAAGAAGAAAATTCCTAATAGTGAAGAAATATGTTTATATGGAATCATGATATTTTCATATATTTTTTGACTTAATGGTCAATAGAACACACAATATCTATAGAATGATTACCTTTCTAACAGCTCAGATCCAGATTCTGGCTAATCTACATTCTACTATCTGTCTAACAAACGTAAAATCGCGCCAAAGTTTATCATTTCCCGCTATTCCTCTTATCCTAATCCAAACAAGTAAGAATGATTAGTTCCCCTCAATGATAACCTTACTGGCTGGTCGGATCAAGGTTCTGGCTAATCTACATTCTACTATCTGTCGAAGAAACGTAAGATCGCGCCAAAGTTTATCATTTCCCGCTATTCCTCTTATCCTAATCCAAACAAGTAAGAATGATTAGTTCCCCTCAATGATAACCTTACTGGCTGGTCGGATCAAGGTTCTGGCTAAGCTACATTCTACTATCTGTCTAACAAACGTAAGATCGCGCCAAAGTTTATCATTTCCCGCTATTCCTCTTATCCTAATCCAAACAAGTAAGAATGATTAGTTCCCCTCAATGATAACCTTACTGGCTGGTCGGATCAAGGTTCTGGCTAATCTACATTCTACTATCTGTCGAACAAACGTAAGCTTGCGCCTGTGCGTATCATTTCCCTCTATTCCTCTTATCCTAATCCAAACAAGTAAGAATGATTAGTTCCCCTCAATGATAACCTTACTGGCTGGTCGGATCAAGGTTCTGGCTAAGCTACATTCTACTATCTGTCTAACAAACGTAAGATCGCGCCAAAGTTTATCATTTCCCGCTATTCCTCTTATCCTAATCCAAACAAGTAAGAATGATTAGTTCCCCTCAATGATAACCTTACTGGCTGGTCGGATCAAGGTTCTGGCTAATCTACATTCTACTATCTGTCGAACAAACGTAAGCTTGCGCCTGTGCGTATCATTTCCCTCTATTCCTCTTATCCTAATCCAAACAAGTAAGAATGATTAGTTCCCCTCAATGATAACCTTACTGGCTGGTCGGATCAAGGTTCTGGCTAATCTATATTCTACTATCTGTCTAACAAACGTAAGATCGCGCCAAAGTTTATCATTTCCCGCTATTCCTCTTATCCTAATCCAAACAAGTAAGAATAATTATATAATGATTAGTTCCACTTGATGATTACCTTACCAGCTGCTTGGATCAAGATTCTGGCTAATCTACATTCTACTATCTGTCTAACAAACGTAAGATCGCGCCAAAGTTTATCATTTCCCTCTATTCCTCTTATCCTAATCCAAACAAGTACGTATATCTATAGAATGATTAGTTCCACTCGATGATTACCTTACCAGCTGCTTGGATAAAGATTCTGGCTAATATACATTCTACTATCTGTCGAACAAACGTAAGCTTGCGCCTGTGCTTATCATTTCCCTCAATTCCTCTTATCCTAATCCAAACAAGTAAGAATATCTATAGAATGATTAGTTCCACTCGATGATAACCTTTCTGTCATCGGGTCAGCTTTCCCTATGGAGGAAACAAAAGAAGAAAATTCCTAATAGTGAAGAAATATGTTTATATGGCATCATAATATTTTTTGACTTAATGGTCAATAGAACACACAATATCTATAGAATGATTACCTTTCTAGCAGCTCAGATCCAGATTCTGGCTAATCTACATTCTACTATCTGGCAAGCAAACGTAAGCGCGTGCCAGTTATTATCATTTCCCTCAATTCCTCTTAGCCTAATCCAAACAACACTATTCCAACCACAATTGTGTCATAATCCTTTCGTGGTGAAATATAATAATTAAAATACCTTATAGTGGCAGAAAGTTCTAAAATTATATATTCTAAAGGCTCTAAGCTAAAACATTTACTTGAAATACCCGTTATCGAGATTTGATCAACAATTCTGACTAAATCCCGAATAATTAATAATCATTACTCTCGCATATCTTACCCTCCTCTCAATAGTCTGCTGATTTATCTCAACACTTATTATTCCAATATTAAGAATGCTGCTGATTTTGATCTCACTGCTCTAATTTTAATCGTTAATCCAATATTACTTACCTATCTCTAAATAGCCTGCTGATTTATCTCATCACTTATTACTCCAATATTAAGAATGCTGCTGATTTTGATCTCAGTGCTCTAATTTTAATCGTTAATCCAATATTACTTACCTAACTCTAAATAGCCTGCTGATTTATCTCATCGGTCTAATTATATTCTTTATTCCAATATTACATACCCATCTCTAAGTATGCTGCTGATTTATCTCATCATTCTAATTTTAATCATTATTCCAATATTACTTACCTATCTCTAATCAGCTTGCTCATTTATTACAGCGCTCTAATTTTAATCATTATTCCCACATTACTGACCCACCTGTAAATATGTTGATGATATATCGTCACTGAAATTGTAAATATTATTCGATATTATATTACTTACCCATCTGTAAGTTATGTTCACTTAATTAATTTTCAAGGCGACTTTTATCTATATCTATATTGAATTTTTAAAAACGGTTGGGAAATCGTGGTAAGTAACCAATCGATCGCTTAGTAAATTTTAAATCTCTTTTGGACAAATTTCGATAGATCCATCTCAATCGGAGAAATCGGTGCTAATAAGTCGAAATTGTTGGTTTCGTTCCCTTGAACGTTTTTTTTTTTTTTTTTTGTCTATGTTTTTTTCAGTTTATAATTGGTTCTTGTTTATTTTTATTGGATTTCAATAAAAACAAGGCTCAATTACGTACAGGAACTTTTTGTAATTGAGTTCTTTTTAACACTTTCAGGACCGATGGCTTCGAAAACAATTTCCGTCAAGGCCCGACGGCGGGCCCGCTGAAGAAATGTTTCAGGCGTATTACGTATCATACGATACCAGACCCGCAAAAACCTAACCGGGAATAACGTAATGAGGTCCCAAACCAAATACGCAGGGTATAGTGAGGGTAGAAAGAAAGGCAAGCTATCAGCTGACGCACACGCCCCGAGGCTGTGCCCCCGGAACACATGTCTTGGGCGCATATGGCACGACGCTGGGCCCGAACGTGTTAAGACTGAGCGAGGAGGCATCCTTTGCATTTTTCGTTGACGTCAGGCGTGATCATTTCAAGAACTTTTTGAGAACCCAATTAACATTAAAAAAATCTCTGATATAATTGTTTGATATTAAGCTCATAACGTCTTAGAGAAGAAATATATACGCCGTGTAGAATGTTCTGAGAATCCGTGATGTTTGTCGATTGTAGTAGCTACATGCTCTGAGCAGTATTGTTTATAGTTTTCTCACTTTCTCAGCATGTTTGTCGTGGAGTCCTTGATCAGATAGTAATAATCCTTTCATAATACAGTAGAGTCCCGCTAATACGAACTAATTCAGACTCAACCCTGTTTCTATTAGCGAAAATTCGGATTAGGCTGAGTTTTGTCATATTTTCACTTTATGAGGCGTATTGAGCGTCTGATTTGTCAAGAATTAAAGGTAAGAAATTACGAATTCTGGTTTACTGCAATTTAAGTGACTTTGATCGGGGGTAAAATCTATATGACGAGCGGTACGTACGTCTATTTGCGAAGACCACATCCAGTTACTATGAAGTATCTGTCGTGATTTTGGTGCTTACTGATTAGCTTACAGGTTCTTTGCAGGTTATCTATTTTCTCCTTTACTGGTTATCTAAGGTTAGAAACCATATTATGTAAATATAATATTCAATAGTTAATACAGTAATGAAAAGTATTTAAAATCACTGCAATCACTACTAATAGCAACTTTTTTTGACTACTATATTTATATAATATGGTTTCTACCTAACCCTCAGATAACTTGCATTTGTAAGTAATACTTTTAGGCTTATAAAACATAAATGAAAATAAGGATAATATATTTCAGCGAGAAATATTTATTAATAGAAAGGTTTATATTATAAAAATGAATGGTAATTGTGAAGTTTAGGGGCTTCCTTGCCGATTTTTTTGTCCGGTGGCTCTTTAACATATTTATATTTATTTCGCATTATGGGCATACGTGCTATGCGTTTCCGCTCTCTCAAGAAGATATCAAAACTCTAGTCAATCCAACTCGCTAAAATTAATAGAATTCTATTAATTTTAGCGCGGTTCCTCCCTCCCTTCATAGGGAGGAACCCCGCTTATAAGGTTGATCTCATGAAACAATCCGGAAGTGCCGACTAGAAAATTTTGCGTTTCAGAGCCCCTAGAGACCGAAAATAACGGTGGTTCAAATTTGTATATATTATATATATATATATATATATATATATATATATATATATATTTGTCTGTTCGCGGATTTCTGGCGTCCCTAATCTTCCGATTTTGATGAAATTTGGTTCAAAAATCCGTAGTCCTATTTGAAAGGTCAAGTTCGTTAACCAGCAATATCCGCCCACTGGAAGATGGCGTTTGGGGCGAAATTCGCGAAAAAAAAACTCGTAATGCTTACGTTTTTGAGTTCATATGCTTGTAAGTACTCGTTTTATAGGCTTCTTGGGCTAGTAAAACGAATGAAACCATTTTTAAGGCGATAGCTTTAACAGTTTCTGAGAAAATCGGAAAAAAAGTTGTTAAATCAAGTTTTTGGTTTGGTTACTTAGAATCATGGGATTCAGTTGAAACATTTTTTGCATGTTTGAATTTCATCAAAACTAACATGTTAAACTTTTGGTTACGTTTGGAGTTAAGGAAGGGTTAGAATAAAATATTTTATGAACAGACATGAAAAGTTTTGGGAACTTCGTATAATTTCATTAATATCTCGAACACGGTTGGGAAATCGTGATAAGTGGATAGAAATTATTTGAAAGCTTTATAAATTCTCTACAAAAAAGATTCTGAAACAATTTTTCATTAGGTGATGTCAATCGGAGAAATAAGTGCTTAAACTTTGAAGTAATTGATTTCGTTTATTCGAACGGTTCTTTTTGTCTGTTTTTATTCCTTGTTATTTTTTAATTGCTTATAGTTGGATAATGTATTTGACAATAAAACAGATTAGGCAAAATAAGAAAAACAATTCATTGTGAGAAATATAGCTTGCCAAGAGAAAGAGATTCGATGACGTCTTTTGAATATTTTCAATTGCCTTCATGCTGTTGTTTTTTTTATTTTATTTTTTAATTGATTTTATTTGTAGAATTATTACTATAGTAAAAGAACACAGAAATATGTGAAAAATGTTGATATTTTTCAATTCATTGAAACGTATGAAATGAAGTATCGGTAGAAGAGGATTCTGGGGTCTGGTGGACCCGACCAGGTAAAGCCATAAAACCCATTGAACAAAGGCCGAGGAAAATATTGTGTGTTTCTATTCTAAGCTTTTCAAATGACAATAGGGATATGAACAGGAACCGCGCTAAGATGATGCAGTTCCTGCGAGTCGTACTTTTAAATTTTTGCGAGTTGGATTGACTTGAGTGTTAAAGGTTACTTTACTACCAGCAACAACCAATATAATGGTCCATAGGAATAGCCAATAGACAAGCTAATGAGTTATGCACGTGCGCTGAATCACTGTTATAATCACTACGCATACTTCCCAAGTAACTGGATGTGGTCTTCGCAAAAATACTCCTTTTTAGTTCTCAGGATTTATATCTTAGAAGATTGTTTGGTTATTAAGTTTTGTGCGGTGCTAATGACCTTAGCAGTAGATGCACCAAACAAATAAATAAAAAAAAAAAAAAATTAAGTTTTGTGTAGATACTGCACAGAACGTGGATCCTACATATGTGAATAAATTCGACCTTCTTTCAATATTAATTCAGGCTGTATTTTGGATTTTTAGTTAGAAAGCCAAATCTTTGCAAAAAAAAAAAAAAAAAAAAAAAAAAAAAAAAAAAAAAAAAACCTCCATTTATTCCTCCCTTAAAGCCTACCGGTCCAATAAAGGTAATAAATCAGCCTCGACTTATCACACGGTCAAAATTGTTATACTACCTCTAAAACAACACTATATACACTCACCACCAAGAATTTCCTTTCACATCATGAAATTAGTGACCTTCCTACAGAGTAGGGCATACTGTGACTTATTTTGTAATTAATGACTAATGATTGAATCTGGATGTGTGTTACGATTGATGATCAATCTTATTTTTCCATGACTAATGACTAACGACTAACTACTTCTATATCAATGATTAGTGATTAAAAGAGTCTTTTACATTATGATTAATGACTAAACTTACGCAGATTCGTGATTAAAGACTATAAAACTAGATTTATGATTGATGATTAACTTCATAAAATTTCTAAATAATTTTTATAAAAAAGGTTTTGATTGATATTATCAGTGTTGAGCGTAATAGTTATCATAATTACACCAATAATCACATTGTATCTTTTGAAAGATAAAACAGGCCTGCTTTATGAATGAACTCTAATCCCCAAAGTGTATATGTAAACAGACCCAACCCTAAGCCTAAGATATTAGCCTAATACCGAAAATATTTAGGTTAGTCATGCCAATCATTACAAAAGACTGTCAATGATTGACGACTAACGGATAGATTGATGAATAATTTCACATATGATTAATGCTTAATATGACCTAGGACTAATGATTAACGAGAATAATTTAATCATGACTAATTCTAATAATATTTCATCCCACGATTGATTAGTCATACGTAAAATGTAATGGATTTGTCAATCGTTTAGTTGATTTGTGCCCTAGTCTGCCTTGCTACTCCCATATGGATCAGTTTTTCCGTTCCCCATACCCTAAATGAAAGCATAATAATCTATTATCTAGGATTGATTAGCTATAGTCAACACTGTCTTATCATTATAATTTTAATCATTACTCTCACATTACTTAATCTCCTTTTAGTAGCCTCCTGATTTATCTCATCATTATAGTATTAATCATTACTCCCACATCAATTAATCATTCTTAGTAGCCTCCTGATTTATCTCATCACTCTAGTATTAATCATTACTCCTACATCAATTAATCATTCTTAGTAGCCTCCTGATTTATCTCATCACTCTAGTATTAATCATTACTCTCACATTACTTAATTACTTCTTAGTAGCCTCCTGATTTATCTCATCATTCTAGTATTAATCATTACTCCCACATTACTTACCCACCTCTTTGTAGCCTCCTGATTTACCTCATATTCTAGTATTAATCATTACTCTCACATTACTTACCCACCTCATTGTAGCCTCCTGATTTATCTCATATTATAGTATTAATCATTACTCCCACATTAGTTACCCACCTCTAATTAACCTGTTAATTTATCTCATCACTCTAATTTTAATCATTATTCCCACATTACTGACCCACCTGTAAATATGTTGATAATATATATCTTCACTCAAATTGGAAATATTACTTACCCATCTGTAAGTGGTCTTCACTGTCATCACTCAGTTTTAATCGTTATTTTATATTAAATACCTAAGTACGCTAAGTATGTCGCTGTTTATCTCATCATTCTAATAGCCAGAACTCCCACATTATTTATCTACCTCAAGGTAGCCTCATCATTTATCTCAGCACTCTAATGTTAAGAGTTATATCAATATTACGTTCCTATCTTTAAGTATGTCGCTGATTTATCACATCATTCTAATTATCATAGCTCCCAGATTACTTACCTACCTCTAAATAGCCCGCTTATTTAACTCATTGCTCTTATTTTAATCATTATTCCAATATTACGTACTTATCTCTAAGTACGTCGCTGATTTATCTTCTCATTCTAATTATCATTACTCCCACATTACTTACCCACCTCTAATTAGCCTGCTCATTTTTCTCATCACTCTAATTTTAATCATTATTCCAATATTACGTACCTATCTCTAAGTATGTCGCTGATTTATCTCATCATTCTAATTATCATTACTCCCACATTACTTGCCCACCTCTAATTAGCCTGCTCATTTATCTCATCACTCTAATTTTAATCATTATTCCAATATTACGTACCTATCTCTAAGTATGTCGCTGATTTATCTCATCATTCTAATTATTATTGCTCCCACATTACTTACCCACTTCTAATTAGCCTGCTCATTTATCTTATCACTCTAATTTTAATCATTATTCCAATATTACGTACCTATCTCTAAGTATGTCGCTGATTTATCTCATCATTCTAATTATCATTGCTCCCACATTACTTACCCACCTCTAATTAGCCTGCTCATTTATCTCATCACTCTAATTTTAATCATTATTCCAATATTACGTACCTATCTCTAAGTATGTCGCTGATGTATCTCATCATTCTAATTATCATTGCTTACCCACCTCTAAGTAGCCCGCTAATTTATCTCATTGCTCTTATTTTAATCATCATTTCTATATTGTTTACCCACCATAACCTACACTGCTGATTTACTTCATCACTCTAATTACAGAGCTCAAATTATGTTCCCTTTTGAGTTATCATTCAATGGATTCGTGATATTCCTTCCAGATATTGTTTTATCAGCAATTATCTCAGATCCATTCCACTATCTGTGAAGAGACCTCCTAGCTCCTTAGCGTTTTTGTTGTTCTTGTTGAGCACCAAGATCCAGGGATCCAAACCGAAGCACCATTTATCATTGATTTGTTTTCGATTCGACTGGAAAATTATTCTCATCCTTTGTATGACCTGGACGAATGCAGTGAACCGGGAAGACTTTTCCAAGGACAGCTTGCCTTGAACTACTCGGACCAGCCTGCTTCCACTGCATCAGCTTGCGTTCAACTACTCGGACCAGCCTGCGTCAGCGTTTTCTCAGAACATTCTTAACCATTAGTTTTTACATTTTCTCATTTTCCAAAGCGAGATATATATATGTACTAGCTGACCCGGCAAACGTTGTTTTGCACTATACATCGTTTCTAGTAAATATTTTGGTAGTGTAATAATCCCCCGTACCTGTTGCAGGATCTCGTTGTTTAATATTTATCCAATATCCGTCTTGTCCCTTCCAGAACATTAGCGGATATTGGATAGCGTCGTATTAATGGTGAGTATCAGCAATGGTTTCAAGATTTTTATTTCTTCTTCGAATCAGGACTTCTCACGTTGCTGTACGGTCGCCAACAACGATTCCAGCAACGTCATCAGCAACAGGTGCATTGAATGTACTCTCCTAATGGTTCTTTATCAGGATTGATGACAATAGCGTGATTATCACTTTGTAATTTGTGCATCTGTTATAATTTCAAAAATTCATTCTGCTTATTCAATAGATCGTCCAGCTTACTGACGATGCGCCTGGCAAACAGTGAATTGAGGTTAATGTAGCCCCAACGTGCATCCACGCGATTGGCGAGTGCGTTTTTGGAGTCCTCACCTCCCATAAAGTAAATTTGTAAAAATTGATGTGGTTCGTTTGGCATTGGCAGTAATGATCCCACTTCGTCATAAATTTAGCCTTTGATTTTGAATTTTGAATTAAATTGTTGACCATTTGCAGCATTATGTTTTACTATTTCTGTTGCTCCGAACGGATGTAATTTGGAAACATGAATTAAATGTTGGAATAACTTCAGGAACAGGATAGAATTTGGAGCCATATTTCTCTTAGTCAAAAGATCATAGTATGACCTTTTGACAAAGATAAATATGGTTCATATATTATACATTCTATGTTGAATAAAACTCCATTTTATAATTAAATTTATTTATTATAATTAAAGTATTAATATCGTTATCATAAAATGAGGATTCGTGTTAGAAGTTTGAAAATTTAGGGTTGTATGTATTTTTAAATGCTAAATCATAAATATAAAAATAAAAAAATAATAAAAAAAAAAAAATAAAAAAAAAAAAAAATCAGACACGTAACAGGGCCCTGAGGGGCAAATACTATAGAATACTATAGAAGTATCTGATTCATGACCATACGGCACATTAGGGAGATAGTGTGGTCAGTACTATGCTCCGGCCGCCTGATTTTCCCCTTGGCTGCTTCGACTGCTAGAGTCATTAGCACCCAAGGTACCCATTATTAAATTATTTAAATGCTGGGTTGGCCTAGGGACGGTCAGGGAGGCCGAATTCAACCCATGAACGAAGACACTAGAAGACAAAATATTTTTTGGGGGAGCAATTGGACCTTCAGCCCTTTAATCGGCCCAGCTGAATGTAACCATATGCTTCGTTTTATTAAATATTTGTATAACATTTTTCGCTTTCTTTATTGTCCTATTTTATAGTCAGATGCAGATGTTGAGGTGATAAGAATGCATGCAATGGTTGAGATTCGGCTAAGAGAAAACGTTAGAAAAATGTATATATTTTTGGCCACAGGGGTGGTCAATATTATTCAGTTTTATATTGTTTGTTAACGTGTAGTATCTAGACAATGATTAATACGTAGTGGAAAATGAACTCCCAGGATGGATTTGACGTGGATTTGACGTTTGGGTCATTTGGTTTTCATGCACTTGACGTGGGCGTCGCGGTATCTTCACACCCCCGCTTGCCAAAATCTTAATAATAGGCCCCGGTGGGCTGGATGGGTTAGGAGCTGGGTGCTATGACGTCAGAAGAAGAGCTGTGACGTAGCATGCTTACGTAGCCTGTTTCCGGAGCTCCCTTTACCACCCCTCTCATGCTTGCCACCTCTACCTCCCCACCTCTCTACGACCCCACCTCTACCACCTCACTTCCCCTCCTTGACCGTTAGGTAGTTCTCACGGATAGGTAGCTGTTGATCCCCCCCCCCCTTCCAAGGCAACCTCATTCTAAAGGCAGGACTGGCTCCCTCAGCCCTATCCTTGTCTAACAGTGGAAGGTCTAAATAGATAGTGGAATTATTCCCGATACAACAAAGTACCACAATTCCCTCTTAATGAGTAGAATTTCTTTTGTTTGTACATTTTGATTTTAGTAATTAACGTTCCCAATTCTTAATACAGTCAGTTGAGGACTAATCCATCTTTAAGAGAGCCTTTGCGACTTAACTACAGTTATCATGATTAGATAGTTAGCCGTCGAGGTGATAAGGAAAGATGGAATGGTTGGGATTCGGCTAAAGAAACCTCAATACGATTTTTGTTGCCACTATGGTCCACAGATTCAAGAGCTGATTGTAAAAAATCTCTGTGAATCCATTTTACACATTTAAAGCCTGGCTAGCAGGAACTGCGTCATCTTAGCGTGTTTCCGTTTTTACATCTAGTGTTATTTTTGAATGATGGGATAGAAACAGGCATTTTTTTTTAGCCTATTAGGAGGTTTTATGGGATCATATCAACTCACACCCGTTAGCACAACGTTTGTTTCACTCGAAACGTTATTTTAACCGAAAATGTAAATTTCTACTCCAATCTCGAAGGAAAGTGAGATTTAAGACGCCAAAATGGTCAGAAAACTCTATCTTTCCGCTGACTTCAGCTCATTCTATTACAAACAGAAATTTATACAACCACGCTTCTTATTTACTAATCATGTTTTTATGAAAATAAAAACATTTGACTCCTAAATGTTATGCATACGTTCTTGCAGAAACACGCTACGATTTTATTTTATTATAATTGTTGGGAATGATCGTTTTCTCGTGTTGTTGAACGCTCATTGCTGACTAGGTGAACGAGATTGGAAAATGGAGGCAGAATTTAGCTGTAATTCCCCATGACTGGTTATCTTATGACGTCATTGTCTATTGCATCTTCAACAGCGGTTGGCATTCAGCAGCTTCAACCTCGCTTCAGCAGCCATTATATCCGATACTCAATGCTTCTCATACATCACAAGCATTTCGTACATTTACATGTGTATATATATATATATATATATATATATATATATATATATATATATATATATATATATAATAAAAAAATGTAACAAAAATTTGATGAAATATAATATTATTTCAAGAACATTTTTTTTTTATTTTTTTATAACAAGACTAGATATCACAAAGCTAAATCTCAAGAAAAAGCTAAATGGCGGGCAACGATAGCCTTGTAGTATTTTGCCCCTCTAAAACCCGTTAAATATACAGGGTGATTCAGGTCTAAGTAGCCAAACTCTAATAGGTGATTGTATTATATCACATAATTTCCAAGAAAAAAGTTCATTTCAAGTATGGTTCGATTCCGAAAGGAAAAGGAGCTATGACCAATTTTCTGTTTTTTTAACGTACTCATGATTTTTAATGAATAAGAAAGGATTTCTCGAAAACTTTTCAAGATAATTAAATTCGAATTATGCCATCGTAAAATAGACAAAATTTCCTTTTAAAAAACGTTAATTTAATTCACTAAAACCATTATTAAAAGATTCTGGACGTCCAATAACGCACTTCTGTTTTTATCAATGAATCAGACTTTTTTCCTCAGCCCCCTAACAAACTACAGATTCAATACTTACACGAAAACTTCTAAATTTAGTAAGCATTAAATCAATGCAAATAAAGTGGAGGTTTATTCAGGGATAATTGGACGATTGGCTCCCTTTTGTCAAAAAAATGTGGAATGTAGTTTTGCTACTTTCAAATACCTTGTGTGTTGAAATTATAAATTATTAATTTTTTATTGGCCAAGCTGTGGGAATCCATTGTCCAGTCCGGAAGCAATAGAAAGTAACTAAAAGAAATAATTGGAAACGTTTTTCATTTCGGAGAGATATTACATTTTTGGTTTTACAAATTTTAATTGTAGAGTTGCACTAAAATATTTGCTAATATATTTGAAAATTTTAAATTTGCCGAAATTGCAATTGGGCTTTTGTCAACTTGGACAGTGGATCCATCCACTGTCTAACAGCACAGCTGCTGTTTGCAGGACAGCAATCCATCTGGAACCATGAATCTATGTGCAAGCGGAACGTCTTCCATTGCAATAGGTCGATCGTGTTGAAAGAGGTTTAAAAATATGTTGATTCGAACCTGTCGGGAATCAGGATTGGCTGAAGAAGATATTCGTCCTGAAGCCGCACCACATGTTAACACGTAGCTGATAATGATTGTGTGATCTTCTCAGGGCATAAGGATTAACACGAGATCAAGTATGCGAATTGGGGCTGTTAAATATTCCATTCCGTGTGATTGTGTCCTTGTCTATCCACAAAATGTTGCAGCCGAACTGAGGATTAACATTTTTCCTCCCGCAATGTTTTGCACAATTTATATTTTTATTTCAAATTTTATTTGAAAACATTTTGAATTATCTGTAAATTTTGGATTACAATTATTCAACTACCCTGAAATGTTTTTGAATTTTCCGCTCAAAATTTCTAGTCAAAACTGAGTGCCAAATACATCATGTAGAAGATAAATCAATGAAAAACTGGAGAACACGAAATGTGACATCTCTCCCAAATGAAAAACTTTTCCAATCGTTTCTTTCAGTTACTTTTATTGCTTTCGGACTGGACAATGGGCACCCACAGTTTGGCCATTAAAAAATGAATAATTTTAATTTCTTCAGAGAAGGTAGTTGAAAGTAACAAAACTACATTCCACATTTTTTTTACAAAAGGGAGGCAATCGTTCAATTTATCCCTCGATAAACACCCACTTCATTTGCATGGATTTAATGCTTATTAAATGTAGAAGTTTTCGTGTAAGTATTGAATCTGTTGTCCGTTAGGGGGCGCAGGAAAAAATTCGCGAAAAAACTCTGATTCATCGTTAAAATCAGAAGTGCGTTATTGGACGTACAGATTGTATCTTTTAATAATCGTTTTAATGAATTAAATCACTGTTTGTTTGATGGAAATTTTGTGTTTTTTATGATGGTATAATTAAAATATAATTATCTTGAATAGTGTTGAGCAATATGTTCTTATTCATTAAAAAACATAACTACGTTAAAAAAACAGAAAATTGGGCATAGCTTCTTTTCATTTCGAAATCGGACCATACTTCAAATGAACTTTTTTGTAGGAAATTATGTCTAGAATCACCTCCTAGAGTTTGGCTACTGAGACCTGAATCACCCTGTATACATCTGTGTGTGTGTGTGTGTGTGTGTGTGTGTGTGTGTGTGTGTGTGTGTGTGTGTATATATATATATATATGGCTTGACGACCTGGAGGAGGACTTGCGGACGCCAGGGATCCGAAATTGGAGGAACCTAGCTTCAAACCGCGTGGAATGGAGCAGGGTGGTGGCAGAGGCCATGGTCCTACAAGGACTGTAGCGCCCAACAGTGAGTGTGAGTGAGTGAGTGAATATATATATATATATATAGTAGATATATGTGGAGGTCCGGTGTGTCCAAGTGCCATGAAACCACATAAAGTGATCCACACGAAAGTGTAATACTATATATATATATATATATATATATATATATATATATATATGTGTGTGTGTGTGTGTGTGTGTATATATGTATATATAAAGCTCGTCTCAAGACACAAGTCGAGATGAGCTGGTTCTGTCGAGGATAAGAATTGGACAAAATTAATCTCACCCATGCTTACCTATTTAAAACGAAGTCTAAGCCTGCATGCATAGTTTGTGGCGAAAATCTTTCTAGTAAATATATTTTCACAGAATGCAGAGCCTACGAAACCGTTCGTAACCAAATGGGCATTCATGGTTCTCTCTGTAAAATACTTGGAGACGACCAGGAATCCAGCCAAAGGGCGTCGTCATTCCTGAGGGCCACAGACCTCATTCATAAAATATAATATGTAGTTAACGGATTGAATATATTTGTATATATATGACAGTTGGAAAGCTTAGAATAGAAAGGCGAGTTTCGTTATATCATTACAAAAATTAAGACTTCAAAGGACACGTTAATAATCTAGGTCCACTGGAACCCCACACTTCCGATGGGTCGTTTTTGCATGTTAACGAACTTGTATAATCTTTTGTTATAAGAGAGCTTGTTAGCAAAAAAAAAAAAAAAAAAAAAAAAAAAAAAAAAAAAAAAAAAAAAAAAAAATTAGCCACTTTCTATATCAGCGCAATATACACACACATATATATATAAAATAAATAAAGCCTTTATTGTATGAAGAGGAACAATACATACAAAAAAACTATTTCCAAGAATAACCAAAATAAAAGGAATAAAAAATTTAAATTCTTTTCCTCTTAAATTACTATTTACAATATTTACAAGTACACGTTTCTCATGCAGGCCTCCCCTTGATGGAGGTAATGGTCTAACTTCCCTGGCGACCAACCCAACTAGGAAGTGGAGTTCCCCGTTTCTTCCAACACTGCTTTCCATTTGTCTTTATTCCTTGCTACGTTCATTCAATTCGGACCAGCTAAGGACTTGAAGACATCACTCCAACGCCTACATGGTCTTCCTCGTCTCTTCCTTGAGTTAAGCGGAATCCATTCCGTAGCCTTCAGGGTCCACCTGCTATCCTGCAATCTGGCAAGATGACCAGCCCATTTCCACTTACTTTTCTTTATATGCAGGCCTATATCTGTCACTCCAGATTCACGCCGCATAAATCAACCCCTGACTTTATCCCGTCTCCTGTAGTTCATCATGTCGTAAGACGGAGTTTTGCTACACTAATATATATATATATATATATATATATATATATATATATATATATACATATATATGTATGTATATTGCGCTAAGGAAACATTAACCTCTGTAACATGAATAATCTTTTAATTTACATGAAAATATTGAATTCTGGTTTGATCAGCTCCGCCTGATATAACGCTGGCAATATTATCGGAGCACGATTTCAATAAAAACAAACAGATAAAAAGCAGCCAGTGATAGACTGACCCGAATCCGTGTTGCTTTTCTCTTCTTTATTCCCTCAAAAACAATTACAATTTTGGATGAAAAGATTACGGTAGAGTAAATATTAATTTCCGACAGGAACTTCTCGTCTAGCGTGTTAATCGAAATAATTAATTCAGTGATAATGGCTTACAGGATGACACCGTTTCCAGCCGAGAAATTCAGAAAATTACACGAGATAGCCATTCTAAAGCCTCACTCATGGTATCTGCGCAAGAATAGCGTGGCGCTGATTGGCGTTACCACTTCTGTACATTATTAGTTCTGTGGGCTCTTGTCTTATCGCAGCCAGAGAAATGATGCATTTTTACCGAATTCCTTCAACCATTGTCAAATTATTTAGAATAAGTTGGAAAGGGCTGATGCGTTTTTAGCGCGGTTCCTCCCTCCATATGGACGAACCCCACTTATAAGGTTGACCTCAGGACGCAATCCGGAACTGCAGACTAGAGAATTTTACGTTTCAGAACCCCTAGAGAACGAAAATAACGGTGGTTCAAATGTGTATATATATTTGTCTGTTCACGCTCTATGTCAGCGAATAATGGTCCGATTTTGATGAAATGTGGTACAAAAATCTTTCGTCTAATTTGAGAGGTCCAGTTCGTTAACCAGCAGAATCCGTCCACCGAAATATGGGTTTGAAGCGAAATCATATGCTTGTAAGTACTCGTTTTATAGGCTTCTTGGCCTAGGAAAACGAATGAAACCATTTTGAAGGCGATAGCTTTAACCGTTTTCGAGAAAAATGGAAAAATAGTTGTTGAATCAAGTTTTTTGTTTGGGTACTTAGAATAATGGGATTCAGTTAAAATATTTTCTGCATGTTTGAAATTCATATAAACAAAGATGTTTACATTTTGGTTACGTTTATAGTTAAGGAAGGATTAGGATAAAATATTTTATTAAGAGACATGAAAGTTTTGGGAATTTCGCATATTTTCCTTAATATCTCGAATACAGTTGGGAAATCGTGGTAAGTGGATAGAGATCATTCGAAAGCTTACTAAATTCTCTACAAAAAAAATTCTGAAACAACTTTCAATTAGGGGATGTCAATCGGAGAAATAAGTGCTTAAATCTTCAAATGTGTTTGTTTTGTTCTTTTGAACTGGTCCTTGTCTTTGTTTAAATCACTTTTTAATTGCTTTTTTTTTTTTTTTTTAATTTGCATTTATCTGTAAAATTAGTATTATGGTAAAAGAAAATAAGAAACAGTGAGCAGTGTGTTTCTAGAGCAAATCTTGACAAGGCCAGGGAGTCATTTTTTTATGTCAGGTAGTGGTATGTACTCGTAAAACCGTTACCTATTTGGGGTCATAAATTATTCCATGAAAGGTGTAACCAAAATTATAACTGTTTCTATTTCAAGCTTTTCAAATGACACTAGGGATAAGAACGGAACCGCACTAAGATGATGCAGTTCCTTCGAGTCAGACTTTTCTCTGCAGTTGCTTTATAGTATTTAGAGGAGTGATGTATTTTACAGCACATCGCCTATTATGGTTAAATTATTTAAAACTAGTCTCCTTATATTATAGAATGGGCTGAAGTATTTTTACTGCACAGTGACCTCAATGGGCGATATCACTTATGAAGACTTGTTAACGAAATGGCAGTTGCTTTATAGTATTTAGAGGAGTGATTTATTTTACAGCACATCGCCTATTATGGTTAAATTATTTAAAACTAGTCTCCTTATATTATAGAATGGGCTGAAGTATTTTTACTGCACAGTCACCTGAATGGGCGATATCACTTATGAAGTCGAGCTTATAAAAAGGCAGATGCCTTATAGTGTGCAGGAGGATGATGTGTTCTTACTGCACACAGACTACTATAGTCAAATTATTTAGGAGATGCCTTATAGCGTGGAATGGACTGAAGCATTTTCTCTGTACAGCGTCCTCAATGGGCGATTTGACTTGTAAAGCCGAGCTTATAAAAACAAAACAGTATATTCTGAGGCAACCTATTTATTTTTCTACAGCACTTTCATTTTAAAATATTTTTTTTTTATCTTTCCATCTAATCTTTTGCTGTCCGGCATTGAAAAAGTGCTTTCTGTTTTAGGTTACCCCCGCCCCAGACGACAGGGTGAAGCAGAACATCCAAAGTAAGCTCGGTGAGTACGAGAAGGTGAAGCATTTGCTTGAAGAACCAAAGCAACTTCTTGGTTTCGACGGCTTGCCACCAGCTTCGCCGGCACCACCACCACAGCGACACCACGAGTTCAAGAAGCCACCTCACCACACAATCAGGCAGAACCACCACCCACCCAGGTCTCTTTCCTCTCTTATCATTTAACTTAGATTTAGTTTGCTTCTTCGCCCTGAGATCAAGAGATATTTTTCAAATGCAGATCTTTACCCGCTTACGGATCTCGCCAGAGAAAATTCGGGTATTGCTGCCGATTCCATTTTACCATGCACAAGTTGACTCGGGAGCTCAAAATTTTACTCATATTGCGTATTTTTTACATTAACGCTGATAGTTACTTTCTATCAGTGTTGGGCAATTACTCGAGTAAATGAATTGGAGTGAAGTGTGAATTACTCATGGACTATGAGTGATGAGTAATGATTAAATTACTCATTACTCATAAGAGTAATACCATAAGGTCATGAATAATGATTAAATTGTCACTCATTACTTTTACTCGAGTAATTATTCACTACAGTGATTGTCCAACACTTCTATTCTGATTACTTTAAAATTAATAGTTTTAATCAACATATGATTTGGTAAACAAACCAGGTAAATTTAAATGATTTATTTATTTAAAGTTTAACGTCCATTATAATTAACTCAGAATTTTAGGGCGGGTTATCTATAGGTACCCACCCTTTTTTAGCCAGGATAGGGTTAGAAAAGCCACCACCCCTAGTGGGAATCGAACCCACGACCTTTCACACGGAGTGCTCACGCCTTAACACTCACAGCCACCAGGCCTCCTTTAAATGATTTGGAATAAGTTTAAATAGGAATTTAAATAAGTTGAAAAAAAATCAGCCATGTCTTTAAATATTTGTTGAAATAAATAGTTGATACTGTTCCTTTGTCCCCATAAAAACTCGCAGAAATAAGAAGCTAAGATTTCCCTCATTGTGACACACTCTTTTTCTATTTCTTATTTTAGCTTTCGCCCAGAGAGATTCAATTGTTTGTGTGTTGGCTCCAGTTATAGGGTATACACATTTTTTGGAATGATTCACTGTAAGGCATATGTGCCCAGTATCACACTTCTCAAATATAACTAGAACACTGTATGGTATATGTGTCCATTATCATACTTCTCAAATATAGCTAGGATACTGTATGGTATATGTGTCAATTATCACACTTCTCAAATATTGCTAGGACACTGTATGGTATATGTATCAATTATCACACTTCTCAAATATAGCTAGGACACTGTATGGTGTATGTGTCAATTATCACACTTCTTTTAATTTAGCTAAGACACCTTTATCTCGAAAGACATTTTCTTCTTTATTACAAAACAAAATTAAATCAATAAAGTTAAATTAAATTAATCTATTCTCTTTTGTGGGTCTCTAAAAAAGGAGAACATTGGGAACTTTTTAAATCTAAACAGCAGATTAGCCCTAATATTCCCTTTTGAACTTTCCCGCTAACTGATTTTATATCCTCCTGCTTCTCTATATCGCCAGCGGTGCGGGGTTTTTTTTTACACACGCATTTTACCGGCACTACAATCACTTTCCTCAGATGGCACGTGAGCCTTGTTCGTTAGGTGAGAGCAAACTTTTCCCCACACGGACATTTTGCTCTCAGCTAACAAACAAGCATCATGTACCACCCGATGAAGCCGGCTGTAATACCGGTGAAATGCGTGGTTTTGCAAACTGCGCCGCTGGTGATATATGACGGGAAATGGAAGGGACAGATTAGACGAGTAAAAAGTGATGATAATTTACATTCAATGGGCCTTCATCTGATCTAATGAGAGTATCTCTAAAACCTCATATCAATCAATGGATCAATGCTCCTTCATCTGATCTAATGAGAGTATCTCTAAAACCTCATATCAATCAATGGATCAATGCTCCTTCATCTGATCTAATGAGAGTATCTCTAAAGCCTCTCTTATCAATAAGTGGATCAATGCTCCTTCATCTGATCTAATGAGAGTATCTCTAAAACCTCATATCAATCAATGGATCAATGCTCCTTCATCTGATCTAATGAGAGTATCTCTAAAACCTCATATCAATCAATGGATTAATGCGCCTTCATCTGATCTAATGAGAGTATCACTAAAACCTCATATCAATCAATGGATCAATGCTCCTTCATCTGATCTAATAAGAGTATCTCTAAAACCTCATACCAATCAATGGATCAATGCTCCTATATCTGATCTAATGAGAGTATCTCTAAAGCCTCTCTTATCAATAAGTGGATCAATGCTCCTTCATCTCATCTAATGAGAGTATCTCTAAAACCTCATATCAATCAATGGATCAATGCTCCTTCATCTGATCTAATGAGAGTATCTCTAAAACCTCATATCAATCAATGGGTTAATGCGCCTTCATCTGATCTAATGAGAGTATCACTAAAACCTCATATCAATCAATGGATCAATGCTCCTTCATCTGATCTAATGAGAGTATCTCTAAAACCTCATATCAATCAATGGATCAATGCTCCTTCATCTGATCTAATGAGAGTATCTCTAAAGCCTCTCTTATCAATAAGTGGATCAATGCTCCTTCATCTGATCTAATGAGAGTATCTCTAAAACCTCATATCAATCAATGGATCAATGCTCCTTCATCTGATCTAATGAGAGTATCTCTAAAACCTCATATCAATCAATGGATTAATGCGCCTTCATCTGATCTAATGAGAGTATCACTAAAACCTCATATCAATCAATGGATCAATGCTCCTTCATCTGATCTAATAAGAGTATCTCTAAAACCTCATACCAATCAATGGATCAATGCTCCTATATCTGATCTAATGAGAGTATCTCTAAAGCCTCTCTTATCAATAAGTGGATCAATGCTCCTTCATCTCATCTAATGAGAGTATCTCTAAAACCTCATATCAATCAATGGATCAATGCTCCTTCATCTGATCTAATGAGAGTATCTCTAAAACCTCATATCAATCAATGGGTTAATGCGCCTTCATCTGATCTAATGAGAGTATCACTAAAACCTCATATCAATCAATGGATCAATGCTCCTATATCTGATCTAATGAGAGTATCTCTAAAACCTCATATCAATCAATGGATCAATGCGGCTTCATCTGATCTAATGAGAGTATCACTAAAACCTCATATCAATCAATGGATCAATGCGCCTTCATCTGATCTAATGAGAGTATCTCTAAAACCTCATATCAATCAATGGATCAATGCGCCTTCACCTAAAGATCATTTTATCTCCATTTGATCTCTTTTTATTTCTGGATCTCTAAAAATTATTTAATCTTTACGCCAATCAAAATCTGTTTTATTAGATCTCTAAAAACGCTCCAATGTCCTTACTATTTCTTTCTCTTCATCTCAGAGTGGTCTCCTGAGACTATCTCTAAAGACTAATCTGGTCTGATAAACATCACTTACTCTTTATTTCAATCTAATCACTTTAATGGAGATCCTCAACATCTTTTGTTCTTTAGGTTAATCTAAATCCGTTGGGTTAGATCTCTTAAGAGTTCCGAATGTCCTCATAATTTTTTTCTTTTTATCTCAGAGTGGTCCCCTGAGAGTATCTCTAAAGACTTATCTTATCTCATAAATATCACTTACTATTTAATTCAATCAGACCCCTTTACTGCGAATTCTTAACATATTTTATTTCTTCGGGTCGGTCCTTTTTGTAGATTTAAAAGAAAGTGTCCACTGTTCTCATATTATGTTTAAGAGTGGTGATGACCTGGCAGTTTTGTACCCTAGGACGTTGAATGCTACCGTATTTTTCAGCATTCCGACGTTCAGTGAATTGGCTGTAGCAGTCGAGTGCAAGAATTTGTGACCTAGGTCATAACATAGCGTAACTGTGATTTTTCTCACTGTAAGGAGCCGAGCAAAATTAATGAATGCCTGCATTCTTGACAATACCAAAAAATACGAGTTATCTCGTAGTTGGCAGTCAATATATTTAATCCCTACCATCCCATTTTACAGCCCTACCATCCCATTATAGCATCTCTCATCCAGGCTAGCTGATCAAAATGCATTTAGATTGGTTAATATTTCCCCTTGACCTAGTTGTCTGTATGTTTACAGCAGAAGCGGTGGATTTGTGAAACCTGCTGACGGGAAACCTGCCTACCATGGAAGGGGATTCTACCCTGGCCAGTCCGTCAAACACACCGAACAACGGGCTAATGGTGTTCTAAATCCATCGAAAGGTCCACCTCCACACCCAGTCTCCAGGCCAATATCAAGGAACACTCATCGTCCCCACCTGGACCTGGTGAGTCCCTCAAATATATCAAAACATTTTTAGCATGATTTATTTAGGCTGCTTTATGATTAAAAATTGGTCTTGCAAATTGGTTAATTGAATGGAACATGACACAATTATCCATCAACTTATTATTAAAACTGAACTAGAATTTTTCTCATTATTCATAAACACCCGTGGATACTAGAATAGAGAAAATCTCGTGGGTTCGGTGTCAATAGTTGAATAAAAACACATTTAAAAGAAAAAGAAGAGTTTTTTTATTTATCAACGTTTTGGCTTGAGTTTTTAACCTTTATCAGGCCTTTAAGAAAAGGAAGAAATGATCCGTTGGGAAGTAGCTATATCACCAAGAAAGAACTGGGAATTAGTGATGTAGCAGCTTCTATCGGATCAGAAGGCTTCAGTTTTAAGCCTTCATTAGAGCTTTAAGAAGAGGACGAACTGATCCGCTGGGAAGTTACTAAATCACAAGGGAAGATCTGGTGAGCAGCGATGTAGCAACTTCTATCGGATCAGAAGGCTTCAGTTTTAAGCCTTCATTAGAGCTTTAAGAAGAGGACGAACTGATCCGCTGGGAAGTTACTAAATCACTAGGGAAGATCTGGTGATTAGTGATGTAGCAGCTTCTATCGGATCAGATGGCTTCAGTTTTAAGCCTTCATTAGAGCTTTAAGAAGAGGACGAACTGATCCGCTGGGAAGTTACTAAATCACAAGGGAAGATCTGGTGAGCAGCGATGTAGCAACTTCTATCGGATCAGAAGGCTTCAGTTTTAAGCCTTCATTAGAGCTTTAAGAAGAGAAAGAACTGATCCGTTGGAAAACTGTTACATCACTAAGGAAATAAAAAATTCGACATTCAAAAACAATTACTGTTTTTATTCAACTATTTTCACTTAACCCTGACTTGCCTCATGCTGGAATTCAGAAAATTACTTTTAATGTTACTTGTATTAACGAATGGGTTAAATTCAGTATGATTAGTTTACTCGACTAGAAACAAAAACTTGAAGCATACATATCTAAATATTTAATTTTGCATATAATTGCCTATATTTAACTAATTGTTGTTTAAATTATTATTGTGAGTATATTAAAAACATTTTAAATTTAATAGTATTCTTAATAAAATATTTAAATGTAACAAAATATCACCTATCAATTGAAGGAAAATCTCCCTGTTGTCCTACGGATGAAGTTAATATTGTTACTGTTTGTATGACAATATTAGCAAATCGCCCAGTTGCGGGCTCTAAAATCAAATAAATAAAGTATGACAATATTATTTTTCATTTCTAGCACTACAAGGACATGGGCCGGACCAGCACTTCAACCAGCGATTTAGAGCACATCTTGAAAGTAAGTACCTAAGAGCAGTATTGACAAATTGTTAGGTTAGAATCCCTATATATATATATATATATATATATATATATATATATATATATATATATATAAATAATGTCTGTTAACACGATATACGCCACATCGTTTCTCGCCATGAAACTGGGTATATAGCATGGGTCTTAGCAAACGATTGAACGAGTTCGTTGACCATCAAAATCGGTCCACCGGACCCAAAATACTAATTTGCCCATACCGGCTGTAGTTTTTATTATATTCGATCGAAACTTTGTATTCGTTGTAGTCATCTAACGAGAAAAATATGTTGTAAAAATAAACTAAATCGGTTCGTTGCGTTGAGGGGGGGGGGGGTTTACTCCGGACCCAAATTACTAATTTGCCCATACCGACCGTTCTTTCTCTTGTATTGTTACGAAATTCGCTATAGCTCGTGGGCATGTAATGAGAAAGATGCGTATTAAAAATAAACTGAATCGGTTCATTAGAAGTTGGGGTTTAATCTGTTTTACGTTCAAATCGAATTAAGCTGCCAAACCATTGGTTCTTGCATCTACCGCTTGGAGCGCTGATCACGGGCAATGTATAGAGCAAAACTATTCATGTTTATGTATATATATAATATATATATTTATATATATATATATATATATATATATATATATATATATATATATGCATGTGTGCACAGTAATGACTAGGGACCGGATTCTTAGGTTTTCACCTATTTTTTTCCTTTCTGCTAAACATAATATTGATCGGTTTTTTATACGATTCGCGTCTTGTAGTATCATTCATGCAAATTTGGAAGAACCTAAAAAAACCTATTCAGGATGATATGACCTAAATAACGATTGAATGACCTAGACAGACCTAATCTTTAAAATAGAAAATACAATTCAATGAACTCATATTCTGGATCAAACAAATTTTCTTAAAAGCATCTTCCCGGGTCCGAACGTTCTGGGAAATAGTACTAGGAGTGTCGCTTCCACCAGAACCCATTTTAAATCACTGAGGAAAAAATAAAAACGGTTCTTGACGCTTTGGATATGAAAGAAGCAGTTGGCATTTACAAGGCTTCGATGGTCCTCCAGAACACGAGATTTTTGGTGCACTCGCATTCCTAAGAGCACATTTCTCAGATCTTCCAAATCTCATTGGAAAATTGGGATCGTCATCACTGGAGCTAAAAGATGCGACGAAATACTCCTCTATGACGTCTTGTGGCGTAAACCGTCGAAAACCTGGGCACCTATTTGGTTGCTTACTGTAACAAGGAGTAATACTTATTTTAGTTTCATATTTTCCCTTTTAAATTTTTCCAAGATTTAATTATTTTGTTTTTAACATAGTTAAGTACCTTTCTGTAGGCAGTGAAATTCTTCCTGGTGTTCTTTAGATGTTGGAAGTCTTTAGCAGAGAAACTTAAAAATCTCATTTACATATTTGTTTTAATCGTTTTGTTTTATGTTCTTATTTATTTTTTTTTTTTTTTAATGTATGTTTTATTAAATAATTTCATTTATTTTTCTTTCTTTTTTTTTAAACATTGCTTTATTTCTAAAATGTATTTTATTTAAATAAATTTCATTCAATTTTTTTTTTAAATAAATATTTTGTTGAATATTTGGACTACTTATTCTTTTTATAAAATAATAACTAGTATTTCCGTTTTATTATTATTTGCTCATCTTTTTTTTTCCTTCTCAAAATACTATTCTATAAAATAATGTTATTTTTTGTTTATTTTTATGTCACCACACACACACACACACACACACACACACACACACACACACACACACACATATATATATTTATCAATTATAAATTAATCAAAATTATTAATGATAAATTATAATAGGTTCTACTTATTTTTCGAACCTACTGAAACATTTTTATCACCTAAGAAAACCTAAAATGGATTTTTTAGTAAAAAACCTAAAAATACCTAATTTTTGAACCTATTCAGAACATGTTATTACCTAAAAAAACCTAAAATGGATTTTTAGATAAAAACCTAAAAAGGCCTATTATGCCTGTTGCAAAAACCTAATTGGGTGCTTATTTTATCCTAAAAATCCGGTCCCTAGTCATGCCCATATCCCGAGTAATGTGCTTGGTTATGCAGCTCCTGCGTGACGAATTTAAATTGTTAAACATTATTTCTTGAAGAGCCATCACGTGTAGGGAACAGAATACACGTGTGTTTTATCCATCTCCCGGATATTTCTTGAAGAGCCATCACGTGTAGGGAACAGAATACACGTGTGTTTTATCTATCTCCCGGATATTTCTTGAAGAGCCATCACGTGTAGGGAACAGAATACACGTGTGTTTTATCCATCTCCCGGATATTTCGCTAATTCATTTAATATTTGGCGTGAATAAAATTAGATCATAAATGATATTTTAAATTGTATGAATTCTGTCCGTACTGAAATATTATGGTAAAAAGAAACAATTAAATATAATGGGCGATCAATGCCTAAGCTATCAATACATCAAATCGGCAATTTTTTTTATTTGAAGTTCCTTATAATATAAAGAAAAACAGTGAACGATCGATCAGCTCAAAAATTGCGTTTAACTATAGATTTAAGCCTGCATTTATATGAAGATTTAGATAAATGAAAAATGATAAAAAACCAAAAATTTAGATAAAAACAACCAAGAATTATGAACAATCAACCCAATACTTATCGGGACCATCTATCGTTTTAACTCTTTTCGTCCTTGCGGGTTAGAATAAAAGAAGAATAACCAAGAAAACATCTTCGAATATCAGTATAAAAATTAGCGATATCTTCTAATAATTTAACACTTTATGTTCTTAAAGATTAGGTTAAAGTAGTAATAATAATATTTATTTATGATATTTTTTTTATTTATGATTGAACATTTTTCTTACAAATATGGCCGGGGTAAATATATACATAACTAAATAAACGGAAACTAAAATAGAGTTCACATTTGAAAAATAAAATGTTAGAAAAACTTTTGTAATGTAAATTAAACAAAACTGGTTGTTAGGTTCAGCCTAGAGATGGACTATCTGAATCGATAATTTTAACACGATATATCGATTTTTTGATCGATCTCCAAGGGCCGATCTTTTTAAAGAATCGATCTATCTAGAATACCGTAAGATTAAGAATACCGGAAATAAATATAAAGTGAACCTTAAGTGCTCCAGATTCGCCCGGAAATGGCACAGGGATGAATATAATGACCCTAAATTAATTATAAGAGACCTGAAGTGAACCTGAAGTACTCGTAAACACCTCAGAGACACCTGGAAGTGACCAGGGGATGAATATAGTGAGTCAAAAGTAATTATGGCCGGAAGTGGGCCGGATGTGAACTTTGAGTTGGCATGTTCGTTAAAATTCATAATGAATGAAGAATGAAAAATAAAGGATTATTCATGATGAATGAATAACTGAATCAATGAATAAATTCTTATTCAATAAACATTTATTGACGAATGAGCCAACCCTGTTATTCATAGAATAAAACAAAGCAGTTGATGAATAACTTAATCAATGAATAAATGAATGAATGAACATTTTTATTGAATAAAACTTTATTGGAATGATTATTGAATAAGGAATTTATTGAATAATACCCAAATCTATCCTATAGCCACCACTGTCTTTAATGGACCCAAATATTTTCCTAAGATATCTTCATTGTCAGGTCTGATAATAATTTGGTCCCGAAGCAGCTTAGTACTTGTGTGGAGGTATTAAAATCGCAAAGCATTGCTTCTTCTTCTTCTTCTTTATCATCGTGCCTTTCAGCGTGGAGGTGCCTTGATCCAAGACCGCCAAGCACCACGATCCCGAGCCAGTGCTTTCATGGAGTTCAGACGCTTTCCCTTTTCCTGTCCAAGCCTGGAAATGTGGTCCATCCAAAGCAATCTCGGCCTTCCTCGTGGACGACGTCCAGTGGGCCGAGCTTCAAAGAACTTCCGCGGATCTCGGTCTTCGCTCATCCTACATAAATGCCCAAACCACCTCAGCTGTCGCTTCTCCACTGTTTCCTTCAAGGAAGCTACTCCAAAGCATTGGACATAGCATAAATACACTTATGTCCTGCAGCAATTCTTGCATTTTTCTCCTCTCCTGTGTCATTATTTCGCGTCCAAGTTAACTACCTGAAAAGTTGTGTTGCTCCATCATTACTTCGTCTTCTTTAAGAACGACCACCATCTCTGGTAGTCTTTAGTTGTTTCGTTTTATCCCCCTTAATCTCTTGATCCATTTCTTCACCTGCTGTTTCGAAGGATCATCCGATTATTAATCGACGATAAAATGTATGCGACTCGGAGTATGTTCCTAATTTCTGAAACATTAAAATATGTTCTTAATATTTTTTCAGGAGATGACAGAAGTGACGCCACCTTTGACTGCCATCGCTTCAACGCCCAGGAAGGAAGTAGAGTCCAAGTTCCACTTTGCTCCAGATTTATTCGGCCAGGTAGGCAAACATATTCAGCAAATTCAACATACATTATATGTAAGCTGTAAGATAATGGTGAAGCCGTCTCATTCCATAATCTGGGGAGGGTTCAACCGTACTATTTACGGGGGGGGGGGTCAACCATACTATGCAGGGGGAAGGGTGGTCAACCATACTATATGCAGGGAGAAGGGGGGGGGCAATCATACTATATGCAGTGAGGAAGGGGGGTCAACCATACTATATGCAGGGGGGTCGGGTCAACCATACTATATGCAGGGGGGACGGGGTCAACCATACTATATGCAGGGGGGACGGGGTCAACCATTGGAGAAATCAACATTTCCTTGAAGTGAAATTATTCAATCAAATTAATATAATGGCGGCAAGATTGGCTTAAGGGGCACCTACATTGGATCCGATCCGACGACTACCGATTTTTGGTCGTTCAAACATGTTTGTCTCTAGACCGATATCGGACGACCGCTTCAAAAAATGAGTGCAAAAGTTGACAAGGAATTAATTGATAGAGCTGGTAATCTTAATTATGAACGAGGCTTACCTGTGGGATCAGCGGAATAAATCCTGTCACAACTGAAACGTTTGATTTTTTTGTTTTTTATTTAATAATTTTATGTTATAAACTTTTTTTTTTCTCATAGAAATCCCTTATTTTTTTAACACCTAAACTTCTTTATAATAGACGATTACTATTCATTTTTAGGCAACGTTTTTTTTTTTCGTTTCGAGTAATTATTCTTGGTAATGATTTTCTTCATATTAGTAATATATACTTACTCCTGATTAGTTATTGATTGATAATTATAATTAATTATATATTTTTAATGAAATCTCAACTCCTCCGGTGGTTCTATAACATTTATTTCGCATTATGGTTATATGTGCTATGCGTTTCCGCTCGCTACGCTCGTTCAAGAAGATATTGCGAGTTGGATTGACTTGAGTGTTAAAGGTTAATTTTCTGCTAGCAACAACCAATAGAATTACCCATAGGAATAGCCAATAGAAAAGCTAATGAGATATGCGCGTGCGCTGAATCACTATTATAATCACTATAGATACTTCACAAGTAACTAGATGTGGTCTTCGCAAAAAGACTCAAATGTTTTTGGGCGGCATTGATGAAGTCTAATTACAGAAAAATTGATATAACATATTCCAAAGGTATACAAAATTATTTTGCTTGAAACGAGCCCTGGGTATTGTTTCTTTTTTCTTTTTTTCTTTTTTTTTTTTCTTTTTTTTCTTTTTTTTCATTATTTTATTCGTCATACAATTTCAGAATGATTTGTAATTTTGTAATTTCTAGTTTTCGGAGAGCGGAGATAAGGCTTCGCTGATGTCACCTCTGAAGATGGAATCACCGCCGCCGATGCCTCTCTCGCCGCCACCAGCCACGCCGTGTCCGCAAAAGCAATGTAAGTAAATTGTTTACACGACATCCTACTAACCTGAATGCAATATTAACAAAATCCTTTGTACGTAAGTGCATTACGAATTTGTTTGTATGGAGATATAATTATTACCAACATAATGGGAATGTAGGCACATTACCTATGTCGACGGAATGGAGTCAAAACATTATCAAATCCTGGTGTAGCAAATGTCTTTCACATTTAAATTTCCAACAAGGAACGCCAAGACCTTGAAATGGAAGTAAATAATTACCAACATACCAGGAAAAGAAGCACATTACCAGTTTCTCTAGAACGAGATACTAATATTACCAACATCCCAAGATGTTAAGCCCATTGCCAATGTCCTTGGAATGGAAATACAACATTACCAAACCCTATGAATGTAGGCACAATGTGGCCAAAGTCTCGAACATTAGAATCTTGTCCTCGAAATAACATCACAATAATACCAAAATCTCCAGATTGTAAGCACATTACCAATTTCCTTGGAACAAGATCACAATAATACCAAAATCTCCAGATTGTAAGCACATTACCAATTTCCTTGGAACAAGATCACAATATTACCTAAATCTGCCCTTTAAATGAAATTTCGATATTGCCAGCGGCATTGTAATTTACGTACAATATATATTATTATTAGAATAATCTTATCCTTTGTGAATCGGTCATACATTCTTCGAATATATGTTTATTTCGTTATTAGGATAACCTCATCGTATGTGAAACGGACATATATTCACCGAATATATGTTTATTTCTTTATTATTGGAATAATTTTATCGTATGTGAAACAGTCATACTTTTTTGGAATATATGTTTATCTCGTTGTTATTAGAATACTCTTATCCTATGTGAAACGGTCATTCATTCTTCGAATATATGTTTACCTCGTTCTTATTAGAATAGTCTCATCGTGTGTAAAACGGTCACACATTCTTCGAATATACGTTTATTTCGTTAGTATTAGAATAATCTCATCTTATGTGAAACGGTCATACATTCTTCGAATATATATATTTTTTCCTTATTATTAGAATAATCTCATCGTATGTGAAACCGTCATACATCCTTTGAATAAATGTATGTTTAGTTCGTGATTGTTAGAACAATCTTATCGTTTGTGAAACGGCCATACATTCTTGGAATATATTTTGATATCGTTATTATTATAATAATATTATCTTATGTAAACGCGCAAAACCGAAAGAAACCGGCCATTTCAAAATTTAAGCACCGGTTTCTCGGAATGAGATCGTCTCATCAACAATTAATTTAGAATCTGTTTTGTAGGAAATTTAGAAAGCTTTCAATGGTTACGGTCCACTGACTACGATTTCCCATCCGTTTTCGAGTTATTAGGAACAGTTATTAGTAGGTTTTGATCTTTCGTGAAAGATATAAAATAAAATCAAAGGAGGAAGTTTAAGGCGCCACTGTAGGAAACTGTGAGAGGAAATTACTCCATAATCTGTCACAACGTTCGCTCTTGGAAACACTAGAACACTTTAAAAAAAAAAAAAAAAAAAAAAAAAAAAAAAAAAAAAAAAAAAAGCAACTAACTAAAACATTAGGTAAACAGATACAAAAACCCGTTCAAAAGATCAGGGGTCTCCCGTGGTCTAATGGTTAGCGCCTTGGATTCATAAGCGGGAGATGGTGGGTTCGATCCCCACCTCCGGCAGGAATTTTCTCATCTCAAGGCTCGTTGGGAAAATTCCTCGCTGTACCCTGGATGTCGGCGCTAATGACCTAGAAGTAGATGCGCCGTAAAAAAAAAAAAAAAAAAAAAAAAAAAAAAAAAAAAAAAAAGATCAAAACTAACAATTTCAAAGTTTCACGCACATATTTCGTAAATTACTTTAGAATATTTTTTGTAGAGAATTTAGTAAACTTTCGAATGATTTCTATCCACTAACCGCAGTTTCCCAGCCGTTTTCGAGATATTTTATAAATAATACGAAAATCCCAAAACTCTTCATTTCTCTCAATGAAATATTCAAAACTTCAAACGGAAACAAAAATTACCTATTTTAGATGAGATGATGATGGTTTCAAGTTGTATTGCCACTCTCGGAATTTATTATTTCCTCAATGAATAAATGTTAATGGGATCGCCGACACCAAGTTGAATCAGTACCGCTTTTGGAATTTATGACATTTTTAATATATTTTTGTCTGCGGACTTCAATTTCTTCTTCTTCCGAAGAATTTTCACAATATTCGAAAGGTTTATTGATGATATGTAACTTGAGGAGGTGGGGGGGGGGTCGAGTGGCAGGTGGCGAAGCTGTCGGCAGATGGTACTTTGCCGCGTCTCTTCGCCACGTCCGTTCCACATCCTCTCCACAATTACATCGAACATCTTCCAAACTAACTTTTTCCGTTTCAAATCTACTTCGGTTTTTTTTTTTTCTTTACCTACCTTCTTTTTTGTTCAATGAGCTCTAAGGGAGGGGATGGAAGGGGCGACTGGAGGGGAGGTCTCCCCTCCTTTGAGTGTTGAATAGGTAACCGAGCCTTGTTAGTGTGTGTGTCGTGCCTCCTGTACCGATGGCCGTTCGTCTTGTACTTCTAGATCCATCAGCCTCTACAACGAGTTCCCGCCACTTCTCCTTCTAATAGCCCCGGCCAGAAGTTGCAGATCCAGCTAGCACTTCAAATACCTCCAACTAGGACTTGTTGGACTCCCTGAACCACTTGCACCCAGGACTAGATATCATAACTTCAGTTACGATACCTCCAACTAGGACTTGTGTGTCTACCTAGTCTCCCTGAAGCACTTCCAAACAGGACTAGCTATCATAACTTCAGTTGCGAGACCTCCAACTAGGACTTGTGTGTCTACCTAGTCTCCCTGAAGCACTTCCCAACAGGACTAGCTATCATAACTTCATTTACGATACCTCCAACTAATTCTAGGACTTGTGGATCTACTAATCCCACCAAAAAAGACTTGCTCTTGTAGCTATGTCAACTTCTCTCGCTGTCCCGCCACTCAACTATCTTCGCTGTTTTCTCTCATCTGCTATTATTACAGGTAAAGGAATTAATTCAATAGCAACTATTTCTATTAATTGGTCCCAAGTGCCTAAAAAAATATATAACAATTTCTTTGGATTTGGTTGAAGCTTGGAGACCTTAATTTAAACTAATCATTTATCAAAGCTATGTCTTATCTAAGCCATTAACTGTAAATAAAGATTATGAATGAAAAAAAAAGTCTGCAATTAGCATTTATATACACGTTTGTGATAATACAATGTTTGATTTTCAATAGAATAAAATTAATACTAATTTAGAAGAGTTGGGAATTCGTAAAAGTGCATTATTAATGTTTTCCCGCCAAACGATTCCCTTTGAAAAATGTTCTAAGAAATGGCGTCGTGAGATTAATTCAAGGTCATGAGAGCTTAACGTCTCGAGATACAAAAAAATCATTTAGGATTTGCTATGACAAAAAAACTCATATTCTTTAGAATTTCTTAGAATTTTCGGATCTATTCTAAGAATTTCTGATACGGCGTACCTTTATTATTATTATAACGCTACAATACTACTCTGTGAACATAGTATTATATGACCGAAGGTTCTCTTTGAGTATAGTATTGTAGAACCTGTACAAATGTTGATTATACTATATTTAGTGGCGGTGGGTAGAAATGGCGGGTCTACTCTTTGAATTGGGTCATTCAGTAGAATTGTTGGGTTTAATCTATTAATTGAACAGGTTAGTAGAATTGGCGGGTCTACTCTTTGCATTGTAGAACCGGTTCTTAGAACTGTCTAGTCTACTTTTTTAGTTTATTCGGTTAGTAGAATTGTCAGATCTAGTCTTTGAATTATATCATGACTTTAGACAAGAACAAAAGAATTATAAAAAATACATTATTGTATTGTATAATTTTCAAATAAAGATATATATATATATATATATATATATATATATATATATATATATATATATATATATATATATATATATAAAAAGAAGTCTTTGAATTAGGTCTTTCAATAGAACTTTTGGGTCTACTCTATTAATTGAGCCGGTTAGTAGAATTGGCGAGTCTACTCTTTAAATTGGCTCATTCAGTAGAACTGTGAAGTCTACGATTCTACTTAATTCAGTTAGTAGAATGGTCGGATCTACCCTTTGAATTGTACAACCGGTTAGTAGAACTGTCTGGTCGTTAATTCGGTTAGTAGAATTGTCGGATCGACTCTTTGAATTGTAGAACTGGTTAGTAGGATTATCGGATATAATCTTTTAATTGGGTTGGTCTATAGAATTGGCGACGGGTCTTCTCTTTGAATTGGGTCATTCAGTAGAACTGTCTGGTCTATTGTTTTAGTTGAGCGGGTAGTAGAATTGTCGGATCTACTCTTTGAATTGTAGAACCGGTTAGTAGTATTATCGGATATACTCTTTTAAGTTGGGTCGGTCAGTATAATTGTCGGATCTACTCTTTGAATTGTAGAACCGGTTAGTAGTATTATCGGATATACTCTTTTAAATTGGGTCGGTCAGTAGAATTGTCGGATCTACTCTTTGAATTAGGTTACTCAGTAGAACCGTTAGATTTATATTTTGAATTGAAACAGTTAGTAAAAATCTTGGAACTATTCTTTGAATTGGGTCGGGTAATAAAATTGTCGACGCATTGAATCAGCGAGTAAAATTGTTGGCATTACTCTTTGAATTATCGGTTGGGTTTATAGAATTGTAGGATATACTCTGAGAATTTCCGGATTGGCTAGCAGAGTTGTCGGATCGGCTAATAAAAGTGTTAGTTCAGCTAATAGAATTGTCAGATCGGCTTATAAAATTCACGAATCGGCTAATGGAATTTTTAGACAACTCTTAGAATTGTAATTCAGTTGGCAGAAATGTTAGATCTACTCTGGGAATGTCTGGATCCTCTAGTAGACTGGTTGGATCGGCTAATAAAATTGTCAGGTCAGGTAATAGAATTGTCAGATCAACTTGTAAATTTCACGAATTGGCTAATAGAATTTTTAGACGTCTCTTAGAATTGTTAGATCTATTCTGAGAAATTTCGGATCTGCTTATAGACTTGACGGATCGGCTAATAAAAGTGTCAGTTCAGCTAATAGAATTGTCAGATCGGCTAGTAAAATTCCCTAATCGGCTAATGAAATGTTTAGCCAACTCTTGGAATTGTCGATTCAATGAGCAGAATTGTTCGATCTACTTGGAGACTTTCCTCATCGGCATTTAGAACTGTGTGATTACTCTTTCGAGTGTTGTTTTAATTAGCATAATTGTCTGATCTAGTCTAAAGACTACCTGCCCGGTTAGTAGACTTATCGGATAGGCTAGTAAAACCTATCAACTATTTGAATTGTCTTATCTTTTATCATTTTTAAACATCCTACCATCTCCTACTCAATTGAATCAGCATCTTCTCGTCTTAATTCGAACCTTATCTCTGTGATCAATAGAAAGACGTCACTCATGACCACTTTATATTTTATGTGGATTAACCTCATTTATTTTATTTCGGATGCACCTCACAGGCGTGATCCATATGCAAATGACATCTCTCCAACCATTTGATGAGTCAATGAAAAAATGATTGATCACTTTCATTGATAATTAACTTTACTTAACAGTCTATTACCCTTTTTTTGTATTTATTTGTGATTTTTTTGTGGCATAGATTCAATAATTATATCATCTGAAACACTGTTTTTTTATCAATTTCATTTTCGTCTATATACTTTATCAATTTCAGTAAAATGGAAGTTACCATAAAAAAATAAGACAAAGGTTGTATCTCTACTGTAAATAAGGTTTAAAGCAACAGTAGACACTTACAAAAATATCCAAATTACTTATAAACTACCAGTTTCATAATTTAATGATGAAAATAAAAGTTTTGTAAGTCGTATTAATAGAGGATAATAACTTGTACTGACATACACATTTTAATCAAACTTAGAACACAATTTGAGCTAGTTCTGAGATTTAGATAACAAATTTGAATTCTGTTGTACATTTTTTCCGGAGCACAGCAAAATTCAATAGAGTGGCTCCTCTCCCCCGCCCTTCGAAGCTTGAGGGAGACAGCTCAGTTAAATACATCTCCGGCTAGGCAAGTTTATTCAAATCTTCAATTGAAATTTCATGTAGTTAGCATTTATACCTTAAATACAATTTGTTGTTCCTGAAGTAGCAGATTAAGGAGCCCCCTAATCAACTTAATTCTTTCAGATATCCGGAATAACACACACACATATATAAATCTCCATTTGGTGACAGTTTTGCCTTGAAATTAATCATTGGCAGCTATAATGCCATCCACCTAAAACAGTTTTCTAATAAACGCAATATTTGGTAACTACTCGTTATCCCGTCTGAAACAGTTTTGCCTAAAAGTAATGATTGCGAGCAATTCCTCTATTCCACCTAAAACAGTTTTGCCTAGAAAATAATGATTGAAAGCTATTCTTCTATACCGCCAGAAACAGTTTTGCCTTGAAAGTATGATTGTGAGCAATTCCTCTATTCCACCTAAAACAGTTTTGCCTAGAAAATAATGATTGAAAGCTATTCTTGTATTCCGCCAGAAAGAGTTTTGCCTTAAAAGTAATGATTGCGAGCAATTCTTCTATTCCACCTAAATCCGTTTTGCCTAGAAAATAATGATTGGAGGCTAGTCTTCTATACCGCCAAAACCAGTTTATCCAGAAAGTAATGATTGAAAGCTATTCTTCTATTCCACCTAGAACAGTTTTGCCTAGAAAATAATGAATGAAACCTATTCTTCTATACCGCCAGAAACAGTTTTGCCTTGAAAGTCATGATTACGAGCAATTCCTCTTTTCTACCTAAAACAGTTTCGCCTAGAAAATAATGATTGCAAGCTATTCTTCTATACCGCCAGAAAGAGTTTTGCCTAGAAAGTAATGGTTCTGAGCAATTCTTCTATTCCAACTAAAACAGTTTTGCCTAGAATGTAATGATTGAAGGCTATCCTTCTCTGCCGCCAGAAACAGTTTTACCTAGAATGTAATGATTGAAGGCTATCCTTCTCTGCCGCCAGAAACAGTTTTACCTAGAATGTAATGATTGAAGGCTATCCTTCTCTGCCGCCAGAAACAGTTTTGCCTAGAATGTAATGATTGAAGGCTATCCTTCTCTGCCGCCAGAAACAGTTTTGACTAGAATGTAATGATTGAAAGCTATTCTTCTATGCCGTTGGAAACAGTTTTAATGTAATAATTGGGATGGTTATTCGACGATATAACCATCCCATAATTATTTTTAAAAAATGGGTTGACCATTTATCGTCTAGAAAATATGCGTGCCTGATTGAAATTCATAGGGAGAAAAAGTTATTTCACTACACCTGGGCAAACACTATCTAATTGGGAAAAGGAAAGGCATGGAGATCTATTCTCTCCGTGCTGAAATGAAGGGGAATTTGTGTGGAAGGAAAGATGTAAGAGAAGAAAAGACCTTGCCAGATGTCGTGAGGCAAGGAGCAGCCGGCGGTCTATTCCACCACATCTGCTTCCGCTTCCCTCACAACATTAGTATAGGATGGATACGTCTAAGAGCTCAGGAACGAATATCATTGTTTCGGCGTGTTTCGTCCTCGTCGTTACCCCCTATCTCCGAAAGGGCCTTTTCGGAAATAATCTATATATATAAAAATCAGGTGTTTGTCTATCTGTCTGTCAGTTTGTTCCTTATTCAAATCCACACCGGTTGACCGATTTTGACGAAACGTGGCATACTGGTAGGTCTTGATCCGGGGAGTGGGGAGTCATAGGATAGGTCAACATCGTCTATCAGCTGTTTGTTCCTTATTCAAAGCCACACCGTTTGACCGATTTTGACTAAACTTGGCACACAGATAGGTCCGGGGAGTGACATCAGTGTAGGTCACAATTGTCTAGGGCTCACAGTTCGGAGGTCACGGTGAACCCGAAGAGTTACCGACTTGCGTTATTATATTTTAATATTACTTATTTCGTTCCTAAATTATTTTTTTTTCTATATACAGAAAAATGTGTAGCGTAAATAAAGAAAGTAGGCAACACGCCGGGTAACAGCTAGTTGGTATTCCATAAATATTTTGTATCTGCATTTTCGTGCAGAGAATCGAATGAAACTATTAGAAACCCGTACTTTTCTCAACAAGAGTTTGGACGAGGAGCTACATTTTAATGCCATTCCTCCGTCTCTCCATAGGGAGAAAACCCGCGTATGAATTCGTCCCTCTGACGCAATCCACAAGTACGGACTAGAACATTTCATGTCTCACGGCTCATAGATCACAAAATCCCGTCTAGCTTTAATTAAAGTTTTTTTAGTTTAACAGTGTAAATAGTTACATTGCATGGGCGTATATAAGAAGGGGGCTGCAGCCTGAAAGTTTTATTTAATTGGTAAAAATGTGTCATAAAAACCTTAAAAATTATTTAAATTAAAGATCATTTAGTTAAGAAAATTTGTGTTTGTGTGTGTAATAGCGTTTTAATTGGCTAACTGTTCCAAGTTCTAGATTGTTAGTATTCCATACCCTTTTAAATGCTCCCAGCACCCCCCCCTCCCCAATTCTCCCGGTGCATTTTAAATATTGCTTTTTTATTTTTATTTTTTTTTTAGATTTCAATACAGTAGGTTACATCTTGCACAAATGATCCATGGTGAAGCAAAGAACCTTTTCAGGCGATCCCATCTCTGAAAAAAGTCAACCTGCAGGAGACGGGACTCGAACCCAGACATCCCACATGAGAATCCAGCGTGATATCCACTAGACCATGGGAGGGGTCCGATTTAAAAGTCTTATTAAGGTCTTACAAAATTCGTTTGGGTGTATGTCTTTCAACCTCAGGCGGATGGTAAAGTCTACTGCTCTGCAGAAGACGCCTTGAAATCATCTACGCTTCTCTAGATATCTTCGGGAATTTACTCACAACACATATGTAGATTGTCGTTCGATCCTTGCTCTACCTGTTGCTTCCCCATAGAAAGGTGCTTTTGGGTGCCAATTTAGTTTAACCTGTTGAGTCCCCAGGAATTTCTCAGGGACTTTATTTCACGTAGCCCATTCTGTCCTTGAGCACTATTAGCTGCCAATAACACAGATTTTTCGAATCAAAAATTTAATTCACAATATAAATACGAACTACGGATCGTACATTCGTACTATGAATCAAGTGAGATAATTCTTGGCTGAAACAACACGTGAACGGTGCAGTAATAAATTATAACATTATAAGATGGAGACTCGCGTCATTAGCGCATACCCATAGCGTAGTTAAACTGACCTGATCTGGAAAGGTTAAACTTGAATCTATTTATGCCGCATTCTCATGGTATTCTTAAATTTTGTTTTGTGGCAAATTTCTTCGTGGATGGATTCTTTGTGGGTATCTAAAGAGAAAGATGTGTTTTAAAAATTAACTGAATCGGTTCATTAGAAGTAGAGGTTTAATTTGCATTATGTTCAAATTGAATTAAGCTGCAAAGCCGGGACATTGGTTGGTACAGGTGCTGTATCCGGCTTCTGCTGTACATTCATTACAAATACAATATATAGAAAATTATTTCGAGGGGGGCTGAAAAAATTCCCAGGGGGGCTAGCTTCAAAAATTATTCCATTTTTTTAATTAATCCATTCAGTACATTATTTCACAAAACATTAGGAGTGTACATTAAAAACTCACAAGGGGAATGAAAAATTGTATGTTATATTATTATCAATTAATAATTATAATTAATTTTAAAAAAATCAGTCCCATAACAGGTCACGAGGACCTTGAGGGGGAGATACTATAGAGGTATCTGATTCAGGACCATACAGCCACTAGGGAGACAGTGTGGTCAGTACTATGCTCCGGCCACCTGATTTTCCCCTTTGCAGGTACCCATTACACAAACAAAGAAAAAATCTTTAGTGTGTGCTCGAGATTTGAACTCAGGTCCTCCAGTAGATTAGTCCAGTGCTATACTACTGAGCTAACCTCGCCTCCTAATTATAGTTATATTTCATTAAAATTAGTTATACATAATTTTTCTTATAATTGTACAAAAAAAATATTCTTTTTTCATAATACACTTATTACTGCATGTTTACTCGTTTGACTCTGAAAACAATTCTCTTTTCATTGATGCTCTTTTGAATAAATGTTTATGATACCTCTTTTCTGTTTCCCTGTCTTCTGATCATCCAAGTGTAATTTGCTTGCCACCTTCCTTGGTATCATCACTTGATATCAATAGACTAGGATACAAATTTCAGTTTAATGAGGAAAATTTCCCAGTTAAGTAAACTAAAAACATGAGTTTTGCAATAATACGTGACAGAATAATGTTTATTAAATATTTTTTATAGTTTCAGAGAGAAAGAATCTATTAGAACCGGTCAACAAAATGCTATGCAGTTTTTTGATTATAGACCTGTTACCATTAAAAGTATATTTACATTCATTTACCATAATTAAAAACATACATACCATAAGTAAAAATAATGAAAAGAAAGTCGGCTCTCTCTATAAGAAAATATATTGATTAAGTGAGAACCTGCTCCCTAATGATAAGACAGAACCCACAATCACAGCCTCAAAGGAAGAATTAAAGTAAAATAGATTTTTGTCACAAGTCTGCAATAATCAAGAGTTGTGCCACTTTTTTTCCTTAGTTTTATTAACCTTCTAACAAAACGACATTAAATTTCATCGAGGATAAACATTGAGTCAAAATTTATATATATAAAAATGCATAAACAATTTTCACAATCTGCATATTTTGAATTGTATATCTGGAGTTAAGGCAATATTTCAGATTAAATCTCTTTTATTGACTGTATATATTGATTTATTTATGTAGTTACAATACTGGGGTATGCGAAAAGTCAAATACCACATTTTAGTAAGCTTGTCTCAGGTAGAGACATTTGTACCAAAAGTTTTATGCTTCTCAAGTATTATTCTCTTTATAATAATGAATGAAGCTTTATTTATTTTCAGTAACACCCTTAGCCAACAGAATAAATATGAAAATAACAAAAAAGTAAAGTAATAAATATGTAAAATTCTTTAATAAGATATTTTAGAAAAACCGTACTATTCTTTACCATTTACCTTGAACAGGGAAATATTTATTTCATTTCTTTAGGGAGCACTTGATAAAAAAAAAAAAAAAATGTGTTTCAAAGTCAAGGGATGGTTGGGATTCACATAGGATAAAAAAACGTCCAATACTGATTTGTGCCTGAAGATCTGACGTTTTTTATCCTAGCCGAATCCCAATCATCCCTTGACATCACATCATCTCAATGGCTAACTATCTCCATCTCATTAAAAATAGTGTTATATACTGCAGGAGCTATAAAAAAGAATAAATTAAGTAGTGGGGTTTTCATACGTTTATAAGCTGAATTTTTAAACAAGGACAATTATTATCTAGTAATTTTATTACTCAGATATAATCTAGTTCAAATTTCCAAGATACAAATTCTAAAAAAACAACTTGGTAAAAAACTTTTGGGTAGAAAATTTTTACCAAAAATAGGTAAAATAGCACCTATTTTTTAAAACTTGAGAAGTCTTTCAACTTTTGTTTCTTAAACTATCAGTGTATTTTTGCTTTACCAAATTAATAATATATTCCACACATTTTGCCAAAATATTTAATTATATATTCAATTTAATTATGTTGTTTTAGACAAGCCACTAAATGAGCTTGGAAGTCGAAATGGACATGCTCAACAATCATACAATGAGTAAGTTTAAAATAAGTTCTGTTAACATATACAAGTACATATTTATGTAACAATTAGACCAAGAAAAGAAAGAAATTTGAAACATGTTTATTACCTACTTCTTGATTGATAAAGTAGTAAAAAAGTTTTCATATTTTTTTAGCACATTAGTAGTGAAAAAGATCTAAAGGTCTCCTTCCATATAATAATTGTCCCTGGAAGCATGTAATTGGTTTCTCTCCATTGTGGGACGTGTCTATATCACAGTGAACCTATATCAATAAAATTTCACAAAATAATTGTATTTAGTACTATAACTCAAAAGAGAGCTGCCACTTACAACTTCTCAGAGACATATAGGGCACCTAATGTGTTAACGTATTTTTACATGAAAAATAGATTTCAAACATTTATTATATTCTGACAATAGCAATACAATAATTAACTGTTCTACATATTGCCCAATTAAAATATTTCTGTAAAAACACCAATATTTACGAAAATGACTAATTTTCCATAAAATTATTTTCAGTTTTCTCATTTTTTTTTAAACCTACTATGATTTTTTGGGATTAGAAGGAAAGTAATATAAAAAATTGTATGTTACAAATGATATGAATACTTTTTATTTCATCTCTTTGAACCATAAGATTATCTTTTTCTACATAGTATTTTAAGTTGAAAATGAATTTACAATGAATAAATTATATATAATTTGTTTTTTCACAGTGATTTTATAAAAGACTTGGTTCTCTCAGAAGACAGTGATGATGATGTAAAGGTATGTTTTTTTTTTTTTTTTTTTTTTTTTTTATTTCTGTTTTACTGTTTTGTATTTTACTGTACCCCTATTCACAATAAGGGAATGTCTATGATTGCAGACCTTCTGTTGTTCTCAAATTTTAAATGATTATCAAAATAAACCCTATTATGAATTATGAATTTTCAATTTCCTTATTAACTTTTTTCTAGTTTAACAGGGGCTCTTATACAGAAATATTGGAAAAGAACATTATAATAAAACATTAGTAATAGTCAGTAGAAATTTCCTATATTCAAAAAAATTGATTTATAGAATCTGCTGCTAAAGTTATTAACAGTTGACTTTCTGTATATTTATCGATGTGCAAAATTCAATTTAATTTTGATTCAGTAGTACTCAATCAATAAATCTAGAATATTTTGTTGCATGAGAGAATGATGTTGTCTGTGTCCAATTAAACAATGTTCTCAATATAACCATAGAGAACATAACTCTGTTTAAGAAAAATGAATGAATCAAAAATGTGAAAATTCTCATATTTTGGGAATGTGTCATTAATAATCTTGATTTATATATTTTTTTGATTCGCAACTAATATTACATATTTTACATTATAGCTGTACTTGTTTAGAAATGCATCTTCTATATCTACATATATGTTTCCTCAATTTTCTGGTTCACTGTATTTTGTCCTTTTTATTTATTTATTTTTTGTTAAAGAGGCATTTTATTTTGAAATATTAGATATTATTTTAAATCTTTTATAAAATAATTAAGCTAAATTGTTGATCGTTTGGGTTTGATTTTCAGATTATTGAATGCTCAAAGCCTCCTCTCCCTGAACCACCTCAAAGCAGAATTATTGAGAAGTCACCATCACCGATACCAACAATAATGTGAGAATTAAATTATTTTTATGATTTTTTTTTTTTTTTTTTTTTTTTTTTTACGGCGCATCTACATCTAGGTCATTAGCGCTGACATCCAGGGTGCAGCGAGGAATTTTACCAGCGAGCCGTGGGATGATAAAATTCCTGCCGGAGGTTGGGAATCGAACCCACCATCTCCCGCTTTTATGAATCCAAGGCGCTAGCCATTAGACCACGGGAGACCCCATTTTTATGAGTTATTTGCCGTGTTGTATCATTAGATCGTCATAGATATTAAAAATAATTCCGCTATCATTATGTTTTAGTATATAATTAAGAGGGGACGAGGTTAGCTCAGTGGTAGAGCGCTCGACTAATGAACTGGAGGACCAGGTTCAAAACCCGAGCGCGCACTAAAGATTTTTTCTTCTAGTGCTGCTGTTCGAGAGTTGGATTTGGGGTCCCAGATCGTCCCTAGGCTCACCCAGCCTTTAATTAATTTAATTAATAATGGGTACCTTGGGTGCTAATGACTCTAGCAGCCAAGGGGAAAATCAGGCGGCCGGAGCATAGTATTGACCACACTATCTCCCTAGTGTGCCGTATGGTCAAGAATCAGATACCTCTACAGTATCTGTCCCTCTGGGCCCTTGTGGCCTGTTACGGGACTGATTTTTTTATATATATATATATATATATATATATATATATATATATATATATATAATTAAGAACGAGTTTCAAATGAGAAAACCACCCTCCCCGAAAAATGAATTCTTTAGATTATTATATTGTTTTCAGCTTGACATCGCCTCCTGTGGTTCCTGAACCTGTGAGGCCCATGCCACCTTCTCCAGAAGCAAGTTCATCAGGAAGTGATGACTCAGGAACTGATAGTTCAGAAAGTGACTCTAGTGCATCGACTCCTGTTACTCAGGATTATCCAAATCCTATTCCCGAGCAACCACAACTTAGTTGGGATTTAAAATCATTTCTTCAGCCACAAAAGGAAGAAAGAAAACAACCTACTCCTGTAAGTAATGTTTGTGTGTGTGTACCAAATTAAGCTATATTCATTTTTCAGGGGAAAACATCTTGCATGCCATCTATGACTTTTGTTTTTATTTATACTTGATTATTTGATGGGGGATTTATTTCTATAGTTTTATATTTTTTGAAGTTGAGCATTTTAATATTTTACTTAGGAATATTACATAGTATTTAATTATAAACCTATTTATTTTGTAAGTTTAATTAAATTAATACACTTAAAATGAATTAATTTAAAACTTAGTAAAAATTGGAACCAAATTCTTACATATAGACACAACGTAGGAGACCCATAATCGATTGCTAAAAGATTTAATGGATATAAATTTTTTCATCAATAACTAAATTTAATTTAGGAAAAATGAGTTCCTATATTTATTCAAACCATTTATTTATTATTATTATTATTATTACCGGCTGGGATTATTCAGTTTCCCACGGAAGATAGTTTCAACTAATAGAAATTATTGTATATTTATTAATTTTTTAATTACAAGCATTCCAAATTGTCTAACTATTCTAGCAGTACTCTTTGCTGGGATAATATAATTAGTTCATCCAATAATTTAAGATATTTACTGGCACTAACTGTTGTATTCGGTATCAATCCATTGATCAAGATGATAAGTGCAGTTACTCTAGCGGAATCTAATTTGAAGAGTTAATTGAACTCTTTCGCCGAATGTTGATATTTAAGCAGTCTCTCGACTAATGTTTTCTGGATATTCTCATCATTCAACACTGAAATACCAATTTTATTATTATCATTATCATATTTTTTATAAAAAAGTAAAGCTATAATTTTCATTTGTTTGATTATTATTTATCCCTTCTTTGGTTGAAAGGAGTATAATATTATGATTATTTTTATATTAGAATCCCCTTTTTAATGACATAAATATTTTTTGGTGGGGTATACATAGGTCACCTCCCTTCTTTAGTCAAAATAGGGGTGATGTATTTTCTTTAAATTGCTTTGAATTGTTTCAGGAACCCCAACCAGTTATAGAAAAACCAAAAATAGAGGATGATTCAGAGCTTATTCTTGGTGAAGTTTTAACCAAGCCACCTCAGCCACTATTATCAAGTCTATCTGACAGTGATGCAGAAAAAAAGGGAAAACCAAAAAATTCAGGTAGGCCAAAACGAAGAAAAAAGGTTATTAGAAGCCAACATGTTCTATCTGATAGTGAAGAAGAAGGAGATGTAGCACCATCAACTCCACCTTCTCCCAGGCCAAGTAGATTGTCAGCTAAAACTACATCTGGAAGTGAGGGAGAAAAACCTAATAATAAACGAGAAAAAAGCACAAGGAAACATCAGCTAACTCCTTCTAGAAAACCTTCAGCAGAACGAGGTCGAAAAAGAACTCCGGCTACATCAAGTTCTACACCAAAAAGCCCAGAATCTGAATCTCCTACGAAAAGAGGTCGAAAAAGAACTGTAAAATCTGCAGTGACTCCATCAGATACTGATGACGATTCTAAGAGGAAAAGAATCCCTAGTAATTCAGAATCTGATGAAGGGCCTTCTTGGAGTCATAGCTCCATTTCTAGGAAGAGCAGTCGGCGGAAATCTGCCAAAGAAAGTTCCAGTGAAAGACCTAAAAGAGAATCACCATATATTAGAATATCTAGTAGTGATGATGATGCAAATACAGTTGTTTCATCGCCTTTGAAACCTGTATCTAGAGTTCCTCCTGCTCCACCTGGAAAACGACCTCCTAAGGGTTCAAGTGAAAGTGATGCTGAAAAAGAAGAGAGCCCACCAAAACTCGACTCTGATGGGCAAACTATTCAAGACAAAAAGAAAAATGATACCTTACGAAAACTTTTCTCTAAGAGAGACAATGAAGGAGGTGGTGGGAAAGGTGGAGGGAAAGGGGGTGGTAAAGGAAAAGGAGGCAAGAGTGGTATTCAAATTATTGAATGTGATAGTGAAAGAGTTACTCCTCATTTAACAAAAACTGAAGTTATTCCCCCTCCACCACCTCAGAATACGAGGTTACAGGAGCCATTGAATGATGAAGAATCAAAACCTAAAACTCCTGTATATCCTCAAGTTTCTTACATAAATAATAAAATGTCTATTATGTGTAGAATAGACCTTTCCAGAATTCCACACATACCCAGCAAACGTAGGTCTGAAGAAATAAGAACCAGAACAGAACTAGCTGATACCAGGCAAGTTAAAACGAAGAAACCTGATCCAGAGCCAAAACCTGACAAGCGTGATCGTAAATCCTCTGACAAGCATCGTACAAGAGATGATAAAGTCAAAAAACGGAAGAAGTCACCAGTTGTTGAATCTAAAGAGGAGCAACCTCAGACAAACTCTTTAGAAGTGATCAAACGATTGACCCCAGAAGTTCATGTGGAACCTGATAACAGCACTGCAAGGTAATGTGTAGTACTTGTTTTTCACTTAGAATTACATTATATGAATTTTCCATCACTTATTTAAAATTATTTTAGCTCCAGTTCCAACAACAAAAGAGATAGACGGTTGAGCACAAGTTCTACCTCTTCTCATGCAAGTAACCTGTACCATAATAACTCTCATTCAAGTGCAAAAAGAAAGAAGTATGGGGAACGGGTAGGCTCCAAGGTAAGGGTCCACTGTTTTATTACATAAATTCTCATCAGATTAATTTTTTGAGAAATCTTGGTAAGATAATGAATGCAATTTTTATTTAAAAGTAAGATGGCCTCTAGATAAAAAAATACCAATGATTGATTGTTGATATTATCTGAAATTATTTTAAATAAATATCCCTCTCAACATTACATTATTTTTAGACAACTAATGTAACTTTTTACTACCTATAATTAATGTTTCATAACAATTTGATTTAAGACTAATAAGTTAATATTTGAAAGGCAAAATGGTGCTTATATGAAGAACAACAAATTCTGGATAACAAGAAGGAATTAATTAAAACCTGTTACTTAATCATTAATTATTGTTCTTTCTTAATTAATTAAATTCCAAAAATTTGATTCAAGCCATTTTTGGAAAATAAGTAAGGGATAAGTATGTTCGCAGATTTAAATCAGATACATGTTCTAATATAAGCTATGAAAAAAAAGTGCATTACTCAAAGACGTTCTAATGTAGAGTTCTAAAAGATATATTTATTTTTCAGAGCGAAGGAGCACTAGTTGTTGCTCCACCAACTAACCATGAGCGGGATCGAAAGGAGCCTGAGAGGGAGAAGGAAAAAGAAAAAGAAAAGGATGACAAGAAAAATCTCCAGTATTTTTCATATTTTGAGCGAGAAGAGGATGATTCTAGTGATAGTGAAAACAAGTAAGATTAATTGTCATTTTTTAGTGTCAATACTTTATCTTCTTTGGGGAAGAATGTCATAATACTTTAAAGTCTAGAGTGTACCTCAGTCATCACATGTTTGAAATTGCTTCAGTTAAAAATCATTTTCTGAAATATATTCCGAGATTCCATAGATCTCATCTGGTTAAAATTTGTGGCAATAAATCAGTGTTCCCCTGGTCACTACTGTTTACACTCACTTTATTAATTGTTACTTGAAAGCTCAAGAAAACAAAACTGTTGTTTAATAAGAATACTACTGAATAACATAAAGTCTTTTGATCAATTTATTGCGTTTTTTAACATTTTTAACATTTGTAAAGTATATTGTTTGGTTTAATATTCAAAATAAATTATTCTGAACTAACAACAGCGAGGAAGCTAATGCAATCGATTGAGAAAAGAGATTGATTTACGATAAATGCTTAACATTCTTTTCTGAAAAGTTTGAAGTACAATTCGGCAAAAGGAAATTCACCGTTAAAGGGCTATGGTTCGAAGCTCGAGGAACCATACCAAAGGAGACAATTACATTCTTACAAGAACTCGGCCTAGATATAAATAGCCTTCCCCTCTTAGCCAAACAAATATTGATAGACTCCCTTGGGATCATCAACCATCATATTTATGGTTAAAAAAAAATAATGATGAAAAGATCACAATCAATAAGGAGCACAATCAAGTGTACAAAGTGATCATTATTATAAGCTCCAAATCCCCAGAAGCAACCGAATCTTTGAATTAAAAGAGGATAACTAGTCTTAAAGATCAAACCAAAATGACTCATATAAACATTTATCGTAAGACTGATAGAAGAGCTGTGTGGTTTAGAAACCCTATTGATTTGGGCAGCCTCACTTTAATTTTTAATAAAGTGTTCTTTCTTTTTGTTAAAGAGGTTAATCTGACTGCTATTTTATTATACAGTTATCAATTATTTGACTAATGTTTGAACTTATCAGGTTTTTAGCGCTTTCCTCCGAAGTAAAGTAGCTATTGAGGTTGCACTCATGACAGAATTTTTGAAAAATGTCTTCGAATCTTTATCGATCCTACTTAGTAGACACTGAAAATGACCCCCGTTCAAATTTATATATATATATATATATATATATATATATATATATATATATATATATATATATGTGTGTCCGTTAACACAATACACGCCAGAGTTTTTGTTTTTCGCCACAAAACTTGGAATGTTGTATTCTCTCATCAAACGATTGAACGAGTTTGTTAACCAACAAAATCGGACCATCCGGAGGAGGGGTTTACTCCGGAGCCAAAGTAGTTATTTGCCAATACCAGCCACAATTTTTGTTATATTTCAACAAAACTGGGTATTCGTTGTGGTCAACTGCGGAGAAAAATTTGTTATAAAAATAAACTAAATCAGTTGACTAGAAGAGGGGGTTTTCTCCGGACAGAAATTACTAATTTCCTTCTACTGGCCGGAATTTCTGTTGTATTGTAACAAAACTGTTTATACGTCCTGGCTATCTAATAAGAAAGAAGTGTTATATGAACTAAATCAGTCTATTGGAAGGGGGGGGGGGTGTTTCTTTGTACTATGAATTGAATTCTTCCGCCAAACATAGGTTAGCGAGACTCATCAAGATCAATAGATCAAAATGTGAAGCTTTGTGTATTTAGAATGTAGTGTAGTACCCCGCATACACAAAACTCTGGAAGGAAATTAATTACAAAATTAATAATTGAAACAGCTGCTCATAAAAAATGCAAAAGAGTAGAACAATTTATGTTTTTATTTTATTTATCTATATAGGTTATTTTAAGGAGATTATTCAGGAATGCACTTGACACTACCCAATTCTGAGGAAAGTGCTTAGTTATGCGGCTCCTGTGTGGCGGACTTTTATTCATTAGTCACAGAAAATCTATCCTTGAATTATTTTCCATACAACACTAACAATAGTTAATATTCCTTTTTTATTTTTGCTTTTACCTCTTGCAAGTTACTTTCTCTTTATCAAAACCATTTCACTACTTTGGCTTTTAATCATCAAAATTACACATAATTATCTTTGACATAATAATTAATTTTTATAAATACCACTACCGCAGTTAAGTGCTGAAAAATATGCAACCATTATAAAAGTAATATAAATAAAAATACTGTTAAATCATTTTTGAACCAATAAAATCTCAACTCCACAAACCTTTTGAATTGAAACTTCTGTTCTCAACAAGAAATTCCAAAGTTCTAAATATTCCAATTTGTCCTGAAATATTTATGATAACATAATGAAAAATGAGTAGACAAATTAAGTGAAGTGCCATTATGCAGTAGTCAGAATGAGTTTATCATCAATTTCACATTTTATTCATTCCAGTTTGCTATTTATGTTCAAATGTTTTATTATTACAAGCATTTCATTAGAATTTTAACAGAAACAAATGTTTAAAAAAAATTGTCCTCCAAATGACTGTCGTTAAAAAAATGTATTACATATTCTTTTTAGCCTATCAAATGTTTCACATTCCCTATTTATCAACTGCTAGGATCACGTAAATAATAATCTATATTAATTTATTTGATTTTTTGAGTTAACACATTCGGGCCCAGCGTCAATGCATATGCGTCTGAGAGATGTGTTCTCCGGGCTCTGCGTTGTGGCTTGTGTGTCAGCAGATAGCTTGCCTTTCTTTCTATATCCACTACTCTGGGCCTTGTCCTATACCCTTTGTACTTGGTTTGGGACCACATTACGTTATTCCCGGTTAGGTTTGAGGGCCGGGTGTTGTATGATACTGAATCCACCAGAAAAATTCCTTCAGCAGGCCTGCTGTCGTCGCATATTTGTCACTTAACTAAATTGTAATTAATCCACTAAAAGTACATCATTTCAAAAGTTTCTTCACTTATTTATGTTTAACTATACAAACCACATATGTTTCACAGGAGGAGGTTCTTATTTAAAACCAGGTTGAGACAGGTTGGCTTGTTTCAACAATGGGCTTGCTAAATACTTGATTATGAATGTTTAGAAAGGGTGGAAAACAGTAGATAGCCCAGCTTTAAATGCCATAGAAGAAGCAAAAAAATGAGGAAGAAAGTAAAGTAGTACAAAACTTATAATGTAAACTACTTTTGTAATTATATGTTTTCTACTCTAACAAGAATATATCTTAGTTTCTTATGACATTTTTAAAACATTATTGATTTCTTACTAGAAACTCATTACTCTTCCATATGTTTAACATAAAAAAGAAATATTTCAATGAAAAGAAATTTACAACAAACCTTACTTTATTCAGGGACCATTATTTAAATGAGGCAAAACGCCTAAAAAATAATGCAGATAGAGAGCAGGATGAGGCTGCACAAGGCATGCAGTATCTTGAAGCCGTTATGTATTTCCTACTTACTGGGAATACAATGGAGCGTGAAAGTGAAAATGATAAAACAGCTCACAAGATGTATTCTGATACACTGAAACTCATCATGTATGTATTATTTCTTATTTTACTAATAATGAGTTATGTAAGTAAATATCTTTGCAGGTTAAATTATCATATTATCCAAAGCTAACATAGATTTTTACTTTATTGTCCTATTGCTCCATATTGCTACAGGGTAAAGTATGTTTCTTTCGGAAATCCTCTACTTGTTAAAAAACTTTTTTCCTTTTTGTGTGTGTGTGTGTGTGTGTATGTGTGTGTATATATATATATATATATATATATATATAGATATATATATACACACACATATGTATATGTATATGTATGTGTGTGTATATAAACATATATATATATACATGCATGTTAACACTTCTTATATTAATATTCCTATTTCATTATATGAAATTATTACATGAGCAATGCAATTAAATCAGTGAATATAGTGAAGTGATCATTTAAGAAACTTTAAAAAAGTGTTAAACTCAAAACATATAGGTTCCATTAAATACTAATACATAACTTCAATATGAATCGTCCTAAAAGATATTTGACTATCATCAAACTATCAATAATTTTGATTGCTATTGTTTGATATAAAATTTTAGATTTAAATAAAATTTTATTTTCCTGAAATGATTAATTACAAAGCTTGTTACAATTAAGTGCTTTTGGACCCTTTTCAAATAAAACAAAAAAATATTTATTTTTTATTCATGCATATAGACAACACCAACTCATAATAAATCATGACCCAGTAACCAAAGTATTTGTAAACATTTGGGATGGACTCTTCTTGTCAGTCATTATTATTGTTTTCTAGTTTCTTAAATATTATCAGTATTTTTTTCAGTATTTATTGTCATTATTGTTGAACTTTACTAAATATGTTATTTTCTCTTTTATATTTCAAAGAATTCTCTCGGTATTTTTTGTGAAACATAAATTTATCAAAACATTTTCAAGATATGCACTATACAAACATTTCGGATAGTGCTCTTTAAGCGTGACTTTTGTTAACTCATCAGTCTTAATTACAATTTATTTTAAATGGCATATAGTTGATCTGAAGACCCATGTAAATTCAATCTTTCCAATGGATGGTTTTGTCAGAAAGCAATAATAATTAAACCTGGCCAGTTATTCTTACTTCCATCCCAGTAAACAAAATTTCACCTATGCCTCAAAATCTCAAATGGAAAAAATTCCTTCAAAGAAAGTTGTATTTTTAATGTTACATAGATTAGTTTATTTGCTATATCTATCTTTCACTCTATACCTTCCTTTCTGTTTGTTTTCTTAATGTATGCTAACATTTAATTTTTAAAAAAACACATGGGTCCCCTCTATAAAATCGAGCTGGTGTTTTCTTTACATGAACCTTGCAAATACCATTTAATAATTAGGCCCTTCTGGGCCTAATTATCGCTTGGGCTGCGGGACTGCCGGTTCTTGTTACGTATGTTGTGCAAAAGCATAACAGTAACATATGTTTCAAGTTTTATTTTAACAAACACAAAAATTAGTCTTTTCCTCCCCTTTTAATTTTTATTTATTTTTAGGACAGCTGGCTATCAGCTTCGTAGGCCTACAAGTTTTAATTTAAAGTAGGTACCTCATTCCATATGCTACTCAGTGCTTCCCAAAGATAGTCCATTTCTAATTAATTCTGCTGTATGTAAAAGCACTTTTGGTTGTCTGTTATATTCAATCTGATAATCTGAAAACAATTTAATTTATTCAGTTTATTTAATTTTGTGTAAAATAAAAAAAAATATGGCAAAAATTCATTTCTGAGCAGTCATCAGTATACAGGTTAATTTAATTGACAACAGAAAACATTTTTTAAGAATAAATTTCCATAATTTTTATGTTATGAAATTGAGATGTATGTATAAACATCTTTTTTAAAATTTAAATATAATAATACAGTTGAAGAGTAGATTGGAAATATTATGAATGGATAATTTAATGATTTATGCTATTATAATATTTAACGAATGCCATATAATACTTAACAATCAAGTATGGCTCTTTATTCATGATTTCATAGTTGATTAGTTGAGCAAAGTAAATAATGATCATCAGATTTATTTCATATCAGCAACCAAAAGTATGTGTATTGGAACATTTCCAATGTTTTGGAATATTTTCCTGAGATATTAATACCGTTTCATTACCGGGGTGATTAATGTGCATATTTTTATAAGACATGGGTGAAATTTTGAATGTAAGGTGTCTAAGGAATTCGTGAAGTTATCCAATTCCATATACACCTTTCCTTTTTTGAAATATAATATTTAGGATTTCTTTGTAACTTAATCAAGTAACATTGACCCCCCGATAATAAGAAATCAGTCTGTATTGAAATATTTTAAATAGCACATTCCACAAATGTACTAGAATGAAAAAAAAAATACAAATTGTTGTACCTGTCCTGTTGGCTAATTGCATGTCTCCTTAGTTTCCTAACATAGAATTAAATGACAAATAACAAATTAGTATTAATTAACTAATTGTATTTTCCAACTCATATTTGTAATAATTGCCATTTTTAGGGATATTGCATCAAAATTCAGAAGTCAACAATATCAACAGTCTAGCTTACACAGCAAACTGGCTGTTCTGAGGTAATACTAATAGTCTGTATATTTATTTTAATTATTAATTAAAGAAGTAATATTTATTAAAATCTCACAATATATGATATTTTATTTTTATTGTTGGAGGCCTTAGGGCTTACAAAGATTATAGTTTAACCCTTAATGTGCTGAAAGTTGACGGGCTGCGGTAAGCCCACAATGCAATACTTGCCCCGGGTGCGGCACACTTTTCTGAGTGGCATACAATTATTTTTTCAACCTTCTTATTGATCCTGGCTGTGGGCAGCTGTGGAGTTTAAAAATAATTAACTATTTATGATATTTACATATTTATATTATTTAAAAATTTACATGGGTTCCCACACTGTTTCGATCTATACGCATTTTTATACATTATTTCTAATTTAATAATTTGTTAGTATAAAAAAAAGAAATGAGTACAAGGTTATTTTACATTTCTCGGAACATTTTTTGAAGGCATTTTTGGGAACAAAATTCAAAAGAACTATGGAGGAGGGCAAGATAAAGCCTGATAGGTGAAGACAATTGCTCTTCTTTCAGCTAAATGTAGTAAAAAGGACACGTAAATGAATTTTAGTGATGAAACAGGGAACTATTAGTTCCTCTAAAATCCCCTAGATAGAACCAAGAACAGAACTTGTCTTCAAGTCATTTGCATTCAAGGCTATAATTCGTACCACAGCATGAACTGCTTTTGAACAAGTCAACAGCAACAGGGGCACGGCTCACTTCAGCTCTTCTGTTCCTGGTTGTAGACAACAGAGTTTCCTGAAGTAGATAAATTGGTTCTGTGGTTTATTAAGAAAATACAAGTTTAACCAAAGGAGCCATCCTTCCAAGAATCCCTGAGAAACGTATATTCAGAAATTCAACACCATTCTATTGGAAAGCCCAAAAGAAAATCCTTCTTGAATTATTCTAGAGAACTCTATAGTTTTCAAATATTCTCAGCCTTAGCAAACCCCTTAAGAAATAAGTAATAAATATTCTCAGATATAATTGCCAGTAGGAAGCCTGCTCAATATGACTTATGCACGAGCATAGCCTTGTGATCACAAGCTACATGTATATTCACGTGCACCATTTAAAAGCATAAAGACAAAGTAATTTCTCCTCAAATATCTTCTTACAGTTTTAGGGGGAACAGTTTCAAGGGGAGAATGAGTCATAGTTCAAAATATAATACTTTTAAATTAAAATAATTTGATTTAAAACATATCAAATTTAACAACCATAACTAATTCACACAAATTTGAAAAATAGCAAACCTTCATCTCAATATTTACTACATAATTTATATATTTCATTTCCTTGTCTAATGAAAATATACAACCTACATTTAGATTTTTTTTTCCAATGAGGGGAAAACCTAAAAGGCCTTCAGGAGTTTGCCTCATGCAAATCTCCCAGTGTGTGGGACTCTCACCCACCAAAAACCCCTCATTACCGGAATGATTCCCACTTGGAACAAATGCTTCGGCCAATCTTCAAGAGGGTACTGGCATTTAGAAATATTAATTGAATTTGCCTTGCTAAATCATACTTTGTATCAACAATAACGTTTATTAGTAATCCTATATTAAAAAAAAAAAATCACAAATTTTGATCAAATGAATAAGGTTTTAAATTTGATTTATTATTAGTTTTGTTATTTACTAATTTAATAACTTCTTCATGTATTGTATCTTAAGATATATAATTTCATTTTTATTTTAATTAAAACTGTTATTCCTCTTTACAGTTTACGGTGCCAGTCCCTTATTCATCTAAAACTTTTTAAGATGAAAAAAACTGAGTTGAATGAAGCTGTTAAGATGGTGTCTGATTATATGCAAAAGGTAATTGTTTTCAGGGTAAACTATTTTTTACTGAAACCATTTGGTTTATTAGATTTTATGTATGACACTAAGCAAAGAAAGATTTACTCTTTATAGATCTTTAATACTTCATTTTTGCTATTCCCCAGATGTTTCATGGGTTCTCATTACCACCTACCTATGGGGCTAATGCTCAATGTTTTTATATGGTCCTAAAATAACATTTTCAATTTAAATCAGGAGTGTCAGGAGGAATATAAATTTCACCTCATGTGTTGAGGGTCTTGAATTTGATTCATTTATTGGATGATTTACATTTTTCAGGGATCAGTTTTCTGATTCTGTCTAGTCATTTGGCTCAACAAGTCGTTGTGAGTGCCTGAAATACTAAAAACTAATGCTTAAAGGTTTCTATTGAGGTCAGATTAAGTTATTTACCCCTCTGGATACTCATGGCCTGTACACAATGCACTTGTATTTAAATTATTCTTATAATATAACTTTAATATCATTGCTTTTTTGACTTCTGCCGCTACTAGCGTTTGCTCGATGAATTTCCTTCTACACTTCAGCAGATTTCTTCAGATCACATCTCATTTCTCATCCTTGCTGATTATCTGGGAGGATATGCAGTAAAGGAGAAGAAGGGCTGATGATCTGAAGTATTCTGCTGAAGAAAATTCAATGAGCAAACACCACCACTACTGCCGACAGAAGCCAAACAAGAAATGACATTGAACAATCCCAGTAAGGATACATAAAAGCCATATGATATAGGTTATCAATAAGCAGATAAGTTCAATTTTCATTTAATTTTTCTTACTTTTTAGAAATGTGACTTTGCTCCTTTATCGGACAAAGTAGAGGGTTGTCCAGAAAGTTTGTAGATAAAAATTTAGAAAAAAGTAAAGATTTGTTTAATGTTTAAAATATATTCATGCAAACTATCTTTATCTCATTACAAATTAAATATAATTATTAAATTATTAATTAGCGATTACTCTTTCCCAACGGCTCGGAAGGTCCAAAATCATTTCTTTTCCAAAAATCACTGAGTTTATATTCTAAGTATAATATAAGATCCCTTTTTATAAGGGGTCTTCTTCTGTAATGTAAGAAAATTTTGGACTGAACGTAAAAGTTGATAATCACAGAATATTAAATGTTTCCTGTATATTGATTGTGGCCGTTCTTCATCAACTGTTGCCTTCAGTTGTTTTAATAGGGACCAGTAAACATCACTTGTGATGGAAGTAACTGAAACGGGCCTTTAGCATTGCTAGCAATGCAGTTCCAGGCAATCCCCATAATTTTTTCCGCTTGGTGTTTGTACAGAATTTATTTTTCAACACTAGTGACTACTTGTTTCATAAATGGATCCTACATATTTCTTTTCAGTAAGGCAACACAAGTGCAAGTTCTTTACATAAGGCCCTTTTGCTGAGATTATCAGATGAATCGTACCTACAGATGAACCCAGCTTTCAACAGATTTGATATTATCAGTATCATTTTGTGAAGTTCGGACCTAGTTCGATCTTTCAGATCAAAATTTCCAGACAAGAGCCACAAATCTACTTCAGAACAAGGCTGCCATTAATTGATTTGGGCTACATTTTTTAAAAAAAGAAAAGCAAAATGTGTCATAAATGGAATTTATCATTGCTCATGTTTGGTTAGCAGAAACTAGACGTACTGATCTTTGATAAAAACAAATTACAAATAAACACAGTTAATACATTGAGCATTAAAGTTATATAAATGAAAATATCCGTTGCATGCATTGTAAGTTGAAAGAATTAAGATGAAACCTTACTTTTAAAATCTCTACGAACTTTCCAGACAACTGAATATTATAAATTGTTACATATTTGGGAAATTTTAAAAAATCAATTCAAAAACAAATAAAAATAATTTTCAGTGAAATAACTGATCTGAAAAAATCAGTAAAAGGCGTTAAAAAAATTTGTTGAGCATATCGATGGCCTAGAATGAAAACCTTGTATCTAAAAAAAAACTTTATAAACTATTATACGTTATTAGATGGATAAGATTCTATTTGACAATCCTTGAGTGTCAAAGAAACTCTATCTTACTCGTCCTGGAATATATCGACGAAGAAGCAAACCTTGCGGGCTTCTCAGTAACCATAATATCCATCTAATTAGGTAAAAAAGTTAATTGATTTTATTTTTGAGATACGAGGTTTTCATTCTAGGCCATCGATATGCACTTTCGAACAAAAGAAAAATGTGTATTAATTGTATTTTTTTATCTACAGGCACCTACAACTATAGAACAGTGTGGTGGTTCAGTTATTCCAGGCCAAGGTACACCTTCACCACTTTCTCCTACTCCTTCTCCTGCTGGGAGTGTTGGCTCTGTAGGATCACAGTCATCAGGATACAGCAGTGGGGAAATACGCAGTGGAACCATTCAAATTCAACCCCACATGCCACCTGTCCCATTAGGACAAATGGTTGCGACTCCTTTACATATTCATAATTACCTTCAAAAAGAACATGTGCATTTCAATTATCTATTGGCTTGCCATGACCTCTGGGATCAAGCTGACACACTTGTGCTTAAAGGAAAACACAAAGGTAAGAAGGATATTGAAAAGTATAATTATATCAGATTTTACTTTCACATCCAAATTGGACTTCTTTAGTTTTAATACATTACTTCTATAAATCATAATTGAATCCAAAATAAACTTGAATAAAGAAAATATTTCCTGAACTTATGTTTCTATCACTTCTTGCTTGCTCTCTCTCTCTCTCTCTCTCTCTCTCTCTCTCTCTCTCTCTCTCTCTCTCTCTCTCTCTCTCTCTCTCTCTCTCTCTCTCTCTCTAACTCTCTTTAGTTACACACAAACACACAAGAGAAGTAACTCCTAAATGGTTAGAGATATCAACATTTTTCAAAGGAGCAAAGTTGTAGGTCTCGTCAAGATCTATCACATGGTGCTCTTGAAAATAATCCGGTAAAACTGAAGGAGAGCGTCCTCAGCTACGATTTTCTTCAAAGTTTGCACTATAACGTATTTTGATGCACTAAACACGAATCCGTTGAAAAAAAAAAACCCGCTCTCAACTAGGAAAGAAGTTATTAAGCACTAAAGTTCACTGTTATGGAGGTTATAAAAGACGGGGTAAACAGCTTATATGTAAACACGCGCTTGCGCAATAGTCCTTAATGACGAAGTGTAATTGAAATTTAGACCCACCTGTGGTAGCTAACTTGGTCATAAACTCGCTAATAAGGTCGCTCGCTCAAGAAAACGTCAAAACCCCTAGTCAATCCAACTCGCAGAAATGTAAAGAATTCTATGCCCAAAAGTCGTCCAAGGCATTCTTCTAATCCTCCTAGACATCTTCAGACGCGATGTTCGGTGGATATAAGTCCGCAATTGCACCGAAAAAAGTATTTATGCGCATTATCACTTCATTTATGCGCATTATTACTTCATTTATGTGCATTATCACTTCATTTTTATGGAACACTTTCTACAAAAAACTGCAATAACGATAACAATAAAAACCTAATTACAGCTTTGAGGGAATTAGAGAAGCTTAGAAGGAACAAATCATAAAGGCATTAGCTAATTATTAAGGGATTTCTGTTATATAATACTTTTCAGGAGCGAAACAAGAAATTTGAAGAATGTTTCATTATTTAAAAAAATGTTTCTGAATAAATAAGTGTTGGTAAATTTTAATAATTGATAGTTAATTTCAATTACATTTCTTCATTAAGGACTGTTTACGAGCATGCGCGAGTTTACAAGTACGTTGTTTATGCGATCGTTTGTAACCTTCATAACAGTGAACTTTTTTTTTAAATAACTTCTTTCCTAGTTGAGAGCGGTTTTTTTTTTTCAACGGATTCGTGTTTAGTGCATCAAAATACGTTATAGTGCAAACTTTGAAGAAAATCGTAGCTGAGGACGCTCTCCTTCAGATTTACCAATAATCCTTCTAAGGACTCAAATAGACCTTTGTAGGGAAGAGTTCTCTCTTTACCCATTTTTTGAATTTTTGAAAGTACTAAAAAAAATCAAAGAAGGACTATGGATTTTTGATGCGTCAAGTAGATCTCTTTAAAAATACGTTTTGATTTCCATGTATTTCTCATCTGAATTTCCAAAAACCGCGCTAAAAAGAAGGCACTTTAATTTATTCATGTATTTTTTCTTGGCTGAGAGGGATAACTCAGCTTAGAAGAGTGTGTTCAACATTCAACAAAACAATTCAGATCAGTTGAATCTCATGTTATTTATGAGGGCTTATTCCATCTTCTTTCTTACTAATATCATACCTTTTTCCATTTTTTTAAAATAAAAAAGTAGAATCCCTTTTACTTTTTTTTTTTTTTTTTTAAATTTATTTATCGTTTGTTACTTCTACTTATTTTTTTATTCCTATAGAATTCTTCATTGAACTTGACCGTAGCTGTGGACCATTGACTCTACACAGTACACTGAAAGAATTGGTGAAATATGTGAGGGTTGGAATAAGTCGTTTGAAGGAGTTGAGAAATGAGTTGACGTGATTTAATTCACGTACTTCGATGTTGTAAAAATGTGTAGAACTATATGTATTAGTAATAGGTTTGTAAATCAGAAGAGCTAATTGTAAGAAAATATATTGTTATTCTTGTTGTTAGAATATATTTCATTCTTATTATTAGCTCTTTCTATGTATTTAATTGTAAATTATACAAGAATTGCATTGCTTGCCTTTATAAGAATGCAGATATTAATTTTTACCACAATGAAAGTTACCTTACTTTTTAAAGTGCACAAATGGTTATAGGGGTACATATAGGTGTTAAATATTTTTTCTTAATTTTATTTTTAGTTTCAGTCTTCCTCAGTTCATTACCATCTTAAAGAAATATCTTATTTTGTTTATAATTTTACCACAAAAATAAATAAACATAAAAATGTAAATAATGTATGTTAATAATTTACAGGTAAATTAAGAGTAATTATCAGTTTTTCATTTAGAGATGAGGTTTTTTTCAGTATATTATTAAACCAAGTATGCATTATCAGTTATTTTTGTGTGTGAGTTATTGAGGATCCAGTACTTTATTAGAAATGATAGCATGGTTTAATAGTATGTGTAAACATTTTTCTAAATTAGAGGGTTTGTTCGAATAACAGTTTAAAATACTTGCCAAAAATATATTTCATTAATAAATTATTGGCGCTTCTACGATTTTTAAAAATAATAGAAACAAAAATTATATACTTTTATATGAGAAAACTATCTATCAAGGGACCAAATGGTTCATTCATTTGAAACCATTATTAACATTAAAACAGGCCATCCTTTTCTTTTAAGAATATTTTTTGTGTTATTTTTGATTAAATTATATTTCATTCTATGGCTGATTTCCCTCACTACATCTAGTCTTAAGATAAATAACAGAAGATACTTTGGAGTAAAATATTGTGTTTTAAGTAAATAGATCTTAAGCTATTTTTGTATCATATTTTAAAATGTGACAAAAATATTGTTTTGTATATATATATATATATATATATATTTATATATTGTACGGTTTGCTTATATTTGCAAAAATGATTATATAAACCAGTATAAGTAATTATAAACTAAACATTAACAGATCTGTTCTTAATTGTGTCTTAAAAAAATACTGATGTTTTTCTTCTTATAAATATGTTCTTAAAAGACAGTAATATATCTTCTTATAAATAGGCCCCTGAAAGGCATTAACATTCTTGATTTTCATGTGAAAATAGTTAAAAAAAACTGCCAGTAAAGTTTGATCAGGACGTGAAAATTTTAACAGAAGTTTTTATTTTATTACTTAACTATTTAATTCTGTTATTTGATTATTTTTGGAAGATCAAGCCATCTTCATATATTGGTATATTTGATTAAATCCATTTTATCGGGAATGATTACTCACAATTGCAGAAAAAATCTGTCTCCATTTTGTATGTGCAGTAAAAAATCTCTAGTTTGAATTCGGGGGTGTTCTAAACCTTCATTTTTTTCTCTTTATAAAAAATATTTAAGATTATAAAATAAATAATTTCAATAATTAAGTAAATGCCAATATAAAATTGCAATGTAATATTCTTCTCTTTGTAGTATAATATATTATTATTTGTTTATATTAATTCAAAGTTATTTACTGACTTGAATTCTGTTTTACAAATTCTTCTTTTCCACAGGCCCTTTGATTTATGAAATATGAATTTAAGATTTCGAGAATTTGTTTATAGGATCAGACTGATGTAAATCTAATGACATGAGTCATTTATTCCAGAAAATTTGTCTCAACATTTTTCAATTTTCATAAATTGTATGTAAATATAAACATATTTAATGAGGCTAAAATTAATTGAGGTGTGTATATATGATTTATTTCTACACCAAGAGAGTTTTACTGCACATTCCATTGGAAGTAAAATGTTGTATAGAATTTTATGGTTTTTGAAATGGTATTATGAAGATATTTTTTCTGTTATTTTCGTGAGGGCTCAGGAATATTATCATATCCTCAAATTGAATTATTTATTTTTATCACTAATTTTATCAAGTAACAAATTACTATTGTGTTGAAAATTTATTAAATTGTATAATATTTTTATTTTGCTACAATTTTTTTAAATTTTTATGCTGTCATATTTTTACACTATATATATATATATATATATATATATATATATATATATGTATATTAATTTTTTTTTGTAAATAATTATTTCTAGGTATGTGACATTTTGTAGCAATATTACTTGCTGAAGGGTTGGCTTGTATCTGAATTTTATTTTTTCACAAGGATGAATTCTTTTGAAAACAATCTTCTATTTATAAATACATGTCATATTTCTTTATGATAGGATTTTTTTCATCTACATAACATCGACACATTAAAATTGCCTTTTTCAGATGTTATCTCTGAAAGGAATATTGGATTCTTAAATCACACAAGTTATTATTAAAACAATTATTCTTGGTCAATTAAATGAAAAATAACTACTAAGTCCTGTGCAGTATAATCATCAAATATCGTGTTTTTTCGTTGAAACTATTAATGAATATTTTTTTATTTAGAACAATGAAATGAAGGAAGACATTAAGAAACTAAGTTCAAGTGTAAACTCATTAATATCTTCTAAAGTTTTATTATCAAATTTTTTTACATAGTGTTTCAAATAGTTTATTTTGTAAATGAAGTGCTGATGATATGAGTGTATTATGAACATACATACACATGTGTGTTTGTATACACACGTATGTACGTGTGTGCACACTCAATTTGGGATCGCATGTATACATATGTGTGTGAGCACACAAGTTTCTTTATGTATACATGTACAAATATAATAAGGCTATTAAGTGATTATTTAGTTGGGGTTTAGAATTAGTCATAATGTATATATTTTTGTACATAAGTATTCTATTAAATAGTAATAAAAGTTATAAATATTACTAGCAAAATAGAAAATTGAATATATTTAATGTTTTAAACCTTCTTTTTTCATGTTATGGTGGTACTTATTTCTGAAAATTAAGTAACTTGTTGTGCTCAGAAAGTTAAAACAATAGGCCAAAGTACTATTACAGTGTGTTAACCTGTTTTTTTTTAATGTATGTGAGTGAGTGAGAGTTTATATTTATTCATAAATAAACTATATATGCCCCAATTAAAAATATAGTTACAAATCTGACATATTTTTTAAGGGGGGGGATGAACCATTTGTTTATGGGTACAAATGATTTATAATAATTATGATAAATCATCATCATATTCATTGTAGAAAAAATGACTGAGAGAATTTGTTATATAAACTTTAATTATGGTAACTTCGAATACCTTTGTTTCCTACAGCATAGGTGATAATTTCCCTAAGATAAGAATTTTATTCACTAATGAAGAGATTTAGAGCATATTATTTATTCAAAATTGTTTGTTATAAATAAACATTAATATTATGCAAATCAGTAATTTATTTCCCTCATTTCCAAAAACATCCTTGTTAAAGTACAAACAGATTCTATCAATATTATTATAGAATTCACATGTAGAAGAATTGTCAACAAAAGCTATCTATTGATGTGTAAATTCTGCAATTATTTTAGTTTCAGCGTAACATGGGCGTATATAGGAAATAATTTCGGGAGGGGCTGGGAAAATTGGGCGGGGGGGGGGGGCTGAGACCATTTCCAGGGTATGACATATGAAAAATTTAGAACTTGGAATAGTTTTAGGCAACTAAAACGCTATTACGCCTAAAATAAACTATTTTTTATTAACTAAGTGACCTTATTTAATTTATTTTTAAGGTTTTTATGACACTTTTACCAGCCCCCCCTTATATACGCCCATGCAGCGTAAGTTCATGCTGCATGTTATGAAAATCTGGAGGAGTCAGAATGCAGTGTGTTCAATTACCTTTCTCATTGATAATTTTTATTTTGAAATTGGAAAAGACTGAATTCATATCCTGGAAAGGGACACATGGTAAATTGTATTGTCATTTGTTCTTTGTGAGGGACAATACTCATAAAAAATTTAATGGTTCCTCCAAAAAAAATTATAAATATTATTGTACGGATTAGTTGTCATCTTGCATTAATTTTACAGTGAGGAAAATGGACTTTTCTCACAGTAAAAACAAACTTTTTAAATTTTTTTCAGTTAAAAAAAGGTTAAAAGAGCTTGATATGGGACACCATGAATATGGGAAACGGATGGAGTTCTAAAGGAAAATAGCATGTTTAATACGGAATTATCAAATGTAGTAGTACGTTGGTGAGGGCCATTTAGGTTGAATGGGAAATAACGAGTAGTAATGAGGGATGGATAGATGATTTAACCGTTTAAGCTGTCTTGTATGCTGGAGAGAGATACGTATAAGAGAGTACCTATGAGAGAGATACAATTCATGAGACATCTGTGTTAGTTTCAAGATCAATAAAAACGCTCCCATAAATTATAATTCATTAATCAGGGTGTGGAATTTAAATGTCAAAACTTCATGAGCGTATAGGGGATTGAAAAACTAAGAGAAAAAGTCATTTAGAGATTTGCTTGTTTTTGCTTCATTTTGGAAAAAAATCGCAAAACAAGAAACAAAAAATGTTTCCATTTTTGTACTTACTTATTTACATTTTTAATGGAAATAAATTGTCATTGCGAATTGTTTCAACAAACCGATTACTAAAATTCAATCTCTTGACGCCGATATCGTTTTTATGTACATTTCCTGCAACCATAATAGCTGTGCTAGAGTTTGTGCTCCGATTCCCAAATAGAAGAGTTCATAATCGACGAGTCGTTTTGTTAACTTTTAATAGACTATGAGAGACTGGGTCATTCTTACTTTGTAATGAAGGCGACCAATTCCAGGCAGCATTAAGAGCATATTATCAGAGAAGAAATTGTGTCCAACGCCACTTTGATAACAATCCTGAGACTAGCAACCGAAGAGCATCAGCTGTATAAGGAATATCATGGCAGGAAATACAGCGAACATTGAAAAGGGTTTATTTAGTGTCAATCAACTCAAGAGAGCAATTAAGATACCAAATCATGATCATCATTATGCTATAGCTAGAGCTTAAATTAGAGGTAGATCAATACTAGTTTAAAACCGAAATGGGTAACATGGATGCAGATATAAAAAAAACAAAATAGGTTTACCAATGAGAAGACGGAGAACTATGGCTCACGGATACGGGATCATTTCTGACTGTTGATATCAAGGTAAGTTAGAGGAAAGGAGTGGGTGGGGGGGGGGGGGGTCCTGCCCACCCATTAAGTTAAGGGTGGTAGTAGAGAATCAAAGAAAGGACGGTGTCGTAAAGTTTGGTGTCATAAAGCTTTGTGTTAATGGAAGGGAGGCAGGTATGAAGGGCTTTATTGCAGGCAGTATAGAGTTTTAGGAAGATGATTTTAATAAATAGAAAATGTTAGAGTAGGTAGAGGAGATGACATCTTCATCAATTTTGTCATTTACTGGGTTAGTTTCTAGGTGGATAAATATTGATTCCACGAGGAGGCGTTTATCAACGTTGGATTCAGTGGAGAGGATAGAGTATTGGTCAAAGTCAAAGTTATGTACATCTGTGATGGCAGATAATGCGGTCTTTATGTCTTTTTTCTAACATCATTTTTGTGTGTGTTGATTCGTTTTCTCATGGGGTTTTTGGTCTGTAGGCACTATGCTATGATTTTTATCTTCTAGTGTCTTTGTTCATGGGTTGGATTTGGCCTCCCTGAATGACCCTAGGCTAACCTAACCATTAATTAATTTATTAATGCGTACCTTGGTGCTAATGACCCTAGTAGTCAGCAAAGGGGAAAATCACAACACTATCTCCTTAGTGTGCCGTATGGTCATGAATCAGATACCTCTATAGTATCTTCCCCCCAGGGCCTTGTGGCCTGTTACAGGACTGATTTTTTTTTTTTTTTTTTTTACCTAAGAGGTACTTACCAATCAATGACATGGGAATGACTTAAGCATAAGACAAATAAATAATATTAAGGTGAAATATTTTTAAAAATTAGGATAACATAGAAAATAAACTGAAGGCAAAGGAGTAATTGAAACAATCAAATTTTCCATTTTTTTTATTTATTTTTTTTATACTAAAAACAGTGTAATTTACATATAAATATTCTCATAGAAAAAATAATATAATATAGTATTATCATATAAGTTATAAGGTATCACATTTTAAGATTAAAAAAAAAATCATTCTTGGTTGTAATTAGCGATGAAATTGATAATATAAGAATATTATATTAATTCTTTTAAAACAAGTCAATATAATATGGTGAATATATAAAGGGTAAACCCAAATGTACAAGATACGAGTGACTTAGACAAATTAAGTTATAGTTTAATCAGGAAAGGAGTAAAAGATCAAGGAGGATATTTTGATGTTGAGACCTCCAAGTTCCTAGGAATACAAGCTTCTGTTTGTCACTCTAGACATTTATGTTCTCATGGTTCCGCCTAGTGATTTTATGGACTATTCTTGGATCCCAATTAATGACATAGAGCACAAAATCTTTTAGTGTGTGCTCGGGACATCAGGGCCTATAGAGCTGAGTACTGTACAACCGTGAAATGCTCACCCCCATGGGAAAACATGATTTTTATTATTTTATGACAACAAAAAAATTGCAGTGGAATGAGTTTTTCATCCTTCTTTTCAAAAAATAATAAATAAATGAGAATAGCCACAAATATGTGCAAAAGTGAACAACTTTTTGAACCTTGGAAAACACACAATATAATGAAGGAACAGACAAACTTAGTTATCAGTATAGCAGATATTTTGCCTATGAGTCATGTTTCATAATCATAGGCATATGGTGTTAGGATACTCAATTCTTCCATGGGATTAATCAAGGAGGTATCATCCCCATAAGGAAGAAGAAATGTGCTAACAATTAACACAATTTATGTTGAATATGGAATTACAAATAATTAAGTATATTAATAATAATAACAGTGTAACTCCACCATGGTCCCAAGCCCATGGTTGAGTTTGAAAGAGGCAACCCCTCAAACATTCTCAAATGGCACCAGTTAATTACAATGTTTTCCCCGTGGAAACCCAAATGGATCCAGGAGGTCCCAACCTTGGCAGGCAACATTGGAGGAAAATCAAATTAGATAGAAACAATTACTTCTGAGTAAGTGGTTGGTTGGTTGGATTGGGCCTTAGGACAAACAACTTCTAGGTTACTACTGCCCAAACTCACACATGTTACCCTCACTTCCGAGTAGGTATCTGAAATATTAGAAGCCTACGGCGCAAATGACCTAGATGTAGATGCGCCGTAAAAAAAAAAAAAAAAAAAATTAAAATTATTAGAAGCCTAATGCAATCTGGAGCAAGCTGCACCTTGGAACCAGAGCTTGTAAAGTATGAAGTTGGCCCTGTTGCATTGCAGGAAATAAGATGGAAGGACACACAGATGAAATATATCCTTTTTAATAGTGGACATAAAAGGAATATCTTCGGAACTGGTTTTATGCTGAGGAAGTATTTGGAGCAAGCAGTTCTTGAATATATCCCAGTAAATGAGAGGATATGTAAGTATGCCAGAAGGAGGAGTTTTTTAACATCATATTTAAAAGCATCCATGCTCCAAGAGATGAGAAAGATGACAAACAAAAAGACAATTTTTATGACAAACTGGAAGAAGTACATGACTCTACCAAGATATGACCCAAAGTTAACTCTCAGGGACCTGAATGCTAAGTAAGCAGGGAAGAAATGTTCTGATCTGCAATAAGGAAGGAAAGTCTTCATGAATCATCAAACAAAAATGGAGTCTGAATAATTAGTTTAGCTCTGGATAAAGGACTATACAGGGTGACCCACATTGATTTGTCATAACTTTAAGGGTTTATTCTGCACCTCATTTGTAGTTCAGGGGCGCAGAAATGAGCGTCCTATCTCAACATGTAGCAGAGATATTCAAACTTTTGTATATTTTCGAAACTATTGGATTTTCTTATGAAAAACTGTGTTTTCCGGATTTCTGGTATATGTATCGTAAATGACGACCACATTTTTAGAATTTACATTAAATTTTCATGTAAAGTAGGAGCTACACTAAGACCCATATAGATGTGAACTATTGTTATTAGGGTTTTCTTAACTCATTCAATATTTTCTTAATCAGCTATTTGTACACTTAGCGGTTTGCCTCCGCCTCAAAAGTTGCCTTATTTAATAAGCTTTAAAATGGTACCTGGTTGTTTTAAAAACAAAAATTATTTAAGTCTATTTTTTTCTGATTTCTAAGTCAAAACCAATACATTTGCTTTAGTGCGAAGAAGCCACTACCAACACATAATTTAATTTCACGCGAATATGGTGACCCATCCTTCCAACATTATAAACTCTCTCCTGCAAATCCTGCACCGTAAAAAAAAAAAAAATAAATAAATAAAAAAATCAGAGCAAAATGTGTGTGTACCGAGTGTGGAAAGGATGGGACATCACCATATTCGCGTAAAATTAAATAATGTGTTGGTAATGGCTTCTTCGCACTAAAGCAAATGCATTGGTTTTGACTTAGAAATCAGAATGAAATAGACTTAAATAATTTTAGCACTTTCCTCCGAAGGAAAGTAGCTATTGAGGTTGCACTCATGACGGAATTTTTGAAAAATTTCTTCACATCAATCCTACCTAGTAGACACCGAAAATGACCCCCGTTAAAATTTATATATATCTATATATATATATATATATATATATATATATATATATATATATATGCATATATATATATATTATATATATATATATATATATACATATATGTGTGTCTGTTAACACGATAGCGGCCAGAGTTTTTGTTTTATCTTCACGAAACGTGGTATATAGCGTTCAATTAGCAAACGATTGAACGAGTTTGTTAACAAACAAAATCGGTCCACCGGGAGGGGGGGTTTACCCCGGACCCAAAACACTAATTTGACCATGCCAGCCGTAGTTTTTGTTATATTTCAACGAAACTCGGTATTCGTTATGTTGATCTAAAGAGAGAAATACGTTGTAAAAATAAACAAAATCGGTTAATTAGGAGGGGGGGGTTACTCCGGACCCACATTACCAATTTGCCACTACCAGCCATAATTTTTGTTACATTTCAATGAAACTCGGTATTCGTGGTGGTAATCAACATAGAAAAATGAGTTGTAAAAATAAACTAAATTGAGTTATTTAAAGGGGGGGTTTACTCCGGACCTAAAGTACTAATATACTCATACCGGTCGTAATTTCTGCTGTATTGTAACGAAACGCGGTGTATGTCTTGGGTATCCCATGAGAAAGAAGTGTTGTAAAAATGAAGTAAAACAGTCAATCGGAAAGGGGGGTTTCTTTAAACTCTGTTTCAATAGAATAGCCCGCCAGACGTAGGTTACCAAAGCCGCCACAAGGAGCGCTATCTCCCACTCGGGGGACTGTATCCTGTTCCTGCGTCAGATCAAAAGACGGAAAATGAAGTTTTTGTGTATTTATTAAGTATTAAGATAACTCTGGAAGCAAATTATTTACAAAATTAGTAATTGAATAGTTCTCATAAGAAATGTAAATGAGCAGAACTATTCACGTTTTTATTTTATTTATATAGGTTATTTACAGCAAATTATTCAGTAATGTAGTCTACATTACAAAAATTCTAAGGAAAGTGCTTAGTTATGCAGCTCCTGCGTGACAGACTTTTTGTTTTTAAAACAACCAGGTACCATTTTAAAGCTTATTAAATAAGGGAACTTTTGAGGCGGAGGCAAACCGCTAAGTGTACAAATAGCTGATTAAGAAAATATTGAATAAGTTAAGAAAACCCTAATAACAATAGTTCACATCTATATGGCTCTTAGTGTAGCTCCTAATTTACATGACAAAATTTCAATAACTAGTGTTTCTCATTGAAAATTTAAAGTAAATTCTAAAAATGTGGTCGTCATTTATGATACATAGACCAGAAATCCGGAAAACACAGTTTTTCATAAGAAAATCCAATAGTTTCGAAAATATACAAAAGTTTGAATAGCTCTGCTACATGTTGAGATAGGACGCTCATTTCTGCGCCCCTGAACTACAAATGAGGTGCAGAATAAACCCTTAAAGTTATGACATCTCAATGTGGGACACCCTGTATATTATGTATTACAGTGTTTCAGGTAACCAAGAATCAGATCGACCACATCCTTATTGATTATAGGCATAGTTCTCACATAATGGATGTACAAAGTTACAGGGGTGCTAAGTTTTGTTAGTGAAAATTTCTTAGTAATCTCTAGGTACAGATAAAAGCTCATAAAAAATCTCAGGATGTAGGGAAACAAAGCAGTATCCTACAATGTGGAGAAACTAAGGAATGATGAAACATGGCAAGCATTCAGGAGGAGGCAGAGGGACAATTCCGAGGACCCTCCTGAAGATAATGAAGAAGCAAGATGGAATATGAAGGAATGTCTCAGTAAAACTGCTCAGGACATACTTGGCAAAGGATAAATTGGGGAACATTGGTATGACACTGAATGCCAAGCTTTTAATGAAGAGAAAAACAACGCCAGGATGCTTAGTATTATTCAACCAAGAAGACAGCGCTTCGATTTATACAGGCAACTACCAAAAAAGCCAAGAAGCTCTGTAGAAGCAAGAAGTGGGAGCAGGAGAAGAAGCGATGAAGGATCAGGATTTAAACCTCAAAATAATTGTATAAGTAATGAGACTGGCAACCTTCTTAGCGAATAAAGTGTGATCCTAAAAATGTTTGAAAGATATTTCGAAGGTATGCTGTGTTCTGGTACTATTGTCCAGGAGAGAATGGAAGCAGTGGTAGTGAATCCAGCTAATGAAATGAAGGATGAAGAAGCCCCCCCCCTGACATAGAAGAGCTGATAGTGATAATCTCAGAGTTAAAGACTAATAAAGCCCCAGGGATCAATGGTTTACATACAGAGATGCTGAAGCATATCAGTACGTATGCAGAGGGAAATATTTATTAGATTATTTTTTATGTATAGAAATGCCAGAGGAATGGTAAGATGCTGTAATATGCCCAGTTTTGAAGGAAGGCAACCATCTGGACAGCAGAAATTTCAGAGGAATTTCTCTGTTAGGTAAGACTAAATAAATGGACAGAAAGGGTGATTGGCAAATACCAGTGTGGTTTCAGACCAGGTAGATCCACGACAGACCACATTTTTTTCTGCAAAGCAGATGCTGGAGAAGACCTATGAGTACAATGTTACATTACACCATTTGTTCCAGACATTTCAGCCAGGCTTATGACAGCATTGACAGGGGGAAAATGTACATTGCCCTAAGAAACCAGGCAATCCCAAGAAATTTGATCAGACTGATGGAAGTGACACTTGAGAGAGCTCAATGCAGTGTGAAGAGTGGAACGAGGTTGATACATGGATTCAGCGTTAAGAAAACTCAGGGTAGGGCAACCACTCTCAACAGTCCTTTAAAAAACTGGTCGTGGAAGTGGCTATTCATCGCATCAAAACTAACCAAGAATACACAATTTTTACAAGGCTGACCCAGCATCTGGCTTACACCAATGACATACTGTGTTCAACGAGAACAATTGTCTGGTGCTCTAGATGAGTTCCTACTGACAATAAATGATCTTGGTCCCATTAATGAATTTTGAGAAAACATTTTACATGAAAACAGCAAGAAGTGGCCAAAGGAATGCCCAAAAGGAGAGCACAGGTTTAAAGTATGCCAGAAGTTTATGTACTTGGGAGTATTATGTCATTCACATCAGTTATGACTTGGCCTAGATAGGAGAAGGTTCTCTTGCTTATTGTAGCTGTATATATTCTAAATTTTAGCTCCTGGTGAGGCACTAAAGGTGTGAAACATGTTGAGCAGGAATTAATACATCTTTTCTTTTTTTTTTATTAATTCACGTATTTTTTGTTGGCCTTCTGTCTGATAAATGAATAAATGGATTTAATTATTATTATTATTATAACACAAACAAAATCGCTGAGGAATGTGTTTTCTTATTTATATCTTTTTTTAAATAATAATAAATAAATTTGAATAGCTATGAAAATGTGGAATAGCTAAGAAAGAATTTAGACCAGATGGATATAAAGTAGTTAGAAATGGTTGTGGGAATTAGAGAGAGAGAGAGAGAGAGAGAGAGAGAGAGAGAGAGAGAGAGAGAGAGAGAGAGAGAGAGAGAGAGAGAGAGAGAGAGAGAGAGACGTGTATGAGCACATGAAAACATGTCTGCAAGCCATCTCAAGCTGAAAGGGGTTTCAGAAAATGGACATTTCATTTTTCCTACCATGGGTTATAATTGAATTCATTAACAGGAACAAAAGTGGCTAAATTTTATCCAGTCTTTTGGATACCTGATTATTATCTTAATTTGTTACAGTAACTTAGATCAGTCCTCTTATATCCTTCCTAACATCGGATGATACAAATGCTTAATTGTACTCCCCATAAAACAGACCCAATTCAAGAATCTGTGACTCAGGTACAAAACATTCAAGCATTGTAGAAATGTCTTTCACCAATACCTGTAAAACCAAAATAAAATTGGTTAATATTGTTTTCTAAATTTAAATCTAATTAATCTTTCTAAGTAAGTAGTTTAATTAAAATTTAAATAAAATAAGAAATTAGTACGTAGTAGAAGTGAACATATTCCAGCAGTGACTTCAATATTACAGAGCCATAAAGCCTGTAATGAGCACTAGCGTTTGTTTCATAAGAAGTTGAGGAATATTTGGTATTAATCTACGAAAAACAAGTCAGATTTTCAGAAAAATGTATATTTTGAATGTTTTGTCATGCTCTTTGGCAGCCTTCTACACTTGAAAAAAATTGGAGATTTCTTGCAAATACTATATATAATTAGTATATTATTCATCAAAGTTGAATTATATTCAACTTTGATGACACTAAAATACTTTGCTCCACAGAATGAAATCTCAAATAATGTCAGATATCTCAATGCGCTCACATTAATTTAAACTGCAAGAACATATACAAAACTGACAAACAAGGCATCACTTCTATCTACTCCAATATTTTCCACAAGCTTTTCTGACCCCCTCAATTGTTCTCCCAAGTCCCGTTCCCATCTATCTGGGTGACCTAACATTAACACGTTTTCTCCTGATCCAATATTTACCCCTCTGATCTGTCCAACCCCCTCCCCCTGGTGTCTAGTTATATATACCCCAAGAGAATCCATTTTTGTCTACATTTTTCTCATGGTTACCTAACTGGTATCTTTTGTATTCCTCCATCTCTTAGGCATTCATTTGTACTTGTGTCATTTTACTTTGGTGCTCTGATAATTTGTCCTTACTCTTAACTAAGTTCTATGTAAAACTATTGTTCGTTTTGCTTTTTAAAAATGTGTTTTGTTACTTAATGTGCTCATAAAAAATGTTTTATAACAGATTATCATGATGTAATATATTTTTTGCCCTTTTTCGCGCGGTTCCTCCCTCCCTTCATAGGGAGGAACCCTGCTTCTTATAAGGTTGATCTCATGAAACAATCCGGAAGTGCCGACTAGAAAATTTTGTGTTTCAGAACCCCTAGAGACCGAAAATAATGGTGGTTCAAATTTGTACATATTTATATATATATATATATATATATAAATATGTACAAATTTGAACCACCATTATTTTCGGTCTCTAGGGGTTCTGAAACACAAAATTTTCTAGACGGCACTTCCGGATTGTTTCATGAGATCAACCTTATAAGCGGGGTTCCTCCCTATGAAGGGAGGGAGGAACCGCGCTAAAAAGGGCGCTGTCTGTTCACTCTCTAGGTCGAAAACGAATGGTCCGATTTTGATGAAATTTGGTACAAAAATCTTTCGTCTAATTTGAAAGGTCAAGTTCATTAACCAGCAGAATCCGCCCAACGGAACATGGATTTTGGAGCGAAATTCGTGCAAAAAAAATCGTAACGCTTACGTTTTTGAGTTCATAAGCATGTAAGTACTCGTTTTATAGGCTTCTTGGGCTAGTAAAACGAATGAAACCGTTTTTAAGGCGATAGCATAAACCGTTTTTGAGAAAATTGGAAAAATAGTTGCTGAATAACGTTTTTGGTTTCGGTACTTAAAATCAAGGGATTCAGTTGAAACATTTTCTGCATGTTCAACTTTTATCAAAACTAATATGTTGAAATTTAGGTTACGTTTGGAGTTAAGGAAGGGTTAGAAAAAAATATTTTATTAACAGACATGAAAAGTTTTGGGAACTTCGTATACTTTCATTAATATCTCGAACACGGTTGGGAAATTGTGATATGTGGCTAGAAACTATTTGAAAGCTTACTAAATGTTCTACAAAAAAGATGTTGAAACAATTTTTGATTAGGTGATGTCAATCGGAGAAATAAGTGCTTAAATCATTAAAGTAATTGATTTCGTTTATTCGAACGGTTCTTTTTGTCTGTTTTTATTCCTTGTTATTTTTTAATTGCTACTAGAATAATGTATTTGACAATAAAACAGGTTAAGTAAAATAAGAAAAAGAATTTTTGGTTAGAAAATTAGCTTTTCAAGAGAGAGAGATTCCAAGAGAGGTTGTGCCTCTATGCAGCGGCCTTTCTGGGGTTTGTGGACCCATGCAGTTAAGACCGTGAAACCTTTTCAAGTCGAACCAAAGTAATAACTGTTCCTATTTTAATCTTTCCAAATTAGACTAGGGATAAGAACGGAACCGCGCTTTGATGATGCAGTTCCTTCGAAGAAGGTAGAAAAATAATGTCTCTCCACTGTTTTATTTTTTTTCTACCTTCTACGAAATCGAGAACTCCACAAATAACGCTGCATACATCACAGTTCCTTCGAGTCGGAATTTTGATAATTCTTTTCATTAATTCTGTATATTTGTTTCTTTTTGAAGCCAAAGAGCAAGTGGAAATGTTCAAAATATTGAATTTGCTGAAAATCTATCTGTTTTTCTTAACCAAATCCCAACTATTCTTAGACTTGCTTGTAATTGATTTATCCTATTGTATTGTATAATCCTCTTTTAACCTGCCCTCCAGTGCTTGGCATCTCATTGCACAGAGACGGTTGTTCCCAGATACCATTTGATTAAAAGTTCACTCTGAAACTCTGCTACCACTAATTTTTATGGCTATCGCATTTGGAACCTGCAAGTGAAGACTTAAAAATAATTACCAATGTAATTTAAGACAATGCCAACATAATTTTACCACCCTAGAAATTGCATGGACAGTATTTATTTAGTGACAGTAAATAAATAATCACCAATGCAGGAGTCTATATTAACAACAATTTATTTAATTTTCATTAGTTAACAGCATTTAACAAAAATAACCATTACATAATAGGCCTCCTAGGTGTCCTAATATTTGGATGCCCTATAAAGCTAAGAGTGGTTCTCAGCTCACCCAAACAATCCAAATGTCTATGGTCAGTATAAGTGGCAGCAAATAATTACATTTCATTACTTTCTGGACAGAAAATGAAAGTCCACCACACTCTTACAACAACTCAGCTTCTCAGCGAGCATGGTCTCGGCTGAAACTCTCCTGGCCTCTGGAGTAACCAAACTTTATGAAAAAGTGTGAAATCATTTTGAATTTTATTTCTTTCAAAGACATATTCCTGGTATATTTTCCTTTATTTTTATGAGCAAATGAATATTGAAAATTATTAAAATATTATTATTATTCGCAAACAAACATACAATTTCAGATTTTATCATTTCTTTTTCTTCCTTTCTTCCACCAACTGCTTCATTTTCTTTGCTTTCAGCCTCTTTTTTTCTTCTTGTTCTTTTCTAATGTCCTCTAGGTCTTCAAGGAGCCCTAAAAGCAAAAAATTAATAGAGTATAACACTTATTGTAATAATAAGTATAAGACTTATTGTAACAATAAAACTTCCTCAGCTAACATTGCTACTTTATAAGCTCTAGCTCCTCTAAAAATAACCCCAAGGAGACATAATAAAAGTCCGACTGCGTCATCTTAGCACGGTTCCGTTCTTATCCCTAGTGTCATTTGGAAAGCTTTGACTAGATATAAACATTTTTTTTTGTTGATATTTCGTGAAAATTGTGAACACCACCCAAAATCTGGAATAAAAGCGATACTGAGTCGTCAATGCACAGGAAACCGACAGTAGCCAATTTACACAGAAGTTGGAATTACACAAGTTTAATATTATCAAATGTCAGACCCGTCATTTTTAAAATACAGTAGTAACAGTAGTTTTGTTTGGGTCCTTAGAAAGAGGAGTAGGTAGAAAAGGGACACTTTCACCTAGACAAGACAACATAATGCTTATTATGGAGAATACAACTAAAGTAAATTTTGGAATCGCCTTTTATCAGAAATGGTTAATCTAATGAAAAAAAGGGTGGGGACAAGTTTTGTACATAATTGCATGATCTACAATTGTTTTCTGAAATATTTTTATCATAAAACTAAACGTTTCACTGAAAAATCCTAAAAACCTTTTTTTTTCAAACTTTGACCTCGAATAAAATCGACACTCATCGGCACTCATGGAATCGATAAGGGCTTTTCCCAATTCCATTATAATGGTGTCCCTAACGTTCATGCCAATTTTCAGCTTGCTAGGAATTTATGGAAGGATAAACATATTTTTCTAACCCATCTATTTCTAACAACAGAAAATTGGTTCTCATTTTACGTACCCTGTTTTACAGAAAAATACATTTTCCTGACATAAGCAAATACAAAAATAAAAAGCAATAAAAAACTAGGGGAAAGAGACAAAAATTAAAAAGTGAGTTAAACAACGACAAAAACCCATTCAAAAGAACAAAACAAACGTGTTTGAAGCACTTATATATATATATATATATATATATATATATATATATATATATATATATATATATTTACACACACACACACAAATTTGAACCACCGTTATTTTTATTCTCTAGGGGTTCTGAAACATAAAATTTTCTTATTTTCGTGGTAGGCGGAAGGTCAATTAATAAAAACTTCACTATACAGTATCACCAACTTTATTCCGTCCTACCAACGTTATTAATTTTTAAGACTATATTTCTTCTGGAAATTAATTTTAAATGGTTGACAAATCGATTATGGATCAGCTGATTATATTTCGCCATTTTGGATTCTTTCAGACCATGATCATTCTAGACGTGGCCGTACTGGTGGAAGGTTATCCTCCTCAGATTGAGGCTGTAAGTTTTATATATGTAATTTTTTAATATAGTGAAGTTTTTATTAATTGACCTTCCGCCTACCACGAAAATAAGAAGATTGGAAAAAAGGGTCAGTTGAAGAATAATTATAAAATTTTCTAGTCGGCACTTCCGGATTGTGTAATGAGGTCAACCTTATAAGCGGGGTTCCTCCCTATGAAGGGAGGGAGGAACCACGCTAAAAAGGCACAGGTCAGCCAATATCTATATTCTCAAAATGTGCAAGTCTTCCTGGGTATGTGAAATTATGAAGAGTTTGTGCAAAAAGGAGGTAGATCCATCCTATCACTGTTTGGAGTTATAAACACTATCTTGGGATAAAACAAAACAAAACACCTTTTGTTAGATTCAATAAATATGAAGCTCCAATCGATACTTCCAGCGTTGTTTGAGGGATGCCGGTCTTGTTCGACCAGATACCACTGATATCTGGATGATATACTTTGAATGAACATACTGTTCCAAAAAGTAAATATCATAATTGAAAGTAAGCAACAACACTATTTGACTTTTTTTTTGTTTTCCCGAAAAATTGAAAAAAATTAGCTACCTCCTTTTTGCAGAAAATCCTTCAATTGCTGAAAGTGAAGATCAGATGATGAAATGAAGAAATCAAACTCACACCAGAAGTTTATTTTGCTGGGTGCTTTTAGCAACTAAGACCTACAATTAGAGCTCAATAGCTATTGTTCTACTTCTTAGGTCTGAAGATCGTGATTAAATTTCAAAAGTGCTCCACATCCACTGAACTCTAATGGTGTCATTGTTATTTATATATTTTATTAGGTCCATAATTAATATTAAATCTCAATGAAATAAATATATTTTTCACTAACACATAAAGTTGTAACAACTACCAAGATACTTCTATCATATTAACAATAATAATGAAACACTTTTGTACCAAAATCGGATAATACGTTTTGATGTATTTCCATCTTCATAATAGTAAAATATAGTTATTTTTAGCATAATAATAAGCAATTTACCTATTTTGGCACTCACAAACTCTTCTTTAGAAATCTGAGCAAAGTTGGATTCCATACATTCATCTTCATCATCCTCATCAACATTTGCGTATCTAAAAATAATAAAATCAAACTGAGAAATCTTTATCACCATGTAATACCAAATGTATTTATAACTTAACCTTAAAATAAGCTCCTCAACCACAAAACGGTTGAAGAGGATTTAGAATATCCATATAATGTAATCATATGAGCACAAACAATATTGTAACAAAATTCAAAATTCAGTTATGTGGACTTTAAAAATGTACATACATAGTTATACCTATGTCATGAAGCAATAAATTTCCTCTTTATAATGTCAAGCATTTGCTCCAACAATACCATTATAAAGGTTTATTCAGTCACTGTTTAAAATCAGAACCGTTGCCAGCCAGTCACAGGCAAAAAGCGGCTATATTCAGATCTACCCGTCAGGTTACTTTGACTATATTCAGTCTTTTTTTTTTTCCATCTAGGATGTTGTTTTCGGAAAACGACCTGGGTGTGATGGCTTTTGGATGAAGAAGAGGAAAAACAAGAGAAGAAGAAAACAGGTTAACGAGGCATGGAAAAAAAAGAGAAATAGAAGGAGAGCTTATCATGTTACTTAAACAATTGATTGACGATGTAACAAAGTTTAAAAATTGAATTATTCTCCAATTTTCTTCTATATTCCATTTTTAAAAATCAGTATCCATATCTAGGCGCACGGTAGTGCGGCAGGCCTAAGCATACTGTGTGTATATTACAGGAGGTCTTAGAGCCGATTTTTGCCCTCTCATAACTTTCAACCAGGTAAAGATAAAGTTATGAAATTTTACACAGGTATTATACTACTAGATCTGAGTAAAACTGGAAATTTTCATAATTCTACATGGAATAGTTTCTGAGATATAAGCGATCGAAAATCGGGATTTATAGGACTCGCTCACTCACTGACTCATCAAAATTATTAGGCACTTCCCATGATGCTAGAAACATGAAATTTTGCATGATGATAGATATGAAGGTGTTATTAAAGGCAAAAATCGAAAAATCCTGAAAAGTTATGCTTGACTCCGCTTCCGGGGCGGGGGCGTGCCAGTTTTGTACTTCCTTCAGAAACCCGCCATTCCGTCCGAAACCCATGATGTGGGGTATCAAATGAATCGTCTCGGTATGAAGAACCTATATTTGATGCTTTAAGAAACAATTAGACGCATATAGGCTTGGTCAAAATCTTATACCAGCTGTCTGTTGTATGTTTGTTCCTTACACAAATTCACGCCGTTTGACCGATTTTCACCAAACTTGGCACACAGGTAGGCCTTGGTCCGGGGAATGCACTAGGCTAGGTAAAAAAGGACTTTCAGCTGTCTGTCTGTATGTTTGTTCCTTATACAAATTCACACCGTTTGGCCTATTTTGACCAAACTTGGCACGCAGGTAGGTCTTGATACGGGAGTGTCATCTTACCTTTGACGTTTTGTACTTTTTGTTCCATCAGAAAGCCATCATTCCTTCTGATACCCATCATGGGGGGTATCAAATGAATCGTCTTGGCAAGGAGAACCTATATTTGATGTTTTAAGAAACATTTCAACGCATCTTAACAACAACAGGTGTGACTTCTTTCTTAAATAAAGTCGTAGGGGTTAACTGCATAATATACTTGAAAGCAGATACTAAGTTTTTCAAAGTCAAGCCATCTAAATTACAAAGTTTAGGATCACAAATCAAAAATGTATCATCTTTGTTCCTATCTTTTTCTTGAAGGCCTTCTACACTTTCCCTATTGTGATCTTTATCCTAGGGATAAGGTTGCTGTGTTTTACAGTGTAATAGTTTAGTTAAGAGAGCAATCAATTTGTCCTCTAGAGTAACGTCATCTGGAAGAGCTTCTAACTTTTCTATTCTAGTGATTAGATGTATGTAGGTTGATTATTGGTATCAAATATCAAGCAGTAAGGAGAACTTTATGCAGTATCCAAAGACCCTGGTTTTATATGAAGTACAAAAGCCAGTAGGTATGCGGCAACTAAATTTTAATTAATACTTAAAAAAAAGTAATGAGATCCCAAAAAAAAACATAAATGTGAAATAGAGGCCAAGTTCCTCCCCCCCACAAAGAAACACTCCCTTCCCCAAAAATATACCCTCCTAAAACCCCCCCAAAACGCCTTACCATCCTACACTCCAAAAAAGTAGTATGAGTTAGTGTATTAAGTGCACCATATTTTCAAACAAAAATATTTGCCAATACAAGAGATGATACAAGAAAGAAATGTCCAAGTTCATTACTTGGAAGACCTCATAGTTACTTACTAAGAACAGTAAAGACACTTCAACTGACCTTTAAAAACAACAATAAAAATAATTATATCCAGTTACTAAAATATCACTTTCCTCAACCAGGTATATTCTTAAACTTGGCAATGTTTAGTTTTCTCTCTAAAGATAATTTCGGCACAAATAAAACATTACACTACTACGAATATGTTTCAAATTGACTTAACTTGCTTTACTAACATATCCATTTTAGTGTTAAATGCAATTAAAAACACTAAACTACTCATTTTACTGTTAAATGCAATTAAACAAAATAAAATTGTACAAGAAAATGAGAAAGTAGTGTTATTTTTTAATGTACTACGCCACATACAACCACAAAATATAATTATATTTCTACTATAGCATTTGGCTGCATGACTTCCTACAGGTAAAATATCTGTCAGCTCTCCTAGGATGCATCTTGATTTATGAAGTGCAATAAAAGCCTACCTGAAGCCTGCCTAGTACCTCGACCCAGGCAGATGTCTGACTCTACACGGAGAATGTTTACATTTTCAGCAGATTGTCCGACTCGCAGGAACTGTGTCATCTTAAGACGTATCTGTTCTCATCTATAGTGTACTTTGGATAGCTTAAAATAGAACTAAACAATTTTATTATATTTTTTTTTATTTCATGAAAATTGTTAACACCCACAGGTTAGAAGCGGAAATTCCTCAATCTAAAGCAAGACTCTCAAAGTCAATTCAAAATACAAACACGCTTCTCAATTACTTGTCATGTTTTATTAAAAAAATGCAATCAAAATAACACCAAGCAATTGAAAACAATGGCAAACCGAGAAAAAAAACATTTAAAAATGAAGGTAAACAGAGACAAAAAAAAAAGAGGAGTAGATACAATTATTAGTTTGTTTTCATCTTTCGTGAAAAATTATAAATATCTTTTCCATTTTCTTATCTTGTTTTACTCCTACTAGAAGCAACAATAAAATAACAAGAAATAATAAAGACGGGCGGGTATGTCATAAATCAAACTACACTGGCCTTTCCAGCAAATGGAAATCTGCTATATCTTAATCCTGGGGTAATCTGCTATCCAAGAGTATATTGCCATAGATGTGAAACCCTTAAAATAAAATAAATAAATAATCTGCTATCCTTTTCTAAAAAAAATGTTATAATAGAGTTCTCAGTAAAAGGTTTAATGAGTTCTATTTAAAACTTATTTTCCAATTTCTATTAATAGTTATAATTTTTACTACTGGACTTTTCATACAAAAACTCATTTAATTACTCAAAAATATATTTCGATTTGAACCACCTCTACTTTCGTTATCAAGAGTTCTAAAACGTGAAATCATTTAGTCGGCACCTTCGGATTACGTCATTTGGTCGACGTCAGGTTTCCTATCTACGGAGAGAAGGAGGAAATGAGTATTTTTTTTTTTTTTTTTAAATCCATTATAATGGAGTCCCTAACGTTCATGAAAATTTTTATTTTGTTAGGAATTTATGCAAGGGTGCCCTTATTTTTTAACCCATCTATTTCTAACAACAGTAAATTGATTCTCATTTTACTTATCCTGTTTTACAGACAAATACACTTTCCTAATAGAAGCAATTACAAAAATAAAAGCAATAAAAACTAAGGGAAAAAGGCAAAAATTAAAACGTGATTTAAACTACGTTCAAAGGCAAAAACTCGTTCAAAATAACAAAACGAACGTGTTTGAAGTTTTAAGCACTTATTTCTCCCATTTACATCGCCTAATCAAAAATGTCTTTATAACCTCTTTTGTAGAGAATTTAGTAAGCTTTCAAATGGTTTCTATCCACTTACCACGATTTCACAACTGTTTTCGAGATATGAAGGAAAATATGCGAAGTTCCCAAAACTTTTCATGTCTCTTAATAAAACATTTTATTCTAATCCTTCCTTAACTCCAAACGTAACCAACATTTAAACATCTTTGTACGTATGAATTTCAAACATGCAGAACATATTTTAACCGAATCCCATGATTCTAAATAACCAAACCAAAAACTTGATTTAACAACTACTTTTCCACCACGACCTTAGAAGAGGGACACAGGGAGTTAGTAGGCATATGCAGGGAGTGCACACGCCTTAGCACTCATGGCCACCTTTGTGACTAATAATTATCAAAACAAACAACGGAAACATGATGTGTCTTTAGACCTTAAAAGTTATTTATATTATGTTTAATAAAGATATCACTTAATTTTTTTTTTTCGTTTTTAACGGTGCATCAACTATTTGGCTATTAGCGCCGGCTATCTACAGGTTGCCACCCTTTTATAATGCCAACAGCACGTGGTTGGTCACCCATTCGGTACTGACCACGCCTGGCTTTGCTTAACTTCGGTGATCTACGAAAACCGGTGCATTCAACTTGGCTATGGCCATTGGCGATATCACTTAATGAATGAGAATTGAATAAATACTCACCTAGATTTATCGTAGCCAAATATTTCACTTATATATTTAGAGTAATCAGCACTTCCATCTTCTGGTCCATCATCAATGAAATCGTCCAACTCTGAATCATATTCTTCTGATTCAGAATCAATTCGTCCTGCAAAAATAAAAAAATTATTAAATCTACAAATTAAAATAGTGTATTAATCAATGATTATTTAAAAACTTCTTAATACTATTCTGAAAACCAGGACATAAGCAAAGGATGCCTAAATCATTTGACATCATTTAGAAGTTCATTAGACAACGCAAACATCAATTAAAAGAATATATTTAATGCATGAAAAATAGAAATTGTTGACAACATATTTAATGATAGCAGAAGCCAAGGAATGAATACAGGATACTCACACTGTTCAAATAGGATAATTTTACCAATCCATTTTAAATATATTATTATATTATAACCAGTATTATTTCTGACAGAAAGATACGTTTTCTCTTGTTTTTGATGGTAAGCGTGACACATTGTCAAAACACTTCAAAAATATTGGCAGCCAAGATTAATATTAATTTGGCAAAAAAACAGGTACAACATTATTTTAAAATCATTTTGAGCTTCATTTCTGTTACAATTAAATTTTAATACCATAAATAGTACAGTACATGAGAACAATAGAAGGAAGACATTTTTTTAAAGAAGAATAGAACTTATAAAAAATATTACTTACTTTTAGAAACTGGAGGTGGTTTCTTTTTTTCTGGAATACTTTTTTTCACCACTTTTTTACATTCATTCTGCTTGGTACTCATTTTTTTCATCTGCATTTCCTGCATTTTAAGCTTTTTCAATAGTAATTTCTGTTCTTCTCTCATTTTTTGCATTTGTAATTCCAGTTCAGACATTTTCTTACCTCTTTCTGCATTAGAAGGCACTGACTTAGTGGGTTTAACATCAGTGTTGGGCTTCTTATCAGGTTTAGAAGTATTTTTCAATAAAATATTAGATGGTTTTGAAGATACTGAACTAACATTTTTAGATCCTTTTGAATCAGCTTCTGAATAAGTGTTATTAGAAGATTTTGACCATACATTTGAATCTTTTTTCAAACGGTCCATAACTACTTTATTATCTAGAACTTTGGTTTGTTCTTTTAATGCATTAGATGTATTTACTTTTTTATCAACTTTTGAAGAGAGATCAGATTTCTCTGGCTTATTAGCAATGTGATTTATGGATTTTTCTGGTTTGACACTATCATTTTTTTTCTTTTTCTCACCTTGAACAGGTACACTTGATTCTTTTGGTGCCTTCTTGGGCACCTCTTCTTTAGGCTGACTTTCTACGCTATTTGTTTTATTAAGTGGTCGTTTGCCCTTATTTAGTTTTATTTCCTGTTCTCGTTCAAACTCAAGCTTCTGTTTTTTTGTCATTAATCTTTCAGGTTCTTTTTTAAGAAGAGATTCATCAATCATTATAGGTTCAAACTGCTTTTTCTGGGCAATTTGTAATAACTGATCAAAGTTCATAGGAGGAGGAGCCAAATTCTTGCGTTTTTTACTAGCGTTAGAATCTTTTTTAGAATCATGACGACTTTCACTAAGCTTTTCTGATTCACCATTTGAAGTCTCTGTTTCCTTTTTATTATCATCATGTTCTTCATTATCTTCATCGTGCTTCTTTCTTTTACGTTTATGAGGCAGCAATTCTTCTTCAGCTTCTTTTTGCAAAGCAGCTCTAACCCTGTCCTGAAATAATATACCCTCATTAAAATTTCCAAAGAGATATATTTTTGTATTATTTTAATTAAATAAAGTAATATTTATGTTATTAATGACAAGCAAAGCTCTAGTAATGATAGTACAGTAACAGAAAACTATATTAAATGAATACATTATAGCTACAAATTCCCACCTCCATATTCTCACATATAAATCACAGTTATTCCTTAAATGTTTAGAAACGTATCTTTCTAGTTGATTTTACGTTATCAAGGTATCAAATTATAACTAAAAGAACTATTGTGTGTCAGTAATACACAATTGCAAATGATCTTAACTTCTCAAATGAAAAATTCTTACACCAGATAAAGTAAAACTATAAAATTTAAATATTTTAACACAATATACATTTTAAATCAAACTCTTGCTAAATCAGAGCACCTGCCCACACCCTTCCCCTTACTTGATAGCAGCCTGATACACTCTCTCTCTCTCTGACCTCAATACCATCCACTTCGAATTGCTTAAGTAGCTAAGTCTTTCTACCTCAATCCTGCCCTTTTCTATACTCTTGTCATATGATGACTATATATCCAGACTTGGACAGGCCTGTGGAAAAAACGTTGCCAAGCAAGAAGGCGCTTGCTAGGGACTGAGATGGATGAGTCCAATGGCTAGAGGCTCCCCCATGCTGAAAGGCACACTGGGGGAAGGGAAAGAAGAAGAAGAAGATATTTAATGCTTAACATAACTTTCCCTGCTCGTATGAACATTTAAATTTCTTTTAAGCATTTTAAACCACAAAAGTTCAACATTACGCTTGCTAATACAATGCTTTGTTAGCTCGCTTGCACTAATGATAAATCACTTAATTTGCCATTTTTATATATTTTTTATTTATTTAAGTTCGGGGGTTTGAGAGACAGTGTCAAAACTATAAAAGTGATTCATGAACATATCTTCTTATGCTTGGCTTCGATACGTAGCCGTGTGAGCTAGAACAGGTTCCATACATGCTTCATATTTTGCCTTTTTATCAAGTTCTTGGGACTTTTGCTAGATAATTGCTTGTGTGTTGTTTCGCTATTTTGTTATGTTCTTTGAACTCTTGCTTAAAAATGCTCCCTCTTCTTTTTTAATTGCATTTCTTTCGCTATTTTGTTTAACAAGTGCTATTTTGCTATTTAGTTAAGTTCTTTGAACTAATGCTTAATAATTCTTTTCCTTTTAATAATATTTTTTTTAATTGCATTATTTTCAATATTTTGTCTAGTAGCTAACACTTTAGATTCATATGCGGGAAATGGTGCGATCGATTCCCACCGGCGCACAGGCCAAATTACAATTCGTGTTTCTAAAAAGGGTACAGCCTCCAAATCTTAACCGATTTCAATGATTTTTTTTTTTTAAATGAAAGCCAATAAAATGTATAACAACATTGTCAGGTGGTGCCATTGACCATAGCAGTTGACGCACCCTAATTAAAAAAAAAAAAAAACATTGTCAGGCCGGATTTTTGTTTTTGTTTCCCCTGTTTATTAAATTGTGTGTAAATAAGTCACAAACTTTTACAATTGAACATAAAATAATATTTTATTTTTCATCTAACTTAATATCGGCACTGACTGAATTGCTTGCTGGTGTTCCACAAGGCGGCATCCTAAGTTCTATCTTATTCCTCGTGTACTCTGCTGACATGCCCACCCACCATTCCACAACCCTCTTTACATTTGTTTACAATACAGCCATCCTCTCATCCAACTCAGATCCAACACTTGCTTCCAAACACCTTCAATCCCACCTCCAACTGCTTGAACCATGGTTCACAAAATGGTGGATTAAAGCCAATCCTGAAAAATCCTCCTACATAACATTCACCCTTCGAAGATCCAATTGCCCTTCAATCAATCTTTTCCAGAGAGAAATCAGTGAAAAAACCCAAGTTACCTACCTAGGACTTACCTTGATAGACGACTTACCTGGAGCCAACACATTCAAAAGAAAAGACAGGAAACAAACAGATGTTTTAGACTACTAGACTCTCGCTCAAAATTATCTTTTCAGAACAAGAGATGGATATACACTACTATACTTCAACCCACCTGGACGTATGGCTTGGAAGTCTGGGGGTGTGCCAAGCCATCCAATATCCTACGAATCCAATCTCTCCAATCCAAAATACTCCGCAAAATAGTCAATGCTCCGTTCTATGACTCAAACTACACTATCCATAACAACCTAGAAATCCTCTTTGTCCAAAGCCTGTCCAAAACCCGATACTTTAACTTCCATTCCCGGTTGCCTGGTCACGACAATCCTCTAATCAATAACCCATCCTCATCCTCCATTCCCGGTAACCCTCACCGTCGCCTTAAGCGTAAATGGCCTAGAGACCTATTGTGATCTAATTATGTAAACTAATGTAATGTAAATATTGTAAATAACTACCTTAAAAGAAAATGTAACCTGTACTATAAGTCTACGACAATAGGTTTTGGCCAATGGGCCTTTTTTCCTATCGTATTCAAGAACCAAAGAATTGTAAAAAATACCTGATGTACTGTATAATTGTCAAATAAAGATATATATTTTTTATATATATAAATATATCTATATCTATCATTGAAATCGGTTAAGATTTTGAGGCTGTAGCCTTTTTTGAAGCACGAAAAGTCGTTTGGCCACGCTGTGCGGCGGCAGGAATTTTCTCATCCCACGGCTCGTTGGGAAAAGTCCTCCCTGCACCCTGGCTGTTGGCACTAATGGCCTAGACGTCGATACGCCATAAACAAAAAATGCTATTTCCCTATTTTGTAATGTTATTGAACTATTGCTCGCTTCTCTTTTTTTTTTTAAAAAATAAATGCTATATCTTTTGCTGCTTTTTTTTTTTTTTTTTTAATAAATGCTATATCATTTACTGCTTTTTTCTTTTTTTTTAATAAATGCTATATCGCTCTCTTCTCTTTTTTCTTAGCAATTGTCTTTTTCTCTTTATTCTTTTGAATAATTGCATTTCCCTCACTTTCTTCTGAATAATTGCTAAATGGCTTCCCACTTTGTTGAGTTCTTTGAACTATGATACTTCACTTTTCTATATAATTTCTTATATTTGCTCTCTTTTGGTTGTTATCCTTGCAATTATTCATTATGAACATTAGCATAGAATCACACATTGCTTCGATGAAAGATTTTCTTGCTTCAATTCAAGAGAAGGCTATAATACAAGAGAAGATTATATTACTCAATGTTTAGAATTTAGTTTAATATTTTGCCATTTAAACCCTACCAATACAAATAATGATTCCTTTGCAAACAATGATAATAATTTATTTAATTTCTCTGTAGAAAATGCTTAAAATACTTACATACGGCTTTGCCCACATTGCAAATAGATAAATTAATGGCAAAACAGACTATACATTTTTTATTTAAAACTCTAATAGATGAAATTATTTCACTTTTGGTCATATCAGAGTTTCATTATCTGATTCACTTGCTCGGGGGAGCCTCTAAAGCTAATTCATGCCTTTCATATAACTGCTGAGGGTTACACCGAAGCCTTAACATTGCTCAGTGATAAATATCAGAACAAATACACTTCAATGAATGAGTGCTTGGATCAAGTTTTGGATATCGCTCCTGTACAGGCTGATGCTACTTCTTTGCAAAACATTTTTGAACATTTATCAGACCAGTGTGCAAACGTTGAAATGTTTTCAAATCGGCATTGATTCAGGTAACCCTGAATTATTGGTTAGGCATTTTCTCCGAAAATTGCATAAATATCTACACATTCTTTTTAAATGCACCCTTATCCTGCAATGATTGTCAAAATCCTCTGTTGCCACACAAGAGAAGCCTTATCTTCTTTCCATGCTTCATTGCAACATGCTAAATTTGTACCTGTTTTTTGTAAGGGCAAGCACTCCAAGTATTCCAGTCTTATTTCTCAAATTTAAATGTTCAGCAGCACTATAAAAGGACAAAAAACTTAAATTTATGTTTCAATTGTTTATCTAAGCACTATAAATGCAATTCTACAAACACATGTTCTAAATGTCACAAAAGACATCACTCGCTTTTGCATTTTGTTAAAACTTTTAATTCCAAGGAGGTATAACCACGTTGAATGCACTGGTTCCCGTTGATCACCAAAGTTAAGCAACGTTGGGCATGGAGAGTACCTGAATGAGTGATTGACCACATGCTGTTGGCATTATAAAAGGGTGGCAACCTCTAGATAGCCCGGCGTTAATAGCTCAAGTGTTGATACCCCGTTAAACACAAAAAACACGTTACCCCAGTCCTGACCAAAAGGCCAAAGAGTTTAAGCCTAAGCACCCTGCTACTCATTCTCTTCCCACTGTTTCTTCCGAGCCATCTTCTTTAAATAGCTATCTTGCTGGTTCGGGAAGCCCTTCGCATTTGCTTCCCTGTCTCGACTCAACCAAATTCTGAATATACTATTTCCTCAAATGTTGATGTGTTGCTTAATGCTGAGCTTACTGCCTCCATTCTAGAAGACAAGGCGGCATCTCTTGATGAAGGTATGCCTATTCTGTATAAAACTCGCATTGGTCATGTTTTAATGGGAACGGCCCCAGTCAATCAACCTGTTTCTGATAAGATGTCTGGGTTAGTAACTTGTCATGTATCAACTGATGTTGAAGTTTCAAAATTAATCAAACAATTTTCTGGACTGGATAGCTCCCCACTTTGTCCTTAAAAAAGGAAGACACTCTTTTTGAACAAATTTATGTTGAATCCCGTACCCGTAATGAACAAGGCAGGCATGAAGTTGGTTTCAGTCCTGGCTTTATGACCTTGGGAGTCAGCTAACATGGTTCACTATTGCCTTTTTGCTTTAGAAAATTGATTTGCAAAAAATCTTTATTTTTTTGCTAAAAATAAAGATTGTATTCATGAATATTTCAAAGCTGGCCATTTGACCCCAGTCAATGGTGGGACATCTTAAATCGCCCTTATTATGTTCTTTCTCCCCACAGTGTTTTTAAGCCCCATGGAGACATGGAAAGTATTCGTGTGGTTTCCAATGCTAGTCAACCTTCTGTTAATGTGCCTTGATGGCTTTCAGGTATTCGTGGTTCTTGGCAATCTTATAGCAGCAACTCCATCGAACCAGACCTTGTTGAGGAGCTTAAAAATATTAATGAGGAGAGCCTGGCAGTTGATAGGATTTTTGAAAATACAAACCATTCTACAGAATTTTCATCCTGGAGTTTGCTCTCCCGTGTGTGGGCTTGGAGCCTAAGATTCAATAAAAACTGCTAAACACCCCTGGACAAGAGAAATAAATCAGGGTTTCTTAGCATTTCTGAAATTAATTTAGTCCAACGTAAAATTCGTTTTATGGTTCAAAGCAGAAGCTTTTCCGACGTGCTCAAGTGCTTAAAATCTTGGAAATTGGCCCAAGTGTTATGCTATTCTTCATCCGTTTGTTCATCAGGAAGGAGGAAGGAATAATTAGAGTCGGTGGCTGCCTTTCCATTTCAAATCTTTCCAATAGTGCTAAATATCCTATTTTGTGGAATACAAGGCACCACATTGTCACTTTAATAATTAATTATTACCATAACAAATATTTCTATTCTCACTCTAATCTACTCCAATTTCTTATTGCATCTTCTTTTTGGAAAAACTCATTGCGCCAGTCTTTGTGATGCACTTTTTCTAAATTTATTTCTTGTTTCAGTACAAATCCTAAAAATAAACCTCCTTCATGGGTCATTTACCTGAGAGCAGAATTGTTCCTGCTCCAACATTTTCTTGCACTGGTTGTGATTTTGATGGATTATATTCTGTTTGATCATCCAATTTGTGCAAAGCACCGAAAATCCAATGCTGTTTTTTCGTTTTTGTTTGTTTCACCACAAAGGCCATACATCTGGAAATGGTCACTGATTTAAGCTCCCCAGCCTTCTTGGCGGCCTTAACACAATTTATTTCCCGCCACTGTACGGTGAGACTGAACCTGGTTGGTGCTTCTAGCACTGTTTCGTTATGATGAGGAGCACTGTATGGTTTTCCACTTAAACAGTCCTTTTCATCCCTCACGTGGTGGCTTATGGGATTCAGTTGAAATATTATCTCCAAACTAATATATTTAAATTTTGCTTATGTTTGGAGTTAAGAAAGTATTCAAAAACAAATATTTTATTAACAGACAGAGATGAAAAGTTTTGGGAATTTCGTATATTTTCCTTAATATCTCAAAAACAGTTAGGAAATCGTGGTAAGTGAAAGGTGACGATTCCAAAGCTTACTTAATTTTCTACAAAAAAAGGTTCTCAAGCAATATTTGATTGGGTGATGTCATTCAGAGAAATAAGTGCTTAAAACTTTGAAGTTATTGATTTCACCTAGTTGAACAGTTCTTTTTGTCAGTTTTTATTTCTTGTTATTTTTGTAATTGCTTATAGTAGGCAAATGTATTTGTCAATAAAACAGGATAAGTAAAATTAGAAACATTTTTTTGTTAGAAATACAGCTTTCCAAGCAGGATTTGAAGACACTGTGTGAATATTTTCTATGAATGTACTGTGTTGGCTTCATCCTTTGGAATGTTTTTTAATTTTTCTTATTTAGCTCACTTTTTAATGTTTTTTTTTAAGTGCATTGAACAGTGAAATGAGTATTCTAGTTTTGTATTTACTTATAGAGGCTTCCTTAAGAATGAAGTAGAAAGTGGACAGAGTAATTACCGCTTCTGTGTAACAAGGCTACTGTCAGTTTCTTGTGACACCTAAAATCTTGCTTTTATTCAAGATACATTTTTCAAGAAAAATCAAAACAACCAATAACTGTTTCTATTCATTTATAAATGTCACACGCTAAGAATAATGAATTTCATCATTATCTTTTAAATCTACTTAAAAATTAGTAATAAAGAAATTGTATAAGCCTCACTTTTGCTGCATTTAAGTCTTTAACTTCCTTTTTGGCTGGTTGAAATTTTGGAGCTTCTGGTGGCATGTTTTCATATTTGCTAAGTAATTTAGTATAGAAAGCTGATGCTTCTTGAGATACATAACCATAATCATCTTCATCACATTGTTTGAACCCTAAAAATAAAGCAATGGATTTCTTTAAAATATTGTATATGTAAAGAATCTACTAAAATGCTAATATCTTCAAACAAAGGAGCTATTTAAGTCTTTAAAATATTGTTTTTTTTTTCTTGTTTTTTTTTTTTTTACGGTGCATCGACAAATCTTGGCCATTAGCGCAGTATATTGTTATATATAAAATATTTAAGGGCATTATAAAATTATTTCTTAAAAATCCTAAATTTATAAAATACTGTGAAATTTATAAATAACTGGCTGTATTGATAGAAATCATACAATCTGGATTTACCATCCATACATAGGAGTAAATAAATTTCTTATCCAGCCACCTTTTTTTTAGTAGATAATAAAGTAAAGGCTAGTCTTTACAATGAAGTTGTTCCCAATTAGTTTGTAATGTTTTGTGCGAAAAACCTCATAACCCTACTATACAAACAAAATTAAATGTGACTAATCATTCATTCTCATGGTCTAGGATGTGCTAGATATTATTGATTACATTATTGTTGTAATCAATAATTGTTTTAAACCTCAATTGCTCACTTAAATGTCAGTGCCTGTGACTGAAATGTCAGTACTTTACCAATCTGATGTTTTTCTGAATATTAACTACTCACCATTAAGTGTGTCAGCTGTATTGACATTGTCGATGGCATCTTCCATTACAGACTTATTTGCAGATTTGGTAGATTTAAGCATAACTTGAACTCTCCTTTGTGCTTTTTTGTCCTGACTCCTAAGTGCTAGAAGCTCCTAAAAATAATTAAACAAATCAAAGAAAGAACAAGAATGATCATTTCATATGTCCGAGCTCTATAGTCCACCAAAGTGGTCCAATTTTATAAAACACAGATCACAATGAATAGTCTAATTTGGAAATTCAAATGTACTTTCAATCATAACACAGTTATATCGTTGCTGAAAAACATGCAAAAATGACAGAAAAGATAAAGCTGTTCCATTAATAGTCTTCCAATTGAACATTGTATAATATTTTGCCATGAGAAATAAAATAAATAAATATAAGAAAAGAGATACTGAGCGATAGATTCGATAATTTTTAAGAAAATTGAATATAAAATAAATTTTTAAAAATGAATTTTTGCTCATAGGTAATAATTATGAACATCAACTTATTTTATTTTTTTTTAATACTATTTCTAGTCATAAGGTTTTGGTGCTGAGTAGGTACATTAACGGATGGTGTCATGCCACTAAGCCTTAGAAGAAGTGAATATTCCAGTGATGCAATAGCAGTAATTCCTCACATGCATATTGCAGGTACAATTTCAAAATGATTTCAAGGAAACTTAATGATAAAAATATAAGATAAAAGAAAATGTACCTCTTTTTTTCGCTGTGCCTCTTCTCTCCTTCGGCGCTCTTCTTCTTCTTTCCGGGCAAGGAACTTTTTTACACTATCCGATGACACTTTTGATCTTTCAAGTTTCTTTGGAGGGGAGAAAGATGTTTTATAACACCGTACCTTAAAATAAGAAAAAATCATGAAATCTGGCTCAAATTAAAAATAATACTATTTTAAACATCCCTTAAATATAACCTAAATCCCTGAATAATTTCATTTGGGTTGTACAATAAAAGCATGCACAAATAGTTGAAGAATTTTTCAAACCCAGTTAATTCACAATACAAATGCTTCAGCTTTTAAATGCTTTAATGAATTGTGTACAAATTTATTTCATTTGTATTATTATGAATTAATTCTTGCACTGAATTTCAACTATTCTAAAACCCTATTTGTCCTATCTATTGATGTCCCTGTTAGTTCCCACAGCCTGTGTTCCTCCCAACCTACTTTTAGTAATGAATTTGATTATCGCCTTCAATGCCATTTTCTAGACTCTGTTAATATGATCATCTAATTTAAAGAACATTGATTCTCAAGAACAAATCTCCTGATTCTTTAAATGAAAGGACACACACATATTGGCGAAAATACATTTTCAGGAGTAAAAAAAAATAACTATTTTTATTAGATTTGCCAGAAAGCAAGCATTATTTTGCCGATGTCCACATAAACATTCAACATTTGTCTGAATTTGGTTAAAATTCAATATTACTACTTTTGGGAACTTAAACATACTATTGCTACAACCGACACTACTGGTGCCTTGATCACGAAGGCCTTTATATCTAAATACAATATGTACCACAAGTATATTAAGCACGGAATACATAAAAAGAAATAATAATGTATTACTAGATTAAATAAAATCCAATAACTACCACCCTTGAAAAGCTAATTTCACCTGTTATAAAAGGTTTTGTGTCTTAAAAAAGATTAAATATAAGGATGAAATTAATAAAAAATCCTCATACATCTTTAAATCATTGGTTTTTGTCATTATATGTTATTTGCAGAATCCTAAACTTCTCCAAAGGTTTGTCTAGATTGGAACTTTAGCCTTGCCTTGTACTTATTGTTTTTTTGTATAAATAAAGTTTAGATTTGTATTGTACTGATTAGCACTTACAATATTTATTTCATTAGCCTGTAGGTGGCCCTATCTATGGGAAGTAATCAGAGGTTACGGCTCAAACACTTTGTGAATATAAAATTACTCCTGGAGAGGTTTCGTGTGGCAATGAACATGTAAGGCAATTAACAAAAAAGATCAATGGGAAGTAGAACTGTTTTAAATATATGAATTTTTGCCATCCTGATAACTTTGTTATAATTACAAATTTATTATTAGAAATTATTTTTTTGGAGCATTATTTTGCAATTAAGAATTAATCTCAGAAGTTGAAGCTGATTAAAAAGTGATTGTTTTGACATTTCTCTCACTCTTCTGGATTTTTTTTTTCGTTTTTAACGGCGCATCAACTATTTGGCTATTAGCGACTCTTCTGGAGTTATTGTGAGTTTGAGTATTTATCCTCTCCTCCCCCAGATTGGGACAAAATATTTCCCTGCACACACACACACACACACACACATATATATATATATATATATATATATATATATATATATATATATATATATATATAATTATGTCAGATTTTTCCTACTGTTTTTTCTCTATTCGACCTTCAAATGACCTTGAATGTGATGTGATGAAGGTTAACCAACCCTCTCATCGTAATCAACGACCCCAAATACCCTTTAAGGACCATACCACTCAGAGTGTTTTTTTATAGATCAAATGTTGACCTGTGTTATTATCGTACACTTTAGCAGCTCTCAATCTCAGAATACTTATTTTTGAACAATAACTTGGAATATTTTGTAATTTATCTATTATTTTTTTGCAATGTTATTTATTCCTTTATATATTTATGTGCACTTGTTTGTATAATTATTTCATATATTTAACTTACGATGGGAAATAATTACCTACGAGAAGTTTATGTGTGGAAAAGGGTAAAAACGAGTCATGTCATAGGAGGTTCTGGTAAAATTGTGCAAATAGATGAAAGTTTATTTGCTAAAAGAAAAAATAATGTAGGACATATGCTACCACAGCAATGGGTGTTCTGTGGTTTGTATAGAGAGAAATATGAATGTTTCCTTCAATTGGTACCGGACAGATAAGAGGCTATACTATTGGCATTAATTGAAAAAAGAATTCTTCCAGGAACGACGATTATGTCTGAATGTTGGAGGGGCTACATGTAACTATACAAAAGAGGATATACCCATAAAACTGTCAATCAAAAGTTCCATATTGTAGATCTCAACACTTTGACTAATACACAAACGATTGAGAGGTTATGGGACTCTGCAAAATGGGGCAACAAAATAAGAGGATCAAGAAGAGACTTCCTTTCTTCATACCTTGCGAAATTTATGCGGAGAACTCAATTAAAACAAGAGGACCCCTTTGAGGCAATTTCAAAAGATATAAACAGTTATTGGTTAGAACAAAATGATTAATTATAAATTAACTTATGTTTAAATGTGTTACTAAATCACTGGTAGCTGGTATTGAATCACGGGGGCCCATATAGAACATAGAAGTGCCGGTATACTATTTATAGGGTTGATTATAATAATAATGGTATTATCATTTATTAATACATGGTTTTATTTATTAATGCATGTACAATATTTTGTAATTTCTGTGTACGTTTTTTGTACCATAACACGCTCCATTTATATAGGGCGTATACCCTGAAAACAAATAAATAAATATATTATACCACATTCGTGATAATAAGCCAAATTAATAATTGGAATATCATCGCTGTTGATAAAATATCAGTTTCCATCGACAACTGAAGTTGAAATGGACATGAAATAAAAAAAATATGAAAATTAAAATCAATTTGATAAAGAGTACAATTTTGCTGTATCTTTCGCCCCAATGAACAAATATATTTCCAAATGTAAGTATTGTTCAAGAATTTCTATAAAAGAGAATGACTTGTACATGTTCTGGCTGTAATGCAATAAATTGCCAAGATGGCAATAAAAATGGCGGAACTTGACCAGCTGATATTCACCTTAGCTTTTAACTAATTTTAGAAACAAATTTCGAGCGTAAGATCCATCCAAAAATTTCCCAGATAAATTTTTAGAAATAGAAATAGCCGAAACAACTTTAAAACAAGAAGATTTATCCTCGGTTCATAGAAAAGTCAAATTTCCACCATTTTGACGTATAAAAGTAGGCCTTCCGAACATTGCAGACAGAACAGGATCAAGTCATTCCCAATGACTAATTTCAAGTTAATTTGTTTTAAAACTTAGAATTTTGTTAACAATTTTCAACGTTTCCTAAATAGCAATACTGTTAATAGAGAGTGAAAGCACTAAAAAAGATTGCATTAAATTCAATGCGAAATATTAAAACTTTACCTCTTTGTTAGTAGCATTTCGATTATTTTCTTGGGCTTTGTATAAAAGCGCTCCGTAATCCATGTTGTCCTGTTGAAATGTTTTTATTTAACTATCTTGTTAATACATATGTTTCTCTAAGTCCACCAGTAACCATCCCTTAATACAAAAACATAAACATTGGGAGGTTTCAATGCAAAAAGCTGTATGACATTGAAGACATCGAGGTCAATCATTGGTCAATCGTGCCTATATAATACATAAAATACATAAGTATTTCATGACGATTTATCATGGGCATACATAAGTGGTGCAGCAGCCCAACCTCGAAATTTTGATTTAATCGTTAAAAATGTGCCATAATAAATAAGATCACTTAGGTGAGAAAAAATAATTTCTTTTTGGGTGTAATAGAGTTTTAGTTGGCTATCTATTCCATGTTCTCCAGGTGCTCTCAGCCCCCCTCCCTCGAAATTATTTCCTATTTACACGCCTGCGATTTACCCCAAGACCTATCAAGGGTGGATTCTTCACAGTATGCCCCTTTTTATTGACTTATATAAAAAATGGGAAAATGTAAATAAAGAACACTCTGTAAGAACGTAAATAACAAATTTTATTTAAAGAATTTTAGTTTCTATAATATTATCTATGTTAAAAAGTCCCCCCCCCCCTGAAAACACAGTGGCTGGAGGTCTACACCGTTACAAAGCTTGAAGAAATGACATATTGTCACTTGCTAAAACTCTTTCTCAGAATTTAATTTAATTATTATTATGTACCTAGTTATAATGTCCTGGAGATCCTGAGTTCAAAATTCAGACTAAAGATTTTATTACCAATACCTGAAATTATGAATGCTTTAGATTTGATTACCAATACCTGATTAGCTGCGGGGGGAAATAATTTTTAATTAGATAATCTACTAAATAAAGAGAAAAATTGAATAATTAGTATGAATTTCTTTGTACTCAATTTATTCAGTACTATTATAACCAATGTCTTTTTATTTTTGACAAACCAGAAAAATATTAATAACTCCAATCAGAATTACTTCAAAGATCATTTAATAATATCTCTGCATTTTAATTTTCTGTTCAACATTTATGCTCCAGAAGAGATATTTTTTATAATAGAATCTATTCTGCTATAAATGTCCTAAATTTCATTAGAAGCTAAACAAAACTTATTATTGTTTTATGTTTGTAATATAATGAATACTACTTTACTAAACATAACTGTTACTTTATTACACACAAGGAAGAGCAAACAAGCAAAATGGATTCCAAATAACCTTGCTTATTCACCAAACTGGGCACCATGATGGGTGCCGCCATTGGAATGCCGTCACTGCCTCCTAACATAAACACAGCTATACCAATCAGTATACAATATGCTTTAATATTATCTATGAATTTGGCTAAAATAAATGAATCAAAACAATTCATAACTCTTACACGAAATATAACATAACTATAATTAACATAATAAATATGCATATTGCATTAACAAACATATTTAATCAAAATTATTTTGGCATTCCAATATATATATTGCAAAATTTCATTATTAAATCCACAATTACCCCGTAAATGTCAAACAGATAGTGTGTCTAGAAGGTCCGAAGATACTCAGTCGTAGCCAGTGTAGGGTGTCTAGCAGGTCCGAAGATACTCAGGCGTAGCCAGTATAGGGTGTCTAGCAGGTCCGAAGATACTCAGGCGCAGCCAGTATAGGGTGTCTAGCAGGTCCGAAGATACTCAGGCGTAGCCAGTATAGGGTGTCTAGCAGGTCCGAAGATACTCAGGTGTAGCCAGTATAGGGTGTCTAGCAGGTCCGAAGATACTCAGGCGTAGCCAGTATAGGGTGTCTAGCAGGTCCGAAGATACTCAGGCGTAGCCAGTATAGGGTGTCTAGCAGGTCCGAAGATACTCAGGCGTAGCCAGTATAGGGTGTCTAGCAGGTCCAAAGATACTCAGGCGTAGCCTTTATAGTGTGTCTAGAAGGTCCAAAGATACTCAGTCGTAGCCAGTATAGGGTGTCTAGCAGGTCCGAAGATACTCAGGCTTAGCCTTTATAGGGTGTCTAGCCGGTCGGAAGATACTCAGGCGTAGCCAGTATAGGGTGTCTAGCTGGTCCGAAGATACTCAGGCTTAGCCAGTATAGGGTGTCTAGCAGGTCCGAAGATACTCAGGCGTAGCCTTTATAGTGTGTCTAGAACGTCCGAAGATACTCAGTCGTAGCCAGTGTAGGGTGTCTAGCAGGTCCGAAGATACTCAGGCGTAGCCTTTATAGGGTGTCTAGCAGGTCCGATGATACTCAGGCGTAGCCTTTATAGTGTGTCTAGAAGGTCCGAAGATACTCAGGCGTAGCCAGTGTAGCGTGTCTAGCAGGTCCGAAGATACTCAGGCGTAGCCAGTATAGGGTGTCTAGCAGGTCCGAAGATACTCAGGCGTAGCCTTTATAGTGTGTCTAGAAGGTCCGAAGATACTCAGTCGTAGCCAGTGTAGGGTGTCTAGCAGGTCCGAAGATACTCAGGCGTAGCCAGTATAGGGTGTCTAGCCGGTCGGAAGATACTCAGGCGTAGCCAGTATAGGGTGTCTAGCTGGTCCGAAGATACTCAGGCGTAGCCAGTATAGGGTGTCTAGCAGGTCCGAAGATACTCAGGCGTAGCCTTTATAGTGTGTCTAGAAGGTCCGAAGATACTCAGTCGTAGCCAGTGTAGGGTGTCTAGCAGGTCCGAAGATACTCAGGCGTAGCCAGTATAGGGTGTCTAGCAGGTCCGAAGATACTCAGGCGTAGCCTTTATAGTGTGTCTAGAAGGTCCGAAGATACTCAGTCGTAGCCAGTGTAGGGTGTCTAGCAGGTCCGAAGATACTCAGGCGTAGCCAGTATAGGGTGTCTAGCCGGTCGGAAGATACTCAGGCGTAGCCAGTATAGGGTGTCTAGCTGGTCCGAAGATACTCAGGCGTAGCCAGTATAGGGTGTCTAGCAGGTCCGAAGGTACTCAGGCGTAGCCAGTATAGGGTGTCTAGCTGGTCCGAAGATACTCAGGCGTAGCCAGTATAGGGTGTCTAGCTGGTCCGAAGATACTCAGGCTTAGCCAGTATAGGGTGTCTAGCAGGTCCGAAGATACTCAGGCGTAGCCTTTATAGTGTGTCTAGAAGGTCCGAAGATACTCAGTCGTAGCCAGTGTAGGGTGTCTAGCAGGTCCGAAGATACTCAGGCGTAGCCAGTATAGGGTGTCTAGCAGGTCCGAAGATACTCAGGCGTAGCCAGTATAGGGTGTCTAGCAGGTCCGAAGATACTCAGGCGTAGCCAGTATAGGGTGTCTAGCAGGTCCGAAGATACTCAGGCGTAGCCAGTATAGGGTGTCTAGCAGGTCCGAAGATACTCAGGTGTAGCCAGTATAGGGTGTCTAGCAGGTCCGAAGATACTCAGGCGTATCCAGTATAGGGTGTCTAGCAGGTCCGAAGATACTCAGGCGTATCCTTTATAGGGTGTCTAGCAGGTCCGAAGATACTCAGGCGTAGCCAGTATAGGGTGTCTAGTAGGTCCGAAGATACTCAGGCGCAGCCAGTATAGGGTGTCTAGCAGGTCCGAAGATACTCAGGCGTAGCCAGTATAGGGTGTCTAGCAGGTCCGAAGATACTCAGGCGTAGCCAGTGTAGGGTGTCTAGCAGGTCCGAAGAGACTCAGGTGTGGCCAGTGTAGGGTGTCTAGCAGGTCCGAAGATACTCAGGCGTAGCCTTTATAGGGTGTCTAGCCGGTCGGAAGATACTCAGGCGTAGCCAGTATAGGGTGTCTAGCCGGTCCTTACCTCTCCATCTCCTTATTCACCATCCCATTCCCTCTTTATCTTCTTACCTCTTCATTTCCTTACCTCTCCATCTCCTTACACACCATCTCATTCCCTTTCTATCTACTTACCTCCCCATTTCCTTACCGCCCCATCTCCTTACTCACCATCTCATTCCCTCTCTATTTTTTTACCTCCCCATTGTCTTACCGCTCCATATTCTTACCTCTCCATCTTCTTACTTCTCTATCTTCTTACACGGAGAAAAAAAAACAGGCTGCTCGCACTTTGTTTCAGGCTGCGGGCAGCCTGAAAACTGTGACTCAGTGCCAGCATTTTGAAATAGGATTCCGCATATTTCAGCCTAAAATAGGATTCCACTAGTTAGAGTGCCCGCACTTTATAATAGAGTGCTGGAATCCTAATTCTGCATCCTATAGTAGAGTTGTCACACCCAAAGCTAGCATCCAACAATAGAGTACTAGCGCTCTACTTTCGAGTGCGTACCCCTAGACTTTAGACTGCTGGCACTCTGATTCTGGCTTTAGCAGCCTACCCATATAGGCTGCTAGCATCCTGATGTTTGCTTCTTGTATCCTACCCATATAGGCTGCTAGCATCCTATATGGATGGGTTACATTGACCCCATCCATATAGGATGCTAGCAGCCTACAGGGAGATTACTTTATTTTGTGGATAAAAAAGAACTAAGGTAAATTCAGAGTAATGATAATGAGACTTTATTTAGGTGTGATGTAATTTACAGGTACTATGTAAACTTTTTAACAAGTAGATATTTAGAAGTATGTATGAGGTATACACTTTTTAACAAATATAGATTACAAGTATTAGGTATTAGGTACAATGTACTTATGAACAATATTGAACAAGTAGACCTAGAAATAAAATATTTTTATTCATTTTCATGACACTTATAGCCGTATTCATAAAGCCGAAGACTGTTGATTTCAGCATCTGTTCAAATAGGAACAAAAAGAAATTTTTTTTAATAATAAAAGAAAAGTTGTTGTTGTTGTGTGTTTTGTATAATTAAAAAGAAAGATAAATAGGCATTTTTTAAAGTTTAAAATTTCGTAATAAATTCAAATCTACCACGGAATTAGAAACTAACTATAAAATAAGGTTTTTGTATATGGATATAATCATAAATGAAGGAACTCTAGAAACAGAATGGACACCAAAAGAAAAGTCCAGTAATACAATTTTAAACTAATATTCAAGCCACGCGGAACGTATGAAAAAGGACATACTTAATATTTTTATCCAAAAAGCCTTTTTAAAATAGCTATTTTAAAATAGCGCATAATAATTGATTTGTTTTTCTTCCAGTTTTATGAAAATGGCCCTAAAGCCGAAACTTTAAAACGTAAAAAATAATAAATAATAAATGAAAAGGTTTGAAGTGGAAATCATTTAAAGTAAGAATGTGTTAAATACCTATTATATTCCAATGATGTCTCTTCATAGTAAAATCAAAAACGTAGCTCTGCAAAAATTGTACCCAACATTTTGCATTTATAGGTATAGTATCTAAATTATAACCAAAGAAATATTAGTAAGATTTATGTTCATAAAATAAACCTACATTAATAAAATAAATTAACCTATTAAAATAAATGGATTAGTAAAATTACTTATTGGGCTGATTCATCCTCCTTCCTATCTCTTCCCAAATATTGTCCCTGCGTTGTTGGTTACTGTATTGAGGGTTTCTCAAATTATATAACTCCTCGTACCCCTCCACGATCACAATTAATTCAGCTGCATCCGTCTCAAGTAAGAAAGGAGTTAGCATGGAGTAACAACAGTGGTTAGCAACAGACTGAAGATAACAATCAGATCCGTCCGGAGAAGAAGGGGGGGGCGAGCATATTTCCCCAATTCCTGAGACAGCCTGTTCCGGACGGACGGAAGCTTGAAACGGGCTGCCGGCAGTCTAATGTAGACTCAGCTATAGAGGGTGGAACCCTATTTCAAAGTTCTTATGTCACTCTGATTTAATGGCATTCTACATTGAAGTTCCTTTTCAGTTAAGGAATCCAATTTTGAAGTGCAGGAACCCTATATAAGACAGCAGGTATTGGAAGCCTAAAGCAGGATGCAGACTGTACCCCCAGAACAGAGTTCAAACACTCCAAAATAAAATGCCTCGAAAATGTGACACTGTAAAATGGAGTTAGCTCATTCTGATTTAGGATGTCGCACCCTATAATTGGCTGACGGAACCCTACTCGGGCAAACAGTAAGATTTCATTTTTCTCTCCGTGTAACTATCCATGTCCTTACCTCTCCATATGATTGCCTCTCACGTCAACATCATAGCGGGTTTCCTCCCTATGAAGTGAGGGAGAAACGCCCTAATAAAGTAAATCAACTAGTTAGGAGTGGGTGTTTAATTCAACTCTTTCCAAATTAAAATATAAATGAATATCTTTTAGTGACCCGGATTTTCCAAATGTTTTGTATGCCAGAAGGTAGGTCAATAAAACCACAACTAACCACGGAAATTGTGTATTAAAATAAACTCTACATGTCTCACATTATTCAGGTGCCACTTCAGGAGCCAAACAGCTCGCTATATTTATACATATACAAAAATTCTAACGGATCACTCTCTGTACAGGGAAGATATGAGGACAACGATACAATTGAGGGCCTTTATCAACGCAATAGTACCCAAAACAATGATTTTTAGAAATTTACCTACGTTTTTTTCTCTATTTTACCTTCAAATGACCTTGAATCTGATGCGATGAAGGTTAACCAACTCGCCATCAATCAGCGAACCCAAAAACTCCATAAGGCCCATACCGCTCCGAGTTTTTTTTTAGGTCAAATGTCGACCTGTGTAATTGAATACTTCATGATGTGCTCGTTTTTATAGGTCAGTCCATATTTTAGGCACAATTTTGTACTCAAAATAATTTTTGTTAAAAAAATATATAATAAATAAAAATAAAAATGCTCGCAATCAATCGCGCATTCTCTCACTATATCCAATCTTACCAAAGGTAATGAAAAATGAAGTTTTAGCAGCTAAAAACATATGCATCAATTTATTAAGGCTATTTATCTTGTGAACTAAAAATAACAAGAGGTCAAAGACTGAAAATTGATTGTTTAGTAAAGATCTATTTAATCAAAATTTACAGGCCATTAGCTATTAGAGAAAAGGGACTCATCCAATTAAGAGGCGGGAAGAGGGTGAGGGGTGAGAGGGAGGGAGTGAGGGGGAGTGAGTGAGAGGGTGTGAGGGGAGTGGAGGGGGGGGAGAGCAGGAAAGGGGAGAGAATGGTTGGCAGCACGCATCCCCCCCCGTTAATGCACCGATAATTAATATAGACTTCTACAACCCTCCACCGGACTCACCATGGCTAGGGATCTCCACCGCAATCCCCATAATACCATTTCTAGGGATCTCTACCAAAATCCCCGTAGCACCGTGGCTAGGGATCTCCACCACAATCCCTTTAGTACCGTGGCTAGGGATCTCCACCACAATCCCTGTAGCACCGTGGCTAGGGAGCTCCACCACAACCCCTGTAGTACCGTGGCTAGGGACCTCCACCACAATCCCCGTAGTACCGTGGCTAGGGATCTTCACCACAATCCCCGTAATACCGTGGCTAGGGATCTCCACCGCAATCCTCATAATACCATTTCTAGGGATCTCTACCAAAATCCCCGTAACATCGTGTCTAGGGACCTCCACCACAATCCCCGTAGCACCGTGGCTAGGGATCTCCACCACAATCCCTTTAGTACCGTGGCTAGGGATCTCCACCGCAATCCCTGTAGTACCGTGGCTAGGGACCTCCACCACAATCTCCGTAGTACCGTGGCTAGGGATCTCCACCACAATCCCCGTAGTACCGTGGCTAGGGATCTCCACCACAATCCCCGTAGCACCGTGGCTAGGGATCTCCACCACAATCCCCGTAATACCGTGGCTAGGGATCTCCACCACAATCCCCGTAATACCGTGGCTAGGGACCTCCACCACAACCTCCGTAGTACCGTGGCTAGGGACCTCCACCACAATCCCCGTAGCACCGTGGCTAGGGATCTCCACCACAATCCCTTTAGTACCGTGGCTAGGGACCTCCACCACAATCCCTGTAGCACCGTGGCTAGGGATCTCCACCGCAATCCCTGTAGTACCGTGGCTAGGGATCTCCACCACAATCCCTGTAGTACCGTGGCTAGGGACCTCCACCACAATCCCCGTAGTACCGTGGCTAGGGATCTCCACCACAATCCCCGTAATACCGTGGCTAGGGATCTCCACCGCAATCCCCATAATACCATTTCTAGGGATCTCTACCAAAATCCCCGTAACATCGTGTCTAGGGACCTCCACCACAATCCCCGTAGCACCGTGGCTAGGGATCTCCACCACAATCCCTTTAGTACCGTGGCTAGGGATCTCCACCGCAATCCCTGTAGTACCGTGGCTAGGGACCTCCACCACAATCTCCGTAGTACCGTGGCTAGGGATCTCCACCACAATCCCCGTAGTACCGTGGCTAGGGATCTCCACCACAATCCCCGTAGCACCGTGGCTAGGGATCTCCACCACAATCCCCGTAATACCGTGGCTAGGGATCTCCACCACAATCCCCGTAATACCGTGGCTAGGGACCTCCACCACAACCTCCGTAGTACCGTGGCTAGGGACCTCCACCACAATCCCCGTAGCACCGTGGCTAGGGATCTCCACCACAATCCCTTTAGTACCGTGGCTAGGGACCTCCACCACAATCCCTGTAGCACCGTGGCTAGGGATCTCCACCGCAATCCCTGTAGTACCGTGGCTAGGGATCTCCACCACAATCCCTGTAGTACCGTGGCTAGGGATCTCCACCGCAATCCCCATAATACCATTTCTAGGGATCTCTACCAAAATCCCCGTAACATCGTGTCTAGGGACCTCCACCACAATCCCCGTAGCACCGTGGCTAGGGATCTCCACCACAATCCCCGTAGCACCGTGGCTAGGGATCTCCACCACAATTCCCGTAGTACCGTGGCTAGGGATCTCCACCACAATCCCCGTAATACCGTGGCTAGGGATCTCCACCACAATCCCCGTAATACCGTGGCTAGGGACCTCCACCACAATCTCCGTAGTACCGTGGCTAGGGATCTCCACCACAATCCCCGTAGCACCGTGGCTAGGGATCTCCACCACAATCCCCGTAATACCGTGCTAGGGATTTCCACCACAATCCCCGTAATACCGTGGCTAGGGATCTCCACCGCACACACCCGTAGCACCGTGGCTAGGGATCTGCTCCGAACTTACCAGTACAACCGAGGCCAACGATCTCCATCGGGCTGGCCCGTAATACCGGGGATTTCCCCCGATCCAATCCGATATAGTCTGACCGACAACGGCAGTCAGCGGCCAACGTGAGTCATTGGTCCCGACCCGATACGATCTTGTCACAGCTCGTCACTAACGAACTCGTAGTGAATTGAAATGAGTGATAAATTTAATAAGTACCACCTAATAAGCATAGAAAGGAGGAGTTGAGAGGCCAATCAATCTTCCGGGAATATATCAGTCCCGAAAAAAAAAAAAAATACTCTTAGTAGAGTTAATTTTTAACTGTTAATCTACGATACGATAAGCATTAGTATTCATGTTTTAAAATGATAAGCATTCTCTACAGCCCACTCTCCTGTATTATCGGCCTAACAGATTTCCTCCCTCGCAGTACTGATGGGCGATCCTCGACTATGAATCCATCTTTTGAATCGATCATAGATTGGTGGAAACAAAAGTATTTAAACTAATAATTAAATATTAGATAAATGCTTGGCCACAGACATTTCTAAAATTTGCTTCAAGATGTTATTGGACTTACCTAAAATCTCCGAGATGGGCAAAACCAATACCTTGTATAAAAATGTAAACAAAATAAATAAATAAAAATATATTTTAAAAAAATAAACAAGAAGGAGAAGAAGAAAAAAAAAGAAGTATGAATGACTAAACATGTCAGAAAGTAATGACAAAAAATAATACCATAAAATTAATAAATAAAATAAAATAAATATAGGAAAATATATAAATAAAATAAAATAAATATAGGAAAATATATAAATAAAATAAAATAAATATAGGAAAATATATAAATAATAAAATGAATTTATTCATTTTTTAAGTGTGTTTTTCTTTCTTTTTTAAGATCGCCTATGTGTATAAAGGTTCTTATATCGAAGCAATAATATTTTTTCACCCAAAGTAACATTCTTACAAATGCAATATTAGAAACACAACTCTGTCTCAAACACAATACTGCGACATTTCGGACCTTATTGTCCTTCTTGAATTTCTTTCCTTATTGAAATACAATGTTTTAAATATAATTTTTACGAGTGATTTATGGGTAACAAAATGCTAGGAGGGAAGTTTCAGACCCGGAATTCGCCCTTCAAATAGGACATTGAATGTTTCATAGATGATGGTGCTATTCACTTTAACTTGAAACTGTGAGAGAACTAAAGGCGAACCAGAGAAACAAGGTGTAGCATCGTGTTACATACATCTTTCTGAATCAGAAAATCAAGTTTAAAAAAAAAGTTGATTTTTCTGATTAGCCCTTTCTCTTCCAAGGATCTGATATGCATGTCTGAACTTTTGGGCGTCATTGTCCTATTTCAGCGTTTTATAGCCGTATAGATATCGGCAACAAAAAGGGGTTTTGTTCTCAGAAGTGTTAATTTTTTTTTTTTTTTTTTTTTTTTTTTTTTTTTTTTTTTTTTTTTTTTTTTACGGCGCTCAGACAAATCTGGGCCATTAGCGCCGTCATCCAGGGTGCAGCGAGGAATTTTCCAAACGAGCCGTGGGATGAGAAAATTCTTGCCGCCCGTGGGGGTCGAACCCACCATCTCCCGCTTATGAATCTAAGGCGCTAGCCACTAGACCACGGGAGACCCCCAGAAGTGTTAATAATTTCCAAAAGCAATATTAGAGCAGTATTCAACAACTAATTAGGTATAAAAAATGTTTGTTCAAACGCGATTGAAAACCTTCGATTTTGATGGGTTTTTACCTCTTGGCACCACAGTATGGTGACTTCACCCAACTTGCATCTTCCCCAAACTACCATTTATATATATACAGAGAAGACTCTCCCTTATCCGGCGTTCTCTTATCCATCGCCCTCTCTCTCATCCGGTGGTCTCCGAGAGGAATGATTGACGGATCTCGGAACTCCCCGGAGCTAGACCGGCTCGAGGGTTCCTAGAAAACCTTCCCTTCCTAGCTAGCCAAACATTTTTTTTCGTGGTATTTCATTGAATGGAAGTCAAGTAAGGCATATATGTTTCCTTTTAGAGGCAGGAACTTGTGTTTCTACTAAGAAAACTATGAAGTTTTACTAGAAAATAAATGTTTCTGCTAAGGCACCCAGGGCTGGAACGTCTGATTTTAGCCAATCTAGTTCAAACATTCATCCTGAGTGGAGTGCAAGATTTAAAAGTATTTTTATTTTTTTTAATTTGCTCCGTTATGGCCACGAAAAGGAAGAAGGTAGCTCTCCATCGATCCAGCAGAATTCAAGAGCTCTAGAACAGCTCGATAAAGGGGTGACAGCAGTCCCCTGGTAAAATTGGTACGTATTGTTATATCCTCAAAAAAAAAAAGGGTTTTAAAATACATAAGTGACCGCTTCTAGCTGAATTCTCTAATCTGACTGTACCCCGGTCCCGACGACGCATAGTGGGCCGTTTAGCAGATCTAGGCGGACAAGCTCACAAGATAATTTTAAATATTAGTGTAAAATGTTTCAGACACAAATAGATAATTTTATTTAATATTGTTTTATTCATTGCAGAAAAAAATATGTTAACGGACACTAAAGTTAACCACCCAAGTTTTTAAGTAATTTATAATGTATTTTTCATTAAGCAATAATGAAAATTTTGAAAAAGCTATTAGGAATTTGTTATATTTAAAACAAAAAAACTTTTTTTTTTTTTTTAAATACTACTACGTATTTTTATTCGTTTCTATAAATATATATATGTGTATATATATATATATATATATATAAATAATAAATAATTATACGTAAATAAAGGTCAGAAATACGTGGAAAATAATATATAGATATAGTTACAAACTAAATAAATTAAAAAAAAAGAAAGCAGCAAAAGACTTATTTTTACTTTTTTTCATAAGTCACAAAATATATATATTTTGACATTGAATAACTAATAACTATTAATTTTATTAAAATCAACTATTATATTTTTCAATCCCAAACTGAAACAGTAGTTCGGTACGACTTCGTTTGCTGCAAACGTGATATTTATAGAAGAATTCTTATTTTTTCTACTGGAAAAACTAAATAACAGTGTTAGCGCAAAAAAAAAAAAAAAAAAATCGCAAAAACGGTTGATGGTCTTTAAAACTACACATTTTGAACTATCATATGAAAAAAAAAATCAGTCTGGCCTTCTTTGGCTATCATAAAGGTTTTGTCCAAAGAAAAGTTTGGTCTTTAAAAAAAAAAAACACCTTTGTTTCAAAGACCATATTTTTTTGTATTCCATTAATATACATCAAATGAGTGCATAAAGAGTACCTACATACCCCTAATTGTTGTATTCATGCCATCAGAATAAACTAAATTAAAAACTGATTGATTGCACTGCACACGACTTGCTAACTTTGTCGAAATTAGACTCAGCAGTTTCTCGCAAATTTTACTCAACTTCAAGGGCCCCTAACTTTCAAGTGACCGATAATAATTAGATAATATTACGAATTCGCCTTATCTAAAGTATCTCTAGTAATATAATCTACTTAGTTTTATGATCTGTTTACTTCAGTCTTGTCCATCTAGTTATGGGAATCGGTCCACTGTGCGATGCCGGATTTGGGAGAGTCTACTATATATATATATATATATATATATATATATATATATATATATATACACACACACATATATATCATATATATAATATATATATATATCATATATATGACATACACACACACATATATATATATATACATGTGTGTGTGTGTGTCTGTATACAGCACTCTTTTGCGTTAAAGTCCTTGCGGAGTAGGTTGATATGAAAGGAGAATCTAACCTCCACTGACGTGTTACTCAGGAAGCCAAGCTAATCTCACAGTCGTGGTCCTATCGGGTGTCCGGCCTTCCGTCGGCGGGGCATCATAAAGCTAATTGAGAAGGATTTTTACCTGTGAGTAAATTAAGGTGAATCATCATCGATTCAGCTAGCCGAGGTGTGGGGGGGGGGGTGCAGCTTGGCCAGTCCGGAGGTTCCCTCCAAACCTTACGGGTCTCTCGTCGCATCTAGCTCCGTCTCCATGTATAATGATCTCATATTTCTCGACCATAGCAAGGACACCTTACACGATGAGGTAAAAGTCTTTCGTATTGACTAGAGTAATCTTTTATGTTTAAAAAAAAAGCCGACACGCAGCGACTGCGTCATCTTAGCGCAATTCCGTTTTTATCCCCAGTGTCATTTTTAAAGCTTAGAATTTAAAGAGGTAATGTTTGGTCGTAATTTATCGTAAAACAAATGTCTAATCCCAGAGCGAAGCAAGATCTTAGGCCCAACAACACCAAACTCACAGCATCCCAAGCAGAAATTATTCCATTTCTGCACTGATTTATCCGAATGGGATAGCTATATAAAAAATCGCATAGAAGCAATATTTGTAGGAAATTTAATCGGCTTCAAATAAATGCTTTACGTCTACTACGATTTCCCAACGGGTTTCGAGAAATATCAGGATATAACGGAAAATCCCAATAAAAATCTAGTTTTTATCGCGGTTCCTCCTTCCCTCCATAGGGAGGAACCCCGCTTATAAGGTTGACCTCATAACGCAACCCGGCAGTGCCGACTAGAAAATTTTACGTTTCAGAACCCCTAGAGAACGAAAATAACGGTGGTTCAAATTTGTGTGTGTGTGTGTGTGTGTGTGTGTGTGTGTGTGTGTGTGTGTATATATATACATATATATATATATATATTTGGTACAAAAATCTTTCGTATAATTTGAAAGGTCAAGATCATATGCTAGTAAGTGCTAGTTGTATAGGCTTCTTGGCCTTGGAAAACGATTGAAACCATTTTTAAGGCGACAGCTTTAACCGTTTTCGAAAAAGTGGAAAAATGTTTGTTGAATCTAGTTTTGGGTTTGGGTACTTAGAATCATGGGATGCAGTTAAAATATTTTCTGCATGTTGAAATTCATATAAACAAAGATGTTTAAATTTTGGTTACGTTTGGAGTTAAGGAAGGATTAGAATACAATATCTTATTTATAGACATGAAACGTTTTGGGAACTTCGTATATTTTCCTTAATTTCTCGAAAACGGTTGGGAATCTTGGTAAACGGAAGGTTACCCTTCGAAAGCGTTTTAAATGCTTTACAAAAAAGATACTGAAGCAATTTTCGATTAGGCGATGTCCATCGGAGAAATAAGTGCTTAAAACTTCAAATGTGTTTGTTTTGTTCTTTTGAACGGGTTTTTGTCTTTGTTTAAATCACTTTTTAATTGATTTTTTTTTGTTTTAAATTGAATTTATCTGTAAAGTTACTATTATAGTAAAAGAAAACAAGAAACAGTAAGTAGTGTGTTTTTAGAGCGAACCTTGACAAGGCCAGGGAGTCATTTTTCTATTTCAGGTAGAGGTCTACATAAATATATATATATATATATATATATATATATATATATATATATATATATATATACTTCAAGTGCAACAAATAAGTTCATATAAAGTATGATTCAATTCCCAACAGAAACAGAGTAAATTCAAACTTCGTATTTCCTTTTTATGTCGATCATATTTTTTTATGAATACGTAGTGATGACTGAAACCCCGTTTATGGTCAATAAAATCCAATGAAACCATCGTAAAGTAAATAAAATTTCCTTCGAGAAAGCAAGGTTAGTAATGTTACTACGTTCATTTTAAATTAGTTCAAGAGCGGTTCAATAAACCAAATTCAGGTTATTCATCGAAATCTTTGTTTTTCGGGGATTTTTTTACTCTGTGTCCTGAAGGATTCAAACTTCTCCACTTTCAGGAAAAACTTCTCCGTTTAATAAACATTAATTATCTAATAAAGAAGTTAACGGTTGCTTTGTTATTAGTGGTAAAATGCCTCTTGATAATTGAAACATTGTGAAGAAAAATGATTTTTCTTCCAAAACAAGTCAGTTTTCTTGTTCTGTTTTTTACATAAAATAATTTACCTCAAAAAAAAAAAAATAAGGTTGTAAATTTAAACTGCGTTTTAGCCCCCTTCACTGGTTTTATAGTTGACAAAATCGACTTGTTCTTCAAGTAAATTTTGTCTAGTTCACGATGCTGCAATGAGGGATTACATATCTTAAACAGTTATTTAGTAATTGCTTTCTATTCAACGAAAAACTTGGTTAACCTAAAAAAAAACACACAAACTTTAAATTTCCTCCCTCCCTGTTGGGAATTGACCCTTAGCCGAAAGCAACATTTGTGTTCGATTTGGTGTACACAAGGATTTAGTCTCAAGTAAATATTACGTAGTAAAATGAGTATTTAGGAGTCCTTTTTAACTCATAAATTAATAATTGTGTAATTAATTAAATTCGTGCGGGTAATTGAAGGGATAGGAACGAGGTAGATGCTGTTTGTAATTAAACCGAATCTTCATTAGCTGTCGGCTCTCTGCTTCGTGTCTTCCATTCGTGCTTTCCGCTCATCCGTGTTTCATGATTCGCCAGACGATTCCAACATTTGGAAAAATGTTCAAATATTTAAACAAAAAATTCTCCTTTATGCCATTCCGACAACCTGAAATGAATAAATAAAAATATATATACAAAAAAAAAAGAATAAACAAAAGAAGAAGAAAAAAAATAAAAGAAAAAAGAAGATTAGAAAGAGAGAGAGAGAGAGAGAGAGAGAGAGAGAGAGAGAGAGAGAAAAAAGAAGTATGAATGACTAAACATGTCAAAAGTAATGACAAAAAAAATACACAAAAAACAAATAAATAAAAAATAAAATAAAAAAAAGAAATAATGAATATATATATATATATATATATATATATATATATATATATATATATATAAAGAAATGAATATATACATGTTTTATGTGTGTTTTTCTTTCCTTTTTACGGACGTCTGAATCTGGTTCTTACATCTATGCAATAATAATTTTTTCCAAATGCACTTTTAGAACACAACTCTGTCTCAAACAGACAATAGTGAAAACACTCTCCATCCTAACATTAAACTCTCACTATTTAACTATACTCTTAGTGCGGTGATGCCTTAGCAGTCTTCTACCCTTAAACTACCAACCCAACCCTAACCCGACAAGCTGAAGGTATACTTGTACGGGTTTTCATAGTGCCATATTCTCCTGGCAAGGAAGCAGCTTTACGTCATTATGGAATTTCGTATCTAATTTTGTGGAAGCTGATATAAAATACATAATAGATTAAGATATATAAAGTGTGTATCGGAAGTAGCCGGCACGTATGTCTGTTTTTGTTCCGGACATATCCTTTCTAAAGATTATTTGCTTGTAGATATTATTTTTCAAGGTTACATTACTTTTTTTTTAAATTAGAATTCGATTTTTTGTCAAGGCTAATGCATATTCAATGTTCAAAAGCGTCTTTTTCAAACCTCAATAACTGTTGAGTTTTTACGGCTAAAGGTTGCGTCAAATCGAAACATTCAACGATATAAACTCGTTTTAGAATTTGATTTTCTACAAGAATCCGTCAAAAAAGGGGCCCACGAGCTTGGAGGGCCTGGTCGGCCTGGTCCCACCGAACAGACCCTCGGTCACAAGCTCGTGTCATGTAGTATACTGTAAACCCTCATCGAGTGGGGGGCCTGCGATATCGGTGGGTGTGCCCACGCCTGGTCGGGTCCTGTCGGTGGTGGTGGCGCTATCTGTCACCCAAATCAAGGCATAAATGGCCCATGTGGCTGACATGCCTAAAAACCAAAAAAAAAAAAAAGAAAAGAAAATCGAACTTGGGTCACCCTGTGTACAGGGTGTTCCAAAAAAATGGCCATACTTCGGGAATCAGTACAAGACAAAAAACGAAAGAAAAAAAGTCCTTTGGCATAAATCTCGTTTTCGCTTCTTTTCCGAGAAAAATGCAAAATACTAAACGAAATGATGAAAAGGCAGTCTTTCATAAGGCATGCATAATAATATTCAAAAGTAAATGTTTTATCCCCCACCCCTCCACTCCTCCCACCGCCTCCATTAATCTCCTCGCCCGCCACACCCCAAAAATATACGAGTGAGTACGCCTCTGATTTTCTGTAGAATAATGAAATAATGAGTCCCCATTTTTTGATTCCTCGACTTATCGCAGTCTTTCCACGCATTCCTTGATAATGAACTGCCGCTGTTCTTGGAGGAAGTCCTTTTGGCACAGAGATTGGGAAGCTGGTTCCAAATCGACTGTTGTCCAGCCCACTGAGGGAGGGCCGCCCAGTTTTGGTTGGACACTAGCTCGATCTTCAAACCTCACGCCCTCCGCTTTTAGCGGGGTTCCTCCCTGCTTCCATAGGGAAGAACCCCGCTAATAGGGTTGACCTCATGACGCAATCCGGAAGTGCAGACTAGAAAATTTTACATTTCAGAACCCCTAGAGAACGAAAATAACGGTGGTTCAAATTTGTATGTATATATATATATATATATATATATATATATATATATATATATATATATATATATATATATATATATATATATTTGTCTGTTCGCGCTCTAGCTCAGTGAATAATGGTCCGATTTTGATGAAATTTGTTACAAAAATCTTTTGTCTAATTTGAAAGGTCAAGTTCGTTAAAATATACCAAAATCCTTTCACCTGCTTCCATAGGGAAGAACCCCGCTTATAGGGTTGACCTCATGACGCAATCCGGAAGCGCAGACTAGAAAATTTTACATTTCAGAACCCCTAGAGAACGAAAATAACGGTGGTTCAAATTTGTATATATATATATATATATATATATATATATATATATATATATATATATTTGTCTGTTCGCGCTCTAGCTCAGTGAATAATGGTCCGATTTTGATGAAATTTGTTACAAAAATCTTTTGTCTAATTTGAAAGGTCAAGTTCGTTAAAATATACCAAAATCCTTTCACCGGAACGTGTTTTTTTTGGAGCGAAAATCGCGCGAAAAAAATCGTTCCACATACATCATATGCATGCAAGTTTTTTAGGCTTCTTCACGTAGGGAAACGAATGAAACAGGCGATACATGTAACCGTTTCCGAGAAAATTGGAAAAATAGTGGTTGAATATAGTTTTTGGTTTGAGTTCTTAGAATCATGGGATTCAGTTAAAACATTTTCTGCATGTTCGAGTTTCATCAAAACTAATATCTTGACATTTTGGTTACGTTTGGAGTTAAGGAAGGGTTAGATATATAAAATATTTTATTTACTTCGTATATATTCCTTAATATCGCGAAAACAGTTGTGAATCTTGCTAAGCGGAAGGCTACCATTCGAAAGCTTACTAAATGCTCTACAAAAAAGGTTCTGAAGAAAGTTTTGATTAGGCAATTTCAATCGGAGAAATAAGTGCTTAAAACTTTGAAGTAATTGATTTCGTTTATTCAAACGATTCATTTTGTCTGTCTTTATTTCTTGTTATTTTTTAATTGCTTATAGTAGGAAAATGTATTTGACAATAAAACAGTATAAGTAAAATGAGAAAAACAAATTATTTTTAGAAATATAGCTTATTTTTAGATTCGAAGACGCCTTGCGAATATTTTCAACTGCCTTTATCCTGTTGGTGTCTTTTTTTTTTGTTGTTTTAAATTGCATTTATTTGTAGAATTAGTACTGTAGTAGAAGAAAATGTGAATATGATATTTTTAAATGCATTGAACTCTCAAATAAGTATCTCTAGAAGTGGAATGTGGGGCTGGCCGACCCTTCCAGGTAAGGCCATAAAACCATTTCAAGAAAGGTGGAACCAAAATAATAACTGTTTCTATTTTAATCTTTCCAAATAAGACTAGGGACAAGAACGGAACCGCGCTAAGATGACGCGAGTTGGACTTTTTTCGCATGGGGACACATTAAGAATTGAACGGTCATTAAGAAGTCAACGGGGAGCCCATTTGCTACCTGAGCGCCTCATCCGTCGCATGAGATGGGCCTGGAAACAGGTTATAGCAGAGCAATGCACAAATCCTTTCCAGGATCTCAATGTGCGAGTCATGCTTGTATTACATCCAAACCGTGGAATAGAATTTAAATTACAATTTAGGAATTATTAGAAGAAGAAATCGTTATTTTATGTATTATTATGTATGTGTTAAATTTCAAATGTTTTAAAAATTTATTTTTATTAAGAATTGAAAATTTGTTTGTTTTGTGTTTCTAAAATTATGTTGAACTTGCAGCTTTACATGGCGTTAGTTTATTTGTTTGACCATGAAGATTTTTTTTTTTCGTAGGTGGGAGATAAAACATATACTTTTAATGGTTTTTATAAAGGTGTAATGAAAGACGGCCTTTTCATAATTGTTTTTTTAGTTGTTTGTGTTTTCCTCGAAAAACGAAGCAAAAAAGAAATATATATCAAAGGACTTTTTTCTACTTCGATTTCCGAAGTGTGGCCTTTTTTTTGGGACACCCTGTGTGTGTGTATATATATATATATATATATATATATGTATGTATATTTATACCGTCTATTTACATTTACGTTATACATATATCACAGTGCTAACATATGGAATGAAAATATATTTTTTATCAAACATACACATAATGTTTCAGAACTGATTTACAAATATTCTAAGCAAAACCAGTTCTTTATCATGTAATTAATTGTTGTATTTAAAGCTCCTAAAAACTTAATTTGTTAAAAACATCCATCAATGGAAGTAGTTACAGCTAGAAGTATGCCTACAATTTAGCAAAAAGATTAAACTTACCAGATTTTTTTTTTTCAAGAGGGAGTACACATGTTGACTAAGCCCCTCTTATATTTTTTAATAATTTAAAATTATTTAAGAAATTTTCAAGTTGCTCATTTTCTGAAATGTGAATCCGAAAAGCAAACATAAGTTTTTTTTTTTTAGCTCCAGAGCGAGAAACCCCACTGCTGAGGCTGATCTTCATAGATCACGAAAATACGAAAGTAACGATGGTTCAAATTTGTGCGTATTTGTTTGTTCTCTAACCGGCGCACAAATGGAGATTTTAATGAAATTTGAAATCACAAAATACTTTTTGTGATTTTAAAGGTCAAGTTTGTTAACCTGCAGAATCCGTCCACCGGAACCCGTCCTAAAATTCGTTGTTAATAATAAATGGACGTTAAAATTTAAATAAATAAATGAATGATTTGAAAATAGATTTTGATTTCTTCCAAGTCTAATCAGGATTTGAATGTTTAATTACAACTTGCTGATATTAAGTTAGATGAAAAATGAAATATTATTTTATATTAAATTGTAAAAGTTCGTGAATTATTTACACTTTATTTAATAAACAGGGGAAACAAAAAACAAAAATCTGGCTAAATGAAGTTGTTCTAAATTTTATTAGCTTTCATTTAAAAAAAAAAAAAAAAAAAATGGATTGAAATCGGTTAAGATTTAAAGGCTGTAGCCTTTTTTGAAACAGGAAATGTCGTTTAGCCCCACAATGCGAGGAATCCAGCACAGAATAACATTTGCCTTTTAAAATTGAGTTAATTTGCATTTTTATAATGTTTTGTTACTTATTAGGCACACAAAAATGCCTCATAAACGCCTTATGTTCATGTGTCGACTAATATATTGTTTTACAGTTTTTATTATTCTCTTCGGTAATTTTCTATATTTGCTTTTTTTTTAGCGGAAGAAGGCTTCCAAAGAGCTTGCCGAAATGTTTTAAATATAGATTTTTAGGAAAATCTGATTACACAAGTCGACACTGATTTGGTAACACGGAAGTGGACCACCATTTTTCCGAATCTGACATTAGTTTTTTCCCTATACGTCAAGTTTTTAAAATAGAGGGCTTTTAAGTTGTTTTTTATAATAATGAATCTTAAAATTTGCTCTGTCTACAGAAATTTGTTTGGCGTTCTGATTTCTATAATTTTTAATGCTTTTTGGGATGGAGAATACGAATATAAAGTTGGATGTTTGATAAGTTGGTTAGTTTTTGTAAAAAATATACTTTTAGCCAAAAAAAAAAAAAAAAAACATGCAAAAATGCAGTAAAATGCCAATTTTTCACAACTTTAAATGAATTGTTTACAAAATATAAAATTGGTAGGAAGAATTTAATTGCAAATTTGGATTCTCCATTACATTTCCTTTAAGAAACAGCTATTAGAATTTTCAAAATTACAAAAATGTGTTGGTAAACAAATGGTATCCTGTACGGGAGAAACAGGCTGATTCTCCGCCTACAGTAGGGCCCAGCTTTATCTTTCTTAATCCTCAACTAGCTATAATCCACATTACATGCAAAATTTTTATAGTCGTAATTCTGATAATGTTAAATTGTTAAATCTTCAAATTAATGTAACTCATAAAAAAATTATTTTGCAGAGGTTAGGGGGGTGAATAAAAAGGGGCTATGCTTTTAAAATCTAACATTTGTTTAATATACATTTCTGTATGAGCAAAGTAGGTATAACTACAAAATTTTCTATTTATTATTATTATGGGGGTGGGGTCTCTCAGATTACTGGAGAATATTTTTACTGGGGGATAGTTCGAACCAGAAAAAAGAATTATTTTTATTTTTTTTAAATGTTTTTTTATTTAGGCACTAATTATGGGCATTAAGAAATTTTCTTACGATTCGAGCTGTATCGAGTAGAACTGCTTGCTGGGATAGTATTAAGTTTTCCTCTGACAATTTCAGGTATTTGGTGAAACTGACTGTAGTATTCGGTATCAAACCATTGGCCGAAATGATAACTGCAGTAACTCTAGCGGAATCTAATTTATAGATTTATTATTATTATTATTAAATGATTATATAATACTAATTTTATTATAAGTTATTAAATTATTTAATAATCTCTCATTATGAGAGAACATAAAATATTTACTTCTGTCAAACTATTTACTTTTTCCTTTTATGTTCCGTCAATAATGACAATAATTATTGTTCTAAGCGGAATCCTAACTCCTTGACTTTCATTATTTTTACAAACTGTCCTGAAATTCAAGAGTTTCGTTTGACAAATAAACGGGGCTATTAAAGAGGCTAGTTAATCTCTAGAAGAACGTCCAATTCATCGGATGAAACGGTCGAGGTGGTAAGATCCTACTATTGGATGGCGTTAAGAAATTACTCCAGACTGCCGGACACGCGACCCTAGGTTGGCTCCCCTCCAAGCGAGTCATCCAATAAACAGCGACAGAAACCGATGGAAAATCATTATATATCTCCCTTCTAGTACCTAAGCGTAGGATAAGGTGTAGTTTTAAGGCCAGCTCCCTTCTAGTACCTAAGCGTAGGATAAGGTGTAGGTTTAAGGCCAGCTCCAGGTTCCAACCCTTTGGGCCTGGAGCTCTCTATGTACAGGGTGTCCAAAAAAAAAAAAAAAGGTCATCCGTATGCCAGATAATTCTCCAATGTGAGATCGGAAAAAATAACCCCCATATTGACCCCCGCAAAATTGACATTGAAATGTTATTCAAGGTCAAATATTTTTCTTGCATATTTCGAATCTACGAGTCATGAGGATGAAAAAAGTCAACGGCACCATAGGTCAGAAATCACTCCTTAGGGTCAAAATGACCATTAACAGCGTATACGTGGGCCATTCCATTCCAATCGACAAATGGTGGCCGATTTTGCTCATTTATTTTTTTAAAGTTTCTAGTAACGTCGCCTTATGCAAAAATACCTCCTTTGAATTTTTTAAAAAGCATCTTCCAGCATAAAAAATTATGAGTGTATTGTAAAACGGCCCTCTCAGCGCCATTCATTGAAGAACCATAACTCACATTTTACAATGGACAGGAATGCCTTCTTGAGGTTATTCTCTAACCTTATCAAGAGCTCTTTGCTTTAAGCTTTCATTGAATCGCCGAAATTACTCATTAGAGATTTCACAGGCCAAGTAGGAATTCCATGAACCATCCAGTCCCTTCCAGAATGGAGGATAGAATAATTGCCCTCGCCTGATCCAGGCCTACTTGGAGCTGAGAAGATTGGCCCAAGCTACGGGAGTCTCGAGGATGACGATCCGCCGGATCCTTCGGGAAGAACGTCTCCCTTCAGATTACAGAAAGTTCAGGAGTTGAGGCCCGGGGATCAGGAGCAGAGATCATTGTTTTGCAGGTGGGGGGGGGGGGGGGTTCTGGACAAGTTGGAACGTCCTCCACACTTCCTCCAGCGGGTATTGTGGGCTGACGAAAGTTCGTTATCCAGTGTCATCGTCCACAGCAGGCAAAATGGACGAGAATAACATGAGCATTTAAAAGAATTATGAGAAATTCTCGGCAGGTCCTAAGTGGAGTGAGGAGGAATTTGAAAGCAAGGTTATTTGCTTGCCTCAAGAATTAAGTCCGAAATATTGAAGCTGCAGAACAGGAATGATAATCTTACAACTTTATTTTTTTATTTTTTTTCTTTTTTTTTTTATTTTTTTTTTTAGGTAGAAACTTTATCTGCCCACGGGCGAGGGCAAGTATTCTATCCTCTAGTCTGGGAGGGATTAGCTGGTTCATGAAATTCATAATAATTTGATTGATTGAAAGCTTATGACAAAGAGCTCTTGATAAGCTTTGAGGATAACCTCATGGAAGCATTTCTGTCAATTATAAAATATGACTTATAGTCCTCTTATTAATGCCACTGAGAGGCTCGTTTTTCAATATACTTGTAATTTTTTATACTGGAAGATGCTTTTAAATAAATTCAAACGAGTTTTTTTGTGTAAGGCAATGCTAGTAGAACATGTAGAAAAAAAAAAAAAAAAAAAAAAAAAACTAAATCAGCCACCATTTGTCTATTGGAATAGAATGGCCCACGTATACGCTGTTTATGGTCACTTTGACCATAAGGAGTCATTTCTGACCTATGGTGCCGTTGACTTTTTTCATCCTCATGACTCGTAGATTGGAAATATGCAATAAAAAAATTTGACCTTGAATAACATTTCAAGGTTAATTTTGCGGGGGTTAATATGGGGGTTATTTTTTCCGATCTCACATTGGAGAAACATCTGGCAAACGGATGACCATCATTTGTGGGACACCCTGTACATAAGAATAAATTTTGGAGGGTGGGGAAAAAAAAATGGAAAATCATTTTACCCGGTTCCCATTCTACCTTTATTTGGGCCTGTTTGCGAAGACCACACCAAGTTACTTTGAAGTATCTGTCGTGATTTTAAGCAGTGATTTCGGCACTTATTGATTAGCTTGCAGGTTTTTGCAGGGTATCTATTCCTTCTTTACTTGTTATCTAAGGATAGAAACCATATTATATAAATATAGTAATCAAAAGTTAATATTGTAATAAAAAATATTTAAAATCACTGCAATCACTACTAAAATTAACTTTTTTTGACTACTATATTTAGGTATATAATATGGTTTCTAACTAACCTTTAGATAACTTTTATTTGTAAGTAATACTTTTAGGCTTGTAAACCATAAATGAAAATAAGTAGAATATATTTCAGCAATCAATATTTATTAATAAAAAGGTTAATATTATAAAAATCAATGGTAATTGTGAAGTTTAGGGGCTTCCTCATCGATTTTTTTGTCCGGTGGTTCTATAAAACTTATATTTTATATTTATTTCGCATTATGGGCATACGTGCCATGAGTTTCCACTCGCTACGCTCGCTCAAGAAGATATCAAAACTCTAGTCAATCCAATTCGCTAAAATTAATAGAATTCTATTAATTTTTGCGAGTTTGATAGAGTTGAGTGTTAAAGGTTACTTTACAACCAGCAACAACCAATAGAATTGCCCACAGGACTTGGCCAATAGAAATCCTAATGAGTTATGCGCGTGCGCTGAATCACCGTTTTAATCACTACAGATACTTCAAAAGTAAATGGACGGCCTATAAAATATAACAAAACACCAAACTTCCATTTTTTTAATTCATTGTAAGCCACAAACATACGTCGTTTTGCCCTGCGACTTATTGATTGTCATTGCGAATCCCAATCTAATTGGAAATTGAACGCGTTTGTATTTAATTGGCACATCTGAGGGAATAATAATGGCCGAAAACTCTGTAGGGAGTGAGAGAAAGATAATTGTATGAGAAAGACAGGAGACCGGCTTCGTTCTCATCCTTACACCGTGTCGTTTAGTGGGTGAGAAGTGACACCGGTAGACGCCTAGCAGGAAACGCTGATCTATTGATAACACAGCCAAACAAAAAAAAAGTTCGGACCCAGAGAGCAGATCATGTTTACTATATGTTTTTGGGGTCGCTGAATCCGAATCCGGGGTCAGAAAAACCCCTGCACTCCTTGTATAAGCCAGACCCCCCAAAACTCATAATTTAGGATATTTTACACTATAATATTTTTATTCAAATCGTTAACCAAAATAAACGACTGTTTCCTGTGTCCTGAAAAAATAGTAATTTTTTGAGACCTCAACGAACTCGTTTAGTCTATTTGGAGCGACCTTACTTCCCTATAAATATAAGGTTTTTCTCAGAAATTTGCGTTTTTGCTTTATTTAATGTTTTCTAATGCATTGAATCTATTTTTTACGGCGCATCGACATCTAGGCCATTAGCGCTGTTTTGAGTTCATATACAAAAATTGACTCAAGGTCTTCGGAGGTGATTTTTTGAACTGATGCAGTCATTAATGCCCAAAATACAACCCTTAAGAAATCTCCCCATCATAATCTCGACGTGCAATGATCCCTTCTCAATAAAATATCTTATTAATTATTGCATTCGTAGCCTTGCTAAGGCATTTGGCTTATAAAGCTCCTCAATGATGACATTTTGTATAGGTGAAAACACAATAGCTTCGGATTGCGCAAAATCTTTAGTACATTCTAGGCAACTTGGTGCATTCTAGGCAACTTGGTGCATTCTAGGTAACGTGGTACATTCCAGGAAACTTGGTTCATTCTAGGTAACATGGTACATTCCAGGCAACTTGCTGCATTGTAGGTAACATGGTACATTCCAGGCCACTTGGTGCATTCTAGGTAACATGGTGCATTCCAGGCAACTTGGTGCATTCTAGGTAACATGGTGCATTACAAAGAACATAGTGCAATCTTGGTTAAGGTGGTGCATTCGAGGCAGTTTGTTTCATTCTAGGTAGCGTGGTACATTCCAGGCAACTTGGTGCATTCTAGGTAACATGGAGCATTTGGAAAAGATATTGTTGATTTAAATGTTTATAATGTTCTATTACTTATTGGTGTTAAAAACAAAGTGTTCTTATAATTGATTTGTGTTTGTAGATCTACCAATGTCTTTATTGGTTTAATTATACTGTTTATTAATTCTGCATTTGTGTTTTGTCCTTTAGCTGATGAAGGCTACCAAAGGGTAGTCGAAACATCCTTAATACAGATTTTTACAAAAATCCTATTGATGTTTTCCCAGCCCCAACTATTCCCTGACTGCTCACCACCTCGACACCTAACTATTTACACCTCATTATGGTGCATTCTAGGTAACCTACTGCGTTCTAAACAACTTTCCATAGATTGAATATATTTTATTTAAATATTAATTCAAGATTGGTTCTTTGGGTCGACTTAATGAACGGGTTTCCACCCACAGGGGGGTAGTGCAGTAAACGAAAGCTCAAAAACAGCTATAGATGGAAATGCTTAGAACGCAATTTTCGACTTCATAACATTTTTTGGACTAGTTAGAAGGTGAACATATCAAAAGTCCCCTCTCCTAGCCTTTGAGCCGTGGGGAGGGGGGTGTTAGAAATTCCCATTTTTCGGTTTTCCCTTATATCTCGGAAACTAAGCGTCCTACCGACATGACGATTGACAACAAATAAAAGTTGATTAAATTTTCTACAAGTTTCTCGCGATATCTTTAGTTTACGAGATATCCGCTCTCAAAAGTCTGTAATTTTGGGAAAAACACTTTTTGCTCTTGTTGACCGAATAACTCTTCAACGATGAGCCCAATAAATAAATGATGGTTATACGGTTGTAGAGCATTAAATTCCCTTCAATAATATATATTACTTTACTATTTTATGTATTTTCCTTCAAACGTTAAAACAATTTTAGTGTTCCATTGTCAATATAATGGTCTAGATCTTATTTAATTGAGTGTAAATACGCTGGTCACAATTATATATTCTGTGCTAATTTTACGTCCAGTACTCACTGTTTATACTTAATGGAGCATATTTTGAACGGAAATGGTGAGAAATTGAAAGATTCATTAGTCGACAGTTGTCACCAGATTTCACGATGAACGCTGAAATTGGAAAACTCAATGTTTGAAGAAAAATACAAAAAAACAGTAAAGTACTATATATTATTGAAGGGAATGAAATGTTCTACAAACCTATAACCGGCATTTATTTTTTGGGTTCATCGTTATCATCAAGAGCAAAAAGTGTGTTTTCCCCAAAATTACAGATTTTTAAGAGCGGATATCTCTAAAACTAAAGATATCTCGTAAAACCTGATTAAGAAGAACTTGTAGCACATATAATAAGCTTTAAAGGTTAAAACCGGAAAAATGGGAACTTCTAACCCCCCTCCCCCCGGCTCAAAGGCTACGGCCAGGACAAAGTTAATGAGTCAAAAATTGTGCTCCAAACAATTTCCTCGATAAATCATCGTTGGACTAGAGGTAATCACGCTAAAATAAAATTAAAGTGCGATGAAATGAAAGTCTCAGAGAAATCAGTTCTTCCATTCAATGAGACGATTTTTTCGCGAACATGTTCCCCAGGAGTGAACATTTTTCGTTTTTTATTGTTCATTTATAATTTATAAAAAAAAAAACATATTTACTATAGAAATTGCCCAATTGGTAAGTGAATTCACATAAATAAGATGATTGCAGACCGAGTGCGGAGCTCGTGTGGACTGAGCACCATGTGTGGAATGTAATCTGTACTTTACACATTTCATTAGTTTAAAAAAAAAATCATATTTCGACAACTAGTTTACTCAGAATATCTGATAATTGCACAGTACTGTTATTGCACACTCGGTGTGCAGGCCGTCTTATAGCCTCGGCATAGGCGGCTCTTGACAAACATTTCTGGGGGGGCTAATTTAGTATGGGCTTACCGCCTTGCCGCGGGTGTAAAATGAAATTTAGATAACCAGGCACCGGGAAAACATTAAGGAAGTATTTGATAAACTATGAACATACATTAATTATAACTTATTACTATTAATTTGCCTAAACAATTTATTTTTCTAACTTAATCGAAAAATATTGTGAATTTTCATTCTGTGGGGGCTAAACCCCCCACACCCACCCCTTTAGCCACCAAGGAGTCTCGGAAAACAATTGCACAAACGGTGTGCAGGCCGACTTACAGCCTCGGAAATCCATTTCCCCCCATCCATGGGTCTTTTTGCGAAGAGCACATCCAGTTACTTGTGAAGTATTTGTAGTGATTATAACAGTGATTCAGCACACGCGCATAACTCATTAGCTTTTCTATTGGCCTATTGCTATGGGCAATTCTATTGGTTGTTGCTGGTAGTAAAGTAACCTTTAACACTCTAATCAATCCAACTCGCAAAAATTAATAGAATTCTATTAATTTTACCGAGTTGGATTGACTAGAGTTTTGATATCTTCTTGGGCGGGCGTAGCGAGCGGAAACGCACAGCACGTATGCCCACAATGCGTAATAAATATAAAATATAAATAAGTTATAGAACCACCGGACAACAAATCTGTGAGGAGGCCCCTAAACTTCACAATTACCATTGATTTTTATAATATTAACCTTTTTATTAATAAATATTGCTTGCTGAAATAAAAAAAAAAAAAAAAAAAAAAAAAAAAAACAGTCCCGTAACAGGCCACAAGGGCCCAGAGGGGCAGATACTGTAGAGGTGTCTGATTCTTGACCATACGGCACACTAGGGAGATAGTGTGGTCAATACTATGCTCCGGCCGCCTGATTTTCCCCTTGGCTGCTTTGACTGCTAGATTCATTAGCACCCAAGGTACCCATTATTAATTAAATTAATTAAAGGCTGGGTGAGCCTAGGGACGATCTGGGACTCCAAATCCAACCCTCGAACGGCAGCACTAGAAGAAAAAATCTTTAGTGCGCGCTCGGGTTTTGAACCTGGTCCTCCAGTTCATTAGTCGAGTGCTCTACCAATGAGCTAACCTCGCCCCCTTGATGAAATATATTCTGCTAATTTTCATTTATGCTTTACAAGCCTAAAAGTATTACTTACAAATACATGTTATCTAAGGGTTAGTTAGAAACCATATCATATAAATATAGTAGTAAAAAAAAGTTACTTTTAGTAGTGATTGCAGTGATCTAAAATACTTTTCATTACTATATTAACTTTTGATTACTATATTTATATAATATGGTTTCTAACCTTAGATAACCTGTAAACAAGCAATAGATAACAAGCAAAGAACCTGTAAGCTAATCCGTAAGTACCAAAATCACTGTTTAAAATCACGACAGATACTTCAAAGTAACTGGATGTGGTCTTCGCAAAAATACCCAATCGTAGTTGTTCATTAATTCGTAATCGTTCTTTAATCTTAATAAATGAGAATTGAAATATGTAAATCTAGGAGAGGTGTTTAGGGTTGTGGGCGGGGCCTGGTAGCCATAGTCCTTGCCTGATTGGTTGGATCGATCCGTCACGCCCCCCACCCACTATCTTTAGTTCTCAAGCTGGACTCAAGTCTATTTTAACAGGATTTAATTTACACGCTTGGTTAAATAAATAAAAAAATCTGTCTCGCAGGAACTGCGTCATCTTCCGTTCAGCGCGGTTCCGGTCATTTCCCTAGTCTCATTAGCAAAGAAGTAGAAGCAGGTATTGGTAGGTTTTGATATTTCTTGAAAAATATAAAATGAACTCTCAAAGAGAAGGAAGATTAAAGACGTCACAACAGGAAACTGATAGTATTCTAAGCGGAAATGACTCCCCCACCTTTTTATATTAAATTTTACTATTAAATGAAATTTAATAAAAACAATAACCAATTAAAACATTAGGTAAACAGTAACAAAACCCCGTTGGAACAGTTTTGAAGTTTTAAGCACGAATTTCTCGGATTGACATCGCCCCATCGAAAATTACATCTGAACCTTTCTTGTAGAGGATTTAGTAAGCTTTCGAATGGTTACCTTCCACTTTCCACGATTTCACAACCGTTTTATAAATGATATGAAAATGTTTTACAAGTACCTTCTGAAATAATACAATAGTTATTGGTACGGTTAGAAAAATGAGTCTCTTTCATGGGCGTATATAGGAAATACTTTCGGGGGGCTGGGAGAATTCTGGGAGGGGGGCCTGGGAGCATTTCCGGGGTACGGAATACTAACAATCTACAACTTGGAACAGTGAGCCACCTAAAACACTATTACACAAACAAAAGGGACATCTTTTCTGAACTAAGGGATCTTATTTAATTTGTTTTAAAGGGTTTTATGAAACATTTTTACCGATGAAATCAAAATTTCGGGGGGGGGGGCTGCTGCAACCCTCTTAGCCCCCCCCCCCGCCTTATATACGCCCTATAAAAAAAAATTAATGTTAGTTTAGATGAAAACGTAAACATATTTTGAGGTTTACTAGACGAAATATAATTTATTGTTTAACAATTGTTTTTTTCCTTTTATCTACTCCCTAAAACTCATGTCGATATCATTTTCCAAACTCAAGAACTAAAATAAAGCATTTTCAACGTATTTTATTTTATTTCTCAGCTCCTAAGGCCCATTGGACGGAACGCTTGGACACGTGTCGACTATTTTTCCATGCAGAATCACCAGAAAAACCCCTGATAGTTCAGAAAAAATATATTTTTTTTGGGTGTAATAGCACATTAGTTGGCTAACTATTCCAAGTTCTAGATTGTTAGTATTCCATACCCACCAAATGTTCCCAGCCCCCCCCCCCCCCCCCCCGAAATGCTCCCTGTCTCGATGGGCGGATTATGCTGGTTAACGAAATTGACCTTCAAATCACACAAAGTTTATTTTTAGCGAATGTTTTTTAAATCGGCCCATTTTTGATCCAGTTAGAAAGCAAATATATATATATATATATATATATATATATATATATATATATATATATACATCATCAAAAATCAGTCCCGTAACAGGCCACGAGGGCCCTGATGGGCAGATACTATAGAGGTATTTGATTCATGACCATACGGCACACTAGGGAGATAGTGTGGTCAGTACTATGCTCCGGTCGCCTGATTTTCCCCTTGGTCGCTTCGACTGCTAGAGTCATTAGCACCCAAGGTACCCATTATTAAATTAATTAAAGGCTGGGTCGGTCTAGGGACGGTCAGGGAGGCCGAATTAAACCCATGAACGAAGGCACTAGAAGAAAAAATCTTTAGTGCTTGCTCGGGATTTGAACTCAGGCCTCCAGCTTATTAGTCCAGTGCTCTACCATTGAGCTAACCTCGCCCCCATACATATATATATATATATATATATATATATATATATATATATGTGTGTGTGTGTGTGTGTGTGTGTGTGTGTGTGTGTGTGTTTGCAAGAAGTTTACGGAGACAATTCTCTGAAGGAACCAACCGTCAACAAGTGGTTTTTGGAAGGCCGAGAAAATGTGAAAGATGACCAACGCTCAGGACGCCCCTCCACATCGAGTTCTGAGGAAAATGTTGAGCGAATTCGTGGTTGCGTTCTTAAAGACCGTCGATTGACAGTTAGAATGATAGCTGAGGAACTGACAAGCCCCAAAACGTCCACGAAATTCTGACAGAACAACTTGAGATGAAAAAATTGTGCGCGAAAATCGTCTCTCGTTGTGCGGGAGTTTTTGGCCCAAAACTCTATCACCGTAACAGAACGCCCGCCTTATTCACCCGATTTAGCACCATGCGACTTCCAGTTCCTGAAATGCAAAATGGCGCTCCGGGGGCGGCACTTGGGGGATGTAGAAGCCATCAAGACTGAAACGACACGGCATATGAAGAGCCTCACAACTGAAGACTTTCAGCGATCGTATCAGCAGTGGAAACGGCGTTGGCAGAAGTGCATCTTGTCTCAGGGGGAGTACTTTGAAGGAGACCATATTGAAATACCTAAATATTTGTAAAATGAAGTTATTATTCCACTTTTATAAGTATTTTCCGGACAAACCGTATATATATTTCACTTTTTATTATTTCTTTCTATAGCAGGGGGTCCATGAAGTAGTACACCGTTCTTTCTGTTCAACTACTTTATTTGAAAACTTTGCCCGACATGTTTCGTACTTTTTTCATTAAAATATTGTTGCGATACGTACTACCTAGAATCTTAGGTCTTTAATCTTTAATTATTGATTTTTATGATAATTTTGTGACCTCGTGTTTCATACTAATTAAATATTAATTCTATATTCTTAATTTAGCAATAGCTTATGATTGTGTCAGGGGGAAAAAAGAGTATTGTACAAAGGATACCATGATTTATTATTTTAAAAAATGGCTAAAGGAAACAATGCATTAAAAAAATAAATAAAAGAAACAATACATTAAACAAAAAAAAAAAGTATCCTGACACGAATGCTACTCAAGCAAAGTTTCCATAGGCGCTGGAGGTTTTCCAAACAAACAAACCTCATCAGGAGCTTTCCTTGTTAGGAAGTCCGCTCGTCATGTTTTCTCTTGCGAGTGAGGCAAAAAAAATTATGTACCTATAAATGTTTTGACACTAATGAATAAATCTTTTAACATTAATGAATACTTTTTTTACTGCCGAGGCCAATAGCACTTTTTATTATTATTATTATTAATGGTGTTATTAGTTTATGTTATAACGTATTTTATGTGCCGGAAGGGCAATTTTTATCAATCACTCATTATTCTTTAATAAACCTTAATTTCGATTTACATGTTTCACGTCCCCTGGACGCCACATATAATGCCATGTCAAATTAAATTAGGGTATTATACATCTTATAATGATTTATGTTATTTTCAGATGTGGCAGGAAATAGAACACTACCTAGATGATCCTGCGAACTGTTCCCTGGAAGTAGGGCGTGTCGGTGAGAGCCGAGAACAGAACAGCCCTGAAGAAGTTCTCGATCTCGATCTCCTCCTTAATCTTGCTGTCGAAGAGCACTCGCCAGAACAACCAGTCCTCGAATCGCCCAGCCCTTCGCTCGGTTCACGGAAAGACCGAGTCGGTAAGAAGACGAGCAGTCACGGCTGTTTCCATCCCGGCTGTGGGAAGATCTATACCAAGTCTTCACACCTCAAGGCACATCTCCGGACCCATACAGGGGAAAAGCCCTATGAATGCAGTTGGAAAGAATGCGGTTGGAAATTCGCCCGTTCCGACGAGCTGACACGCCATTACAGAAAGCATACTGGCGTGAGGCCGTTCCATTGCAGCCTCTGTCAGCGAGCCTTCTCCAGATCAGATCACCTATCCCTTCACATGAAGCGTCACATGCCGACATGATTTACTTGTCTTTTCCAACAACTAATTATAAATCATAAATAATTTATTATTGTTAAGAAAAATGCGATGAAAAAAGAAAAAAAGAGTAAATTGTAGTACGTAAAATATTTAAATAAGACAATATTTATTATAAAGTAGATTCTAGATGTGTGCCAGTTGAAAGCGAAAGAGATTACATAATCCTATTGTTGATAAGAATTATCTGTTAAAAGAGCCGCCACATCTCAGAGCCGGGCGCGGGACCCACTTCTTAGAGCCACAATGAAAATTCTAGTACTTTGCTATAGGACTTTGGGCGTTTTAAAATTATTTTCCTCTTGAGTTTTGAGCGAAATGAGAATAAAAGCCGACAATCAGTGCAGCAAAGGTTACTTTCGGTACTTGTAGTTTTATTACGACTCCTAATGAAATATACTATTCTGGGAGTGCACATGTTTTGTCGTTCATGTACATTAAAAAAAATATAGATCCCATTGCAATAAATATAGGCTACGCTCGTCTATATTTCTAACCCCCATTCTTTTTACAAGCTCATAACCTATTCATTTTTTCCAATTAGCGAGGATTGGCCCGGGCCCCCACGGCGCCCGGGCCCGGGACAACTGTACCCAGTTGTCCCCCCCCCCCATGTGGCGGCCCTGTCTGTCAATAATACGTTCATTATTAAACTACTCAAAAGTTGCTAAGAAGTGGAGATGGAGATAGTTAGCCGTTGCAGCGATACGAAGGCAACGTATGGTTGGGATTCGGCTAGGAGGAAAGAAAAAAACGTCAGACCTTCAGGAAGAAATACTTCTCAAGGTCTGACGATTTTTCTTTTCTCCTAGCCGAATCCCAACCATACCTTGCCTTCGTAGTTGATAAGACGTTTTTAAAAGATATATTTTTTTTTGTGTGTTTTTTTTTTAACGATGTAGATTTAAGGGGTAATACTTCCTTTTAATTTTTTTTTGGGGGGGGGGGCTAAAATTCTTCCTTAACTAAACAAAAATGATATCCAAGTGTGCTGATGCAAAGAAAAATTTGGGCAAAAAATACGATTTTGCGACTGAAGTCCCAATGCCGAGTGAACGTAAAGCTGATTTGAAGATAACTTTTTGAGCGAGCTTCGATTGGTCCCATTTTAATTGATACGTTGTTTTTTTTTGTTGGTCCTCATTTAATACATTTCAAAATTAAACCCCACTTTTTTAATCTTTATTACAAGAAAGTAATTTTTAAAAAATCAAATAGGAAAAAATGAAAATTTCAGAACATTAAACATTAAAGTCGTTTTCCCAAAACTTTGTTTTACAAATCGGGCGATACTCTAGCGTCTTCAATTTTTGACCAATCAACTTTTAATTTTAACTCCAGCTTCCTAATGATATTTGCCATGGGGGTATATAAGGGGGGGCTGTGGGGGCAGCCCCCTCCCCCCGAAATTTTGATTTGTTGGTAAAAATGTGTCATAAAACCCTTAAAAATAAATTAAATAAGTCATCTCTTAGATCATAAAAATGTTTTATTTTAGTTGTAACTGCGTTTTAGTTGCCTAAAACTATTCAAAGTTCTAAATTGTTAGTATTCCATACCCCGGAAATGGTCCCAGCCCCCCCCCAAATTTTCACAGCCCCCTCCCCGAAATTATGATATTTGCTAGTAAAGTACGTAGGATTTTTTCGATTCATTGAATTATAACGATTTTAGGACTGATTTCAGACGGATTTTTAATATAAAATAAATAATTGTTCGCCATATTCGAAAAATTAATATTTCTTTAATCAAACATCTTACCTACTTTACTAGATTTAACATTCTTCTTTCAGAATAATTTTATTAATTAAAAATTGACGCCTGTAGACTATCACCCATGAAAAAAGAGGGTTTCCGTTCGTCAGACACAGCGCCGCCATTTTTCTTTTGAAGAATTGAAACTTATTTTTTGTGAATACTTTAACATCTCATATAAAACTTATTATTATATGTTATTCATAAATTGGAGGAAATTACTTTGATTTTGAACACACAAGGCAGTATTACCTCTTAAATCAGCTGTATTAAGTTATACCTAAATTGTATAATCATGTAGAAAAAAAAAATAAGTTGATGTGTTTCGGGGTTTTTGGGAAACAAAAATCATGAAAGAATGGAAATCTTTCTGAAACATAAGAATGAATATTTCTGAAGTATAAAAACGATCTTTAAAAAAAGTTGAAAATATTACTGAAACGTATCAGCGCTTTTTTATAAGAAAACATTTGCCGTTGATTTCATTAAAATATCTGTTTATAGGACGAATTTTATGGCAGAGTTTCATCCCTTAAATCGACGAATTAGCACTTTAAGAAATATGTGTCTAATATTTATTTAAAAACTAAAACATATCACAAAAAATGGTGTGATACACCTGGAGTAATTCCTTCCAATAAAACTGAATATAAATGAAAAGACTGTATTAATTAATTTAGTTTTAAACACGGGTGAAATTCCATCAGATGCGAGATTTATGATTGGAGGTATGTTACATTTGGAATATTAGAGATCATTTTGAAACTGTTCAGGTAACAATAAACTTAAAAAATATTATTAATGTCATAGAGAAACATTTTTTTTTTCTTTTTACGGGCATCAACATCTAGGCCATTAGCGCTGACATCCAGGGTGCAGCGAGGAATTCTCCCAACGATCCGTGAGGTGAGAAAATTCCTGCAGCCGGTGGGGATCGAACCCACCATCTCCCGCACATGAATCTAAGGCGTTAGCCACTAGACTCGTGGGAGGCCCTACGAGATACATATCTTAAGACATTTTTCAAGAGTTACAAAGATTTCCATTGTATCTTTTATGTTTTGGGATGAAATATTTTGTGTTATTTGAACCAGTTTTAGTAATACAGTAAACTTCCTCTAATCCGGCATCCTATGGTCCGGCATGCTTGATAATCCGTGACGACAGGGGTGTCAAGGTCTAACATGAAAAATAATCCGGTATGCTCCAAGTCCCAAACGAGCGGGATTAAAGGAAATTTACTGTATTTGGTGCTTGTGTTATGACACAGAGAGGCATTGGAAGGAGAAATATATAGTAATGTAAGTTTAGTACAAGTTTGGCAAAGATAACATTACAATTACTTCATCACTAAGCCAAGGCTTTGAAGAAACGAGAAGTATAGAGACGAATGTGAAGTTAGAACGTTTGTAAAAGGGTAGTTGGTCAACTAGAAACTTCAAGTTTAACCCTTTCGTTACCCTCACACCTTTATCTGTGATTCCCCACTCCCACTCAACTCCCCATTCTATTTTTAAATTCCTCACTCCATTCCTCCCTTAACTATTTCTTCTAATTATAATTAAGTATATTTTTGGATAATTATAATTGATCATTGCATGGTACTTAGAGAAAATATCATATTCAGAATAATGAAAACACAATATTCCCTGCTGGTAGACTCATTGGATGCAAAGCCTCTTCATATTACAGTGCATAAAGTAATTGTCAACTTCAGTTGTGATTTGCCTTGAGTTACAATAAAAACTCTTCTTCCTTGTAAGTAACCGTTGATGGCAATCTATTGACAAAAGAATTAGCACCAAATAACTTTCTTTTAAATACCTACATTTTTTATCATTTTCCTAATTGCAAAGAGTGGGTCTTTTTTAGAACAGCCCCGTCAGTGATTTTATGCAGTTACTATTACTAGATGACAAATTACACAATATATATATTTGATTAGAAACATACGTATTTAAATGTATTAAATTTTTTTTTTTTTTGTTTTTGTTTTGTTTAGGTGCATCTACTGCTAAGGTCATTAGCACCTAAAATGTATTAAAAGATTCATTTTTGTAAATATTTACAACAAATAAATTAAAAGCACATACATCTCTCAGGATGTTTTTCTAATATGTAATTGTAGCTGTAGAGATTCCAACAAACAGAATTTTTTTGTAGATATGAGTAACAGGCTCTTTTTTAATGGTACTTAATCTCGCATAGCCAGATTCCTACATATTGTCCTACCTCTTGTCAGCATTCCCTCTTGTTACTTATCCATTACTCATACAATTTCATCTCATGTCCTTTTTTGCACTTCATTACTGCTGGGAGTATCCCAGTATTTACGTAGAATAATCGTGCACTATCTGCAATATTGCATTTTTAATATAAATCAAAAACATTTTTCCTATTTATGAAAGTGTTTATAGCGCCACTGGAATGATAAATGTCTATATTATAATATCTTATGTTCGATTAGATTGTATAGGTACCTAGTAACAGTAACAGTTACTAGAAAATCACTGGCGGGGCTGTTCTAAAAATACCACAAAAAGTTTTCAGTAAAAACGTTCCTTTTTGACAAGATCATCTTACCATCTAAACACTAAAAATAATCTGAGCTATATCCTATAACTATTTATCCTATTTCTTGTCAACGATATCTATTTTTTTTTTTTCTTCTTTTTTTTTTTTTTTTTTTTTTTTGATAGCTCTGAACATTTTCTCCAACAAACTTGGTAATTCAAGACAAATTTAAAGATTAGTTCAAACATTTTCTTTGTGTTTTAGGATAGCGTACTATATTTCTAAGAGTAAATGGATAATAATAGCTATAAATAAGTTTTTGTAGACATTGCTTAGCAACTTTTAAGTACTTCCAAATACAAAAATGTAAAGAAACAAATAAAAAATTACACATTTATTTAAATGAATTACCTCATATTGTTAAATTATTTTGTTCATTACTGCTATATGTATAATATATATATATATATATATATATATATATATATATATATATATATATATATATATATATATATATATATAAGTGCATGCTACCTTTATTGGTAAAATTAATGCTAAAGTTATGAATTGGATCCTTATACATGTTTTCAAAAGAGATAATTGACCACGGAGATTACCAGAGTGAAGAGAATTGGGCTTTGGTCACAATAACTAAATAAAAATATATATATTTTTTTTAAATGAGTTTTTCTACGAATGTTTTGGCTTGATTTTCAATGCAGTGATCAATTTTTGCTTTCAGTTATTGTTATCATGAATATCTATAACCTCATTATATATTATTTTAAAATATCAAAGAATATGCTTGTAGTTTAAGAAAGTGAAAGTGTGATGAGTAAGTGAATAACACCTCAGAAAGTTAATAATATGAACTTTATCCTGTGTATGTTATTAAACATTTTTTTAAAAAAAAACTTCTAGAAAGAAGGAATAATGGAGTACATAAGGCAGAGAAAAAATAATTTAATAATAAAGTTTTGGATATGTTGTCTCTTTGGAAATGGTTTTCAAACATAAGAAGTATGTCAAGTTATATGTCTTATCCTTTTATTTTGCTTTAATTTATATTACTGGGTGAATAAATAATTTGAAACTGCTAGTTATTTAATATTGCGTACTCACATTCAACCTGGATTAACATCCTTTCTCCAATTTGACACATCTACCTCATGATTTGGTGTGATCACATTGACCTCATTGTCACTTAATGTGCTCTTATTTTGGTCTCTCTCCACCTCCTCACATTTATTGCTGAAGAAGCCTGCCAAAGATCAAGTCGAAACATTCAAATAAATTCTTCTCGAATTCTGTTGTTGTTCTTTAGCAGAATTCCAAACATCTATTACATTGTATGATTAAAATTCTTTGTTAAGTGAAAGTATCTTTGCAGATGACTTGGTTCTAATAGCAAATGATTTCAAAGCACGAAAACATCTTTTACATATTATAAGAAATTAACATGATCGGAATGAAGTTAAACATGGGGAAATGCGTAGGAATAAATATCCTGAAAGGAGAAATGGTAGATGGATTCATAAAATTGATTGATGGGGCTGAGTTAATTTTTTTTTTTTCAACGGCACATCGACAAATCTGGGCCGTTAGCGCTGACATCCAGGGTGCAGTCAGGAATTTTCTCAACGAGCCCTGAGATGAGAAAATTCCTGCCGCCGCGGCGGCAGTTTCGATTGAGACCGGCGTGCCGGTAGGAATCGAACCCACCATCTCCCGCTTATGAATCTAAGGCGCTAGCCACTAGACCACGGGAGACCCCTGAGTTAAAGTGTATCTCTAAACCTGAAAATGTGAAATATCTTGGTGTTAATTTTCAGGACGAGATAGAGCTTAACTCACAAGACATCATTGTCAGACTAAAGCTGAAAATAGACAAACTTACAAGCAGCTATTTACTCAAGTCTGATCAGAAACTGACAATAATCAATCAATATATTTGGCCAACACTCATTTACCCTCTCCAATGCGGACCTCTTAAGTCTGCCTTCCTGGAGGATGTCGACAAAGTGATACGAAGTTCAGTCAAGGAAATTCTTTCTCTGCCAACTGATTGTCCCGTCGAAATGCTCTATGCTCCCCGGAATAAACGAGGTTTAGGCCTAATAAGAGCAAGATGAGAAGCATTTCTCCTGCATGCCAACATATCCCATAAGTTACTTGAGAACAGTAACAAAATTATCTTACGAAAACTTGAAGCAGAGATAAAGGAATGCAGTGAAAAGCTAGGCATTGATGATCTCAGAAATGTTCGGAACACGAGGCGAATACTGAAAGAAAAGAGTTTCGACAAGTGGGTTTCACTTCCTTCAAAAGGCAAAGGTGTAATCCTATTCTCACAGTTCAAGGAAGGCAACTCCTGGATGTCATCCAAATCAGGATTTTCAAGTAGTGAGTGGTCTACAGCTATCAAACTAAATTTTAATTTGATCCTTGTGCGAACTCTTCCTGGTAGGAGCTCAGGATACCGTTGCAGACCCTGCAACCAGCCCGAAACCCTTCCCCACATCCTGGGTTCCTGCCACAAGACTGAGTTGACGAGGATTAACAGGCACCATAAAATTCGTACCATTATAGCCGAAATGTTCAGATCAAAAGAGGGGTTAGAAGTGTTTGAGGAGGTACACTGTGTCGCCAATCAAGGTTCAAATCTTCTGGCACTATATTAGACCCAACAATTCGGTTTGAATGAACCAACCAAAGGCAGTCAATATGGAGAAGAAGAAAATTTATGAAGATTGCATCCCATATTTTGAAAAGAAATCTAAGGTTCACAAGTGGGAAGTAATAGGACATATGTTTGGAGCTCGTGGCACCATCAGGGATTTTATCCAAAAGTTTGCCACAAAATTCCAAATCAAACAAGACATCCTACTACAAATCAGCAAAACTATCCTGAAGGACTCAATTCACTTGGTGAATTACCACCTTTACAGATGAGAAGACAGATATGATAAACGAAAAATGATTTTAAGTTTAAATGCAGTAAATAAAGTAAACAGACTACTGAGGTGGTAACGACTAAGGCATGCTTTCTTTCTCGACCAATAATAATAAAAAATTAATAATAAAAAAATTATTATTATTTTAAATCATTGCCTATTATTGGTTTAGGAGAATGCTGTTGCCCAAGGAGGTCAGCTACTTTTCAGATTGGTCTTCTCTCTACAGTAAGGCATTCATTTATTTATTTTATCCAAAATTACTCAGTAATATTATTCATAATTATTGCTTGCATACTAAACAATATATTTTCACCCGCAAGAAGGCTCCCACAAAAACATGCACTGATAACACTCCACTCAAACATTTCCTAGTCTACAGTACACATAATTATCTATTTGAACAGGCCAAGGTGATGAAAAGCCTCATACTGTTCATAATAATATAATGTCAGAGTATCTACAGCAAAATTGGTTTAGAGACACTGATCGCTTTATTGTTTCTATGACAGCTATGTGCATTTTTAGTGTTCTCCTGAACTATCTGGTTGGACATAATTATCCTCCCTCAATAATGGATTTGATATAAAGAAAAATGAAATGATAGCTCATCCTTTATCAGTATTTTTTGTACAAATAAATGGTAAGATGGTCCCAAAATATGAAATCTTTAATGGAAAGAAGTTCAATCAACCTATTTTGCATATTTTGATACTTTTTTTTTTCCATTTATGGTGCATCAACATCCAGGCCATTAGCAACAGGTTATCTATAGGTTTCCACCCTTCCTAAACATCTATGGTGCAGCAGAGAATTTTTTTTCAACGAACCCTGAAATTAAAATACTCAATCTGCTGGAGGCAGGGCTCGAACCTGCATCTTTCGCATGAGACTCTAAGGCGTTAGCCACAGGACCATGTGGAGAACCTCTTTTATTGCTGTACAGGATGTCAGGAAAATAATGGTCATGCTTTGGCCAGATGATTCACCAATCCAAGATCGGAAAAATAACCCCTATATTGACCTTGAAGTGTTTTTCAAGGTCAAATTTTTGTATTGCATATTTCGAATCTACTAATCATGAGGAAGAAAAAAGTCAACGGCACCATAGGTCAGAAATGCCTCTACCCATATATCTACATTTCCTTATATATACAGATATGCCAATATCTACATTTCCTTCGAAAATTTGCTAAAATGGTGAATTTGTGAAATCTTTTCAATTTTCTCGATTTGTTTTCAATATGAAGAAGGTTTCTCCTTTCCTGAGACTTGTTTTTTTTACGGCGCATCAACATCTAGGCCGACATCCAGGGTGCAGCGAGGAATTTTCCCAACGAGCCGTGGGATAAGAAAATTCCTGCCACCGGATGGAAATCGAACCCACCATCTCCCGCTTATGAGTCCAAGTCGCTAGCCACTAGACCCCGGGAGACCCCGATGTTAGGCAATGTGACTGTTTTAAATACTGGCCAATTAATAATCTCCTAATTTAAGGCTCCATTATACTATTTCCACACCTCATAAAATATATGTTGCATTGTTATATGTTCAAGTGAGATCTGAACACTGACAATCTTTCCATCTTCTCTACAAGGGAAGTTATACATGCTTACCATCCTGCCACTAGGAGAACTGGTAATGATTTTCAAAAAAGCGTCCAAGTAAAATCATTTGCAGAACATTATACATCTACTGGGTTAGGCATGGATAATTTTTTGGATAATAAAAAAAAAGGAATAGAAATAAGAAGTAATAATTTCAGTTCATAAAATTTTGTTCATAAAAGAATTAATATTTTTATTTTATTATGTGTGAGAACATTAACTCCACAAAAGCATTGGCCCCTTCAATTTTTTGTAATTGAATAATAATTAAATTCCAAATCATAATTCTTATTTTTTTTTTATTTGATCTATTACAAACTTTTAAAAATGTCAGGACACTAAAATGTTCAATATTTATATCATTTGTTTTGCTGCTTAGGACATATTTGAGATTTGAATATGAAAATTTTTGGATGTAATAAATGATTGGTTTAATCAGTCAATCACCTCCAAATTTAACAGATACTTAAATTAGCAAGAATACGTGAAAATTCCTTGAGAGCTGTCAAATTTGTCTTTTTTTTTTTTTTTTTTTTTTTTTTTTTTTTTTTTTTTTTTTTTTTTTTTTTGCAAAGGAAATATATTAGATTGTTAATCAGTTCAAAATCATTCCAATAAATAGAATGTTTATGATTTACAATATATTGAAGACATGTTATACAAATAACATATTAAAACACATATTGAAACAACATATTGAAATAACATATTAAATCGTAAATATATTGGTAATTACTTTTTATTTATTTTTCTATTCAAAGAAAAGAGCCATAAAATAAAATAATTACATAAGGAATTATTAGGAATTATTGATTATTATTTCTTATAAAGTGTGAACTAATGGAATTTTCCATTAGCACACTTTTATTGGGGGTTTCCCTGAAATCCTTAATTATAATAATGAATTTTTAAAATAATAATATTTTTTCAAACAAATTTTAATTGTTCTCAGTTTCTATTATTGGTTCATAATAAAGATTTATTTTATGATTAGTTACAATACTCCCAACACCCTCCTGGCAACGTATGCAGATGATACGGCCATCCTTTCTCCCCACATAAATCCAGACACAGCTTCCCAGAACCTACCCACCTACCCACTTAACCGAAATTGAACTTTGGTGCAAAAAGTGGCGCATCAAGATAAACGTCGAAAAATGTCACCAAATAACCTTTACTCTTTGACATAAAACCTGTCCTCCCGTTTCCTTCAACAACAATCCGTTACCCATAACCAACACCATCCGATACCTTGGGTTTTATCTTGACTCACAATTAACTTGGAACGCACACATTAAACAAAAACAACAAGAACTCAATCGACGATTCGGACAACTATACAGACTACTAAATCGAACATCACACTTAACTGTACAGAACAAACTAACTGTCTACAACTCATTAATTAAACCTATATGGACTTACGGAATAGAACTCTGGGGGACAGCCAAGCATTCCAACATCCTCCGAATCCAAACATTTCAATCCAAAGTCCTACGAACCATAGTGAATGCTCCTTATTATGTTTCGAATCGCACCCTCCATAATAACCTAAATATCCCTTTTGTCCAAGATATAATCCCTAGCCGCTTCTCATCTTTCCATAGTAAGTTGATCAATCATCCTAATCATTCAGCCCAATCCTTATCCAGCATCAATCATCCTTCCTCTCCACCAAGACGTCTTAATAGGAAGTGGCCCCAAGATCTACTTAGGCAGTGAAGTGATCTAAAATCAGTGTAATTGTAATTATAATAATTGAGAGTGATATCGATGGATATTTTCTCTCCTCAGGATATCACAGGCCATGTCTCATTCGCCTCCAATCCTCTCTGCTAGTTGCAGGGTATGGTTGGATGCATAAGGTAAACTCCAGGTCATCCTAGAATCCTTCCTAACAAGGAAGGTATTCGGCTGACAACTGGGGGCACCCGAGGAGTGGAAATGTAACTATAATATCAAATTGCATAAAACAGTTAAATGTAGATTGTAATATTCTGTAAATAAATAAAATAAAATAAAATTTAAAAAAAAAGTTACAATACAATAAACTCGGGATAACCTCCTCCAGGGATCACATTGCGGCTAAAACGTCTGATTGTGCTGCCCATTTCTGCCTCTCTTCAGAAAGCTATCTCCTTCCGAAAATCAACAAGTCTCCATTCTGTCATTGGTAAATGGTTTGTACGGTGATGGTAGTGACATGCAAAAAGGAGCAAGGCCTATTGATGTTGTAGTGGCACTCATTCTTGCAAGTAGGTTAGCCCTTTCATTGTCTGGGGTTCCACTGCGTCCAGGTATCCAATGGATCTCGACACAGTGCCTATTCTTGGCTGATTCATTTAGTTTCATTTTACACACTTTGACCAGTTTTGACGTTGTCCTTGAGTTGTTTAGAGCTTTGCAGGCAGAGCTTTACCCTGCCTGTAAGAGTATTCACATTTTTATTGCTGCATTGCACTCCTCTTAACTGACCTGTTTGCCAGGATCGCATTTGGCTCTACTTGAAAAACAGACGGTCCCCTTCCTAAGGCAATGTGGGCCCCCCCCCCTCCTTTGCACCCCGTGTACCATATTCCATAGCAAGTGGCTTCTGGGATCTTGGATTTATCTGTGTAGATGTTGAGCTCATTGGGCATATTCATTGGTGTGATCAGCTTGGATTTACATTTCACTCCAGTATTGACTTTCGAACTCCAACGTAAGTCATATTCAGGGATGATTGTATCCATCGGAAAACCCAATTCCGGAGTACTTTCAATAATCCTGAAGAATCTTGAGTGTCCTTGCTGTGTCTGAGGCATTTTAATCACATTCAGGGAGGTCAGCTTATGAGCTGTAATTCATGGCCATCCGTGCTACATGCAAGTGTAGGGGAAGGTCTGAGGCCAAGGCTAGAGTGAGTGTTGAACCCAATGCCCCGCCTATAAGGAGGCATCCCTGTCTTTTGTTTTCCATTAACCATGGCTTGTACTTATTTGGTGTCTTGTCCATTCCACCAGATCAGTGCAACAATTGGCCTTACTATGCTCAAGTAAAGCCATCTAACAATGTGCAGTTTAAGCCCACAGGTTTTATTCCACAGTTTCTTACATGTCCACAATGCAAAGGTGGACTTTTTTTTACGTGTTCAAGGTGTATCTTCCAAGTAAGCTTAGTGCCCAGTAATAACCCTAGGTTCTTAACTGAAGTGCTTAGAGGAATACTGGTCTCTTCTCTTTAAGTCTTAGAGTGCCATATTCTGGCCGTCCCTTCTTCGTAAAAGGTTTTATGGCAATCTTACTAGCATTAATGCTGAGTCCTGACCTACTACACCAATTTAGTACCAGTTTAAGTGCATCATATGTTAGATCCATTATCACTCCAGGTATCTTGCCTCCAATCAGTATGAAAAGGTCGCCTACACAGCCTTATGCAGGGGAGAGGGTGGTCAATTGAGCCAAGGGTTAATTGAACCAGCCAACTTAAAAAATCGAGAAAATTTAAAAAAAAAATAGTCGTCCTCTTAGAATAAGGTTCTAATATATTAAACCCTGATATGTCAAAATTCTAAATCATTGTGATAAATAAATGTTGGAAAACTCAGAATTTTGTATTTTTAGGTATGCCAACATATTTTTTTCGACTGGCGACAAATTTTTTAATAAAATTTGAAATTGGTAATACAATCTTAAAATTCCAATTGTAATAGTTTCATATACTCATACTTTATAATTCCTAACTTAAATAATAGTAAAATATTATTTTATTAATTTATAATTTACTAATAATCACAATAAAGTAATATGGGGTCAATTGAATCATCAATCCCTGGTGAGTAACAGACATGTACACATCTTCCCTATAAATTAAAAATTACTCAGGCAAATAAAAATGTAGCATTTGTTATTGTGTATCTAGCACTTTAGTTCATAATGAAAATAATAGTCTTACTGTACAATTGAATCCTCCAACTAACAACAGCAATCGCATACTACTTGACAAAACTAATCACGATCAAGTGAATATCCTTACTCCCTCACTAATACATCGTCTTAGCTCACACCAGCAGGCTACATCAGCTACCAAAGCTAAAAAGGATCGTGTACAAACCTGAATCTGCTACTTATACTGATAGGCCTGAAAAATTAGAAATAGAAGCAAAAACTTATGGGGAAAAAACCATTACAAATAGATCTAGAAATGGATACAAATAATAAGAAACCAAAAACATTAAAGTCAACTGATAAACCAAAAAAAGTAGAGAAGTAAAGAAAGGAAAAATGTATCCCCAAAAAAACATAAATGTGAAATAGAGGCCAAGTTCCTGCCCCCAAAAAGAAACACTCCCTTCCTCAAAAATATCCCCTCCTAAAACCCCCCCAAAACGCCTTGCCATTCTACACTCCAAAAACGTAGTATGAGTTGGTGTATTAATTCAACCAAAAATATTTGCCAATACAAGAGATGATACAAGAAAGAAATGTCCAAGTTCATTACTTGGAAGACCTCATAGTTACTTACTAAGAACAGTAAAGACACTTCAACTGACCTTTAAAAACAACAATAAAAATACTTATATCCAGTTACTAAAATATCACTTTCCTCAACCAGGTATATTCTTAAACTTGGCAATGTTTTTTTTGTGCCGAAATTATCTTTAGAGAAAAACTAAACATTGCCAAGTTTAAGAATATACCTGGTTGAGGAAAGTGATATTTTAGTAACTGGATATAAGTATTTTTATTGTTGTTTTTAAAGGTCAGTTGAAGTGTCTTTACTGTTCTTAGTAAGTAACTATGAGGTCTTCCAAGTAATGAACTTGTATCATCTCTTGTATTGGCAAATATTTTTGGTTGAATTAATACACCAACTCATACTACGTTTTTGGAGTGTAGAATGGTAAGGCATTTTGGGGGGGTTTTAGGAGGGGATATTTTTGAGGAAGGGAGTGTTTCTTTGTGGGGGCAGGAACTTGGCCTCTATTTCACATTTATGTTTTTTTAGGGATCTCATTACTTTTTTCTAAGCATTAAATAGAATTTAGTTGCCGCATACCTACTGGCTTTTGTACTTCATATAAAACCAGGGTCTTTGGATTCTGCATAAGGTTCTCCTTACTGCTTAATATTTGATACCAATAATCAACCTACATACATCTAATCACTAGACTAGAAAAGTTAGAAGCTCTTCCAGATGACATTACTCTAGAGGACAAATTGATTGCTCTCTTAACTAAACTATTACACTGTAAAACACAGGAACCTTATCCCGAGGATAAAGATCACAATAGGGAAAGTGCAGAAGGCCTTCAAGAAAAATATATGAACAAAGACGATACATTTTGGGTTTGTGATCCTAAACTTTGTAATTTAGATGGCTCGACTTCGAAAAACTTAGTATCTGCTTTGAAGTATATTATGCAGTGAACCCCTACGACTTTATTTACTACATTTAAGAAAGAAGTCACAACTGTTTTTGTTAAGATGGGTCGAAATGTTTTTTAAAACATCAAATATAGGTTCTCCTTACCAAGACAATTCATTTGATACCCCACATGATGGGTTTCAGAAGGAATGATGGCATTTCGATGGAACAAAAAGTAGAAAACGTCTTAGGTAATATGACACTCCCGTATCAAGACCTACCTGCGTGCCAAGTTTAGGCAAAATAGGCCAAACGGTGTGAATTTGTATAAGGAACAAACATACAGACAGACAGCTGAAAGACCTTTTTTACCTAGCCTAGTGCATTCCCGGACCAAGGCCTGCCTGTGTGCCAAGTTTGGTCAAAATCGGTCAAATGGTGTGAATTTGTGTAAGGAACAAACATGCAGACAGACAGCTGATAGACGATTTTGACTAGCCTATGACACTACACGGATAAAGACCGACATGTGTGTCAAATTTTGTCAAAATCGGTCAAACGGTGTGTATTTGTATAAGGAACAAACACACAGACAGACAGCTGATATACAATTTAACCTAGCCTATGATTTTCGCCGTATCAAGACCCATCTGTGTCCCAAGTTTGGTCAAAATCGGTCAAACGGTACGGATTTGTAAGAGGCACAAACGTACAGACAGACAGCTGGTATAAGATTTTTACCGAGCCTATATGCGTCTAATTGTTTCTTAAAACATCAAATATAGGTTCTTCATACCGAGACAATTCATTTGATACCCCACATCATGGGTTTCGGACGGAATGATGGGTTTCCGAAGGAAGTACAAAACTGACACGCCCCCTCCCCGGAAGCGGAGTCAAACACAACTTTTCGCGATTTTTCGATTTTTTCCTTTAATAACGTCTTCATATCTATCTTCAGGCAAAATGTCAGGTCTCTAGCATCATGGGAAGTGCCTAATAATTTTGATGAGTGAGTGAGTGAGTGAGTCCTATAAATCCCGATTTTCGATCGCTTGTATCTCAGAAACTATTCAATGTGGAATTATGAAAATTTCCAGTTTTACTCACATCTAGTATTATAATACCTGTGTAAAATTTCATAACTTTATCTTTACCTGGTTGAAAGTTATGAGAGGGTAAAAATCGGCTCTAAGACCGCCTGTTATATACACACAGTATGCTTAGGCCGGAACTTGGCGCACTACCATGTCTAATTTTTTTTTTTTTTTTTTTTTTTTTTTACGACTATGGTTGTGAAAATAATTAATATAATAATATATTATATACTATTTTTGCATTATTGTTATTGTGATGTAATAAATAATAAATTATTCATTAAAAGTTTTTGTTTGAGTTTCTAATATTATTGATTCAATTATCCCTGACTAGTGGTTCAATTGTATCAGGTCGCAAACATATATATAATTTTTGGAAGTGCTTATTATTTATTGACTAAATCAACTATCGGGAATTATAATATATACATATAACTGCCATTTCATAAAAAAAAACAAAAAACATTATTATTAGCATCCGTTATCGTGTCCAGTGGGGTTTTCTGAAGGCTCCCTCAATGTCCAGAAATGATCCAAGGCCTATTTCCTTATCATTCATGGATTCTTCTGCTTTCTCTGCTAAACAGTTTAAGGCGTTTCACACGATTTTCCTGATTGATAGGCATACTGTGTTGTTACTAATGGCACGTTTTTTAGAATGTTGTCCCTGATATGCCTGTCCACAATCTTCTCTAATGGTTTCATTAATCAAAATCAACAAAACATGATTGCATTTACACCCTAAAAACATTAAAGCAAGAAATAATTCATCTGCTGGAGAGTATGATTTAGTTAAAAATCTACTGAAATCTAGTAGTTTAATTTTATAATGAAGGACTTACTAATATACCTTTAGAAAATACAATTAAAAAAGAATGATCATTGAATTACAAACCCAATTTGCGCCCCATGTATTTGAGCCTCCAGTTGCATTGGGTAGATACACCCAGCTGTCTTTGAGATGCTGCTTGTCTGTGGCTCTGTCCAGGAATTTATATGTTAGTTCCTGACATTGAAGCTGCATTTAACTCCTCTCTTCCGAAATCTTAAGCTGTCCTATCAGTAGAAATGAAATGAAAGTTTTTTATTCTTATTCCGTGACAAATGTCCCTTAGGAATAATAACAATGTCTTGTCAATTTTTCGACTAAATTGGCACCTTCCAGGGAATTAGCAAGAAGTCATGAAAATCCTTTGAGAATGGTCAAATATGTCTTCTTCTTTTTTTAAAGAAAATGAGTTCATTAGTGTGTAAACCAGTTCAATGTCATGCTAAGAAATAGAATATTTATGATGTACAACATGCTGAAGATATTGCAAGATATATATATAACATATTAAATCTTAAATATATTTGTAATTACTTTTTATTTATTTTGCCATCCAAATAAAAGATCCATAAGCATTTCCCCATCTTAGCCACAAAAGAAGTCCATAAGGCATTATTAGGAATTATGAATGATTTCTTTTAAAATGTGGACTGTTGGAATTTTTCCTTTGCACAATTTTATCAGGTTCTTTTCTTTAATCTTTAATTATAATAATGAATTTTAAAAACAATAATATAATTTCAAACAAAGTGTAATTTTTCTCAGTTTATGTTATTAGTTCATAATAAAGATTTATTTGATTATAATTTAATTTTTCATTAAAATAATTGTTTAAATTGTCAATAATTAGGTTCACTATATTTAACACTTAGCTTATTTTATTGTAATTCGATTTTATATATTCACTTATTTTTTTTATTTTTTTTTTAATATTTTCTTCTAATATTCTTTGACTTTCATGGGTTTGTCAGGACATATGCTCATTACTTCCCCTGTTCTTATTAGTAATATTAACATTAACTTCATTTTTTCTATGATCAATATGAGTGCTACAGCTGGGCTTGAAAATAGCTAACACGCTAAAACCGTTCTCCTTAAATATAATCAAGATACAGAGGAAGAACGAATATTGAAGCTCATTTGAAGCCAAAAAAAAAAAGGCGAGAGAACTAACTTTTAGTCAAGGGACAGATTCGTAGAATTTCATAGGGATCAACAAGTTTACACTAGAGACAGCAAGGAACAAGACCTTTCTCGCTGAATAGAATAACATATCCTCGACTGTATCAAAACTATAACCTAAAAAGAATACTGAAATTAAGAGTGAACTAACCTTGTAAGTTATATTTTAAACAAGCAGGTAAAGAATATCATTAGTGATGCAAGGAATATCAGCCAATTTCACTGGTGCTATATCTGCCTTGCTTTGTAACAACAAGATTAAAATAAGACCGGGAGCTTAAGTCAAACGGATTTTATTGAAGTGAAACAAGGAGTACCTCAAGGCGGCACTTTATCTTCGACTTTATTTGTAATGGCTATAGACCTTGTATACAGTGAAGTATGTAACCACAAATTTGCAAACCAACTGGGCTATAGACTAATTGAAAACAACAGTTCCGTAATCCTTTCTGGTACTGCAGATGATCAAGTTGTTACTTCTCCAGATGTGGATTCTGAAGTACAAGTAATAAACATCAATACCAGAATATTCAATGTAATTGATCTGGAGATTAATCCAACAAGAAGCTTGGCTATTATTATTTAAAAATGAAATTTAGTGACGGGAAAGCTTCTGTTAGAAAATGGTAGAGAAATATATTCGCTCGAAGAAAATGATACAATCAAATACCTCAGGAGTAATTTCTCCACTGAGCTTTCAATGAGAAAGCTTTACGCAAAGCAAATTAAAACAGGCTAACCACATTAAATCTGCTATGAACTGATCAAATATTAAATGTTATTAAACAGTACCTGTTTTTATCACTAATTTACCCCCTCCAAATGGCACCTCTAATCAAAATTAGCTCTGATTCCTGGAAGGAGTGGATTCAATAATAAGGCATAGTGTGAAGGCAATGTTGGGGCTGCCTGCAAATACTTGCAGTATGATGTACGCTCCACGACGCGCTCAGGCCTAGGGTTATAATAATGTCTTTGGGAAGCATCACTTCAACATTGGCCTGTCACTCAGAAGCAGGATCGAGTGTCTGATAAACAGTTCCAGCAAAACTTCAGCTATTCAAAATAATCTTCAGAATGTGCCAAAAAAACTGAACATTAACATCATCCAGCTTGATGAAGATCATAATATTAAAAAGATAAGGCATGGTCACACTCGAAGAGGCAAGGAATAGGAGTCAAACATTTCAGAGACTGACCAAAAAGTAACAACTTTATTTATGATAACTCTATTTTATCATGTTCAGAGTGGACTAATGCTTTGAAATTGAACACTAGTTATGTGGCATTGTGTGGTGAACCTGGTGTTTCTGGAGAATCTGACGTTGGACCCCAGTGTCGCAGATGTGATAGAGAGACCAAAACTCCAGCACACATGCTTGGAAAGTGTCCAAATAATATGCTCCTACATGGAGACATCATAATGTAAAGCACAAAATTATTTCTCTTCTCCCCTCTTTATGCCAACATAAACGCCTTAAAGGAGAAATCCAAAGAAGCTTACATTAGCAATCCTACCAACGATCAACAGCAGGTGGAAGAAGTCAATGTAGAAAAAAAGGAATTTACACCAAATGTACAGAATTTTATTAAGACAAATTCCAAGAAAAATTTGTGTGAAGAAAATATTCAGTTCAAGGGGAGTCTAAATTAGACACAAGACTTCCTACAAGACCCAGGCGGGGACCAACAATCCTCTTGGAACCAATTTTAAATAGATTTCCTGGGGATACTGAACAATCAAATACAGGAGCTAACCAGCTGTATATCAATTATTCAAAAATCATTTCACCGAATTTGTTCAAACTTATCATCATAATTCTTTGAATTTAAAATATTATCAAAATTCATTTAATATTAAAATTATTTAAAACTCATCATCAAAATTTATTTTTCGGTAATTTCCAAATTAATAAAACCCTTTTAAACCAACTGAAATTAATTCTCAAAAGATTGATAAGTAAGCTGAGTTTATAGCACCCCAAAACATTTGGGCAACAAACTTTACTTTTAAATAAAGACTTTACCGATGAGAAGGAGGTCTATGCCTCACAGATATACAACCATTCATGAATCTGGTAGATCGAGGTAAGTTTGATAAAAAGAGCGGGGGGGGGGATGTTTTGACCAACCATTAAGAGAAGGGTGTTCGAAGATGACAGGGGTGTGCAGAGAGGTGTCATAAAAGTGAGTAAAAATATTTAGTCTTGGGATGCGAGTTTCAAGTGGGATGTTTTTAATAAATAAAAAATGTTGGGATAGGTAGAGGAGATGACTTTATCAATTTTGTTATTAACTGGATAATTTTCTGGATGGATAAACATAGATTCAGAAAGGAGGTGTTTTTCGAGGTTTGATTCAGTGGAGAGGATAGAGAATTGATCAAAGTTACAGTTATGTCTGTCTATGATGGCATATCTGGATAAGGTTGTCTTTATGTCTTTGTTCTCAAAGTAATTTTTATCATGTCATTTTTATGAACAAAGTCACAGATCACAAACCAAATTCTCAATGCGGCCAGAAACTTGATAAATCAAAGCCTTGCCCTATCAGATATCCCAAATTTTACCCTGCAAACAAAACTTCAAAGCACTATAGTCTCTCCCATATCCAAGCCAAAATGTTCGACAAAAATAAAACACATTTTCTTATAAAAAATATAGTTTTATTAAGATACCACACGACCAAACACTGACAACATCCTCCTTCATAACCTCAATGGTCAATGATCTTCTCTCAATAAGAAGGGTTAATATAATTGTTTATAAATCGTCTATCTATTAGCCATTTTCTATTCATTTCTCAAAGTCGAACCAGATAAGAAATCTGAATAACATCACATCATAGTAATAAAATATTGCAATGAAAAACGTTGGAATTGGTTTATTGAAATCTGATGCAAGAATGACTAGTCATTACTTTTTATCTCTTATCTGTGTTATCTGAAAAAGAGCTCAGATGTCTGATTCATCACATTCTATTGATTATTGGCTTTCAAATGCAAAAGCAAATTACTGAATCACCAATATAATCTAATATCTTCAAATTACTTAACCCTCCTCCCACAAGGTGTTTTTCAGTAAACATAACACAAGGCGATATCGGATAAGACACCTAGTATAAAAAATTACTTAATTTTCCAAATAACTATGTTAATTGGCTTGAAATGAATACAAGTTTAATAAAAGAAAGGCATATTTATGATAAATATATTTATAATTAATTACAAAAATTAAAAAAAGAATATTTCCACAAAATAATATACATTTTTTTTTTTCGCGTGGCAGGACGGACAAATTCTCTTTAATGTTCACCACAAATAATTTTATTGCACTGTAGACACGTTTGGTTTCCCTTCCTCTTTTTTTGCCATCCATAGAAGGAGCATTTTTTAAGTCTTTTCTGCGGGAGATGGTGGTGGAGGTGTGATCACTAGGAGATGCACCTAGGATGCTGGAGATTTCATCTCACAGCTTTAGGAATGAGGAGATTTCTTAATCTTTTAATCATGTAAGGTGTAACTAAAGAGAAAGCAATTATTCAAAAAGACTTCGGTTTCACTACAGGTTTCGTCACTTTTAAATTCTTCATCAGTTCCTTCTGCCTCTAACCGGGCCAATTATTGTAGAATTTCTTCATCGGTAACCGACAGACAATAACGTACCATATTAACGTGTAAAACAATGGTAAATAGTCATGAAATAACTCCTTGAGCTCTACATACATGATCAAAAAGTTGTCACGTATACCACAAGGCGGTGTCGTATCCGACCCTGAAACTCAGTTTTCCAAAGATATACGAAGAATACAAGGAAAAATAAAGGTCAATGACTTACTTTTCCAGTTTGTTATCTAGAGGACTACTGATAGATAGAGTAATTCATGGTTACAAACCTCAACCTATGCGCAGATAATCACAGTAAAAGAAATGAAACGGAAAGTGTCGTATTCGACACCTACTTGTTGTTGGGGTCTCCCCATGGTCTAGTGGCTAGCGCCTTAGATTCATAAGCGGGAGATGGTGGGTTCGATCCGGCGGCAGGAATTTTCTCATCTCAGGGCTCGTTGAGAAAATTCCTCGCTGCACCCTGGATGTCGGCGCTAATGGCCGAGATTTGTCGATGCGCCGTTAAAAAAAAAAAAAAAAAAAAAAAAAAAAAAAAAAAAAAAAAAAAAATGTGTGTACCTACAAATATATTTAAAAATGTATTTTTATTGTACAGACAAAAGAAAGACAAAGAATAATTAGCCAAAAATATATTCATCTATATAGACTACCTCCAGCTTTAGCTATATAGTTCAGTTATTCAATTAAAGCTGGAGATCGTCTTGAATTTATAGTTGAATAAATGTTTGTCAAATTATTCTAAACTATTTTTCTGGATTTTCTTGTTAAAACGTCAATACATTTTTAAATTATTATTACTATTGCAAAAATATATTTATCTATATAGGCAAGACAATATCCAGATTTAGGCCTAGTTATAGAAAATCCAGAAGGGGATCTTCGAGAAATATTTATTTTTCATAAGAGATCGTTTTCCAAGAAGATTAACCAGTGTGTAAATCATCAGGGTTTGGTCTTAACAGTTAAAACTACAGTTAAAAAAATATGGGTTTATTTCCAACGTTTTGGCAAATTGCAAGCCTTCCTCGGGATATATAATAAAACAAACTCGCTCCTTGGACCACCACATTCATGGGGCATGGATCATTAAAAAATAATACTTCTTTCTCTTTTTTACTTAATACTTTCTTATTTTATGTAATAATTGTAATTCTTGCCTAGTAAAAATGTAATACAATTAGGATGACAAAAAATGGCAAGACTTGTACTACGAGGGGTATATAAATTATTTTTATTATGTGATCAATATTTCTTGTTGGTTTATTTCTAAAAAACGATTTTTTCCTTTTACTTTTTTTTTTTTTAAGAACACAATTTAAATTAATTAATACAATGCATTTATTGAGTTGCTTTAAACTCAAATTTCAAACTATAGAGTGCCTCACTGTGTTCACACTGTTGTGTGACCCCCAGCAACTTCATTTCTTCTTCTCCACTCACCAGGATTTTCTAACAACTGCACAAAGGTTCATTTCGTTTTTTTTTTGTTTTTTTTTCTTTACTAGTTATTTTATTGGCTGACTTAAGAAAGTAACTAATAGCAAGTAGAACTTAAAAAGTAGAGGTGTTTTAACTTTATTAGCAAAACTGTAACAGAATCAAGAAATAAGATTCAGTCGATGGATATTTAAAATTTAAGAATATAACTCATTAAATTATTATCTAAGAGGATAATACAGCTTAATCAAAAACATTATGTTAAGTATGAAGTTATTATTTACGAACACTTCGCTTTATTTTCAAACTTTCACTTTCTTAGTTATACTTAAGTTCACTGTTTAAGTTCTCTCTTTCCCAAGATTTGTTCTTAAATTTGTTTATATTCCAACAGTCACTTTATACTACAGCTACAATTTAAAAATTATATTTTCTTATTTAATGTTGGTGCATGTAGGTTAAGAAAAGGACTGCTTTTTTCGGAAGATGCTTGAGTATTTGGGGAGTAATTAGGTCATATCCTGGAGCTTTTTTGTGGGGAAGGTGTTGGATGGCGTGGAATACTTCTTTAGGATTGAAGGCCTTGGGAGGAAGTGACATTGGGAGGGGAGTATCCAGTTGACTTGAGACATGGTGGGAGTGGGTTGGATTGTTAACGTCAGGGTGCGGGGTAAAGACATTGGAGAGGTAATGCCCGAAGGCGGTGGAAATTTCTACATTGGTTTTGGCCCAAGAGCCATCTTCTTGTTGGATGGGATGATGGGAGGTTTTGTATGAGAGTATTTTTCTAGTCGCCTGCCAGAGTGATTTGTCAGATGAAGTAAGTTCCTTAGTGTATGTTTTGAATTGTTTGTTTTTATGTTTCTGCAGTTCATTTCTTAGTTGGTTTGTCAGTTGGTTTAACCTACATTTATAATGCTGTCCTCAGAACTACCCACTTTCCTCTCCTCTGGAAATTCTCAGTAATCCGTATGATACCTAAACCGAAAAAACCTATTCACCAACTCACATCCTATCGCCCTATTGCCCTACTACCCGTATTGGGGAAAATTCTTGAAAAACTCTTACTCAAACGCCTCTATCCCATTCTTATTCCCAAAATCCCGTCTTCCCAATTTGGTTTTCGTCAACTCCATTCCACCATTCATCAATGCCACAGAATTGTGGATCTGATCTCCACAGCTTTTGAGAATGGACAGTATTGCTCTGGTGTCTTTCTCGACGTGGCCCAGGCTTTTGATCGGGTGTGGCACCGGGGCTTGCTGTTCAAACTCAAACAAATTCTCCCATCAACCTACTACCTCGTAACAAAATCCTATCTCTCCGACAGATTCTTCCAAGTTTCCTATGGCACTTCATCCTCCCCCATTTTCCCCCAACTTGCAGGTGTTCCTCAAGGTGGAATCCTCAGTCCTGTCCTATACCTCACATATACGGCTGATATCCCAACTCACCCCGGCACATCCCTCCATATGTTCGCCGATGACACAGCTCTGTTCTCCTGCAGTCATGACCCAATCCTGACATCCAAGTTCCTTCAGGAACACCTTGGACTGATCGAACCCTGGCTCACCAAATGGAGAATCAAAGTTAACCCCCTGAAATCCTGCCACTCAACCTTTACCCTCAGGCGATCATCCTGCCCTCCAGTGTTCCTCCATAGTTCTCTAATTCCGCAAAAATCCCAAATTCGCTATCTAGGACTAATACTTGACAAACGACTAACATGGAAGCCACATATTACCCAGAAGCGACAAGAACTCAGCCGACGATACAGACTATTACTGCACCTACTTGACAAACGATCTAATCTCTCACTAACAAACAAACGCCTCATTTACATGACCATTCTCAGACCAATATGTACTTACGGAATTCAACTCTGGGGTTCCACAAAGCCTTCCAACTCCTACAAAATCCAATCCCTACAGTCTAAAATTCTCCGGAAAATAACGGATGCTCCGTTTTATGTCTCCAATTTGACCCTCCATAATGACCTTAATATCCCTTTTATCCAACCTTTAGCCAAATCCCTCTACCGTAAATTACATTCGAACCTACACGGCCATCCTAACTCCTTAATAAACTCTCTCTCCTCCCAGCACATTCCTCACAACCCCATTCGGCGACTGAAACGCAAGTGGCCAAGAGATCAACTCTAAAAAGTGTATCTGTAAGAAAAAAAAAAAAAAAAAAAAAAAAAAAAAAAAAAAAAAAAAAATCTGTCTAGTGGGTACTACTACTGTGCAGCTTCCCACCTCATGAACATTCATGTCAATTTAATCTAGCAATAATTTACTAGAAATGTATCTTATACATTGTTGTAAATTCCAAATAAATAAATAAAATGTTGGTGCTTTCCACTTTATTGTATTAAATTGCCTTAAACCTATATATTTGTTAAATTTATAAAAATAGTCCATTCTGTTAATATAAATCTGATGCCTAAATAATTCATTTTTAGTACAAACAAAAACAGCAGCAAATGAAAAGCTTATTCCTCCTTATAAAGAACTTAAACATATAACGTTTCACACTTACGTACATTAGAGATGACCAACCCTGGTTCTATGGTGCAACCTGTTGTCAGCTGCTCATCTCCACCACCATGTTTCCCAATTGTGTTGGTCTTGTGTAACTGCCATACAATTTCTCATCGTTTGCTATGCATTCAGCCCACCTTAATTTTGGTCTTTAATTCCACCTTGTTATGTAGAGTGGCTAAGTCAACAGCTGATTTGGTATCTGTGTATTATCCATTCTGGCTACATGACTGGCCAATTTATTTTCATGATCTGCAGCAGTCTATTTCTTGGTAGAGGTCATAATTTCTTCAAATATCCGACATTGAATCTTCCTCTTAAATACATGTTAGTATTCAATAAACATTTTTGGGTCTCCCGTGGTCTAGTAGCTAGCGCCTTAGATTCATAAGCGGGAGATAGTGGGTTCGATTCCTGCCGGCGGCAGGAATTTTCTCATCTCAGGGCTCGCTGGGAAAATTCCTCGTTCACCCTGGATGTCGGCGCTAATGGCCTTGATGTCGATGCGCCATAAAAAAAATAAATAAATAAAAAAAATAATCATTGTCACAGTCCCATATGTCTCTGTCCCATACAATAGTCCTGGTTAGATAAGAGGTTTGTGTAAATACCCTTAAGTCTCTCTTGATAGTATTTTGAATTTACGGTGAATTCCAAGTTCAAAGTAGCACCTTTGACAGCCAGAATTCTGTGGCAGGTTCACAAAGGTTTCTTATTTCTGTGTCAGGTTTACAAAGAGATGGCAAGTCTTCGTCACATCTTATCTTCCTCTTTTAACAGTAGTTTCAAGGGAAAATAATTGGTTCACTGTTGACTTTCCTCTCTTGATGATGCCTAAGCTAATAAACTAGATGTATTGTTTATTGCTAGTTTATATATATATATATATATATATATATATATATATATATATAAATTTACTTTAAATATATAATATTATATATTGGATAGTCCATTCAATTATGCATTTTAATGTTGTTGTTAAATAAGAAAAATCCTCTACTTCAGGAAACCCTCAAACGGTTCGGTTTCATTAAAAAGAGAAACACAAAAATTTTTAGATTTAGTCCATGATTAAACATTTTTTTTTAAATTTATTATTTCACGAATTGACTTATTTAAATTTATTTTATGTGTCATTCTTAGAATTCATTTTTTATAACATCTTTTGATTTTAAAGTAAGTTTATTATGCGTTTGTTTAATTGTAACTCGATGATATGTGTATAACCGTACAGAGAAAATCCTCGTTGTTGTGGATGTTTTTAAATAAATTAATTAAAATAAAAAATGAATGGAAATCCCGACTTCTTTTCTTTACATCTATTATTATTAATGTTTATTGCTCAATTTTTATTTTCTTTAAGGTTTCTACAGCTTTGAACTTTCACTATCATAGCTGCCTCACATCTTCTTCAACTTAACCTATTCGAAAGGACGATTTTTTTCGAACACGGCCCCCAGGAGCAAATTTTTTTTCTCATTATATCCATTTTCAATAAAAAAAAAACATTTTTACTATGGAAATCACCCAGATCATAAGTGAGTTCACATAAATAAGATCATTGCACAGCGGATGTCAGCTCACACTTCGAAAAACGTTTATTGCTAAGAGCTGATTGAGCACCATTAAATTTTGTTTTCCTGTACTTTAGAGATTTCATTAGCTCAAGAAAAATCATACTTCGATGACTAGTTTACTCATAATAACTGATAATTACACATTACTGTTATTGCACACACTGTGTGCAGACCGTCTTAAAGCCTCCCAAATAATTGATTTGGGAGGCTGTTGTGTGCAATTGGCACACACACTTTGCAATTGGTCTCGAATGGGTTAAAGGATGTTAGAGGTGAGAATGCACATGAATATGTCAGTGGATACCAAATACTTTCCCATGGGTGTTTCATTCCCACTAAGAGACTTGATTTCTTGAGTGTTCAACAGAAAAAAGGTTTAAAGAGCTTAAAATTGTTTCTTACCATCTTCTCCATAGAATATCACAATATAGACAGGTCCATATGGGATGGTTTATACCACCAAGTATTGTAAATTTTTAAATGTATGAATGAAAACGAGATAGAAAACAATAGAGAAAACTGCGTGTGATGTGAATCTACTCATTGGAAGCATACACAGCTGGGTGGAAATGGTCTGGCTGTACTTATAGTTTGATAGGACATATTGAAAGAAATAAACTAGTGATTGGGGAGCTGGAAAAAGCTGGATTCATGAATAACTACTTGACAAGCTGGTGGTGGGTCAGAGAAAAACCCCATTGATGACTATCACACTTGCAACAGGCTGCCTCTTTATTTTTATCTATTTTATTATGTATTTTTTTAAACAAATTATTACTCAAGTAATAAATTCATATTTAGGGATAAACTTCAGTTTTCCTTCTTTTGTTTTTTTTTTAATTCGTGATGGTACTAATTTATGTTATTTTCAGATGTCAAAAGAAATAGACCACCACGTGGACGAGATTGTAAATTCCTTACTAGATCTTAACAAGGGAATGGAGAACATAGACACACAAGCTTTGGCACACCCGGAACAACTGATACTTGAATCGCCTTCACTTGGTGCCCAGAAAGGCCGGGTGGAGAAGAAGAAAATTAGCCACAGCTGTCGCCATCCTGGTTGTGGAAAGATCTTCAAAAAGTCATCCCAACTTAAGGAACATATCTGCCGCCATACAGGCAAGAAACCTAACATATGCACGTGGGAAGGATGCACGTGGAAATTTGTCCGCTCTGCTGACCTGGCCCGCCACTACAGAAAGCACACTGGTGAGAAGCCTTATTCTTGCAAACATTGTAAGAAGGCTTTCTCAAGATCGGACAATTATAAAATTCACTTGAACCAGCATATTACTCAGTGATTTACATTTTTTTGAAAAGAATTGATTACGCTGGCACACAAAATTAAAAAAAAAAGGTGGTCTGTTCCAAAAACGCCATACATAAATTCTTATGTATTTCGAAACTCTGAATCCAAAGCCAGAGTCACACATATCTGGACGTGAAATTGTCTGTTCTTTAAATAAACATATTTTTCCATGAAATTACCTTGATTTTGCGCTGATCGGGTGAAACAGACCCCGGATTCGAATTCAGTGATCCTCAAATCCATGGAAGCTCTAGTTATTTCTTCTTAAATGACTCCATTTGAAATTTGACCTTCAACCTGACGTGCTGGGGTCAAACAGACTTCGGATTCGTATGGTGGCAGGAATTTTCTCATGTTACGGCTCATTGAGAAAATTTCTCGCTGCCCCTTGGATGTCAGTGCTAATGGCCTAGATGTCGATGCACTGTAAAAAAAAAAAAAAAAAAAAAAATTCTCCTGAGCGTTTTTTAAGCCATGTTTTTAGTCTATTAATCATCCTTCAACCCCACACTTACATATCCAAAAAAAGAGGAATACCACCAAGGTGATACAGTTCATGTGAGTTAGACTTTTTGGCTTCGGTATGGGGTCTGTAACTTACAAAAAAAAAAAAAAAAAATAACATACACTAATGAATGAAACCGACATACGGGACACCCAGCCTGGTTAAAAATATGCACTACACAAATAAAGTGTTAATAACAATACCATTATTATTGTTTTTTATTTCTCCTTTATTGATATTTACAATCTGCACAAATATGTACAATAAGTAAATTGGATCAAACAATGTCAACACACTGGATGAGATGAGGGGAGAAGGCAGACATTACTGCTACTCCCAATGACAGTTATGTTCTTATCTTATTTTAATGTAAAATTGGTTGAACTATATAAACTATTTACAATATTTACACAATTTCTGGCAGTAAGTTGTCTCGTGGCCAATGGCGGTGGAGGCGACGAGGAGGATTATCAGGAATAACATTGGAAGAGAGGGATCTGCCAAGAGGATTGGGGAGGGCTGGGAGTTTAGAGAAAAAATTCAGGAATCGGGATTTGGCTATTTATTGTAATGAACAATCCCATAAATATTATACATACATTGATAAATAACAGCTAAATACTATATAAATAATACTACAAAACCGTATTCATTAGTTAGAAACTGACGTAATACAAATAATTAAGACAAACATAATAATAAAATTAAAACATTCATACAAAATTTATGTAAATGTTTACAAAATAATATATATAAAAATTATACAGATATTATATATACATTTTTAAAAGAATGTATGTAAATATATATAAACTAATAACAAATAATTAAAAAAAAATACATAAATTGCAAAATATCTGAACAATGGACAAAATCTATACCTTTCATACTGTTAGTGATTCCAGGCTATTGGTTAAAAATAGTTAATATATAAATTAGTAAATAATGAAACAAAGTATAATATAATTGTACACACACATATAATTAAATGCACACAATATAAATATAAAATGAATAAACTATATCCGCTAGACTTGATAGCTTATGAGATCAGAGAAAAAGCGGTGGCACAAACATCTATTTTTTTAACTTCACTTAAACTCATTATTATTATTTAAGGTCATGCTTGGTTTACCATTTATGTATCTGTGTGATTTTAATAATGGTTGATTATACTGTTGTCTGCTTGATTTCTTTGTTTCGGCTGATACAATTTTGAAAATTAACTACTGTGAGTGGAGTCAGGAGGAGCTGTTGAACCACTTTTCCTAATTTGCCATCTTAATCTATGTTTTAGTGCGGTTCCTCCCACCCTCCATAGGGAGGAACCCCACTTATAAGGTTGACCACATAACGCAATTCCGGAAGTGCTAACAAGAAAATTTCTCGTTTCAGAACCTATAGATAACGCAAATAACGGTGGTTAAAATTTGTATATATATGTTTGTGAGTGTGTGTATGTATGTATGTATGTATGTATATATATATATATATCGAGGTGAAGAGCTTTGCACAACTCTTTTCAACACTTGTGCAAAGCTCTTCACCTCGATTCTCGGGGAAAGGATCAAGGAATGGTCGGAAGAGTGCAACTTAATTCCAATAGAACAATCAGGATTTAGAAAAGGGAGGTCATGCTCGTACAATCTATTTACACTGTATTGTATCATAGTTCTGTACATCAAAGTGAAAAAATAAGATTTGTATTCATTGATTTGCTTAAAGCATTCGACACCATCGACCACAACCTTCTATGGAACAAACTGGATACACTGGGTTTAAGCGGGAAGCTCATAAGAATATTGAAAAATCTCTACAACCAAGCTGAGTTCAAACCAAAAGTCAATATGAAAATTGTTTTATTTAACATTCTCATCCAATCAGGTGTCCTTCAAAGAGAATCTCTTTCGCCTTCTCTCTTTACCTTGTTCCTATCAGACATCATTCAAGAGTTTCATGCTGCAGGCCTCAGTGGATTGAAGGTAGATCATGGGGATGACATGATTGGCCTGCTGTTTGCAGATGATTTTATAATGTTTGATGATTCAAGAACTGATGCGCAGGCCAAATTAACTGTTCTTGAAAAATATTGTAAAAATAACAAACTTCAAATTAACAGCAGCAAAACCAAAGTGGTCGTCTTCAGAGCAAGCCCGAGATGGAAGAAAAGACCTTCTCTTCTACTAGATAATGCAGTCATCGAGTATGTCAACACCACCACATATCTTGGCGTACCCTTTAGCTGTACAAGAAAGTTCAGAAAGGCAGCAGACCATTTTATAAGCCGTGGTACAAAGGCCTTTGGCAAGGTGAAGGGCATACTGGTCAGGGGGAAGGTGAAATCCTGGGAGGCTTCTGTAAGGTTGTTTGACTCCAAATATATATATTGTTGCGGCAACAGCTTTGCACGTGTCAGAAGTTTGGGCATATTGACAAACTAGAAGGCCTCCAAATTAAATTCCTTAAAAATATTTTCCACTTAAGTCGCACTACTCCAAATCACTTTGTAAGAATGGAATCTGGATGTTCACCTTTAGGAGTGGCAATCTTGAGGAGGACCCTCAACTGGTGGCTCACCCTTCAGTCTATGGATCCAAACGAATTACCAAAGCGATGCTACGATAAACTCTTAAATAGAACCTTTTTTCGCCCTGAGAAACTTCAAGACTCGTTGTTTGCCCCTCTTCACAGCATTATGGCCAGCTTGGGGTATAACGATATATTTCGATCTGCGAACATCAACTGGCTGCTGAAAAATAAGAATGACATCCTGGAGAGATGGAACAACCACCTCATATCTGTTGACGTTGAGCGCGAACTTAACTCTAAGTACAACCCTCAGTATTGTCAGCTAAGCTCTCTTAGTTATGGTGAGGAGTATATCAAGTCTGAGACACCAATAGAATGGAAGAGAGCCCTCATGCAGCTCAGACTCTCAAGGGACTCGGAGTTGAGGCTTTATCTTAAAGGCACCTTCTACAGGATCGACACAGGACTAGATTGCATTATATGCTACCTCCGGAAACCCGAGACACTCGCCCATTTTCTACTAGAATGCCCAATCTACAGGTCTGCCCGCACTAAATATTTTCAAAATATGCACCCAGAAGTTGATGAAGACAATCTCACATTGATTCTTTCACCTTCGAATAAGGACTCAATGTTCAGGCTCTTCCGCTTCACCATATAAGATCATTTGTGCTTTTCGAATAGTGGCAAGTAATTTATACTTTCATAAATTTATATAATTTACTGTTTCTATTATTATTTATTTATTATGCTGATTAAGATTTAAATTATGTATATTTATTACGATCCACTGAGAAATGTTTTATTATTATTATTATTTATTTATTATTATTTTTTTTATTAACCAGACCCCTGTAACTGTTTTTTAAACAAAATACAGAATTCTCTCTCTCTCTCTCTCTCTCTCTCTCTCTCTCTCTCTCTATATATATATATATATATATATATATATATATATATATATATATATATATATATACGTATATTCGGATAAAATGGTCCGATTTTGATGAAATTTGGTACAAAAATCTTTTGTCTAATTTGAAAGGTCAAGTTCGTTAACCAGCATAATCCGTCCACCGGTAAATTTTTAGAGCAAAATTCGCGCGAAAGAAATCGTTACGCTTACATCATATGCTTCCGAGTTCTCGTTTTATAGGCTTATTGGCCTAGGAAAACAATTGAATCCATTTTTAAGGCGATGGCTTTAACTGTTTTCGAGAAAAGTGGAAAACTAGTTGTTGAATAAAGTTTTTGGTTTGAGTACTTAGAATCATGGGATTCAGTTGAAATATTTTCTACATGTTTGAAATTCATATAAAGAAAGATGTTTAAATTTTGGTTATGCGTTTGGACTTAAGGAAGGATTAGAATAAAATATTTTATTAACAGACATGAAATGTTTTGGGAACTTCGTATATTTTCCTTAATATCTTAGGAAATCGTGGTAAGTCACGAAAGGTCGAACAAAAGCATGGGCGTATATAAGGGGGGGCTGCAGCCCCCTCAGCCCCCCCTTTTTTGATTTGATCGGTTATTGTGTGCTGTACTTAGGGTTTTCAGAAAATAACGTAATTTAATAATAGAATTTTAAGGAGTTTTTTTTCGGGTTTGTGGAAGCCAGAGTGTTTTTTTTATGAATTTCTTTGGGTTGATAGTTTTCTCTGTACGTCCCCCTCTATGATAAATTTAAACATGCTGACAACTCTTTATTATCCTCTAGTTAAATGAAATATTTTATTTCATTACATTATAAATCACTAAGAGAATATTTTATGATACACAGTTATTCGTGGAATCTCAAAAAATAGGATTACTTAAAATGAACCTTGTTTATTTGAGAGTATTATAATGTCAAAGAAAGAATAGAGTGGTTTAATGTTTTTAGGATAGCTCCATGAATTAGATATGTTTATTTATATGCATATATTAACAATGAAAACAAATATATAACCAGTTTATATAGTTTCATAACATTGTGTGGTTAATGAAGCTCCGTGGAGAGCTTTCATAAAGTCCTTGTGTGCTGTACTTAGGGTTTTCAGAAAATAATGTCATTTAATAATACAATTCTAAGGAGTTTTTTCGGGTCTGTGGAAAGCCAGAGTGTTTTTTTATTAATTACTTTGGGCTGATAGTTTTCTCTGTACGCCCCCCCTCTATGATAAATTTAAACATGCTGACAACTCTTTATTATCGTTTAGTTAAATGACATATTTTATTTTATTACATTATAAATCACTAAGAGAATATTTTATGATACACAGTTATTCGTGGTATCTCAAAAAATAGCATTACTTAAAATGAACCTTGTTTACTTGAGAGTATTATAATGTCAAAGAAAGAATATAGTGATTTAATGTTTTTAGGATAGTTCCATGAATTAGATATGTTTATTTATATGCATATATTAACAATGAAAACAAATATATAACCAGTTTATATAGTTTCATAATATTGTGTGGTTAATGAAGCTCCGTGGAGAGCTTTCATAAAGTCCTTGTGTGCTGTACTTAGGGTTTTCAGAAAATAATGTCATTTAATAATACAACTCTAAGGAGTTTTTTCGGGTTTGTGTAAAGCCAGAGTGTTTTTTTATAAATTTCTTTGATTTGGTAGTTTTCCCCGTACGTCACACCCCCATTGAAGAAATATCGACTCGCCCGAGTATCTTGTTTGCTTGGAGCTTAGGTTGTGGATTGAGTTGTGAAGATTAACTTGCTTCTTCTTAAACAGTGCGGGGATGTTAGTGAAAAGATTTCCTAAAGAAACACGGGAAAACATTACAGAAACGGCCGTCTTGCCGTCATAGTTGTGCGCGTATATCAATCAAATGTGGTCAACCTCGCTTGTTTATTGTGCCTACGATTATTATTGTGATTCATATTTGTGTACTGATGGATTGTGCTGCTTTGCAGAATGATTGTATTTTTATGCTGGACGGTTGCTTTTAAATTTTTTTCTTGACCGTCTAAAAAGAATGGTAATTAACCATAATCCAAGGTGAATATGAACTGATGATTATTTTTGTTTAGAGTTTTTAAGTTAGAAGAAAGTTAGTTGATTTAGACACTTACTTGTATCTTATAAGTCCATTTTTGACGTGTAAACAGTGAATTAATTGTCGAATAGACGTGAATTATGAAATGTTTTGTTATGTTCATAGATGGTAAAGCCATACTTAATGCTAATAATATATGTCACATATTTTCTATGACATAAGTTATTGTTAATGCTTTTGTAAGTATCTTGTGTATATTAACGTATTTTGTTTTTTAAATGGCCTTGATTCTAAACTATACTTAATGCATTAGAGAAGATAAGTTTAGTTTTTTTTTTATGAATTTTAACCTTTCATCAAATTAGTTCTTTATTGAACATTCAGTAATGAAAGGTTTCGTTTGTTTATCAAACTGATGTTTATATAGTTAAGTATTTTTGAGGTTTACTCTATTTGTGCTATTTTCATAACATAACCTCAACTGAGCATTATTATCTGTCCATTTAAATGATAAAACGATATCAATGAAGTTTTTTAAATGAATGGTATTAAATATATTCGACGCAAAACTTAATCTTTAAGTGATAAAAAAAAAAGTTAATTTAAGAAAAGTGTAATCTATGTTGTTATAATTTGTTAACATAAGTACACAGCCTGCTCTAATGTTATGAAGTATTTATTTAATATCTTTAGTTGTTTAATGTCGTCGTTACCAGTTTCTTCGATACGTTCGGGTTCTGTCAAATGTTTGTGATATGTAACATTATTAAGTTATCACCAAGAGACACTGAAGATCAAGCGAGTATTTCAATTGTGATGCCTGGAACATTAAGTGATCGTCTGTTTATTTATGGAGGCAGTAGTTCATCTGGACCGGCCACCTGCAATGCCTTCCCAGTCCCAGATGTCTTATGCGAGAACAACTGGTTTGCATGGGTGAGTCGCATTATTCTCAATGTTGTCAAATGTTTGTTTGTTTTGCATCTTGAATTAATGCATGATTAAACTAAAAAAATAACAAGAAAACATTATTCTAGGACATTTGTCCCTTACAAATAACATACAATTTAAATAACAAAAGACATTAAAAAAAAATTATCTATTTAAAATAAATATTTCTAATGCTAATTGCATAAAATTAAATAATAGAATACTGAATGTACTATTAGAGAACTACATCTGGAGAGTAACAAAAACAAATTTAAATTAAAAACACTAATAAAAAAATATAGTGAGGGAAGAAAATAATACCAAATGTACAGTCAAAGTATAAACTCATAAAATAATGTAATTATAAATCAAACAAAATAAAATTTTTAAATTTAATAAATACCTTGGTCAAAGGAATATTACAATGGTGGCAGATCATTATAATCTTCTCCCAAGAACAGTTACCTTCATTTTTTTGTAATATATAATAAAACGTATTATAAATTCATGTTGATAAGTTTTAGCACTTTTATTTAGCACGAAAAAGAATCAATTTCAATCTAACAGTTTTATGGTTACCTTGAAATTTTAATGATGAAGATGCCTTTTGTTATGAAAATATTCCAATCGTCTCAGTTTTAGATTACGTTTCATCATCCGTATTTCTATATAAGTAGGATCAAATATTCGTGCTACTGTTTTCTTGAATAGAGTTGAATAGGAAACAAGAATTTTGACTCTATTAAGCTTATTCTTGTGGAAAAAACAGTGATTTTTACATTTTTTTCTTTAATTTTCGATGCACCGTTTTCCCTTTCGGACTGCAAATTGGTATTAATTTTATTTAATTAATTTTTGTAGGTTACTGGATTTCATTGATAGTGTTACCTGTTATCATTGGCTCTGATTTTTTTTTTAAAGATAAGAAAAGTCTACTCTTGCTATTTTCTTGTTAATATTCTATTATATCCAGCTTACTAGGTTTAATCAGGATTTTATTTGCCTTAAAAAAAAAAAATGTTTATTTACAAGTCAAGCGATTTGTTTAAAAATCACCATAACAAAAAAAAAATATTTTTAACAACACAAAAACTGAGTTATGGGGATATTTTCGTAACTATATGACCATTTTTCCCAAAGATTTTTTTAAATTTTTGTACAATATAACATATATTTTGAATAAATTTTATTAAAATACTCTAATTAATATTTGCATATTTATAAAATACTTCTATTTTTGCCCATTTTTCTATTAGGAAAAAGAACTAAAAAATATTGTTTTTCTGAGTGTCCTTTTTTTGATCTACTTTTAAAGGCTCACAATGATTACTGCATTTAATTTTCTTTCCTGAATTGATTTTCTTATCAATAAATGATTAAGAATCTAGTTTTTATTAATTATTATACATTTATTTTTTTTCTCATAAAATGGTATGTTATTTTTTATGAATGTACTAAACATACAAAAACTCCCCACATTAAGTTATTACCTTTCTGTTTCTCCGCATTTTAAATCTCAGTATTGAATTATTTCTAAAATTGCGTTTTCTTAGAAAATATTTATTAATATTTTATTCACTCAAAATCAGACCGTTTGGAAATGTAGTATCCTAATTGCTGAAATGTAATTGTGTGCTATAGCTAGAGCTTAAATTAGACGTAGATTAATACAGTATTCAGTATATGAGTATTAACTCTGTCCTCCTTGTTTTACAGCCCTGACTTAGGCTTGAATTACAAGCCGAAACATTGACAGATAATAAAACTCATGTAGTTATAAAGAAATAAATGGGGTATTTTATTCGAAGACCACATTCAGTTACTTTTGAAGTAGCAGTAGTGATTTTTAACAGTTACTCGTACTGGCTGAGAAGCTTACAGGTTCTTTGCTGGTTATCTATTACTACTTGACACGTTATCTATGGTTATAAACCATATTATATAATGGCAAGTAATATGTATTAATCAAAAGGTTAATATGATCGAATTTTTTTTTTTTTTTTTTTTTTTTACGGTGCATCGACAAATCTTGGCCATTAGCGCCGACATCCAGAGAGCAGTCAGGAATTTTCTCACCGAGCCATGAGATGAGAAAATTCCTGGTGGGGATCGAACCCACCATCTCCCGCTTATGAATCTAGCGCACTAGCCACTAGACCACGGGAGACCCCTCGAAATCGATAGTAATTGTTAAAAAGGTTTTAAGCATTAAAGTTAACTGTTTTGCAGGTTATGAAGGATGACATGAACAATGATATTTGTAAACACACATGTTTTATTCCTTTTCTCTCTCTCTCTCTCTCTCTCTCTCTCTCTCTCTCTCTCTCTCTCTCTCTCTCTCTCTCTCTCTCTCTCTCTCTCTCTCTCTCTCTCTCTTAGGATATTTTAGATTTATTTAGCATTATGGGCATACCGGCTATGCGTTTCTGCTCGCTTCGCTTGCTCAAAAATATATAAAAACTCTATTCAATCCAAATCGCTAAAATTAATAGAATTCTATTAATTTTAGCAACTCTAGTCAATCCAACTCGCTAAAATTAATAGAATTCTATTAATTTCTGCGAGTAAGAAACCAATCACTTTTTCCTTGTCAGGAACATCGTGAACTAATTGTAAAAGAACCATTTTTTCTGACTAACATAAGCAGAGCTTTTTCACAAACAAACACTTATTTACTGTTGAAGGTTACTTTACTCCCAGCAAGAACCAATAGAGTTGATCATAGGAATCCTCCAATAGAAATGCAAAGGAGTTATGCGCATGCGCTAAATCACTTAAAATCACTACTGTTACTTCAAAAGTAACTGGATGTGGTCTTCGAAAAAATATCATAAAAAGGTAGTTTCATTAAGATACCACAACCGAATCCTGACAAAAACATATATTTCGATTATAATGTTATTGATGTTAGTTAATATTCTTGAAACAGTGAAGGTGTATTTAAATTGTATAAATATTTCCTATGGGAATATTGTATTTTGATTCTGATAAGACCCTGTGTTGAACATTACAAAGGATACTTTGATCTTATTTCCCTCATTATCCTATCCCCTATCTCCTCATAATGTACCTACCATTCTACTCCGGTTGATTAGTTAAGATCTGATTTAATTTTGAGCCATGTAACCTTAATTCATATACGAGAAGAAATACTCGACCCTTGAGATTTAGAAGGTGTAGGTGATCGGGGTTTGGTCCTGTGAATCAATGAAAACTACATTTTATAACTAAAATGAGTTTTATTTTTGCCAACGTTTCAGCTTGACATGTAAGCCTTCTTCAGGGCTGTAAACAGATATGGTAATGGTAAATTCTAATAACACTATCTTATGTCAAGCCAAACATTGGCAAAAATAAAAGACATTTTAGTTATTATAAAATCTAATTTTTATTCAACCACATGACCAAACCCCGATGATCTATACTTTTAGCGCGGTTCCTCCCTCCCTCCATAGGGAGGAACCCGGCTTATAAGGTTAACCTCATGACGCAATCTGGAAGTGCTGACTACTTTTTTTTTTTTTTTTTTTTTTTTTTTTTACGGCGCATCTACAACTTGGCCATTAGCGCCGGGCTATCTATAGGTTGCCACCCTTTTATAATGCCAACAGCACATGGTCGGTCACCCATTCAGGTACTGACCATGCCCGACATTGCTTAACTTCGGTGATCTACGGGAACTGGTGTATTCAACGTGGCTATGGCCGTTGGCCACTTTCCTTAATATCTCGAAAACGGTTGAGAATCTTGGTAAGCGGAAGGTTACTATTCGAAAGCTTACTAAATGCTCTACAAAAAAAAGGTTCTGAAGAAAATTTTGATTAGGTGATTTCAAACGGAGAAATAAGTGCTTAAAACTTGAAAGTAATTGATTTCATTTATTCGAACGGTTCTTTTTGTCTGTTTTTATTCCTTGTTATTTTTTAATTGCTTATAGTTGGATAATGTATTTGACAATAAAACAGTTTAAGTAAAATAAGAAAAACAATTTATTGTTAGAAATATAGCTTTCCAAGAGAGAGGTTCAAAGACCTTCAACTATTTTCAACTGCCTTTAAGCGAGGGCCTTTATGAGGTTGGCCGACCCATCCAGATAAGATCATAAATCAAGACCTTTCAAGAAAGGCGGAACCAAAATAATAACTGTTTCTTTAATCTTTCCAAATGAGGCTAGGGATAAGAATGGAACCACCCTAAGATGATGCAGTTCCTGCGAGTCGGACTTTTTTGATTGATATATTTTTAACGTTTTTGCCCGTAGTGTTAGTACCAGCTTTAGGAGGTGATCCAACTTTGTGTTCAAACTGAGTCTTCACAGACCTTCAGTTGGCGTTATTGGCTTAGACTTAACTCTGGGATTTGCCGATTTCTTCTATGCATAATTAACAGTGTTTTTTTGTGTAGATTTATCTCCTTAGCTTATAATAGTGTTTATAACTATTAGCGACTATTCACTTTTCTCATAAAAGTAATAACAATTTATCAAATAGTAATAATTTTTTTTTTTTTTTTTTTTTTTTACGATGCATCAAATTCTCGGCCATTAGCGCCGACATCCTGGTGCAATGAGGAATTTTCTCAACGAGCCATGAGTTGAGAAAATTCCTGCCGCCGGTTGGACTTGAACCCACCATCTGCCACTTAGGAATATAAGGCGTTAACCACTAGACCACGGAGAGACCCAATAATGTTCTTAAATATTATTTTAAGAAATCCAAGCTTATCAAACAATATATTACAATAAACTATGTTATAAAGCAATTTAAAATAATTTATTATCTAATAATGATAACTAACTTTAACCCTTTCTGGACGGTGGGCTTCTCCAGCAGCCAGCACAAAGCCGTGACTGGCTGATGGTGGGCTTCTCTATCAGCCAGCACAAAGCCGTGACTGGCTGACAGTGGGCTTCTCCAGCAGCCACCTCACTCAATATCGTATAAGGACGGTCGCTTCTTTTCTTTTGTTGTATTTGGTTCTATAAGTTTGTATTTTTGTATAAATCTGTATTTGTTGTATTTTAAAGAGCAAATCGCCGTTGTTGCGGAGCTCGAAAGTTAAAAAAAAAATAAAATAAGGGCGGTAGGCTTCTCCAGTTCTTTTAGACTATTAGTGAGATTTCTTAGTATACATGTTTGAGACTTCTCGGAAGATGAAACATCGCAGCCCGGCCCTTCCTTTGCTCCAGAAAGTAATATTGAAGAGCATTCTAGGATTTTGACGAAGACGGTGGGTTTTTTCCGAAGCGTAAAGAATGTAATTTGCTGAGGAAGCATTGCAGTTTCCAGGGATATAAGTTTTCTTTCAGTAGTACTAAGGTGTTACGTGGAAACGGTTCTGCACTAATTAAAGAATATATATATTACTAATACGAGAACAGAAATCTAAAAAAAAAACAAGACAATTGTGGAGCGTGCGTGGAAGGGAGGTAGCTAGTAGCCGACAGGAGGGACACTCAGGTATCGGGAGGGTCTCGTCACCAGGTACCCTCTGTCATACGACTCCCGCCGTCTCCTTAGGGTTAATATTAATAAGTAAAAATATGTCTACACTCATTTTTACTATGTAATGTAATGTACACTCACTCATATGTATTAGTGTATTTTTAAATCTCAATTATCTGGCTTTAGATTAAATGTGATTTTGATTATCTGAGATTTTCAAAGCAACACATAAAAAAAAAAAAAAAAAAAAAAAAAAAAAATATTCCAGAGGGTGAAACAAAAATATGTTTGCAACTTCCTTGGGATAAATTGTCTATAAAGCCATTAATGTAGATAAAAAGCTGTTACCCGGCATGCCATGGTACATTTACTTTATGCATCTAGAAAAGCAAAAATAAATTAGAAACCAAATAAGTAATATTAACGCAGTATCTAATAACGAAAATCACAATGTAATTGTTCGGGTTCACCTCAAACTGTGAGTCTTTGACGATTTTGACCAACATCTGTCAGTCTGTTGTTGATCAACATCTGTCAATCGGCGTGGATTTGTATAAGGAACAAACAGACAGACACACAGCTGGTAGACGTTTTTGACCTAACACTCCCCGTATTAAGACCTACCTTGATTCGGGGAGAGTAAGAGGCTAGGTCAAAAATGTCTACCAGCTGTCTATTAGTATGAATGTTCGTAATACAAAACCACACCGTTTGACTGATTTTGACCAAACGTGGCACACAGGTAGGTCTTGATACGAGAAGTGTCATAGGCTAGGTCAAAAACGTCTACCAGCTGTCTGTCTGTATGTTTGTTCCTTATACAAATCCACACCGATTGACCGATTTTGATCAATCTTGACACAGAGGTAGGTGTTGATACAGGGGGAGAGTCGTAGACTATGTTAAAATCGTCTAGGACTAACAGTTCCGAGGTCACAGGCTCAAAACTGTGAACTCGAACAGTTACTGATTTGTGTTATTAGATTTTAATATTACTTATTTGGTTTCTAATTTATTTGGGCTTTTCTAGATGCAGAAAGTAGGTGTAGCATGGCACACCGGGTAACAGCTAGTATATATATATATATATATATATATATATATATATATATATATATAGAGAGATATAGATATAGATATAGATATAGATAGATAGTCCGACTCGCAGGAACTGTGTTATCTTAGTGCGTTTCCGATCATATCCCCCGTGCCATTTGTAAAGGAATGGAAGCTATTATTGAATGGTTTTGATCTTCCGTGAAAAATATAAAATGAAATCTCAAAGAGAAGGAAGATTTAAGGCGCCACAACAGGAGACTGACAGTATCTTAAGCAGAAATGACAGCCCCCACCTTCTCAACGTTCGCTCAAGGAAAGCACTATTGCCAATACGTTTTTCATTTTCTTACCTAGTTTTATTAAACTACTCATTTTATTCTTAAATGCAATTTAAAACAAAAAAAAACCAACCAAATGAAAAGTGAGTTTAACAGAGACGAAACCCCATTCAAAAGAACAAAACTGACACTTCCGGATTTTTAAGCCCAGATTTCTCCAATTGACATCGCCCCAACAAAAATTGCTTCAGGGCCTTTTTTTTGTAGAGAATTTATTAAGCTTTGGAATTTTAACCTTCCGCTTACAACGATTTTCTAACTGTTTTCGAGATTTTTTGCAAATATTTTTGAAGATCTCAAAAGTTTATGTCTATTAACCCTTTCCAAACTAGACTACCTTCAGACTTGTCACTCCCTGAGACGGCCCTGCCTTCACCCCGTCTCTCTCCTCAGAGAGAGCTATATTAGTCTCTAAACGCTCCGATTCTTGCTTTACATTCTGCGAAAATATGCTATCCCCATCTCATTTATTTAGTTTCTCCCTATTTTCTGTAATTTACCCATTGCCCAGTTATCCTTTTTTTTAATTAGAAATTACAATTATTACATTAGCAATACGTAAGATTAATTCCGAATAATTTAAACTAAAATTCCCAATTACGTAAAATAAGTTTTAGCATAAATATGCTTTAGCGATGACTAAACTGAAGAAAAAAAAAACATTACAAAAAAGTGTGTCCATCGCTTCAATATAGGCGCTTCGTCGTCTTGGCCAAAGCTGCTCAACACTAATATGTTGATTCGTCAGTGTGTAAGGGTTAATAAAATATTTTTTGTCGAATACTTCCTTAACTTCTAATGTAACCAAAATTTAAACTTAGTTTAGATGAATTTCAAACATGTAGATAATATTTTAATTGAATCAAGAAATTCTAATTACCCAAACCGAAAAACTATATTTATCCATTTTCTTGAATACGGTTACAGATATCATCAATTGTTTGTCTAGTCTGCATTTTGGTAGATAGAACAGTGAATGACAAGTCCTCCCATTCGAAGCTGGAAAACTGACTTCTTCATAACTTTTGTTTTGTTTTTTGTGAAATCTCTTGAGATAATCCTATTTTTTGTGTTTATACTTATTTCATTTTTTTCTTTTGAAGCCTGCCCAATGAATATTGGAAATGTTGCATTGCATGGCATGCATATTATAAAATATTTGTGTAATGCTACCTTTGGTTATTTGAGCTAAAATTGAAAAAAAAAAACCCGTAAAATAATCATTTTTAGAATTAAAGTAGGTTTTTGCTGAGTGATACCTCTTTGTGATGTGTAAGAACAATTAACATGGATTATTTAATTACCTTTTCAAAGTGGTTTTTGTAAATGTAAAGAACAATATGTTTATCCATGGACCGCCTTCCTGTTCATAGCCCTTAATAATTATGCCCTGCATATAAATTGACCTTTCAGGGACGGGAAAATTAATTTGTGTAATTCTTGTTTGATAATCATAGTAAGAGGCCATATCCAATATGGCTATGCTTGCCCTTCCAACTTTTTTTTTTTTTAAATAATAACACAGGTCAACATTTGATCTAAAAAAAACACTCGGAGTGGTATGTTCCTTATGGGGTTTTTGGGGTCCCTGATTACGATGAGCGGGTTGGTTAACCTTTATCACATCATATTCATCGTCATTTAAAGGTCAAATAGAGAAAAAAAAAACTTGGAAAAATCTGAAAAAATTCATGCATATGTTTTTGAGGTCTCTGAGTCCGAATCCGTAGTTTTTTTTGACCTTTACACCTTTTCCTAGAGGTCATTTGAAGATCGAATAGAGAACAAAATGTAGACAAAATCTGATAAAAGTAATTTTCTGGGAGGCAGTACGAGTCAAACAAACTACGGGTTCGGACTAAGGGACTTCATAAACATATGCATGAATTTTTTTAGGTTTTTTATCTGTTTGACTTCAAAATGACCTTCAAATTACCTCTAGGAAAAGGCGTGGAGGTCAAATAAACTACGGATTCGGACTCAGGGACCTCAAAAACATATGCATTTTTTTCAGATTTTTCCTACGTTTTTTCTCTATTTGATCTTCAAATGACCTTGAATCTGATGCGATGAAGGTAAACCAACCCACTCATCGTAATCAGCGACCCCAAAAACCCCATTAAGAGCATACCGCTCTGAGTGTTGTTGTTTTTTTTTAGATTAAATGTTGACCTGTGTAATCATAATTTACCATATTAATGAGTATATTGATTAAACACTAACATAATTTAAAATAATAAAAACCTCATTATTTTATATATTTTTAGTTTTTCAAGGAATCCAAAAGTATAAAAAATTACACATATTATAGTCTTCTGGTATTGACCGTGTCACAAACTTCTTTGCCGACGTTTCGCTAGTCATACTGCCAGCTTCCTCAGGGCTTAGTCTGAGAATGAGCATGTCCTTCTAGTTCTTCTGTATAAATACCTATCTTTGTATTCATCCGCGGGCGTAATCTGCTCTTCCATGTCCCTGATTGGTTGGTCCCTGTCTTGCTGGATTCTGGTTGGTGGGTTCCATCTGGATCATTTATTGGCTGAATTTCGTTTTTCCTTTTCTCTCTAGGTTTAATCACCGGATGCCATAATCTGCTACATACATTGTCAAAAGTTTTACATTTAATCATTATAAAAGCACTTGATATTGTTTACATCGATATGCATGATTCTGGGGTTTCCTCCAAAATAGGTCTACTTTACTAAATTGTATGTGTTGATTCCAAAACTACAATCGATCTTTTTCTACCAAGTACCATTTTTGCACAATTAGTAGTTATACCTATAATGTTTTAATGTAGTTCTGTGCACATGGAACTGAAAAGGAACCAGAAAACGAAGAAATAATACTGTTCGCATTGTTGAAATGAATGAGCTTCACAACAATAAACAATTAACAATAAATGCCTTATTTTAAGTCCAATCCCTGCAAATTTAGCTTTAGGAAACATACCATAACTTAGAATTACTTCTGGAAAGTCAAATAAGAACATAAGTGGCAGGTGTGTGGCTGCACTAAAATGCCATGTTTTATTTGTGAATGGGATAGTAGAGCCCGATCCGATCACTACACAAGAAAAAAATTAGAAGCAGAGAGACAGTCTTGTACCAGGAATAAAAAAATCAATTCAAGAGTGTCTTGTGGGCCCAAAAAATGTCCTTTTACTGCCTTTTCGCATAAAATTAGGCTTAATGGAGCAATATGTGAAGGCATTGAATAAGAATGGCAACTGCTACCAATATATCTGCAAAATGTTCCCTGAAATATCTGTTGCTAAACTTAAAGAGGGAGTATTTGTTGGGCCACAAATTAGAAAGTTGATTTCTGATAACTTATTGGAAGAATTTATGACAGATACTGAAAAAACAGGCATGGATTGTGGCCCAACAAATACTACTTTCTAATTTGTGGCCCAACAAATACTCCCTCTTTAAGTTTAGCAACAGATAATTCAGGGAACATCTTGCAGATATATTGGTAGCAGTTGCCATTCTTATTCAATGCCTTCACATATTGCTCCATTTTTGTACCAAATTTCATCAAAATCGGACCATCAGGGAAGCCAGAAATGCGCAAACAGACAAATATATATATATATATATATATATATATATATATATATATATATATATATATAAATTTGAACTACCATCATTTTCGGTTTCCAGGGGTTCTGAAACGCAAAATTTTCTAGTAGGCACTTCCGGATTGTTTCATTGTATCAACCCTATAAGCGGGGTTCCTCCCTATGAGGGAGGGAGGAACCGCGCTAAAATGTAAATACTAATAAATACACTTTTAAAATAATAGTAGTAGTAAATAAATAAAAAAATTTTTGTAGTCATAAAACTATTATACATTTTCCTTATTCATTTGGCATCTTGCATGTTCATTTGTGTATTGTTAGTATGCTGTTTTTGTTTTAATGTAAAATATGTTACTTTGTTGGAGTATTATTTATAAATGACTGTAAGTGATGATATACAATTTCTAAATTTTCTGTTATTATTGATCAGGAGGCCTTCGCAAAATCAGGAGAGGGATGTCAGATCCTATAAAAGCAGCCCTCAACAACACATACCTGTCACCAGCCATAATCCTGGACCATATTCTTCAGTTCCTGCGTCAAATTACAACCCTATGCGCTATATCCACCCTGCGCCTTATGCTCCACCACCGGGAGCTACTCCTGTCCAGTATCGTGAAAACTTATACTCGTCTAGCCGGTCTACTACAGTAAGAAGATTGGCTATTATTTTTTTGTTTTTATTAAATTTTATTTTTATGTCCCATATAAATGTTTTTTCATTACATTATGTTTTTTTGGTTTTTAATGTTTTTTTTTAAATAAATGTACAATTCAAGCCATATTATTCACACTTGATATTATTTATATCAGATATCCAATAATTACCTAAATATTATAAAGTTGAAGGGATTCTATGAACAATTGATAAACCATGATGGATACAATTTAGAAACATTCCATCATTGCTCTAGGTCAATGTATTTTTCTTATTGCCCTATTTTAAAATATAATTTTCAGTGTTACAAAAATAAAATTGTGCTAGAAATAAAATAGTAGATTATGTATATATTAAGTGTACATACCTATACCCTTTTTAGCAATCTCATGGGCTCCACTTGTTATTTAGAGATTATTAAAGAAAGTGTCAATCTTCTTTTTCATTCCTTTAAATTATAAATGATTCTCTATTATTAGTCTTAACCATCAAATATCTTATAATGTCACATATGATGCCTGCCACATATTTTATATTCTATTATCATAATTGCCTGGCTTTGGTACATTTATATAACAAAGATTTTTAATTTTTGAAACTATATTCTTGAAACATGAAAAATAAAATATTAAAAATGACCAAAAAATGAAATGATCTGGCTATTAACCCTTACCTTACGGCAGGTAGAGTGGGTTTGCCGACCCCGCAGTACAGCGATCTTTTTGCATGGCTGGGCCACAGTTATGAAGTTATTCTTGCCCTCCTCTCTATGTGCGTGAACACTTTTTTATAATTGCCTCCCCTAAAATTTCAAATTGTAGGAAAACTTAATTTTATTATTTATTTACTTTTTCTTTTAGCTCGGAATATTTAGATTGAATTGTGTAATTATATGCTCCAATAAATTCTTTTATAGATTATAATTTTTGATTTATTAATTTTTAATACGAAAAATAATTTTTTTTATGATATAAGTACTAATCAATGAAGTTAAATAAATAAATAACCTCTTCTTTTTTAAGACAAAAAAAATCCTCCTTTTTGATTTAGGGCTTTGGATCTAACATTGACAGAGTTATTTTTTTCGAGCCCGATCCAAGTTCTCCCAACAAGTAGTGGTGAAAGAAATAGCTTAAAGCTTTCATCAGTCCTTGCCGCAAGGTGGAACTCCTGAAAAATTAGGTTGCAGGGAGCCAGTAAACAAGAGAAGCGGGTCCGACTGCTGTAGAAGTCCTTTGTGGTGGGAGCCCGGCAGCTCTCGACTGCTAGTCAGGTACTTGGTTCCAGGGGCCAGCGCATCTTGACTTCTACAGCAGTCTACAGTAATGAAAGGGTTAAAATAATTATATACAGCAATTTTTTTTATATAGTATAGAGGGACAAATCATTCAGACCTTTGTCACAATAAAATAAATGAAATTGGAGAAGTTAGGCCTGTAAAGCATACATTTATCATTATGAAGTTATATTTAGTTTTGGGTCATATTCATAATTCCTATTACCAAATTATTTGAATTAAATTTTTTTTTTTTGATTGATCAGATTTCCATTTGTTAATTGTAAATTATATAAACAACATATTCTTACCAATTTTTTACTTCTAGAATCTTGTCAGTGAAAGGAGTCAGAATGTGGAATTTGTACGAAGTGAACAAATTAAACCACGAATCTCCTTACTTCCATCAAATGAGTATTTGTCATTATCTCGGAACCGTTTGCACCAGTAAGTTGATGTATTTTATTTTATTTATATCGTACTTTCTATTTTAAGTGTATATTTTTTTTAACTCTTTAAATTATAAAAATATATCAAGTATTTAAGTTTTAAATTTATCTTCCATGTTACTTACATATTCATCCAGTTTATCTGAGTAACTCTCTAACCATATAAGACATTTTTTGTTTAATACAATATGAAATTTAAAAAAAAAAACATCTAAATTTACTCATGATTTTTTTTTAAATTTTGTGTATTGTTTTCAAACTTTAGATTTTTAATTAACACATTCAATACGAGAGCACCATATGGTGCTCATCAAGTCCTTGTGGCTGGACTGTGAGCACCATCTGTTGCACTCGTCACCCATTCCCAGAGACGGTGAGCACTGTATGGAGCTTTGGCCCATTCAGTTTCTCATTGCCCTAAAAATAATCAGTCAGATGGGAAGTAAATTAAAATCAATCGCAGTAGCAGCCGAAAGTGATGGTGGCAGCATTTAAAGTGTTACAATAAATTAATAACTTTATAAAGTATATACTCGTAAAATATAAATTATCTGTTTTAAGGTTCTATATACATTTAATTAAATACATTCATATTGTTATTAACATTTTTGTAAACAGAAATTTTATATATACATATGTTTACTTAAATTGATATCATGTTTTGTAGAAGCGAAGGTTTCCGAGATCCAATCAGTGGCCCTCCACCTCAGGGCTCAGAAGCCCCATTGAAGAAAATAAGGCTTGGTGAGCCTAAACCAGATATACAACGGAATTTGCGTGTAGAAACGAGAGTATGTATGAATTAAATTATTTAATTAAAAAAAAAAGTGATTACTCCATTAAAGTTTAGAGGTTGTACAAAGCTTTATTTTATGATATTTTATTTCCCTCTCCTTATTCATTCAATGGCTTTATTAAAAAAAAAAATGAAAGAAAGAAACGCAAGTTATATATTCCCCTCTTTATTTTTTTTTTTTTATTATTCACAATATTCAACAAAACTCAATTATATTATGTATGTATATACCACCTCTATTTAGGATGATTCCCAGCCTGCTTCAACTTACAATCCGCAGGTAGAAGCTATCTCTCCAACTCTTCCATCTGAAGCACTACAGGAGGAATCTAACTTCCGTTCAACTAAGGATGACCTTTTACACGGCATTGCTAAAGTTGACAGGGAAATCACCAAGACTGAATTGCAAATATCCAAACTAAAGCGAAAACAGGTATACAATATTTAGTTTATTTACTGTGTTAATCATTATAAATTAACTTATACTCCTCAAAATACTGTGGGTGTTCAAAGGCATTTCACTCATATTTGTTTAAGAACAAGAATTAAAACTGCATAAAATATTATGTATGAATTATTTATATTCATTTATTTATATTTTATATGCTGGATATAGATATCATATGGCATAGAATCCAAATTATTATAAAGTGTAGAACTATTTATTACTCCCAATTTAGAAAGCCGAATTTCAGTAATTACCTTGTCAAAATATGTAATTACTTACTCAGTCATTGATTTCGGAATACTGTCTCTGTGAATGTCTGTTTAATGGGATACGTTGTTCTCTTTGATTTTGATAACCACATAGCTTTTCTTTTCACTTTTTCCTCAACATATTAATGCAACCATAGCACAAGTTAATGTAAACTTGACTTTGATTTGATCGTATGGTACTGGTACTGCATATTCCAGGAATAAAAACTTCAGACTGCAGACTCAGTCTGCATATCAACTGCGTCCAATGATTCACACTGATGGAGCTGTGGGTCTAAAGGTGTCACTTTAAGAATTAAATAAAATCATTATGGTGGAGATGTGTGGTTTTTTAGCTGCAATAAATTGATGAGAATGACTAAGGTGAGGTAACTTGATTTCCATCTTGCTGCCAATGAGATTAGTGAGACAACTGAGTGTTACTAGTGTCCTAGGAAGAACCGACAATATTATGTTTGCAATGATATACATTATTGTGCAAAATTAAAGACAATATGACGTTTGCATACTATTCTGTAATAATAATAGTTTCTGTTTATATTAAATTGATCATAATTGGGTTTGAAATCAAGTGTGTTGTTTAAATATCTATTGGCAATTGGGAAAAAATAAAACACAAGCATTAAGAAGGGAAAGGTTTTAGTGAGTGGGAGAAGAGAATATTTGACACGTTTCCATTGATAATTGTTTTATGATGAAATAGATTTTGTGTGTACTCTCATACTTCTACAAGATTGAGGCACATATTTTATGCTTATTCCGTTTCTCTATGATTACGGCTTTAGGGAGAGGGTCATTGGCTACAAAATCCACTTTAAGGGATTTCAAAAATTAATGTTCAGGGGGGTCAAACCTGCATGGATTCATATAAGGATTAAGTAGTGAGGATTCTCTGTCAAGTCAGTTTCAGTTTCTTGAAATTACTTTTTACTTACTGGAAGAAAAGATTACTCAGAATTTATTTCATGGATTGATTTGAAATTTTAATAACTTCAAAATTACATCATATATGGAAGTTTGAAGTCTTTTTTTTAAATATATATTTGATGTAAACTTTTTTTTTACTCAATTAGCTGCTTATGATTTGCCAAAACACAATTTTCTTTTTGAAAATATGCTATTTTTACAAAAAATTAACGTTTGATTTAAAGAAAATCCTTTTGATACATTGAAAGAAATATTATTTAGATATAGAGGTCTTTAAATTTGAGCAGGGTTAAAAAAAAAGTCCAGTTTCAGGCCCGGAGGCACAGACTCTAGAGATATCTGATTCTTGAACATACAGCACACTGTGGAGATAGTGTGATAAGTACTATGCTCTTGCTGCCTGATTTTCTCCTTTGCTGGTACCTAGTAAATTAATTTACCTAGGCGCAGTCAGGGAGCCTTAATCCAACAATTGAATGGTGACACTAGAAGATAAAAGATAACCTTCATTTTAAGCTGGAGCATCTTAATCTTCTTCTTGAGCAGGACATAATTTAGGAGAAATACTTCTTGCATGAAGCAGTTTTTTAAAAAAAAAGGTTTTCAAAGATTGCCTCTTTTGCCACCATTTTGTACTAAAATGATAATAAATAATATTGTTTTTTATGCATATATTATAGTTCATTATATGTTAAATTAACTCTATAAAAACTAATATTTATTTTTATTTATTTATTAATTATAGGTGCTTCTAAAAAACTAATACTATTCCTCTTTTTATGCTACACTGTTACCCCATGAATTTACTACCATGAAAACTAATCAAATTTAGGCCTCAAAAAATAAATAAATAATAAGTTGCTTGAACCCTTGAAGATAAATATGATTTCCAAATTATTATGTAATGATTTCTACCAACAGTATGGAGCAAATAGTATTTTAATGACATGCCACCATGAAAAGATCCTGAATTCCTGAAGAAGCTTAAAACTAGTGCCATGCCTTATAAAATTTGCTCTATAGAACCATGGGCATACAAGCTCAACCCGATAAAATTCTTTACAAAACTTGTTTATTTTTTCCAGAATATCCTTGATGAACACTTGTTGGAAATATTTATAAACTCCATGGAAGCAATGTCACATCCTTTTTTAGTTCTTTGTTGTTGTTTTTTTTTAGTTTTCGCTCTATTTTTTTTATTTCATATTTTTATTAGAGTATCAGTTAAAAATCTTTACAGTGTGTTTAATAAATAAGTCTCATTTGCAGCAAGAGCTAGAAGAAGCTGCAAAGAAACCTGCAATTAAGAAAGAAGAAGAAGAAATTCCACAACCTAAGCATCAAAGCCCAGCTCAAAAAATCTATGCTGAAAACAGGGTATCTTTTTATTTTTCTCTGCATTTAAAGCTTAATTTAGTCAATTACTATCCATTTGTTAAATTATTTTATTTACATTTATGTAATTACAAATTTGATGAATTAATTTTTTGTTTTACTTGACTTAGAAAAAAGCTCATGATGCCCATATGCTCCTGGTTAATCTTGGTCCTAAAAATCATTTGGTTAGTATTATTTATACTCCTTGACCACAGTAATTTAATTTTGTGAGAATTACCTTCATTTCACTCCATTTATATATTTGAACTAATTTATAATTTTTGTTTCTACCGCCTGATGAAGCCTTTATATAACCAACCTTCAGACACATCCGTATACCATGAAAATAAGAAGAAGTAAGTAATTTTTCTGTTTATCACAGATTGTCTGGATTGTAGCTGTTATAAATCAATTAAATTTGACATTTAAAACATTTTTTTAGGCACATGGTTTTTCGCAAAAGACTGTTGGAATTTTTGCGAAAGAAACACATTGACAGAGAAAACAGGGAGAAACGTTTAACAACAACCTATTCAAAGGCTGTCCAAGACTGGCTTAAAAAAGTGGAGAAGGTTTGTTTTATGATACCTATTTAACATTATCATTGACACCTACCATTGTAAAGGCATTTGCAACAAAACTTTGTGAACTCAACTTTTATCTGAAGATATAAATAATAAATAGTACTAATATGTCATTGATATAGCAAATTGTATTATTGGTTCGAGTATTTTTAGCCTAACTGTAAGTGTCTACCTACTTATAGACATAATAGAGGTGAAACACATGACTTGGGATCAGGAAAGCTTGAGCTCAATCCCCATGTGGATCTAATTTTTACCATTTAGCAATTTCTGGGAAAGATGGCTCAAATTGCCTGTGAGAAGATTTAGTGAGTACTTCATGAAGAGTACTGACAGCACTGACTAATGTTTTGATTTCGAATCATCGGCCTTCAAATACTCAAGAAATATGTATTTAGTTAGTGATAAATAAAACTACCTTTAAGGTAATTTAGTATAGTGCTATTGATTTTTAGCCAAGTCTTCCATATTTATGTAATAAAATATTACTCCTAATGGCTAGGCAAATTAAAGCACCATACGAAAGAAAACTTAATATTATATACACATTACCAACCATTGGTTATAAAATGGATGAGGAAAATGCAAAGAATCAGACCTTGTGCTTTTAGCCTTTTTAGCTAAATTAGGACATATGAATACATATCTGTATAAATCAATTAACTGTGGATTTTTATACAAAAAATAAAAATAAATAATAAGTTAAAATCATTTAACACTACTACTATGTAGACTCATTTGTTATTTAGTTAATATTTTTTTATAGATTGAAAATTCACAAAAAAGAAAAGGCAAGGAAGCAAAAAACAGGGAATATTTTGAAAAGATTTTTCCAAAATTGAGAAAACAGAGAGAGGATAAAGAAAGGTTCAATAGAGTTGGTTCGCGTGTCAAAAGCGAAGCAGATATAGAGGAGATCATGGATGGATTGCAGGAGCAGGAGGTGAGTTTATGTTTCTTATGAATTTGTTTATTGAAATAATATTTTTTAAATTTTAAAAGGATGTGTTTTTCTGTATGTTTAATCATTTATTTCCTTGATTAACTTAACTTCTAGAAATGTTTTTACATGATTAACCACAAAAGCATAATAAGTTACTTAATATTACATTTCTTAAGTTAATTAGGAATATTTTAAAGTACTTATAAACTCACAAACTTCTAGAATTCTCACAGTCTCAGTCACAATATATATATACAGTAGGACCTCCATTATCCGGGATTCCTATTAACCGGGGTCTGGATGGGGGAATTTTTATTTTTATTCCTTCTATAAATAATATGTACATATATGTATGTACATACAAACATATTTATTGCATTATTTTTATTTTTATCAACTTAGGTATTTGCTTTCATAATCATGTATTAAATATTTGTATGTATGTAATGACGATTTTGTACATAAATATGAATTTAAATTAATTACGTAAATTGTAAACTAAGGAATGGAAAAACAGCGCTGTTTTCGGAAGAATGTGATGATTCCCTATTCCTGGAAGCATCTCAATTTATTTCATATTCTTGGAACTGAAACATTTTCACGTCTTTCTATGAATCCCCTATTAGGCTGTTAGCCTACCAAGGAAATATTTCCTCAGTTGGGCTTTTAACCCTTTACTTGAGTTCATTCATACATACATACATATGTTACATAAAAATTAAAGTTGCTGAAAAAATAAATCGCGTCGTGTTAACTTTAGAACAAAAATTAACCATTAGAAACTGAAAAGAAAAAGGTGAAAGTGTTATTGTGAACAAGAAAAAAGATATTTCCAATTACGTCTCTTCTGCCCAAACAATGTGTTCTAGGAAAGCGCTGAAGACGTAGATCATGCTGTCTATCAATGGTTTATGCAAAAACGCGTTGAGTTGAACTTGAGTTTATTTTTGCACTTATACAAATTATTAATTAATAAAACGTTTACATACACATTTCTCAATGCAAATAAAATGGTTTACAGGACATCTTGTACACAGTTTTTCTTTATAACCTTATAATCCAGCACATTTAGTCAATAAAATATTGTGTTTCGATTATCCGGGGTTTTCGATTATCCGTGGACCACCCTTTCCGTCATTACCCTGGATAATGGAGGTCCTACTATATATATATATATATATATATATATATATATATATATATATATATATATATAATCATTTTTTATTTAAATAAAATGAAATATACATATATTACGTGAGGCAATATTGGCCTGTTTGATAGGGAGAACAGGGTTTTTTTTTTTTTTTTTCTTTTTTTTACGGCACATCAACAAATCTTGGCTATTAGCGCCGGCCACCCTTCTTAAAATTGAAACTACTTTCCTGGTAGTATATTGGAGTACTCGGTTTGCCTGATTTTTATCTTTAGTAGAATCTCAATTTTACTATATCAAATCTCCTAAATGTTTGTGCAGATGGAAGATAAGAAGATGAGGTCATATGCAGTTGTTCCTCCTTTACTTTTGGATGCCAAACAAAGAAGTATTTTTTATGTGAACGATAATGGTCGCTTGGATGATTTTGCTGCAGACTACAAAGAAAAGCAACTGTTAAATGTCTGGACCCAGGCGGAGAAAGAAATTTTCAAGGAAAAATTTCTTCAGCATCCTAAAAACTTCGGGATGATTGCTTCATACTTGGAGAGAAAAAGTGTTTCGGATTGTGTTCAGTATTACTATTTAAGCAAGAAAACGGAGAACTACAAAAGACTTCTCCGTAAGTTTATTTAAAATATATTATAAGTTTTTTTTTTATTTTTATAAATCAGATTGATGTGATCAGATTGACTTGTACAGCTTTTCTAGCTGTATTTCGAGTTAAAGCCTTGAATGTGGATGACTTGTTGAAAGAAAGTGCTGTTTATGGTTCAATCCAGGGGGTTTTAGACGAACTAATAGTTCCCTGACTCCCCACTAGAATTCATTTGGGGGTCTTTTTAGTGCGGTTACTCCCTCCCTTCATAGGGAAGGATGGAGGAACTTTTTGCTACATCTTGCTGGAAGGCGAGCAATGACCTTCATCTAGCGGGCTTTATCTCGCCACACTCTCTAGATCTTTTGATCTTTCCTTCCCTTAGTTTTCGAAAATGCCTTGGAACTATTTTATAATAAAAAAATAAATAATAAAACTACATTTTATAATAAAAATGAGTTTTATTTCTGCTAATGGCCTGACATTCAAGGCTTCATCAGGGTTATGGAGGAGAGGCAGAACAGTTTCATTTCCCAAACCTGTAATGTTTTGAAGCATTAGCTGATTTGGCACCTTATCCTTGAATATTTGAAGCTCTGTTCCAATGAAAGCATTTTTTTTTTGTTTTTTTCTTTAAAGAAAAAATTATGTAAGTCAGTTCCCATTCTTTTTTTATACTGCTTGATGCATTCAATCAAAACCTTGTTCCTTAGAGGCTTTATAATAGAAGGTGGGTGATATTCGTTCCGAGGGCATGGCGCGCTCCGACTTGTACAGAAGTCTTTAGTAAGGAAAGGGTTAGTGATGCAATTTACTCTTTTTATTATCTGTAACCCACAGAGGTTAAGTGAATAAAATTACCTAAACTTGTTTTTTTTTTTAATTTTACATATTTACATATTTATTTGGTTAACCACAAATAATCAAGAATGGTGTTTCCTTAGTTATTCCTGTACTTTTGATAATACGGGTAAAAAATTAAAAAAAAACAAAAAAAAAAACAAAAAAAAAAAAGTATATATAAAAGTCTTAATATTATCCAATAAAATTATATGTTTTCTTAAGGTTCACCTTCTAATGTTTATAGGGAAATCAAGACAAAGGCCAAGAAGCAGGAATCCTCAGAGTAAAGTCAATAGTGGAGCTGTTGCTAATGTCAATTTAGATATTTTGACTACTGCATCAGGTGTGACTACAAGACTTCAACGTGAGCAGCTGCAGAAACAAGAGCCTCTCTCAACTTCTGTCCCTCCAGATTGTGATAGTCATTCTTCATTTTTGTTGGAGTCTCAGCCACCGCCTTTGCTGCTCCCGAGGTGATTTTCTCTTTTCTTACAAAGTGTTTTCACTAATTAGTATGCTCAGAATTGTCAAAACCAGTTAATCTTTTTTCTTAAGCTTCTTATCAAAATTGGAAAAGAGAACTTAATTATTTCAGTGGACCATAAAAGAATAAGATAAACATTTTCTAAACAAATCAAAAACAAAATTTAACTCCTGCAGTGTAAGCATCATGAGTGTTGAGAAGCATAGTTTATTCAAAAGGTGGAGATTGTTGGGGCTCAGTCATGAACTAACCCTCAGAGTCCCATGCCCGTATATGTGTGTGTGTGTGTGTGTGTGTGTGTGTGTGTGTGCCTGAAAGACTTTCCCTCAGGGCCAAGCCTGTACATATCGTCGGTACAAATGCAAAGTATCGAATGTGAAAAGTGGTTGGTACCTTATAGATTACTTTATATATATTTTATCCTATGATATATTTTAATTAGACTTAATGCACATTCGTTAGTTTGATTTTCTGTAATTGATAATTAGTTTTCTTTAATTTTCGAGAGTTTCCCACGACTTACATGAGTCCAACAAAAATCAGAAAAATTTAAAATGAAAAATGCGTTTTTGCACATTCGATACTTTGCATTTGTATCGACGATATATTCACCTAATGAATTTCCCTCTTGGCCATATATATATATATATATATATATATATATATATATATATATATATATATATTTTGGATCGGCTTTTCCCTTTGTGTTAATCTAATGCTACTAATTTTTTGTAGAGGTCTGGTGAATACCAATCTTTATGACTACTTTGTTCTTATTAGTACTTATTTTATTTCAGTTAACACATGAACTGTTTTTTATATTAAATGATATCGTATCTTTTTTAGCTTCTCTCATAACATCATCTATACCTTTCATGAAACATTGCCATTATCATTTTAATGTACGTAATATTATTAGATTTTGTGACTATGAGTGAAGCAATTTAAACATTGTTGCTGCTACTACTTCTATATTTTGGAGTTGTAACTTTTTTTAGTGTCATTAAACAGGAGCTATAACTACCTCGTGTAGTTATATCTCAGTTTTCCCTGACAAGTAGTTACTGCTTCATTTTTGATGTGATAAAAGAGAAGCTAGAACTACTTAAGTTGATTTTTTTTTGGTCAGGAGTATTGATTTTTTTTTTTTTTTTTTTTGTTTATGGAGGGCAGACTCCACTTTTGTCAGCTATTCATCAACTTCAGGAATATTGCTATATTTATGATTACTTTTAGCGCGGTTGCTCCCTCCCTCCATAGGAAGAACCCCGCTTATAAGGTTGACCTCATGACGCAATCCAGAAGTGCCGGCTAGAAAATATTGCGTTTCAGAACCCCTAGAGGCCGAATATATATATATATATATATATATATATATATATATATATATTTATTTATATATATATACACACACACACATATACATATATATATATATACACACACACACACACACACACACACATATATATATACATATATATATATATATATATATATATATATATGTATATACACATACATATATATATATATTTTTTTTATTTGTTTCCTCCTTACAGTAACCCTGCGAGAAGGGAGTTTATTTTTGTCTGCAAGTCTCATGCAATAAACAGCATACCACTTGCATTTGTGTATTAACATATTTTGTTAATATGTTATATATATATATATATATATATATATATATATATATATATATATAACATGTGTATATATATATATATATACATATACACACACACACACACACATATATATTTTATACATTTCGGTGTAATTAGTGTTTAGCTCCTTCACTAGAAGGCTTGTCTAACCTACTTTGGATTATTTAAGTCAAAGAGGATTCTTGCAAAAAATACTTATCTATTTCTATCATAGAGTTCGCCTAGCGTACATGTACAGTGCAGTCGTGCTTTTATCAGTTCTCTCAAAGAATTCGATTATCAGTGGCAGTAGCTAACAGTTATTGACCAAAATATACTCAGTGTAAATAGTTATTGCTGTGGTCAGTTCTACAAAGAATCAACACAGGGAGTTAATCGGAAGTTGCACTGTGAGTGAATTTATTAAATTCTAACTAATGGCGATTTGCCATATTCTCACGTGTGGGACGAGCTAGAGTGACTAGCAGAGCCCTCTGTCGGTCATTTCGGACATTTATAAGCAAAGAGTAAGATTTCAACTTCTGTGCATAGCTAACTGCATAGCCTAGTGCTCTCTGTGGCGGCCGCCGAGTTTGGAGGTTCTCGGTTCGAGTCCCTTCTCAGCCTCTTATATATTTTTTTTTCCCCCAATTATTTTTATTAAATATAGTTTAAATGCTGCACTATAACAATTAATATAATTATACCAAATATTTCATGGGCAAATTTTACCGCAAAATGCAGAATGGTAGCAGCAAGCGCACAAGATCTGCTGGTAGCACACCACCTGATTCACCATCATCGCAGAGTAGTCGATCTGCTCGAAGATCACGTCGCAAAAAAGGAACAAATGGAGAAATCGAAGACCAATTAACCGCTCCACGAGATCAGCAAACACCGCAACAGACAATGGAAAACAACACAGAACATCAAACCAACCATCAGACTGAATCTTCCCAATTCTTTACTGCAAATCCATTCCAGCCCCTTCAGGCTCAGCAAACAGAGTCTATGGATGACCAGCCAGCTCCGAAACCCGTTAGACCTCCACGAATTTTCGTCAGAAAAATCCAGAATTATCAGCTGCTATGCACACACCTGAATCAAAAACTCGGCTTAGGATCATACACATGTGTTAATCGGTCGACCGACACCAAAATAATGCCAAACACACCCGAAACATTCCGAAAGGCAATCAAATACCTAGAGGACACACAGGCGGAATTCCATACCTACCAGCTAAAGGAGAACCGCGCACTACGAGTTGTATTGAGAGTACTTCATGCAACGACGCCCCCACAAGTTATTAAGGAGGAATTGGAACTTCTCGGCTTCAAGGCTAGACAAGTGGTCAACATTGTGAAAACCCAAAGAGAAGGCGACGCCTCTACAAAAATCCCTTTGCACCTCTTTTTTGTCGACCTTGAGCCAGAACCAGGAATAGAAAAAATATATAACCTCAAAGACATTTACCACACAAAAATAACAGTAGAAAAGCCTTATACCAAAAAGGATATTACCCAGTGTAAAAACTGTCAAAGCTATGGCCACACTAAAAATTTCTGTAATTACAGAGCGAGGTGTGTCAAGTGTGGCCAAGGACACAAAACAGAGGATTGAAATAAAAGCAGGCAAAGCCCCGCAGTTTGTGCCCTCTGTGCTCAGAACCATCCTGCGAGCTACAAAGGATGCCAGGCATATCGAGATCTTCGAAGACGACTACAACCTCCACACAGACAACCGGACCGAAGTCAGGACGAGGCTCAACCACGGCCAGTGAGGGCATCGAGAGCTACGAGAACAGGCTTGTCCTACGCACGAGCAACCAATGCCCAACAGCCAACCCAGCAAGTAGCACCTGCAGCTCGAAGACACTCTATATCCGGGGCCACAAATACCTCACGTCCTCTTACTTTTAATATTCCTCCTCCTCCATCCTCAAATGACCTTACATCCCTTCTAAACTCCTTTATAACGGAGTTTAGATCACTTATCACCCCTCTCATTACCCTCCTAAACACCGTCGTGACGAACCTACTTCCTCTCCTCACCTCAAAATGACATCCCCGCCAAAAGAATCCTTCCTCATCCTTCTTTGGAATGCTAACGGTGTTCGAAATCACACTTACGAACTGACAGCATTACTACAGGAAAAAGACTTTGACGCAGCACTTATAACAGAAACCAGACTTACCACCAGAGGACTCTTAAATATCCCCGGATATTATACGTACCGGACTGATCACCCCGACGGAAAATCCCATGGTGGAACTGCTGTTTTGATATGCCGAACTCTAAGTCATCACCTCATTCCCCAGGAACCTACCCCGTCTCTTCAATCCACTGCTATTTCCTTGAACACATTGTCCTTCCCTTTCACCCTAACAGCTGTGTATTGCCCTCCTAACAAGCCTCTTCCTGAACTTACCCTCCATCAATACTTCGACCATTAGTCCACACTTCCTTGCTGGTGGCGACTACAACGCGAAGCACCAACAATGGGGCTCAAGAATAACCAACTCCCGAGGTCGTTCTCTCCATGCTGTAATCTCCAGTAAACATTGCTCCACCATATCTCCTAATTCACCCACTTACTGGCCCACTGATCCCAACCGCCTTCCCGATCTCCTAGATTTTTTCATATATAAAAACCTTGGAGGGGCATACTATTCTGTCTCAAGTCTAACTGAACTCTCCTCTGATCACACACCTTTGGCTCTCACAATATCCCTCCGACCCATTCCAAAATCTCTACCACCCGCATTAATTAATGGCCCTATGGACTGGGAACTCTTCCGCTCAATCCTTCAAGAATCCATCGACCTTAATATCCCCCTAAAATCACTCAAAGATCTCGATGAAGCCGTGAATTCCTTCACCACCTCCATTCAACAAGCCGCCTGGAAAGCATCCATCCCGAAGAAACACATCCAAACCAGATCCAATAATTCCTTACCATCACATATCCATGACCTCATAATATCCAAACGCCATGCTAGATCCTTATGGCAGAGAACCAGACACCCCGATGACCGCAATTCCTACAATAGATTATGCAGGCTAGTAAAACAACATCTGAAATCCCATCACTCTGAATCCTATAAATCCTATCTTTCCTCTCTCTCGACACAGGATAACTCCCTGTGGACAGCAACCAAAAAAATCCTGAAATACCACCCTACATCCCCTCCTCTCCGCCGAGATGACGGATCATGGGCTTCATCCGACTCAGAAAAGGCAGAAATGTTTGGATCATTCCTCAAAAACACCTTCACCCCAAATCCAGAAGCTCATGACATCCCATCACGTTCCTACATCACGGACTTCATCGATTCCCCTCTCCCCTTGTCATTACCCCCCAAACCTGTCAACCCATCTGAGGTAAAATACCTTATCTCCAAACTTCCTCGCCGTAAATCTCCAGGGTATGACCTAATCACCTCTCAGATCCTTCGACAACTTCCATCGAAAGCAATCCTCTTCCTAACATACTTATACAATTGCATATTCCGCACAACCCATTTTCCCACTCTATGGAAATTCTCAATAATTATCCTTTTCCCTAAGCCCGGAAAACCAGCACATCAAACATCTTCCTATCGCCCTATAAGCCTCCTCCCCATTTTCTCCAAAATGTTTGAAAAAATCCTCCTAAAGCGCCTCGTGCCTATTCTCAATAACCAGACCATACTTCCTTCCCATCAGTTTGGTTTTCGTCCTCTCCAATCCACTGTACAGCAAGGTCTTCGCGTTGTAGATCATATATCCTCCTCCTTAGAGCAAAAAGAGTACTGCCCGAGTGTCTTCCTCGATGTGGCGCAAGCTTTTGACCGGGTCTGGCACATTGGCTTACTTTATAAACTCAAGAAACTCCTTCCTAGTACACTTTTTCTGATCCTCCGTTCCTATCTGAAAGACAGGTTTTTCAGAGTCCGGCAAGGGCAAGAATACTCAGACTACCACCCAGTGGAAGCGGGAGTTCCGCAGGGTAGTGTCTTAGGACCTGTCCTCTACACCATATACACAGCTGATATTCCTCTCCATCCTAATACTCTCCTAGCCACATACGCCGACGATACAGCAGTTCTTTCTTCCCATCCCAATCCGAACGTTGCTTCAAATAATCTCCAGAACCACTTAAATGAAATAGAAAAATGGTCCAAAATTTGGAGGATCAAGGTGAATGAAAGCAAAAGCCAGTTCATAACGTTCACACTCCGTCGCCAATCCTGTCCCCCAGTATCCTTTAATAACCAACCCCTTGTTCCCGTCAACACAGTCCGTTACCTTGGCTTTTATTTAGACTCTAGACTCACTTGGAAAGACCACATCAGACTGAAAAGACAAGAACTCAACAGACGCTTTGGACAGTTTTACAGATTACTGAATAAAAACTCACCTCTCTCACTCGAAAACAAACTCATAATCTACAACACAATTATAAAACCCATTTGGACATACGGAATAGAGCTATGGGGAACTGCAAAACCATCGAACATCAGACGCTTCCAAACCTTCCAATCTAAAGTCCTCCGAACTATTGTCAATGCTCCTTTTTACATAACCAATAAGAATCTTCATAAAGACCTGAACATTCCTCTAATACAAGACCTTATCCCCATCCGTTTTGCAAATTTTCACCACAAATTATCCCTAAACCCTAATCCTGCTGTCCAGTCACTGTCCACTCCCAACCATCCCTATTCCCCACCACGACGGTTGAACAGGATGTGGCCCCGCGATCTGCTTTAAGCAATACAAGGGAGTGATAACGGTGGTTATCTTCTCCCCACAAGCCCCTAGAGTGTCTGCAGTTCTCTCGTCCCTTTTCGAGCTCCAGTACTTCCTACTGCTGCTGGTTGAGGAGTGGGGTACGGCTGTCCCTAGTCATCTCGCTTACCCGAGGAGACAAGGGGGCAGCTGGTGCGGACCCTCGTGATTTTATTTTATTTTTCTTATGTTTATGTGAGCACATTACAAAATGTATTATTATATTACAGAATGTAATTTCATTAAATTAATAAATAAAAGTCAAAAAAAAAAAAAAAAAAAAATCTATCATAAAAATGTAAGTTATTTATTGACGATGTTTTGCCTCATCATATTTTTTGTACTAAGTCTTTTTAGATGGAAACCATTTGACAAAGAAGCTATTACAATAAGAAACATGGTGTAGCTTCTGAAATTGATTTATCTTAACCCTAAAATTTTTAGCATGCTTTATAATTTGCACTACCATAGTGTTGTACCTCTGACCACGACTAGGTGTTGTACCTTTGACCAGGTCAAAGGTACAACACACCTGAGTAATTTTTACATAATTCAACTTTTATGTTCTTCTGCTACGAATTTTCTTAAAATATTAATATTGGTTGCTTTAATTGTTCAAAGAATTTAAAAAATAATAAATTAAATAAGTTCAAACTGGCTTTATTGATCCTCAGTGTAGCAGTTCGAATCTATTGTTCCACTGGAAGTTGTAAGTCCTCATTGAAAAGCGGAAGGAGGGAAAATGTCAAATAGGAGCTGGCCTAAAGGGAAACCTCGTATCCTGACAGATATTCCTGAAAAGCTAATTATTGAAGGTGAAAAAAAAAAAAAATGAAAGCACCACCCTAAACGTAAGACACCACATACAAATATAACCCCTTCCTAAAAAAAGTGGTAAATAAAAAGAAAATTATTTTAATGACAATTCAGATTCTGATACTGACACAGAAATTTCTTCAGGAGAAAGTAATGTTGATCTGTCTGTTAAATGTCGTGAGTAAAGTCAATGACCAGCAACAATTTGAAAAATATGATTTGAAAAAAGGAAATTTTATACTTGTTAATAATAAAAGTAAAAATTACTATTACATATTTAGTCGCAGAGATCTGTGGTATTAAATGTCCAATGTTTAAGATCCAATATTTGAAAAAAACAAACTTTAAGTTACAGGTTTACGAGAGAAGATGAAAATTTGTATGATATTGATGTTGAAGACATTTTAGCTAAACTTCCATACCCTACTATTGCTAGTAGATCTGCTTGACAGTTAAAACGTTTATCGATTTGACTGGATTTTTCAGCATATTAAGCATAACATAATATCAATAATAGCTTTTTATTATGCTTACATCCATGTCCTGTATTTATTAAACTTACAATTAACTATAATATTACTTAATACAATTTTTTTTCTGTACTGCTGTGTTGTTTTTACGTGGTCAGAGATACAACACCCCGTGGTCAAAGGTACAACTACATGTTGTACCTTTGACCACTGTACGATTATTTTTTTAAAAATTAATAAAAAATATTAAATGTAAAGTTAGAACCTTGAAAAAATTAAATATGATAAACAATAGAATACTAATTACAATAAAATAAAAAAATTGAATTTAGCATTAATATTTCAGCTAAAAAAAATTCAATTGTGCAAAGTGGTCAAAGGTACAACACCTTCTCCTCTCTCTCTCTCTCTCTCTCTCTCTCTATATATATATATATATATATATATATATATATATATATATATACATATATTGTGGTGTTTTGGTTTGGGCAAGATAAAGAAAGTTAAATTATATTTAAAAGTTGTTACAGAAAAAGTTGATTTGAAATGTTTTTATTATATTTTCATTATATCTCAGGGTTCATTTAAAATTACCAAACTCACCACATACGGATTTATGAATAAAACTATTTGAATAATTAAATTAATTTAATAAATTTCCTGAAAGAAAAGCATGAGAAATATATTATTAGAACCACTTCTTACCATCTGTCCTTTTATGTGTTGAGACCATATTAAATACCAGGAGAAAGGTTTATAGTAAATAAAATAGAGTTGGAAACAAATGACTTATATTGAAATAAAAAAATATATAATTTATGATTTGGCATGGCTGTGATATAAACTAAAATAATAAAAAGAAAAGGTGCTTGACTCATATAATTGTATCAATGTTTGGGCATTAAAGAAAAATTAGCACATAATTAAAATATTAACTTATATATTAAAATATAAATATTGGCCATTATGAAATTTTAGCTAGCTCTTGACTTTAATTGAAGATTGGCAGTTATTGAGGTATACTCAGCTTATGTCGGCATGTTGAGGAGATTGATGGTCGGCTGCTAGATCATAGAGTGGTGTCTGGCCATCAAGTGAAGATGAAGTGAGAGCTTGGTGTCGGCCGTCAGCTGGTTCTGCAGAGAGACTGTGTGCCCTTCGTCTCTGGTGCTCGAATGAGATCGAGTGGTGGGGGGAGGCCCTTTTTGGACTTATGGAATATAACTTAGCCTTTATCTTGAATAGGAATGCTACTCTTTGCTATGCCAGAAACTGACTCTTTCTAGTGCACCCCCTTTTAGATCATTACAATATATATATATATATATATATATATATATATATATATATATATATATGTATGTTTATATTTATATATATATATTTATCTGTTTGCTCTCTGGACGCCTCAAAAATGGTCCGATTTTGATGAAATCATGAGGTCACCGATGAGGTCAAGTTTGTTAACCAGTAGAAGTCGCCCACAGGAACATGGTTTTTGAAGCAAAATTCGCTTGAAAAAATCATTGCGCTTACTTCATCTGCTTGCAAGTACTCGTTTTATAGGCTTCTTGACCTAGGAAAACGAATGAAACCATTTTTAAGGCGATAGCCTCAACGGTTTTCAAGAAAAGTGGCGAAATAGTTGTTCAAATGCATTTTTGGTTTGGGTACTTAAAATCATGGGATTCAGTTAAAAAATGTTGAATGTGCATGTTTGAAATTCATATAAACTAAGATGATTAAATTTTGGGTACGTTTGGAGTTAAGGAAGGATTAGAATAAAATATTTTATTAAGAGAGACGAAAAGTTTTGGAAACTTTGTATATTTTCCTTAATATCTCTAAAACGGTTGAGAATCTTGGTTAGCGGAAGATTACCATTCGAAAGCTTACTAAATTATCTACAAAAAAGGTTCTGAAGAAATTTTTGATTAGGCATTGTCCATCGGAGAAATAAGTGCTTAAAACTTTAAATGTGTTTGTTTCGTTCTTTTGAACTGGTTTTAGTAGTTTAGCACACTTTTTCTTTTTTTTCTTTTTTTTTTAAATTGCATTTATTTATAGAATTAGTATTACAGTGGAAGAAGTCAAGAAAATTAGAAAAATTTTGATATTTGATTCTGTGAAATAACTATTTGTAGTAGTGGGGTTGGCCAACCAAGCTTTTGGGTGGGATTGCAGGTTGGTTCCATGCTGGCCCTTTGTTTATGGGGGGTAAAGGGTTCAGGAAAGGTCGAACCAAAATAATAACTGTCTCTATTTCAATCTTTCCAAATGACACTAGGGATAAGAACGGAACTGCGCTAAGATGACACAGTTCCTGCGAGTCGGACTTTTTATAATTTAATTTATGGAAGGAAAAAGGATTACAAGAGAAATCATAAGCTTTATAAAATTACAATTATCTCCAGTTTGTGTTTCGATTTCTTTCTACATTTTATGTTATTTTTTTAATTCAATTTTAATTTTCTAAGTTAAAATTGCGGCATGAGGTTAAGTCTTTGCAGTTGAGGTGTTGTTAATTCTTTTGTCTCCTCAGTTTTGTGGGCCAATAACTTTTTTACATTTCGTCTTGTGTTGCTGTTGGCAGATGTGGCTTGAAACAATGAACTGTAATATTAAAACATAGAAGGTTTAAGGAGTCATAGAATCTGTGACAGTAGGCGTCCTTGACGGCCATGACAGTTAATGGCAAATTCAATTTCGTTCTTCAAATTTGACCGAATAACTCTTCAACGATGAGCCTAAAAAATAAATGCTGGTTATATGGTTGTAGATCATTAAATTCTCTTTAATGATATATATTACTTTACTATTTTACATATTTTCCTTCAAAAGTTAAAACAATTTCAGTGTTCCATAGTCAATATAATGCTCTGGATCTTCTTAAATTTCCCCTCTTACGTTTGAAGGAAAATACAAAAAATAGTAAAGTAATATAACATTGAAGGGAATTTAATGCTCTACAACCCTACAACCAGCATTTATTTGCTGGCTCACCATTGAAGAGTTATTAGGTCAATAAGAGCAAAAAGTGTGTTTTTCTCCAAAATGACAGACGAATATCTCGAAAACTAAAGATATCTCGAAAAACCTGATTGAATAAAACTTGTAGTAAATTTAATCAGCTTTCATTTGTCATAAAAAAAGTCATGTCACTGGAACACATGGTTTACGAGATATATGCGAAAATCTGAAAAACGGGACCTTCTAACCCCCCCCCCCCCCTCCCCCCGGCTCAAAGGATACGGGCGGGAACTTTTGATATGTTGACCTCCTAACTAGCCCAAACAAAGTTATGAAGAAAAAATTTTGTTCCAAACATTTCCCTCTATAACTCTTCAGCCTGAACTGATAATCAGTCGCTAGTTTTCAGATTTCACGATGAACACTGAAATTGTTTTAACGTTTGAAGGAAAATACATAAAATAGTAAAATAATATGTATTATTGAAGGGAATGTAATGCTCCACAACCCTATAGCAGGCATTTATTTTTTGGGTGCATCGTTGAAGTGTTATTTGGTCAAAAAGGGGAAACAGTGTGCGGCAAAAGTGTTTTCCCCCAAAATTACAGACTTTGAAGAGCGGATATATCGGAAACTAAAGATTTCTAAAAAAAAAAAAAAAAAAAAGATAAAATAGAACTAGTACCAAATTTAATTTGATTTCCTTTGTTATACAATGGTCATATCGCTAGGACACATAATTTCTGTGATATAAGCGAAAACCCGAATAGGACCTTCTAACATCTCCTCCCCCCGGCTCAAAGGCAAGGTTCGGGGATTTTTGGTATGTTCACCTCCTAACTAGACCAAACAAAGTTACGAAGTCAAAAATTTTGTTCCAAACATTTCCATCTGTAACTGTTCTTTGCCTGAACTGAGGCGCTGTAAGCAGCGGTGTTGGCCCTTCTATGTTTTAATATTACAGTTTGTTGGCTTGAAAGGATTTTGAAATCGTCTCTTTAGTATGGCAGACATACTACAGTTATCGCTCTTTCCTGGTAATTACGAAATCTAGTTTGGGTTACTCCTACTGAACAACTGCCTGACACTTTAAGAAACCGGGGTTTCTGCTTCTCTAAGAACTAAAAGCAATTTAACTTCCTAGACTTTTAATTTAATTATTTTGTTGCCTGTCACTTTTACATCAGTTTTCTTCTTAATTTTTGTTTTTATATTTTGGAGCATTTTCATCATTTGGGGAGTTTTGCCTTTAATCCATGCGATGTAAGAATCAATTTTGCACAAGTATTCATAAGCTGTTTTTTCTCAAAAATAATTTTTGCTATTTTGCATTTCCTTAATAAACCAGGTTTTCAGCTATCAAACTTACTAAAAAATCTCTGTCAACACCTTTTTCCTCAACTATCCTTTTATCTTCAGATGATTATGACACACTGCTCAACTTACTTAAAGAATGACTATGTGCCTAGCAGTGACTGACAAGTGAGTTTAAAAACAAAAACAGTGTAAATACGCAATGTAGGGGAAAGGGTTGACATGTTTGAACATAAAAGACAGCTACTGCTACACGATAAATTTAGCTTCAGTTTGGCCGGCTACCACTCCATTCAGCGTAGTTTTAACAATGGAGTGTTAACCTTTGTTTAATCACTTCACCCTATGCATTTCAGGAATCAAACAATGTAACATTTCTGCACAAAATAAATAACACACACACACACAAAAATGTGTCTTTCAATTTTTAACTAATAAAGTAGGAATTTATCAAGCATTAGACCCGTGCATGAAAAACAATCTTCTACCTCTATTTCATTAGATATTATTAGTCAGCATTCTTGGAAAACTAAGCTATGTAAAATGTGATTGACAGCCATTCATGGCCACACTTGTAGTCCCTTCGTTCTAGATGCTTTTCAAGACTTTAAAAATGACATATTGATGGCAGTGCCTTCTGGTCACAAAATATATGGATCCCTTCCTCAAGGTCCAGTTTTTTTTTATTTAAAAAAAGACAGATGACTTATTTTTCTGTTCATACTCAGGGGTTCTAGTGCAGCTCTAAATGTCTTTTATAGTTTTCAATTCTTAAAACATGTTCCATTCTTAGTGTCGAGTTTGGATCAATGAAGGTAGAAAACATTGGTAAAAAAGGAAGTTTCATATGCCAAATTGAAAGATAAACATGAGTCGGAGACAGCGGGAGGACAGGATTTGGTTGGCCTTAGAGGTAAGTCGGCTACCAGGGCTTGTTTGCACTCCGCATATTGTCTCACACCCATTGCTCCACTTGAAAAGAGTTTATAAAACTACATTTTTTATACAAAAATTATATTTGACAAAGTTTCAGTTAGAGTTTCAAGTCTTCATGATTATGAGGTGAGGAAGAACTGATGCTTATGGAAATTGCTGTTTCTGAATATTTTTTCATCTATAAATGTAGGGATTTCCATAAGGATCAGTTCTTACTCCCCTCATAGCCTCGATGAAGGCTTGAAATCCCTCCACTTATTTTTGTATAAAAAATACAGACAGGAAAAAAAAATTGAATGTTTTATGACAACCTAAGTATCCCAATATAATACTTCAAATGTGTAAAATTACTTATTCCAGTCATTTGAAGCAATTTTTAAAATAATGTTTTCCTAACTAATGGTATGTTGTATTTCTTGTTAGTAGGGAATGTTTATTAATATATTAGTAATATTAAAACAAATGATTATACTTATGAACAGAAAATCACATCAATTTTTAAGTTTTCTTAATAAAGAAACAAAATACTATTATTTAATTACTCAACATATTATACATCTGTTTTGATGCAACTTCTGGAATATAGAAATAACATTGATTCTAGTAATTATTTACAATCTGATAACTTCAAGAGAGATGGGAAACAATTCGAATAAATAAATGTTTTATATATATATATATATATATATATATATACATATATATATATACATATATATATGTATATATATATAAGTATATATATATGTATATATATGTATATATATATGTATATATATATGTATATATATATATATATATATATATATATATATATATATATATATATAAAGAACTTGAAAAGGATTTCACCTTCTGCCTCCAACATGGATAATGAATTGGGACCTACAAATGCTCAATTAAAACAGAGGAAAACCAACTCTACTTTAATTGAGTATTTGCATTTGTCCTTAAGACTCTGCGGTCAAATCTTGCTGTGCATGATGAGTCAGCTACTGGTAAAATAATATTCTACAATTTATTATTGAAAACTCAGCAAAACCATGAATGTTATTTTAACATTTTTTTTTATATGTCCATTTTTCTGAGAAGTCAAGGTTTGTAGATTTTATCTTCTAATTTTTAGCGAAGTGAAGCCCGAGAAGAAGAAAGATGAACAGAAGGAAGACAAAAAGAAGAAAGATGAGGAGGAATCTACTGATGAAGAATCAATTGATCCATTAGGTAATTTGAAGCATTATTTCATTGTGGTATGCAGGATTATGTAGCTTGTTACTTTTTAATATTAGATAAGTGAGTCTAGTCCAAATTTATTTGACTTAATTTAATTTTTAAATGCTTAAAACCTTCTTCATACTTGTTTGTGTGTCTGCTTTCGCTTGGTTAAAGAAATTATTTAAATGCTATAGTGATATATTAATTTCCATTGAAAGTGATAACGTCTTTTAATAAACTCAACTGGCAGATGCATTTACTTAAAACCTTATTAATAAGCCAACTTAAAATCTATTATAGTTTTCAAAAGTTTTATAGTTATAGATTTTAGATAAAGGCTAACTTCAGGTTTTTTGTTGTTGTGTTTATTTAAGAAAACAGTTTTATCTACAAAAAAACATGTCGAGTTTTACAAATGTTTTAGGCTTTTGTCACATTTTGTGAAGATACTTCTATTTTTAGTCAATAGTAATAATAAGTCAACAGGCTTGGCTGGTTTTATAAATAATTTCTGAGCTAATAATAACTAACTCACACACATACACACAAATATATATATATATATATATATATACAGATGTTTTTTATTAGATACTGGCAATTAGGCCTAACTTCTTTTTCACAGCTTGTTATTATAAATTATTTTTTTTAGCTATAGTTTATAATTCTTTTGAACAGATTATCTCATTTTCCTGATGGTAGTACATATGTCCATTGCATTTTTTAGCCAATGTTTGTCATTTCTTGTACTTTAAAATGACGGCAAATGAGTATGCATTTTTCTGTAGCTTAATTAACAACCCTTACTCCTTTTTGTCTTGCTAGATTTTTCCAGGAATTTACTTCTTCTTTGACCAATGATTTTTCTTCCGCATGTCATATTTTAGCATATGTATTGTGATTGTGCCTTTGTCCAGGATTATAGTTTGTAAAACTTTTGCTTTCTTATTTGTACCACAAATAAACAAAGGCCAAACCTTTGAATTGAAGAAGAAAGAAAAACTTACTCCAATTTTTCATCTAATTCAAATTTTCATTTATTATTTCTGATAAGAATAGATTTTGAGAAGCCTAATAATCATCGTCAACATGATCATTGGTCTCACAAAACATTTTGGCCTTATGAAATATTTTACACATTAGGAGACTATTGACATAATTTTACATTTTTTCAAACAACCACAATCAAGGATGTTTTAGAAGAAGGTTCCATTAATTTATACTATGGCCAACCTTTTGATTATAGATGAAAATCACTTATTACAAGGAAAGCCATCATTTTCATATTCGTATACGCCATATATAAGTTCGTTTTCAAAAATGGGCCCTTAAAGTGATTCAATATCTAACCTTAGAGTGATACACCAAGGTGCATCTGTTTTGAGTTGGACTTTGAGAGAGGACAAAGTAATTTTTGTGGGAATATCTTCGGAACAACTTATATAACATTAATTGATGTATGCGTATATAGACAAATTCCTGGAACATAATTTTTTTTTAATTAAGAAAAACTTGTTTTTTTTTTTGTTTTTTTTTTTTTTTGTACTTCTTTTGCTCATAACTCCAAAAGTATTCATGCTAGAGATTCTCTCAAGGCATTAAAAGATTCGCAATGAAGTTTCCTAATTCCTATTTTGCATGAAATTATGACAAATCCTTGAGGTATAGTTCTCCTTCTTCTCAACGTGTTTTACTTGAATTTCAAGCCAAAATGTCGACACAAAAAATAAAAAACATTTTCTTATAAAAACGTAGTTTTATTAACACATTCCCTGTCCCCTCTATGAAACAAGAAAACAACCCGGCAAGTCCAAATCAATTTTTATTAAAAAAGGATTCTCTGTGGTGTTGGAAAACCATATTAACTAACCCCCATATGCCCTGCTGTTTTTCTAAACTTTTTGACTGTCTTCAACTCCGAGCTTAAAACTGGGCATGTCCCAGCACGTTCAGTGAATATATCTCAATAGAAATTGTATATACCCCATGAACCACATGTGGCTCATGAGACAGGGAACGTTTTAATATACCACTACCGAACCCTGACTAAATCTACCTTTGCATTCTAAACGCTCAACGATATCCTCTCACACAGCAAGTTTTTTATTTTTAAAAAACAATATATGTTCCGGGAATTTTCCAATTTATGCTTACTTCAATTATTGTTATATGAGTTATTCCGAAAATAGTCCGGCAAAAATTAGCTTGCCCCTTGTCAACATCCAAGTACAGCTACGATTTACAGATGTGCCCTGGTCTATGAGGCGAGTTGAAATACCGATCCGTAGGTACGGTAAACCCGCAATAATTGCCCTAGGTGCGGTAAACGTTTCTGAGCATTGTACATTTATTTTACCATCCTCCTTTTTGGTCCGAGCTGTGGACCAGCAGTAGCTGAGTTACAAATATTTACACTATTTACAAAGTTCAAATTACATGCATTTATATTCACATATTTATATTGTTTAAAAATTTCCATAAGTTCCCCTACTTGTTTTTCCTATACACTTGTTTGCCCTTATATTAGGGGGCGAGGTTAGCTCGGTGGTAGAGCACTTGACTAATATGCTGGAGGACCTGGATTCAAAACTCGAGCGGTTGGATTTCGGGTCCCAGACTGTCCCTAGGCCCATCCAGCCTTTATTTAATTTAATAATGTGCACCTGCAAAGGGGAAAATCTAGGAGCTGGAGCATAGTACTGGCCACACTATCTCCCTAGAGTGCCGTATTGTCAAGAATCAGATACCTCTACACTACCCCTCTCAGTCCTCGTAGCCTGTTACAGGACTGAGTTTTGTTGTTCTACACTTGTTTAGACATTATTTTTAATTTTATAATTTTTTAAAGTGTACTAAAATTTCTCAGAAACATAGGGAAGGATCGTTTTGAAGGATTTGTTCTGATAATTACCGAATTGATAAATTAAGAATGGTTTATACATGTTATGTCCTCTGAAGACCATACTATATTGTGCCTTCTGCGAACGTAATTTTTGTTTTTTCACTATATATTATTCAGAACTAACGCGAAAGATGTATTCTGAAAAATATTAGCATTATATGTACCTGAAGTGAGCCTGAGTGTCTCGGGTGTGACCGGCAGTTAATTTGAGCGAAGCGGAAGTGGGCCAGAATGCCCCCGGATGTTGCCCAGAGATGATCGGAAGTGGGCCTTAGTAGACCAGAAATGATTTGAAGTGGACTGTAAATGGCCAGATATGACCTGAAGGCCTATTACGCACTGTCGACTAGTCGCCGGCAACTCTGAGATACATCAGTTTCAATGGGCGCTTACGCACTTGGTCGCCAGTCGCCCGGGCGACTCACAAGCGACTGCCGGCACTGCTTCAAAGGGAAGCCGAAGCCTTCACTCTGCAAGCAACTGTCATAACGACCGGTCCTCTCTCACAAAAATGGCTCAGGCTTTCGCTACCGATACATTTATATTGGAAATAAAATCCCGAAAAGCTATTTGGGATTTACTGAGTGTCGAATATTCTAATCGGGAATTGAAGAAAAAGGAGTGGGAAGAAATAGTTGAGTTATTTGGAGGGGAAGGATTACCAGAAGAATATTTGAAACATCCCTTTTAATCTCCTTTCTTGTAACAAAGGATGTATCCAATATTTTTTTTATTTTCTTTTCCTTTTCTTCCTCTCCATAATTAGTAGCGCTACAATTGCCAATTCTTCGGGGTCCATACTGCACGAATGTACATGGAATACTGTCGCTCGGCTTGGTCTCCCGGTCCGAGTTCCCTATGTTTTAGTCGCCGGCGACTAGTCGACAGTGCGTAATAGGCCGAAGTGGTCGACTTAAACTAGAATAGGACCGGAAAAGCACCAATAGTTGACTGGAAGTGAACTTTTGGTTGCCATTATCGTTAAACTTCTGCGAAATGTTTTTACACACAAAAAAAAAATCATTGAGTGAATGTTATTTCATTATATCAATTAGTTGTTAGTTGTTATAATAAAACAAATAATACATAATCTAATTTAAGTTAACAATTAAATGGTTAGTTGCAATTTAAGTAAACATCTTAATCGCAATTGATTTTATCGCGATTAAATAGTTTTCAAACGGCAATTACCGGAGTTAATCGTGATTTAATTTAATTATATCTCGGGATTAAATCAATCGCGATTAAAAAGTTAATTGTTTGCTCCAACACTTGAAAAATTAATTAATTGATCCTCAACTGTTTCACACTAAATGCAAAGACAAGTATGAATAGAAGCGCTGAGATAGCTTTGGCAACGGCCGTTATTCAACCGTATAACAGTAGTTAAACTGTACAAAAACAAAGAATCCGAAAATTCTACAAGAATACCTCTAAAAGTTAATCCTCTCGATATCTGTTAAGCTTAACAATACGCTTTAGATAAGAAAGCAACAGATAGTTTGAGATAAGGACGAGTCGGCAATAATGGACGTTAGCTAATTGAGATACTACCTGCCCATCGAACACTGGAACGAAATGCCGATTTTTTGGACATGGCTTTCTAAGTGTTAGGACACTAATATAAACAGTACGTTAAGTTTACTGCATTAAATGTCAAGCTTGGGAATAAGGGGAAAACATGGAATTTTAAAAATAATTTACAATTAATCTTTTTTCTTTTTACATAAAAATTTCACCTACCATTATTTTCGTGAGCTATTGGTTCTGAGCCGTGAACTTTTTTAGTCGGCACTTCCGGATCGCGTCATGAGGTCAACCTCATAAGCGGGGTTCCTCTCTATGGAGAGAAAAATATGTTTTATTTTGAAAAAATATACATTTATACAATTTTTTTTTTTTTTGTTTTAACGTTTTTACATTCATTGCCAATAATAAATGGACGTTAAAATTGTCATGATCACTGTCTTCATGAAAATATTCACTAAAATCACCGTTTACCCTGATATGGTTTCAGGAAATAAACTTTCTTTGCCTGATTTGTGTCCTTAGCGGGGTCTAATTTCAGAAATATGTGGGTTTGATGAAATTAATAAGTTATGCTAAACGTCTTCATGGTTTGATCACCTATTCATTTTACGAGACCTGAATTCTCTTGTTTTCCGACACGTTATATTGAGTGATTCATGAGCATTCTCTGACATTTTTTCTACGAGTACCAAACAGTTTTCAATTAGGTTTCGTCCATGAATTAGCACTTTGTGTACTGTAACAGGCATATAAGACCAACCGCAATGCCTGACAAATCGCTCTATTTATAGTTATTTATCTATTTATATTTGTTTTTAGCTTTATTTTGTTTTACAAACAGCCAAATACTGCTTTCTGTATTTGTTATTGTGACCAAGGTTGCAGGTGGTCGCAGCTAATCTTGTGAATAATTCAAGTAGAAATCCTAAAGAAAACTATGGAACAAGTCGATCTTAGACAGAAAAATTACAAGTGAAATTTTATCGAAACAACCCTATATTTTAATGTTCAAACAGGTTCTAAAAGTGAATAGAGTAGAAAGGAACATGGCTAACACCATTTTACAAAATTTCAAGAAACGTTTTTCGGCTGTTGTATCATCGCCGTTTGTATTTCATCCTCAAAAAATATTAGTTAATTGATAGTTTCTCAAAGTCTATAGTGAGTAAATGTTAGTCTAATTTGAGTGTATAGTGTAAGGTTTTAAGAACGAGTTAATACAAAAATTAATGAAAAAACAGATTGTTTTTTGTCAATGTTGCGGTTTTCCCGTTAGTCGTTCCACTCTGCGTTGGTATATGTCGGCCTTTGTAGTTTAAGGGAAGAAACTAAACAAGAAGATTTTATGCATTCTGAAGTGAAACCTTCAAAACAAGTTGACGAGGCACTTGTCAGTAGTATTATCAAGTAGTATAACCCTTACTAGAAGCACGTCTTTACACTGATATGTCCGAAGTAAATTGTTTTTATTTGTAACTTGCTTAGAATTTGGTAATCCTCTCCTTTAGAACTTTATTGCTTGTTAATTTTATAATTGATTTTCCGCTTATTTTTTTGCTCTTAGTCCGAACCAAAAACAAAATCAGTTTAATTATCGCCGCTTTGCTACTTATTTAGTTCCAATAGTAAGTAATGTTTTTAGGCTTCTTTATACTTTGAGTTTTCAGACTAATAGACAAATATAAGCCCAAGGATATAGTAAGATTAATTTTTACTCTGTGATCCTACAGTGTGCAACAGTTAATCGAGCGCGTGCAATTCTATGTCGCATGGTCCTATCACGAACATGCATAAATAATAATAATAATATATACAATTTATCTTAGTTCACAAGCACCTACATTGGAGCCGTATTTCTCCCGATCCGATTCGATTCAATATCGTCTGACTTACAGCGGCCGACCTGAGTGCCTCCTTTGGTCCCGACCCGATCCGATCCGACCAAGTCACAGCTCGTCAGTAATGAACACGTACTGAAGAGAAAACAAGTGATTAATTCAAGAACTGTTACACTACTATAAGAGAAGCTCTTGTATTCATATTTTAAAATAATTAAAAAGAAAAGTAGCTAGAAGGCTATAAACAATGGAAGGTTACAAACATCTTTCCACGTAATTTTATTAACAAGAGAAACAAAAAACAAAAATGTGACTTGACAAAGTTGTTCTTAATTTTATTATCTTTCATTAAAAAAAAAAAAAAAAAAAAAAAATGCATTGAAATCGGTTAAGATGTGGAAGTTGTAGACGTTTTTAAAACACAATATGTGGTTTGGTGCCACTTTGCGTCGTTCGTTCGATATCGGTCTAGAAACAAATTTGAACGGCCGAGAATCGGTAGTCATCGGATCGGGTCGGGTCGGGACCAATGTAGGTGCACCCTGAGGTGGGTTTACTTGCTTAGTTTATTTTGGGGATCTACTCGCTTTAAAGAGTAAATCGCTTACTTCAAGAACGATGTAAAGGGATGCGAGCTAGATCGCGCTTATGATGGAAGTGGATTTTTCGATAAAAAAAAAAATATTGATAATTTGATTCATATATAACGCGTACAATTGATTTATTTGTTAGAACATAATTTGGTTTCATCGATTACAAGTAATTGGGCATACGAGCTATTTTCATTATTAGCCAATGGGGCAATACAAATTGCAATACCAGAAATTGGCCAATCTTTCTGCTATCTACCAAAATTATAACATGTAGCCACCTTTTTTTTTTTTTTAAACAATAAGTGATTTATTTGAAAACAGTTTGAACTACTTTTAGAAGAAATCCAACCCAGTTTATTGTCATCTGTCTCTGAACATCATTAACTAATTTTACTGTTATTTTTTTCGTTCAACCTAAACATAAAGGCTATAGTAAGATAAGATGGTGAAAAGTGCCCTGAGACCCCCCCCCCCCCCTCCTGATGCACGTCTGACATTGGACCCAATGCCACGTGTGTGTCACGTCTTTAACTTACTCCGAAGTTAATTTTCTTTCTTGTTAGTATCCTAGTAGAGCCTTAAGTAGGCATAGGATTGATACTAATACGTCTGACATGAGACCCGTCCGTCTTTAACTTACTCCGAAGTTAATTTTCTTTCTTGTTAGTATCCTAGTAGAGCCTTAAGTAGGCATAGGATTGATACTAATACGTCTGACATGAGACCCGTCCGTCTTTAACTTACTCCGAAGTTAATAATCTCCCTTGTTAGTATGCTAGTAGAGCCTTTAATAGGCATAGGATTGCTACTAATACGCCTGACATGAGACCCTTCCGTCTTTAACTTACTCCGAAGTTAATAATCTCCCTTCTTAGTATCCTAGTAGAGCCTTAAATAGGCATAGGGATGCCACTAATACGTTTGACATGAGACCCATCCGTCTTTAACTTACTCCGTAGTTTATAAACCCCCTTCTTAGTACCCTAACCAGCTCAGTAGAGCCTTTAATAGGCCCAGGAGTCCACTAGTACGTCTGAACTATGACCTTTCCGCCTTTTAACTTACTCAGAAGTTGAGTTGATAAGCTCCGAGTTAGTATCGTAACCACCTTAGAAAGAGCCTTTGCTACCCGTAGGTGTGAAGTGACCACCCTTCTATCAGTAATCAACTTTGAAGTTGTAGGTATTACGTTAAGGATATCAGCTATTTTGCTCATTATAGATTAGTCTTAATGATTTAATTATTAAATCACTAATGAAAATAGATTTTATATTAAAAAAAAAAAAAAAAAAAAAAAAAAAAAAAAAAAAAAAAAAAATCAGTCCCGTAACAGGCCACAAGGGCCAAGAGGGGCAGATGCTGTAGAGGTATCTGATTCTTGAACATACGGCACACTAGGGAGATAGTGTGGTCAATACTATGCTCCGGCCGCCTGATTTTTCCCTTTGCGGGTACCAATTAATTAAGGGCTAGGTGAGCCTTGGGACAATCTGGGACCCCACATCCAACCCTCGAACGACGGCACTAGAAGAAAAAATCTTTAGTGCGCGCTCGGGTTTTGAACCTGGGTCCTCCAGTTCATTAGTCGAGTGCTCTACCACTGAGCTAACCTCGCCCCGTATATATATATATATAGGGGGCGAGGTTAGCTCAGTGATAGAGCACCTAATGAACTGGAGGACCCAGGTTCAAAACTCGAGCGCGCACTAAAGATTTTTTCTTCTAGTGCCGTCGTTCGAGGGTTGGTTTTTGGGGTGTGTATATATATATATATATATATATATATATATCAGGGTGTCTACTGCACGAAAATGTCACGAAATTGAAAAAGGGCACGAAAGTCACGAAAAAGTCATGAATTTGAAACCATGCCACGAAATTTCTGTTTTACCGGAGTCTAACATAATCTCAGGAATCGTAATTGTCGTCGTTTTCTTACAGTGACTCAATTCTATCTGCCTCCCCATCCTCTCCTCTGTTAGATTCCTTTGTTTTAGCATTTACACATCAATTATCCATTATTTACATATATTTTTATTTCTCTTTATTCACATTCAGACTTCAATATTGAAATTATGTACACTTTAATTGACTAAATTATCCTCATTGACAAAAAATATTTAGTTAGTAATATTTTTAGAAATTTTGAATTCTACGACCATTGTTCAAAATTGTTGAGGCTTCTAATTCCATATTCATTCTAAAATTTTTAGTACCTTCGTTTCCTTTACAATTAATTTAACTATCCTCTTAAACAAATGATGCACATTTTATACAGTTTTAATTTCAGTTTTATAGATTTCGCGGTAACCCGTGTAAGGTTACAATTATTTATTAAATTTTAACGTCCATTTATTATTAACTACGAATGTTACAATTAATTTTAAAATAAAAGTTAAGGCTTTTTCTTTTTTAGTGAAATTATTTTCGATTTAATTGGCATGAAATTTGCATTTAAAGCCATGAAAATGTCACGAAAAAGTCATGAAATTGGCTTTCATAAAAGTAGTAGACACCCTGTATATACACTTAGAAGGCGTTTTATTATTTTGGATTATGGTGATATTCCATTGCGGGGTCTTTTTTGAGGAAAATTTTTCAAAAATCGAGTTCCCCAAGGACGTGTTGCTGCCATAAGACTGACATCTTAAGCGTATTTGTCGAATAATTCAATCGAAAAACCACCTCTATGTTGACCAGTTAATTTTACTCTATTTTTCTGTAGAAAATTAGAACTCCTATCTTATCAATCAGGGACCATAAATTATCGAATTACGTACTCTTACAGTTTTAATTGTAGAAAATAATTAATGTTTTTTGAAAGATTATAAGTAAAATAAGCCGTCAAAAAATTATTAATGTTGGATAAATTAAAGTTTATAGATTTTTGACTCACAATATAAATGAAGTAGAAGTACCAATATTTATTGAAGTATGTTCTTTGTAACTTATTATTATAATTTTTGTTGACCTTATTTGTGATTAAAAATATATTAATGCTGGTAGTTGATTCTAGGATTGGTAATTCTACTACCAAAGTTTAAATTCACAACATAAATAAATAAGGCATTGGGTAAATATAAATAAAAATACTCTCTTTATAAAATTATATTTAAAGCAATTATTGGTTCTCATTTACATATAACAGGCCACTTTTCACTTATATGCGTATTATTAATACCTTGTCTTACTTTTATATACATGTTAAATCAATATAGCATACAATATTTTAACATCTCATGAACTCATGGTTGTTATTCATGGGATATAAATTATAAAAAAAGGTATTCCTGACTATGATTGTATTGAAATCACATTTGTACCTTTCAATCTTGTTATATCTTACATTATCTACGATATATTTTACAACTGAAAAGAAAACATATATTTTTTTAGACTAGGATTAATATTTACATTTATATTAAAATTTTCATAAATCTGTCTTGTGAATTGTATAAATATGCACATGCAATTTCATCAAATTTATCTAGTCTTTTCTAATATTACAGTAAAGGAATATGAAAACATGTTATTCTAATTTTCATTACCGTTCCTCAGAGATCGTCATAAGTATGTTTACGAAAGCTAAGGGATAAATTAAGATCCGAGTATTCCGATTTAAATATTGTTCTATAAGTTGAGATATAAAAATACCTCCGCCTGTCTTTTGTATATTTCTTATTAAAAACTATAATTGCAATGCTTTCAATTTGATTGTGTCTATATTGTCAATGATTAGTATACGAATTAATTAATATTTAAAATAATAAAATTAGAGCGATTCGTTATCTGTTAATAACTATTCTATATTATTTCTTAATTTAATAATTGCCTTAATGCAACTTTTTTTTTCGCGAAAGAAATCTTTTTTAAAAATGTCTTCGTGCAGATTTAATATGTTTCCTTCGGTTTTTCCTTAATATGAGTTTTTATGATCCTTAACATGATTCCTATTCCGTTGATAAACCACTATTCAGTCAAAGAATAATCCAAAATTTAAATTAATGCCTAAATATTTAGTTATTTTATCTTTTATTCTTACTTAGTTTTGTTGAATCAAGAATAACTAATGTATTATACATTGTTGTAAATTCCAAATAAATAAATAAAAAAAAAAAAAAATAAAAAAAAAAAAAAAAAAGAATAACTAAACTTGGTACAGAAAACAATCTGATAGGCCTTCCCTATTTGGACGAATAATCAATATCAGGGGTTATAAATCATCGCAGAATAATTACCTTTTCATGGTGAATGTGTATCGTCCGAACATTCCACTGGGTTTTGGGAAATTTTATCTTCTAATTCAGCTTCATTTATATGGCACATTTTTCTGTGCTTATGTACAAAGTAGTAGCTAGGAAACTTAGAGCCACAAGTCTTACATGGATAGTATTGCACGTTCATATCTCTAGTTTCTGCTTCCATGGGTTTAGCCGGCACGGGGTTGATATGTCTCCTCGTGTGTTTCCTGTAGCAATAATGACTTTTAAATGTGTGCTTACAAAAACCGCAAACGTACATTTGTTTACCATCCGTCATTCTTTCTTCACTTGACGATTGAGAATCCGACACAAAACCATAGTTCACATTCAAAACTCGCTTGAATCTAACGGGACCGTCACAACATGCTATGTCTTTAACAACTTCCTTATTCTTCTTAGACGCTGGACTGTCAATGTCTTTTGCCGGTTGTTCTTGGTTCGTGGGGGTTTCAGCTGGAGACTCTGTTGATGGAAGTAGGGACGTCGAAGGAAGCGGTTCTACTGGAGAATGTAGTGCGGGTGACGGAGGGTGGTAGAACGGTGCTGGTGGGAAGATCGGTGGTGGAGGAGGCCAGTAAAGACTTGGCAGATACTTGCGGCTTGGGATAGGTTTGACGAGAAGTGGAAGTCTTGGAGCCTCCTGATGGTGGTTTTGTTCTCGCAAAAGGAATCCCCGGCAGATGTCCACAGCCCTCGGCATATGTAGGATATGTGTGGCTAACAGGACGGCATAAACATTCTCTGGCGTCAGCTCTAGATATCCAGTGCTAACGTAGCGAAGTATTGGGGCGAACACTTGTGGACTCACGCTCGGTAGTGTTATTTCATTTGCCGGGCAGGATTCCAGAAGAGATTTGATGTAGCCGCTTTGCTGTGCGAACTGGTTCCTCGGTGCCCTGAACTCTCGCCTCTCGTCCCCTGTCCCGACTCTCACCACCAGCTCCGAGTCCCAGCCGGTGTACACACCGACACCGTACATGTCCGAATCCAGCCTGTGTCTCTTGCTTTCTCAAACTAACTAATTGTTCCAAATTAAGATGGTGGTAGATGGTAGCGATTGTTGGCGCCTGCGCCCACCCGCCTTCTCCCATTGGCTGGCCCTCTCCCGCCAAGAGGCACCCCCGCCCCTGCTCCAGTGTACACTTCACCAATAAAATTAATAGAACCGAGATTCAACACTCCTCTTGTTTATTTTCTTTTACAAGTCCCTTTTCATGAATGCTTTCCAGAGTTTATTTAGCTATTCGAATTAAAGATATTAAAAGCTTTCGCGTGTAAATATGTTTACACGTCAAATATGTTTCTTTTTCCCTTAGAAGTCTTGTGAGAGAATCTGTTCTTGGTCTTTATTTAACCAGTGACATATAACTGGGATTATTAACTTTACGTTTTCATTTAATTTCTACCTGTCCCAGCCATTTCGTATAATACTCGAAATGGTTCTCTTAATCTCCTTTAAAATATTGAATAACGCTCATTCTTTAGTTTGTTATTCAATGGAATGAAAAGCGCTTGTTCATATCTACTATTTTTTGTTAGCACATTTTCTTCCTCCCCATAGGAAGGAGAATCCTTGGATTGGAGTTTCGAAAGTGTTGCTTTCGTTAATTTCAAGATGTTTATCTCTTTTTTTACGGTGAGTTGGTCGGTTTAGTTTCCTCAAAATGAAACAAGAAGTTAAAAGGTAAAATATTACGATTTTCTTTGCTTTTGAAATAATTATATAATATTGGGTCTCCCCGTGGTCTAGTGGCTAACGCCTTAGCGATATGCGGGAGGTGGTGGGTTCGATACCCACCGGCGGCAGGAATTTTCTCATCACACGGGTCGTTGGGAAAATTCCTCGCTGCACCCTGGATGTCGATGCGACGTAAAAACGAAGAAAAAAAATTATATAATATTCTATGGGTAGGCATGACATGGAAGCGCACTACGATGACGGGTTTCCTACGAATTGGACTTTTCTGTAATGGTTAATATGTTCTTACCCTCTACTCGTACTTCTTATTGTTTGTTGAATCAGATGAAATTGCGAGTCGCCTAGTTGAATTATAGTTTTGAGGCACTCGAATTTCCTATTTTTAAATAATTCTTACTAGAAATTCCCTAATTTTAATTTAAATATTTGAATTTTTTGAAAATGAACTTGTTGAAGAGAGTGCGGATGGAGCAGGAGTGGGACGACTAGCGTTCCCATGGGTGACAGCCTGTTCCAATTCCCTTGGCACCATCTCCCCATGTCGAATATCTATCTCGTCCTTTTCTCTCAGCACTTCTATTGTCCTTCACTTCATCCATCCATTTCTCTCCTGAGTGGAAGCCCTACTCCTCCTCTTCATCAGCTATTATCCCTGTTTGTTATGGTACAAACAAAGGTGATTTTGATTGGGGATCCTTCGCGTCCAGGGGAGATGAAGCTCGTATAAGGCGCCAACAATTTTTTTTTGTTTTTTAAGTGAAGCTCAAATTCAAAAAGTTAGGCATGTGTGAATATATATATATATATATATATATATATATATATATATATATATATATATATATATATATATATATATTAATTCTTGTGAAAGATGACCCGATATATATTTTCCACTTTTTCTTGTTTCTTTTTCTGGCAGGGGGTCGATAAAGCAGTACACTCTTGGTTCACATTAACTACTTTATTTGGTTTCTTTCGCCCTACATGTTTTGTGCCTTTTCGCACCTCTTCAGGTGCTTTCCTTATCAGGAAGTTCTCTCGTCATGTTGTCTAGCTTGAGTTAGGCTTCGATGGTTCCCTTTTTAATTGTTAAGCTTTTTTTTATCCTCCTTTAATACATTTTAAAATGAAAACCTATTTTTTTTTTTTATTACAAGAAAGTATGAAAAAAAAAAAATTAAATGAGAATTTTAGTGTCGAAACTAAATTTGTAGTGAATTTCGTCATTCTGATAAAATATCTTATTCCATTCTGGATAGAACATGTATCATACGGTGGCTTCATAGAGAGGCATATGAAGTAGAGATGGCCGATCTGAATCGAACTTTTTAACACGATATATCGATTTTATGAAACGATCTCCAAGGGCCGATCTTTTCTAAGAATCGACCTCTAAGGGCCGATCTTTTAGAATCGATCTAACAGTAACAGTAGTCGTTTCTTTATATATTATTTTTTATAAAAAATAGTCTTAAATATTTCTACTTTTAGGTTAAAGGTATATCAAGTATTCAAATCGACTTATTTAGGTTGATTCGTAGTAATGATGAGCGATTCTCGAATGAGAATCGATTTCAATCGAAATGAAATAAGAATTTCGTATGTAATTGTTCGTAATCGTGAAATGATCCATATAGAAAATGTATCCATATCGCAGATCGATCTTCTAAGCCTACAGGATCGATCTTTTGGATCGATCTGACCTCGTCGATCTTTTTATTGGATCAATCTTTTCATATTTCGATTCGAATCGATTCAAAACATAGATTCATATTCGAGAATCCCCCATCACTAATATGAAGCAACAATATAAGAGAAACACAAAACAAATAATATTTTAAAAATCTTCCTTAAAATCACTCTAGATTCATATTGTTTATGCTATAAACCAGCCAATTCTTGTTGACTTGTAATTTGCCGAACTGTGTTTTTCTATGACCAAAATTTGTAAGCATGCTTAAATGTTGATTCACAGGAAATTAATGAATTCATTTTTTCATAATTAGAAAAGGTGAATGAGAAATTTCTTTATATGAAATAAGTATTTAAAACTTTAATTTTTCAGTTCAAATTTATTTATTTTTACAAAAAAATTTTTGTTTGTTTTTTTTTCTCACAAAATATTGTTTTTAGAAGCATCTTAAAAAAAAGACATGTTGCTTTATAAAGATTCTAAATAAAGCAGAACTTAAAAATGAAGAAATGGTTTTAAGCATTTTTTGTGTTCTTGTGTATGTACATTTATTTGGAAGAAGGAAACAGTTTTTGAGTAGTATTGCACATGTGAATGGCTCACTTTTTTTTACTTAAAATCATTCACAACTGGTCTGGTCATTCATAAAATGGCAATACCATACCAATTCTTAACTTGGTTTCATGCTCTTGATTATTTTATAAACACATGCAAATAATTCATAGCCTTATTGACAAGATGAAATGTATATAGTTTATTGTAATGTACATTTTTTTTTTTTTGTTTAACAAAAGAACTTTAAGATCGAAAAAAAAAATTTGACCCTGTTATATTAATTGAGAAGAAGTTGTTATGACGGTATTTTTTTTATTCTTCGGATTGGTTTGATGGAATAAAAATTCGTTTAAAAAAATTAATTGATCAAATGATCCTTTTAAATATTGAAAAGTGCACAGAATATAAAAGTTTAGTATTTGAAATGGAGTGAATCCGGATATGTAGACTCACATATTTGGAATTAGATGGGGGTGATCCCATCATGGAAGAGTCCGGATTTGTGTAGGAAATTCTAGATCGTCATACATTCATATCAGCCTTACGGAGAACACCCGCTTATAACGTCGACCCGATTACGCAATCCGGTTGTTCAAATTAATATATATATATATATATATATATATATATATATATATATATATATATATATATATATATATATATGGCTTAAAAATGGCCCCATTCTGCTAAAATTTGATCAAAAATAATTTGCCTAATTTGAAAGGTTGAGTTCTTTATCCAGGAGAATCCGTCTACATGTTTTTTGGGCAAAAATCGTTGGGCTACGTTTAATCGTAGGCTTGGAGGCTCACGTTTTGTTGGTTTCTTATAGGTGTACCGCGAAGAAAAGAACTAGGTAGTGAGCACGCGCTCCCTCCAGCCCATGTGGGGGAAGGCCTACCTCCTCTCCAGCCACGCCCCTCCTGGTTCTTTTGTTTCTCGTCGGACTATAGCGCTAATTTGTAAGGCAATATCTGGATCTATTTTCGAGAAAAATGAAGACCCCAAGTTTTCCCAACGAATTTTCGGTTTGGCCGCTCTAACGATGGATTCAGCAAAAAATACTTTAGTAGATGTTTGATATTCAGCCAAACTAGAGTACTTAAATTTTGGTTATATTTCTATTACGGAATGATTAGGAAAAAAGTATTTATTAACAGACATTTGGTATTTTCGTTATATTTTCTATATATCTATAGCAGTGTGGAAGTCGTCTTAAGTGGGAAATAGCTGTTGAAAAGTTCACAAAAGTCTCTACGATGCTTAAGTAATTTCCGATAAGATGATACAGCCGGAAAAATTTGTGCTTCGCATATTAACACTTTGGTTTTGTTGCTTTCAACGGTGGCAACAATTTGCCAGTAAAACAAGATAACCTAAAATGAATAACTATTTTCGGTTGTTTGTAATAGAGCTTTCCGCTACTGTAAGTTTTCTGACCATAACGTCGCCTAAAATCTAACTTCAAGGTGTTTTTAGTGTAGGTGTTTAAATTTTCTAGAAAGCATTGACTATATTTCCAAAATACACTAAATACGGAAACGCGCTAAAATAACACTGCTCATGCGAGTCGGCCGTTTTATTAATTACACGTTAATAAAGTTTATTAATATTATATACAATTTGTTTTATTAAATGATTTTTTTATTTCAACAATCCTTATCTATTGACTGAATAAAATTGATACCGTCGGATGTATACCACCATTCCATTTTGTGTCTTTCCTTCTGTACATTTTTAGGTGGAATGGTTTCTATTATCTTCTCAATAAGCTTGACTAAAACGTATTTTTTCCTAAATGACTGTTTCTATCTTCTTTTTTTTTTTTTTTTATTTTTCTTTAATGACTTGTGGTAAAACATGCTTCGAATTAACAAAATATTCACCAAGTGAGCCTATTTTTACAATATGTGGTATTTGTTTGATGTTCAAATAATTTAGTCAATTACTTATAGAATTGCTTTATTTTCCTTTATATTTCTGTTAATTTAATTAAAGTAAGTCTTTACTTCAAGTATTCATTTTAAAGTGTAATTTTAGTTGACAAGAAGCCTTTCTCGATGATGTTGGAAAATAGACAAACACCGCGGTTCGTGTCACAACATGAGGATTTAAGTGTTCTAATTGTGACAGGCTTGAGATAGACGGCATTAAGTTCACCGCGGTTCGTGTCACAACATGAGGATTTAAGTGTTCTAATTGTGACAGGCTTGAGATAGACGGCATTAAGTTGTATCTATCGGAAGGGAGAGATTTAGGCACTAGATTTAGCAGAAAGCTAAACAATAAACTGACATTACAGGATACGTTCTTGGGCGGACCTATGGCCACTTGAAATATTTTATTTGGTGTATTTCTTGTCATTCCACAATAATTTTAAAATAAAAAATTCAGTGGTTAAAGAAGGTAGATTTAGTCAGGGTTTGATCGTGGTATCTGAATAAAACTACATATTTCCCGAAGTTTCGGTTGGAAATTCAAGCCTTCGTCAGGACCGTAAAACAAGGAGGACTAAGTTCTTATGGGTCTTTTTGCGAAGACCACATCCAGTTACTTTGACGTGTCTGTCGTGATTTTAAACAGTGATTTTGGTACTTACGGAGGAGCTTACAGGTTCTTTGCAGGTTATCTATTTTCTTCTTTACAGGTTATCTAAGGTTAGAAACCATATTATATAAATAAATATAGTAATCAAATGTTAATGTAGTAATGAATAGTATTTAAAATCGCTGCAATCACTACTAAAAGTAAGGGTGCGTTTACACTAGGATAGTTATTGCAGGATATTTATATCAGAGAGAAATTCTGACTAATGGAAACCATGTAAAATTTATGTCTGACATACATATAACTATCCTAGTGTAAGCGCACCCTAACTTTCTTTTTTACTACTACATTTATATAATATGGCTTCTAACTAACCGTTAGATAACTTGTATTTGTAAGTAATACTTTTAGGCTTGTGAAGCATAAATGAAAATAAGCAGAATATATTTCAGCAAGCAATATTTATTAATAAAAAGGTAAATATTATAAAAATCAATGGTAATTGTGAAGTTTAGGTGCCTCCCCACCGATTTTTTTGTCTGGTGGTTCTATAACATTTATATTTTATATTTATATCGAATTATGGTCATACGTGCTATGCGTTTCCGCTCGCGACGCTCGCTCAAGAAGATATCAAAACTCTAGTCAATCCAACTCACTAAAATGAATAGAATTCTATTAATTTTTGCGAGTTGGAATGACTTGAGTGTTAAAGGTTACTCTATTACTAGCAACAACCAATAGAATTGTCCATAGGTATAGCCAGTAGAAAAGCTAATGAGTTATGCGCGTGCGCTGAATCACTGTTATAATCACTACAGATACTTCACAAGTAACTGGATGTGGTCTTCGCAAAATAATATTTACTCTGTCCTCCTCGTTTTACAGTCCCGACAAAGGCTTGAATTTCAAGCTAAAACGTCGGCAAATAATAAAACACATTTTCTTATTATAAAAGGTAGTTTTATTAATATACCGCTACCGAACCATACGTATTTATATACTGAAGAAATGAAATAGTGTATATGGTAAAGCAAGAGCTTAAATTAGAGGTAGATTAATACAGATTCAAAACTTAAAACTATGTTGCCCATTTAATTTTTAAATCTGTATTAATCTACCTCATAATAATAATTTAAGCTCATGCTATAACACACACATTCTAAATGATTTTTTTTTTTCATCTCTTCTGTATATAAATTAATATTTACTCTGTCCTCCTCGTTTTACAGTCCTGACAAAGGCTTGAATTTCAAGCTGAAACGTCAGCAAAAATTAAAACACATTTTCTTATTATAAAATGTAGTTTTATTAATATACCACTACCGAACCCTGATAAAATTTACCTTCGCATTCACAAGGGTCAACGGAATCCTATCAATCATATGGTTGAAGAATATTTACCCTTTTAGCCGTTAAGGTAACATTACATTGCCCTTTAATAATACGCATACCCACATTGCCTGTAGGTAACCTGCATTACCAATACGAAACATATACGTACTTACGTACTGCACTACAAAGCTTCAACATAATATATACTTGCCTAAATTACCTATAGGTAACATATGTATACCCTCATTACATTAACTGTAGGCATTATACATAACTACCTGTAGTAAAGTTATATATTCTTAAAGTTACATATGACTTTAGGGAACATATATACATATTTACATTCTTAAGTGCTAGGAAACTTATACGTACTTAAAGATATTTATATGTTCCTATTCATTTTATGATATATATATATATATATATATATATATATATATATATATATATATATATATGCCTAGATTGCTGTGGCTAATATATACTAACTTATATTACCAATAGCTAAAATATAATTCACATCTTCGTTTACTTCAATTGTGCCGCTACGTTTGGAGGGACTTCCCCTAACTGTCCATTTTTGCTTCGTTCGTTTGAAAGTCTCTTCCGTAAAATATATCGTTTATAATTGCCTATAGGGGTCTCCCGTGGTCTATTGGCTAGCGCCTTAGATTCATAAGCGGGAGATGGTGGGTTCGATTCCCACCGGCGACTGGAATTTTCTCATCTCACGGCTAGTTATGGGAAAATTCCTCGCTGCACCCTGTATGTCAGCGCTAATGGCCTAGATGTCGATGCGCCGTATACAAAAAAAAATAATTAAAAATTGAAAAATAACAAATAACGTTTTTGCGTTATGTGTGGCTATAATTACGGTTTAAGATGAACATCTGAAGAAGGATAATAACTGATTTGAAAACAGGTCAATCTATAGTAAAAATAAAGTAATTTTATAATTAAGTGACTGTATTATTTGATTAAAAGTATTGTCGATTTGTATTATGAATATTTTTTATTATTTTACCATCATTGTGAATTTGGTGGTCATTCAATTCGCGTAGAGACATTTATTTTTCGAACGTTTTATACGATTAGAGTTTTAGATTTCTTGGCTATTTATTGAGAAAATTGTGTAATATATTTAGTGCATATTATATAAATAATATTTGTTTTATTGTTCGCTTAAAGCAGTAATTATTAAAAATAGTGAAAACGAAAAGTTTTACTGATGTTTAGCTCGTGTACTCCCTGCGGAGTAAAAAAATCGCTTATGACGCAATCCGGGGGTGCCAATGAAAAATGTTCCGGTGCTTCAAATGTGTGTGTCAAGTTCGTTAACCAAAAGAAAGCGTCTACCGGAACACGTTTTCTTTGGGTGAAATTCGCGCGAAACGATGGATTTCTATCATGGGGAAACGAATTAAACCTTTAACCCGTAACCTTTTTTTGAAAAAGTCGGTACAATAAGTTTTCCTAATTTATTTTCGGTTTGGGTAATCTGTTGAATTGAAAATTGTTCCCGACGTTGGACATTCATCGAAACTAAGATTGTTGAATATTGCCTTCGTTTGGAGTTAAGGAAGTTCAAAAAAAAAAAAATGTATTAATAGACATGAGCTGTTTTGAGATTTTCTTAAATATATCGGAAAACAGTTGGATCCTCGTGATAACTGGAAAGAAACCATTTGAAAATTTATTAAATTCGCTACCAAAACGCTCAGTCGGAGATTTCTTTGTGTTTGTTTATCTCCGTTTTTTGTTGCTTGTTGTTTTTTAAAATAATTTTATCAGTATAATTGTCAATGAAACAAGATACTAATTATAAGGAACAGTTTTTGGTTCTTTGTAATAGAGCTTTCCGAGCGTAATGCGAAGAAACCGACTATATAATTTCCGCTTCTGTACATAATGGTGCCTAAAATCTCACTTTTCTTCAAGATTTTCTTCAACAATATCTATTACAAGATTTCCAAATGGCAATAGGGATAAGAACATTATATAAACGCGCTAGAATGAGGCAGTTCCTTCCCCTGAGCGGGATTTTATATATATATATATATATATATATATATATATATATATATATATAGTAGTAGTATTAATTATGTAACTGTGCACTAAATATCTGCATAAGTAGTTTGTGTTGTGAAAAAGGCCACAGAAGTCTAAAAACTCTGATTTTGTGTATAATTTTTGATTATAACTACACAAGTTATAGTTGCGAGTTAAAATGTCTCTGTTTTATTATTTTTCCTTTACAATATTATTCAAAATGCTGATATATGTTATTCACTATATTTCTCTAATAGTATCTATCGTAACCTCGAGGAGAGCCTTGAGGTGGTTGTTCCTTGCTATAGGGAACCAAAAGAAGCAGGCTTCTCATACCCTGGGTCAAAACATTACTGCACATTTTGGTAGACGTTAAACGCTATAATATGCAGTTGAAGTATCAACTCCTTGTGATGCAGTTGATGCATATTGGAAGGAAGTGAATCATTGAGATTCGGCAGAGTGAGATCATAGAAAAATTTTGAAAATCATTAATTTGTGGACGGCGCGACACGATGAAAATCATCCTTGGCTGCAGAATATATTACAAGGCTGCATTTTTTGTACCACTATTTTTTTCTTTTACCAAATAGTGTACGCAAAAATGTCATCGACTTTCAGTATCTTGTAAGAATATTTTATCTTCAGGTAGAATTAGCTCCCTGAGTGTATTCCAACGATAAATGACGTACAGGATGTCAACAAAATAATTGTCATCCTTTGATTCTCCAAAGCGAGATCAGAAAAAATAACCCCCAATAAAAACATTTGACCTTGAACTTGAAAAACATTTCAGTCAATTTTGCGGGGGTCAATATAGGGGTTATTTTTTCCTATCTTGCATTGGAGAATCATCTGATCAAAGGGTGACCATTATTTTTCTTACATACTGTACACGGGTTATTTTTGCCGTACCTCTTGATGGAGACTGTCATCTCCGGTATTGGTTTGACCAAAATTATGACTTTAAGAAATTACTCTCATCTCTTAACCGGTCCATAGACGCTCATGTTATTGCAAAATGTGGGTTGCATAATATTTTGGACTGCGGCCCTAGATGTGCAATATTTTGATTTGTGCAAGCAATTATATCTTATGGAGGCGATATTGGACGTACAACCACATGACATTATATTGTAGAATCAGTCCCAAGTTTGTTCGCATAGTATTAATTTTTTTTCCTCCACTTCTTGTTTCTCAGCATCTGGATATTTTTCTACCAGTACTTCGTACTGCTCCCTCTTTTTTGCACGATTAGTATAATCTTTACACTTCACATCCCGCTGTGCTGGAAAGCCTCGATAAACCTCAATTAATTCTAAAATGATTGCTTATCAACTTGCTTGGCAGCCCTGGCGATGTGTACTCGAACATGTGTTGATACTGACTGACGGGATGCTCCAATATATTCCACAACAGACGACACAACGTTTTCCCCTTAACAAGAATTTAAATTTCACACAATATATTGCACAAACCTAAATTTTGCGCAATTACATTGAGCGTCTATGGGTCGCTTTAATGTAGTAACCATTTACCATTTGAAGCCTAACCTATGCCAGCGATTAAAGCCTAAACCAAAACTTGGTTTCTTTGTCACTGAAGTGGGGGTCTCCCCGGTGGTCTAGTGGCTAACGCCTAAGATTTATATGCGGGAGATGGTGGGTTCGATTCCCACCGGCGGCAGGAATTTTCTTATCTCACGGATCGTTGAGAAAATTCCTGGCTGCATCCTGGATGTCGGCGCTAATGGCCTAGATGTCGATGCGCCGGAAAAAAATTCACTGAAGTGACAATATTTAACGTTTGTTGGCAAGTAAATATACTGCTGTCGTACGTCTTGATGGACAGGATTGTAACTTGCTCGTTTGATTACTAAAGAGATATGCAGGCAACATTAAAAATATATTTTCTGGTTACTTTCCAGACCGTTGTGCCTCAAGAGTGGGATAAGAATGATGTATTTTCGCCGTCTCCATTCCGAACTGTAATGTCTGTATCCACTGACTGCTGAATTGTTCCGACGATAGCTATTCTTCTGTTCTAAAATTCTTTCGGCGTCAGCTTAGAACAACGTTAAAGAAATGTGGAAGTTTGTTTCAATATATGTATTTAGCCATGCTGTTTGGTAGTTTTTTTCACTCTTCGAGCAAATAGGTGATAGGAGTGAGGAAGTTAGGTTAGATAGTATATCCTGGAAGTGTAATTTTAAACATTTTCAGAAAAAATGTTCAACCTCATTCCTGCTTGAATTTTGAATTAAAATGCCGGAGAGAATTTTGTACCTTGTAAATTTAAATGATTTTCCAAATGTTTTTGATTTCTCTGCCATATCTCAGCAATGCCGTATTTGTAAAGAATATCGAAATTCAATTGTGATTTTACGCCTACTCTCAATAATTCACGTTCTTCTGTTTGAAGCAGATTGTACACCCAAGGAAAACCTTGGTTGTATACATAAGATATTTTGAATTTATTTTTCAAATGTTTTATTCTGTGATTTGTTGAAATTGCCAATGGCGGAAGGTCAGATGGATTTAAAATTATATATATTTTTTTAAAGTTCTACAGGTTCCAGGGCTCTCTGATGCCTATTTAGGAGTTTACCAGGAATTTAAAAGTAAATATTTAAAAATGATGAATACTGATACCTGTACAGTATTTCATTCTCTGCCCCCCCCCCCGTCAATTTACGGTATTGTTTTATACTTATCTGTCGTCAGGTCTCTGGCGCAGCGAGTAATTATTTTTCGAAATTAGGTATATGCATGATAGCGAAATTGTGGGACGGTCTGTTCAGGACGGTCGAGGCTACTATTAAAATAAGCGCTCATACAATATTTTATAATAATGACAACCTTTTGGACCAAAGAGCTATTTCTGTGGTTCTAGGTAGAAGATTACGGGTATTTAGGAAGAAAAAAAACGCCTCCTTGGCCAACGCCGCCGTGAAAAGGCATACTATTAAAAAAATATAGGATGGTTAATGCGACGATATTTATATAAATACATAAATTCTTACATAACTGCAATCTGAATAGGAACATTCCTTCGAAAAGTAGTAAAAAAGAATCTGAATTAAATGGTGGCATGCTGAAGCATTGCAGTACCTCTATTTGTCGTTTTACTTTTTTTTCTTTCTGTTCTTTTGTTTTATATAAATTTAACATATTTTTTTCTGGCCTTTTAAACGGTCCGAATATCCAATTTTAACTGAACTAGCTATCGAAAGCTATCGGGGTTTGATCCCAATTGTTAAGAAGAAAAAACGAATTTAAAATTAAAAGTTGATTATAATTATAAGATAAAAATAATTATTTTCCAACGTTTCGACTTGATTTTGAGGATATGAAAAACCGATACTTTAGGGAGTAGCTACATCAATGATGGACTTGCTACATGTAGTAACATCTAATCGGATCACTTCTCCCTATTCTCATAGCCCTCACGACGGCCTGAAATTCTAGTCGAAACCTTGTTATATCTACAAAATCAGTTTTATTTCAAACTGGAGAGTTTGTAACTATTATGATCTTGGGAATATACGCGATCAATGGTTTCTAAAAATAAATTTAGTTTACGATATTCATCCCATTTTAGCGCGGCTCCTCCCTCCCTTCCTAGGGAGGAACCCCGCTTATAAGGTTGATCTCATGAAAAGATCCGGAAGGGCCGACTAGAAAATTTCGCGTTTCACAACCCCTAGAGACCGAAAATACCGGTGGTTCAAATTTGTATGTATATGTATATATATATATACATATATATATATATATATAATATATATATATATATATATATATATATATATATATATATATATATATATATATATATATATATATTTGTCTGTTCGCTCATTTCCGGCTTCCCTAATGGTCCGATTTTGATGAAATTTGGTACAAAAATCCGTCGTCCAATTTGAAAGTTCAAGTTCGTTAACCAGCAAAATCCACCCACTGGAAGATGGCGTTTGGGGCGAAATTCGTGCAAAAAAAAAAAAAAAAAATCGTAACGCTTACGTTTTTGAGTCCATATGCTTGTAAGTATTCCTTTTATAGGCTTCTTGGCCAAGGAAAACGAATGAAACCATTTTCAAGGCAATAGCTTTAACCGTTTTCGAGAAAATTGGAAAAATAGTTGTTGAATACCGTTTTTGGTTTGGGTACTTAGAATCATGGGATTCAGTTGAAACATTTTCTGCGTGTTCAACATTCATCAAAACTAATATGTTGAAATTTGTGTTACGTTTGGTGTTAAGGAAGGGTTAGAATAAAATATTTTATTAACAGACACGAAAAGTTTTGGTAACTTTGTAAATTTTCCTGAATATCTCTAAAACGGTTGAGAATCATGTGAAGCGGAAGTTTACCATTCGAAAGCTTACTAAATTCTCTACAAAAAAGATTCTAAAGACATTTTTGATTAGGCATTGTCAATCGGAGAAATAAGTGCTTAAAACTTCAAATGTGTTTGTTTTGTTCTTTTGATCGGGTTTTCGTAGTTCTTTAGCTCACATTTTAATTGGTTGTTGTTTTTTTTTTTAATTGCATTTATTTATAGAATTAGTATTATTGTAGAAGAAATCAATAAAATTAGAAACATTTTGATATTTGAAATAACTGTTTGTTTTAGTTGGGTTGGCCAACCAGTGGTGGGTGGATTCCAAGTATAAGGGTACGCTGCCCCTTGGTAACGGGCTCTTTTTTTTACGGGGGAAAGGTTGAACCAAAATAATAACGGTTTCTATTTCAATCTTCCCAAATGACACTAGGGATAGGAACTGAACCGCGCTAAGATGACGGAGATCCTGCGAGTCGGACTTTTTAATTATTGCTGTTGTATAGAAGTGATATATTTGGTGTCATCTATTGTGGTGCCTTCTGCCTCTCTTGTTAGAGGTAAAATGTTTACAACGGCGAAATAGCGGATGGCCAATAAACAGGTGGGCTTTGTTTTGGGTTTTATTTAATTTTTAAGGCTCTGAACAGGCCCCCGAGAGACGAGTTACATGTAGGACTGTATAAAAGAATGTTCTTTTAAATAATTTGACCTTCCTAAATTTTTGGCATCGATTTTATGAAAACTCATAATTGGCGTTTGGTTTTAAACTGCTTTAATGACTAAATTATATGCAAACTGTATATTTTGTTTGACCTGAATCAGTTTAAAACCAAACCATATCTGTCGCTGGTCTTTATTGTTGTATTCTGTGAAAAATTATGGATTATAATATGTTCAAAAATTTAAAATGAGTTGTTTGCATGAATTTATCCTCTTAAATCACTGCAGGCCCATGTAATTGTTTGTCGCAAAACACGATGGAAAATGTTGTGTCGGTCTGCATCATTGCCTCCCCCTCCGTAGCATCATCAATATCGTTATAAACTTTACAATTTTTTTTTTAAGGTGAAAAATTCAACTATTCGTATTAGAAATTTCATTTTGATTTGCTTATTCTGAGAAGAATTAGAAACAAATGAATACTTTATAACACTTCTTTTCTTCGGCTGTATCCACACATTCCCGTTTAAATGTATTTTAAATGAAGAGTTACGTAAGTCGGTCAAATCTGTAATGATTTCCCAATACTTTCATTTGAGAACTAGATTTTGAATAAAAAGATCGGTCAACCTTATGGATGAATTAGTGCATGTGATTTTTCTTCCTTTTTGAGACATCATAATGCGCTCATTCAAATTTAAGTGTTTGTTTTGTTTTTTGAGCATGCAATTATGACGTACAAAATCGTATGATGAAATGTGGATTTATGTCAACAAATTTTATTTTTTCAATTACATATTAGTGAACCACAAATATTTTAATCTCAGTTAATAGAAAATTCAAATTAATGAAGAATTTCAAAGAATGCTTCAAGCTAATGCAATTATTATTAATAATCAATCGAATTCTTCTATTCAATAAACGAACGATTCATTTCGTGACTGATATATAATCTTAAATTCCTTTTATTCAATTTTGCTTTAGAAGAATCCTGGCTTAAGGGTGAACCATTTATGGGCAAACCATTACACCTGTATGGCCAAATAGCTGTGAAAGTTATTTTTGAATACTCAAAGATTGCTGGGAAAATTTATTAGACTCATTTTTGTTGTGAACATATTATTCTCTATTAAAAAAAAAAAAAAAAAGAAGAAGTACAATGATTGTAGATTGGTGTGATACATTTATTTGTATAAGTGATTCCTTATTCCAGCTCAAAGTCAAACTTGTGGGAAATTTATAAAGCGAGGCCGTGGCCGCCCAAGAAAAAGGCCTCTTCCAACGGCTCCTAAATCTGGACGACAATTAAAATCAACAGAACAACCACAAAGCTTAGAAAGAGCCGGCTCTTCAAAGCAATCTAGAGCTTTGAAGACATTTAAATCCCCCAATAAACAAATGACGAAGGCACGCTCTAAATCTTTGGGATTTTCTGAACCTTTAGAGCCCCCTAAATATTTAGAGCTGCCAGAACTTTCAAACGAGCATAAATCGTCAGGGCTACCTGAAGTTTTAAATTTGCCTAAATATTCAGGGTCCACTGGGCCTTCAAGACCACCAGGAGTTTTAAAGGTACCAAAACCTTCAGAGTCCCCTGGACCTTCAAGTACGCCACTTGATGAAAAGTTGCCTATACCTTCAGAGTCCTCTGGACCTTCAAGTACGCCACTTGTTAAAAAGTTGCCTAAACCTTCAGAGTCCCCTGGACCTTCAAGTACGCCACTTGTTAACAAGTTGCCTAAACCTTCAGAGTCCCCTGGCCCTTCAAGTACGCCACTTGTTAAAAAGTTGCCTAAACCTTCAGAGTCCCCTGGCCCTTCAAGGCCACTAGGAGTTTTAAAGGCTTTTCCACTTTCAGAGCCAAATAACCCTTTAATACAATCTACTGGACTTGTTGAAACTTTAGGGAATGTTGTACCTTCAGGCAATCCTTCAAATCCATCACTAGTTAAAAACTTGCCTAAACGTTCAGAGTCCTTTGTACCTTCAAGACCAACAATAGTTAAAAAGTTGCCTAAACCCTTAGAGTCCCCTGAACCTTCAAGGCCACAACTAGTTAAAAAGTTGCCTAAACCTTCGAATTCCCTTGAACCTTCAAATCCACCAATAGTTAAAAAGATGCCTAAACGTTCAGAGTCCCCTGAACCCTCAAGACCAACAATAGTTAAAAGGTTTAAAAAGATGAATATACCTTCAGAGTCCCATAAACCTTCAAATCCATCACTAGATAAAAAGTTGACTAAACCTTCAGAGTCCCATGAACCTTCAAGACCACCAATAGTTAAAAGGTTTAAAAAGGTGCCTATATCTTCTGAGTCCCATAAACCTTCAAATCCATCACTAGTTAAAAAGTTGACTAAACCTTCAGAGTCCCCTGAACCTTCAAGACCACCAATAGTTAAAAGGTTTAAAAAGATGCCTATATCTTCTGAGTCCCATGAACTTTCAAATCCATCACTAGTTAAAAAGTTGCCTAAACCTTCAGAGTCTCCTGGACCTTCAAGGCCACTAGGTGTTTTAAAGGCTTCTCAAGTTTCAGCGCCAAATGACCCTTTAATACAATCTACTGGAGTTGTTGAAACTTTAGGGAATGTTGTACCTTCAGGCGATCCTTCAAAGCCACCAATACTTAAAACGTTTAAAAAGGTGCCTGTTCCGTCAGAGTCCCATGAACCTTCAAATCCATCACTAGTTAAAAAGTTGCCTAAACCCTTAGAGTCCCCTGAACCTTCAAGGCCAAAACTAGTTAAAAAGTTGACTAAACCTTCAGAGTCACCTGAAGCTTCAAGACCACCAATAGTTAAAAGGTTTAAAAAGGTGCCTATATCTTCTGTGTCCCATGAACCTTCAAGACCACCAATAGTCAAAAAGTTCCCTAAACCTTTAGAGTCCTGTGGACCTTCAAGTACGCCACTTGTTAAAAAGTTGCCTATACCTTTGGAGACCCATGAACCTAAAAATCCACAACTAGTTAAAAAGTTGCCTAAACCTTCGGAGTCCCATGAACCTGCAATTCCACCACTCGTTAAAAAGTTCCCTAGACCTTTAGAGTCCCCTGAACCTTCAAATCCATCACTAGTTAAAAAGTTGCCTGAACCTTCTAGACCACCAGGAGTTTTAAAGGTGCTAAAACCTTCAGAGTCCCCAGGACCTTCAAGTATGCCACTTGTTAAAAAGTTGCCTAAACCTTCAGAGGCCCCTGGACCTTCAAGTACGCCACTTGGTAAAAAGTTGCCTAAACCTTCAGAGTCCCCTGGACCTTCAAGGCCACTAGGAGTTTTAAAGGCTTCTCAAGTTTCCGAGCCAAATGACCCTTTAATACAATATACTGGACTTGCTGAAACTTTAGGGAATGTTGTACCTTCAGGCGATCCTTCAAAGCCACCAATACTTAAAACGTTTAAAACTATATCTTCAGAGTCCCATGTACTTTCATGCCCACCACTAGTTATAAAGATGCCTATACCTTTGGAGTCCCATGAACCTAAAAATCCACAACTAGTTAAAAAGTTGCCTAAACCTTCGGAGTCCCCTGGACCTTCAAGTACGCCACTTGGTAAAAAGTTGCTTAAACCTTCAGAGTCCCCTGAACCTTCAAGTACGCCACTTGATGAAAAGTTGTCTAAACCTTCAGAGTCCCCTGGACCTTCAAGGCCACTAGGAGTTTCAAAGGCTTCTCAAGTTTCAGCGCCAAATGACCCTTTAATACAATCTACTGGAGTTGTTGAAACTTTAGGGAATGTTGTACCTTCAGGCGATCCTTCAAAGCCACCAATACTTAAAACGTTTAAAAAGGTGCCTGTTCCGTCAGAGTCCCATGAACCTTCAAATCCATCACTAGTTAAAAAGTTGCCTAAACCCTTAGAGTCCCCTGGACCTTCAAGGCCACAACTAGTTATAAAGTTGCCTAAACCTTCGGAGTCCCATGAACCTTCAAGGTTACAACTAGTTATAAAGATGCCTATACCTTTGGAGTCCCATGAACCTAAAAATCCACAACTAGTTAAAAAGTTGCCTAAACCTTCGGAGTCCCATGAACCTGCAATTCCACCACTCGTTAAAAAGTTCCCTAAACCTTTAGAGTCCCCTGAACCTTCAAATCCATCACTAGTTAAAAATTTGCCTGAACCTTCAAGACCACCAGGAGTTTTAAAGGTGCTAAAACCTTCAGAGTCCCCAGGACCTACAAGTTTGCCACTTGTTAAAAAGTTGCCTAAACCTTCAGAGGCCCCTCGACCTTCAAGTACGCCACTTGATAAAAAGTTGCCTAAACCTTCAGAGTCCCCTGGACCTTCAAGGCCACTAGGAGTTTTAAAGGCTTCTCAAGGTTTAGAGCCAAATGACCCTTTAAAACAATCTACTGGACTTGTTGAAACTTTAGGGAATCTTGTACATTCAGGCGATCCTTCAAAGCCACCAATACTTAAAACGTTTAAAAAGGTGCCTATATCTTCAGAGTCCCATGTTCTTTCAAGCCCGCCACTAGTTAAAACGTTGCCTAAACCTTCGGAGTCCCCTGAACCTTCAAGGCCACAACTAGTTATTAAGTTGCCTAAACCTTCGGAGTCCCATGAACCTTCAGAGCCATCACTAGTTAAAAAGTTGACTAAACCTTCAGAGTCCCCTGAACCTTCAAGACCAAAAATATTTAAAAAGTTGCCTAAACCTTTAGAATCCCCTGAACCTTCAAGGCCACAGCTAGTTATAAAGTTGCCTAAACCTTCGGAGTCCCCTGAACCTTCAAGGCCACAACTAGTTATAAAATTGCCTAAACCTTCGGAGTCCCATGAACCTTCAAATACATCACTAGTTAAAAAGTTGACTAAACCTTCAGAGTCCACTGAACCTTCAAGGCCACAACTAGTTATAAAGTTGCCTAAACCTTCGGAGTCCCATGAACCTTCAAATCCATCAGTAGTTAAAAAGTTGACTAAACCTTTAGAGTCCCCTGAACCTTCAAGGCCACAACTAGTTATAAAGTTGCCTAAACCTTCGGAGTCCCATGAACCTTCAAATCCATCACTAGTTAAAAAGTTGACTAAACCTTCAGAGTCCCCTGGACCTTCAAGGCCACTAGGAGTTTTAAAGGCTTCTCAAGGTTTAGAGCCAAATGACCCTTTAAAACAATCTACTGGACTTGTTGAAACTTTAGGGAATGTTGTACCTTCAGGCGATCCTTCAAAGCCACCAATACTTAAAACGTTTAAAAAGGTGCCTATATCTTCAGAGTCCCATGTACTTTCAAGCCCGCCACTAGTTAAAAAGTTGCCTAAACCTTCGGAGTCCCCTGAACCTTCAAGGCCACAACTAGTTATAAAGTTGCCTAAACCTTCGGAGTCCCATGAACCTTCAAAGCCGTCACTAGTTAAAAAGTTGACTAAACCTTCAGAGTCCCCTGAACCTTCAAGACCACAAATATTTAAAAAGTTGCCTAAACCTTTAGAATCCCCTGAACCTTCAAGGCCACAACTAGTTATAAAGTTGCCTAAACCTTCGGAGTCCCATGAACCTTCAAATCCATCAGTAGTTAAAAAGTTGACTAAACCTTTAGAGTCCCCTGAACCTTCAAGGCCACAACTAGTTATAAAGTTGCCTAAACCTTCGGAGTCTCATGAACCGTCAAATCCATCACCACTTAAAAAGTTTCCTAAACCTTCAGAGTCCACTGAACCTTCAAGACCACAAATATTTAAAAAGTTGCCTAAACCTTTAGAGTCCCCTGAACCTTCAAGGCCATTACTAGTTATAAAGTTGCCTAAACCTTCGGAGTCCCATGAACCTTCAAAGCCACCACTAGATATAACGTTGCCTAAACCTTCAGAGTCCCCTGGAATTTCAAGGCCACGAGGAGTTTTAAAGGATTCTAAAGTTTCAGAGCAGAATGACCCTTTAATGCAATCTATTGGACTTGTTGAAACTTTCGGGAATGATGTACCTTCAGGCGCTCCTTCAAGGCCGCCAATAGTTAAAAGATTTAAAAAGGTGCCTATATCTTCAGAGTACCATGTACCTTCAAGCCCACCACAAGTTAAAAAGTTGCCTAAACGTTCACAGTCCCCTGAACCTTCAACACCACCAATTGTTAAAAGGTTTAAAAAGGTGCCTATATCTTCTGAGTCCCATGAACGTTCAAATCCATTACTAGTTAAAAAGTTGCCTAAACTTTCAGAGTCCCCTGAACCCTCAAGACCACCAATAGTTAAAAGGTTTAAAAAGGTGTCTATATCGTCAGAGTCCCATGTACTTTCAAGCCCACCACTAGTTAAAAAGTTGCCAAAACGTTCTGAGTACCCTGAACCTTCAAGGGCGCCAATAGTTTTAAAGTTAAAAAAGGTGCTTAAACCTTCAAAGTCGAATGACCCTTTAAGGCAATCTACTGGACGTGTTGAAACTTTAGGGAATGTTGTACCTTCAGGCGATCCTGATGTTTCTCAACAACAGCCTGATGAGCTATATGACTGGGAGCCTATTATGAATTATCTTAGGGAAGGGGGAAAACTATAAAAGCAATATCTGTACATGTGATCATTTAGCATTTAGATTATTGAACTCTTACATTTTTATTTTATTTACAATGACCCTAACGTTTCTTCCGTACTAATTTAATCCCAGGATTACCTGAAATGTAAAAACACCTAAACTTTCATGATCTATTGAACAGATATAACTGGCTTTCCAAACCCCCCATTTACAACTAACTGGAAATGATTACGATGGTAGTCATAAACAATTTATAAGCTATTTTCCCCCCTATTTGCTTTAAATGAAATCTTGCGTTACCATTTGAATTATAAATTTAACTTTTGTACTTAAATGAATTTACTTTGGCTGTTTTTAATAATTTGTAATGTTAAATGTTTCTCTCGGTTTTGTATTTATGAATGTTGTCACTAATCTTTGAACTATTTATTTTTCATTTTGGTCAAATCAAATTTTATCTCGATCATTATTTGGGAAACTTTAGTTAAGGTCTAATAGAATTAGTGCTTTCATAAATTTATTTTTCAAATACAAAAACTATTGATTTTTTCATATATAATAAAATTCCCAAACTGTAAAAGAAATATAGTAATAAATAGTAAGAACAATAAATAATAATAATAAATCTTTAGAGGTTCCTAAATCAAAACTGTGTAAATGAACCAATCTGAATTAATCATGATGATTAGATAGTTAGCCGTCGAGGTGATAAGTAAAGATGGAATGGTTGGGATTCGGCTAAATAAACCTCAATATGGTTTTGTTTTAAAAAATCTATATTTCGGACGTTTTGGCTACTCATTGGTAGCCTTCGTCAGCTAAAATGACAAAAAAAAAAAAGAAATTAATACAGAAACAAAAAAAGTTTATAATTGTGATAGGTAACAGAACTATAAATACAATTAACTTATAAAAGAATATATCTTCATAAATTCTTAGAATGAGTAGAATGAAAAAATAAATAGGTACAATAATTGATTTTAATAGTAATTAGTAACATTAATTGATTTTACAAAGAAATAAGAAACTACATACCAATGACAAATATAGTAGCTAATAGTAATATTAATTAATTTTACAAATAAATAAGATACTACATACCGATGGAAATGCCGAGCGGCAGAGGAAGACCAAGGTTGGCAATTAAGTAACCATTGTGAAAGTGTCTAAGGAAAAAGGAATCTACTGGGGTATATGTAACTGAAAACAGCAGGGGGTGGGAGAAAAGTCGATAAGGATCAAAAGGCATGTTTATGACATTTTATGACAGGAAAGGAGAAAAAGGTGGTAATGGAAGGATACCCAAGGGGCATGGGAAAATCTAGGTGGGATGTCGGGAGAGTTTTTGGAAAATATTAGCGTACATAGGAGAAATGCCTTGTTTGTCAGTTTTGTAGTTTATATTGTTTTTGTTTAACTAATAATTATTAGTAAAGAAATAGATAAATCTGCACTTGCTAAACACGCCATTACGCAAAAACACACTTTTAACTTCGACGACACGAAAATTCTTTCTACACAACGAAACAAAAAAAGACTACAGATCTCGGAATGTGCACACATAAACTTAAACAAAAACAATATAAACTACAAAACTGACAAACAAGGCATTTCTCCTATGTACGCTAATATTTTCCAAAAACTCTCCCGACCTCCCACAAGGCTGCGTTAACGTTATGATTACCTGAACCTCTATATCTTCAGGTTCATTTAAACCATTATAACTGTCTAGAACGTCCGGGCTAGTGAGACAATTATGATTTAACCGTCTAAACCCTAAGAATGATCTGAGCCTTTAAATTGTCTGGATCATTTAATTACGTTGAGACTAATGAGCCAATTATGAATTAACTGCCCAAACCTAAAGAATCAACTCACCCTCTAAATCATTAGGTCCATTTAAAATTTATTAATTAAATAAAACGTCCAGGCTAGTGACACAGTAATAAATTATCTGTATAAACCTAAAGAATCAACTATGTTTCTAAATCTTTAGGTTCATTGAAAACCTTTTTACTACTTAGAATGACCAGGCTAGTAAGACAATTATGAATTAAGTGTCTAAAACTAAAAAATGAACTGGCACTCTAAATCTTTAAGTCCATTTATAACTTATAAATTAATTAGAACATCAAGGGTAGTGAGAAAATTATGAATTAAGTGTCTAAACCTAAAAAATCAAATGACACTCTAAATCTTTAGGTTCATTTAAAACATATAAATTAATTAGAACGGCCCGGCTAGTGACACAATTATAAATTATCTGTCTAAATCTAAAGAATCAACTAAGTCTCTAAATCTTTAGGTTCATTTAAAATTTATTAATTAAATAGAACGTCCAGGCTAGTGACACAGTAATAAATTATCTGTATAAACCCAAAGAATCAACTATGTTTCTAAATCTTTAGGTTCATTGAAAACCTTTTAACTACTTAGAATATCCAGGCTAGTAAGACAATTATGAATTAAGTGTCTAAAACTAAAAAATGAACTGACACTCTAAATCTTTAGGTCCATTTAAAACTTATTAATTAAGTAGAACATCAAGGCTAGTGAGAAAATTATGAATTAAGTGTCTAAACCTAAAAAATCAAATGACACTCTAAATCTTTAGGTTCATTTAAAACATATAAATTAATTAGAACGGCCCGGCTAGAGACACAATTATAAATTATCTGTCTAAATCTAAAGAATCAACTAAGTCTCTAAATCTTTAGGTTCATTTAAAACGTATTAACTAATTATAACGCCCAGGCTAGAATTAAATATCTAAACCTAAAAAATCATCTGACACTGTAAAAGTATCATCATTATTAATAAAGCTTTAAAGTACTCTGATTCGAAGAAGGTCCTTAAACCTCCAGTGGCACCTAAAACTATAAGCAGGCGTAATCCTTAGTATCACCTGTGGATATTTAGGTTATTTAATTCTTCAGAGTAGTCTAAACCTTTGATGCCGTCAATTTGTCCAGTGTATGTTGAAAGTTAAAAGACGACAATTCTTCATATAACCCCGACTCAGAGTCGCCTCTGCCAAAGACATATGACCCGAGTGACGGGGGGTCCATTATGAATTATCCTAGGGACATAAGATAAACATTGTAACCAATATGTATTCATTTAGTTTTTAAAATTTTAGTTAGTGGGATTAATTTTGTATTTTTCTTGGAAATGATGTACAACTACTTGGAAGTTGTTACGATGATTGTTTTAAACAATGAAGAAGCAATTTTGTGCTGTGTTACAATTTGCTTTAATTATGAATTAACTGTCTAATCCTAAAGAATGTACTGACCCTCTAAATCTTTAGGTTCATTCAAAGTATTATCTATATCTAATAAGATCTTGAATCTTAAGCTACGTAAAGCTTTAAAGTACTCTTATTCGAAGAAGGGTAAGCTCCTTAAACCTCCAGTGCCACCAAAAACTATAAGCAGGCGTAATCCTTAGTATCACCTGTGGATATTTAGGTTATTTAATTCTTCAGAGTAGTCTAAACCTTTGATGTTGTCCATTTGTCCAGTGTCTGTTGAAACTTAAGAGATGCCAAATCTTCTTGTAATCCCGACTCAGAGTCGCCTTTACCAAAGACATATGACCCATGTTACTGGGATTCGATTATGATTTATCCTAGGGACATAAGATAGACATTAAAACCAATATGTGTTCATTTAGTTTTTAATATTTTAGTTAGTAAGATTAACTTTGTATTTTTCTTAGAAATGATGTACAACTACTTGGAAGTTGTTACGATGATTGTTTAAAACAATGAATAAGCAATTTTGTGCTGTGTTACAATTTGCTTTAATTATGAATTAACTCTCTAATCCTAAAGAATGTACTGACCCTCTAAATCTTTAGGTTCATTCAAAGTATTATCTATATTTAATAAGATCTTGAATCTTAAGCTGCGTAAAGCTTTAAAATACTCTTATTCGACGAAGTTTAAGCTCCTTAAACCTCCTGTGCCACCAAAAACTATGCGCAGGCGAAATCCTTAGTATCGCCTCTGGCTAGTTAGGTTATTTAATTCTTCAGAGTAGTCTAAACCTTTGATGCTGTCCATTTGTCCAGTGTCTGTTGAAACTTAAGAGATGCCAAAACTTTATGTAATCCTAACAAAGAGCCGCCTCTGCCAAAGTCATAAGACCCGAGTGACGGGGTGTCGATTATGAATTATCCTAGGGACATAAGATAGACATTAAAACCAATATGTGTTCATTTAGTTTTTAATGTTTTAGTTAGTGAGATTAATTTTGTATTTTTCTTGGAAATTATATACAACCACTTGGAAGTTGTTACGATGATTGTTTTAAACAATGAATAAGCCATTTTGTGCTGTTTTACTATTTGCTTTAATTATGAATTATCTGTCTAAACCTAAAGAATGTACTGACCCTCTAAATCTTTAGGTTCATTAAAAGTATTAATTATATCTAATAAGATCTTGAATTACGTAAAGCTTTTAAAGTACTCTTATTCGAAGAAGTTTAAGCTCCTTGAACCTCCTGTGCCACCAAAAACGATACGCAGGCGAAATCCTTAGTATCACCTGTCGCTAGTTAGGTTATTTAATTCTTCAGAGTAGTCTAAACCTTTGATGGTGTCCATTTGTCCAGTGTCTGTTGAAACTTAAGAAATGCCAAATTTTCTTGTTATCCCGATTCAGAGTCGCCTTTACCAAAGACATATGACCCATGCTACGGGGGGTCGATTATGAATTATCCTAGGGACATAAGATAGACATTAAAACCAATATGTGTTCATTTAGTTTTTAATGTTTTAGTTAGTGAGATTAATTTTGTATTTTTCTTGGAAATGATGTACAACTTCTTGGAAGTTTTTGCGATGATTGTTTTAAACAATGAATAAGCTATTATAAAGAATGTACTGACCCTCTAAATCTTTAGGTTCATTAAAAGTATTAATTATATCTAATAAGATCTTGAATTACGTAAATCTTTTAAAGTACTCTTATTCGAAGAAGTTTAAGCTCCTTAAACCTCCAGTGCCACCAAAACTATAATTAGACGAAATCCTGAACATCGCCTCTGGCTAGTTAGGTTATTTAATTCTTCCGAGTAGTCTAAACCTTTGATGTCGTCCATTTGTCCAGTGTCAGTTGAAACGTAAGAGATGCCAAATCTTCTTGTAATCCCGACTTAAAAGTCGCCTTTACCAAAGACATATGACCCATGTTACTGGGATTCGATTATGAATTATCCTAGGCACATAACATTGACATTAAAACCAATATGTGTTCATTTAGTTTTTAATATTTTAGTTAGTGGGATGAATTTTGTATTTTTATAGAAAATAATGCACAACTACTTGGAAGTTGTTACGATGATTGTTTTAAACAATGAATAAGCAATATTGTTCTGTGGTGCTATTTGCTTTAAATGAAAACTTGAGTTACCTATTCGATTTATAAATCAAAATTTTGTAATTGAATGAATTTATTTTGAATGTTTATAAATAAAAGAATATGCTATGTTAAGTTTTTTCTCTTTGTTTTGTATTTATGAATATTGTCACTAATTTATGAACTGTTAATTTTTCGTTTTAGTCAAATCAATTTTTATCTCGATCATTGATAGGGAAACTTTTGACGTTTTAGGCCTAATAGAATTGTGCCTTCATAAATTTGTTTTTTCAATTACAAAAACTATTTTTTCCATATATAATACAATTCCAAAAATGCAAATGCAACACATAAGGTTTTTTTTTTTTTTTCTTTTTTTTTTTTTTTTAACCGAGTTGTATTATGCTGAGGAGTTACGATGCAGGTTATGATTGTATTTAGGCACTAGAAGATTAGTGCCTATAATGTGGGTTTATTTCTGCTCCTGCTGAATGAAGATTATACCGAATATGGAGGAATTCCTTTCGACGAAGAACCAATCTTTTTACCACAAAATAGGACAAGAAGAAATATATATGGAACTAATTCAGCTAGTATTCTTATATATTGTTTGTATGTTGTCAAAATATTGCATGGCTTGCGAATTAATCAGACTACCTAACTAAACCAATCTCAACTTATTTTTGCTTTTGCATGCTTGCTTGTCATAGTTTATAGGTGGAAGAATTTTGCATGGTCTGTGTGTGTGTGTAATTTCTTTTTGTAATTATCATTTATTTACAACCTTCTTTTTCAGTTTACTCATCTTCAGTTTACTTTAGTTATTAACTTGTCTTCTTCTAGTTATTCAGTAGTAATATTCTTTTCTCTTCAGTAGTTAAAATAGTATTTATTGTCATATTCCATATATTTGAATAATTAATGATTAACCTCCCCCCTCGCTCGTAAAGGAAGAAAAAAATTACACATTAAGCCTAAATTGTATTATTTTAAGCTTAATGTGTAAAACCTAATGTACAGTTTCACTTACAGCATTGCGGGGGAGGTTCCACAGCATGTTTTCAAAGCATTTCTACAGGTAAATGGTTTCTACAGCAAAGGTAAGAAAATATGCTATGCAGGGTGCTGTACTCTTTCCAATTTCTAATATCGCTTGGGAGCTTTCTGGTGAATACGAAGAAATTGACTTTATTCGCCTCTGCAGAAAGGAGATGATATCTTATTGCAAGGAACTTGTGAGTTGTAAGTTTGGTATTTCAGGAGGTAACTTGTTATTCAGCACCTCTTTTCAACTATTCCCCATAAGTTTATAGACTTTTTATTTACAAATCTCAATTACTTTTCCTCAACCACATTTATGTTAAAATTGTGCCAAAAGCTCACTACATGCAGCACGGTCGCCAATGAACCTGTAAAAAGAAAACTACAATCTAGCCTAAAGTAATACGAAACTGTCCAGGTAATCAAGTTCCATGATCATTTGGCGACCGTGCACGGGACACGCGCGTCTTACTTCAATGGTTAAGACTATTTTCTCTAAACAAATGAAATCATAATGTCATTAGAGCTGTTTAAAATGAATAAATTTCTAATAGCTTAATTGATGGAACATTTGTTTTCTCTCAAATTTCGCACAAGGCGGATGTTGTCAATCATGGAGTCGCCATTATTTTCAAACAACTAGTTTTGACTTGTCATGTTGAAAATTCTAATATAACATTGTAACTGCAACCCACAATGATTACACGCGTCAATATTTGATATTAAAAAAAAAAAAAGAAAGAAAAAAGAGGTGCGGTTTGGTCCTTTTAGGGTTTTTTGGGGTCGCTGATTACGATGAGCGGATTGGTTAACCTTTATCAAATCAGATTCGAGGTAATTTGAAGGTCAAATAAAGAGAAATCCGTAGGAAAAATGTGAACATTCATGCGTAGGTTTTTTAAGTCCCTGAGTCCGAATCCGTTTTTTTTTTTTACCTTTACGCCTTTTCCTGGAGGTCATTTGAACGTCAAGTAGAGAAAAAATCATTCAAAAATTCATTTTCTGTGAAGCAGGGAGAGTCAAACAAACTACGGGTTTGGACTCAGGGACCTCAAAAACATAGGCATGAATGTTTCTAGATTTCGTTTTATGTTTGTTTTCTCTATTTATTTAAATGACCTTGAATCTGATGTTATGAAGATTAACCAACCCGCCCATCGTAATCAGCGACCCAGAAACCCCATAAGGACCATACCACTCTGAGTGTTTTTTTTTTTTTTTTAGATAAATCTGGACCTGTGTGATTATTACTAGTGCTCAATTTCCGGAGCACCGTGACCAAATGGGGTAACAATTAAACAATATTTTTTTTATCAATTCTAAAAAGAGCGGTATGGTGATCATGAAAACGCGGGATTAAAGGGTAGGCGAGGGATGATAACAGGTATGAAATGATGCAGAGCTCCCTACCATCAGTCAAGAGCCTAATTCATCCCTTGCTGGGATTAGTACCAAATCGAGTTATGTCCTTGTGACACGGGGGATTTGACAGCTGAGTTTTATCGCCGGCACAGCAGAGAGCCTTTGTCATACGCTCCCTCGCCGTCCGGAGCACAAAGAAATATTTAGTAGCAATCAAATTAAGTTCTTTCTAATATTCCGGCCTCCCAACCCTTTATATACATTATTCCCTTCCCTGTCGTTTTTTACTCTGTTAATTCCGGTCATAATTCCATTTCACTATTAACTCATTCTCCGATCTCCGTTGACGAGGATTAACGTGTTTTTATCAACCTCTCGCTGATATTCCTAATCAAATTTTTGATCGATTTAATGATAATTCAAATGATGATGAAAATAACAGTCCTAGTATATAACTGAATCGCCCAACTAACATCAGTAATCGCATACTGCATGACAAAACTAATCACGATCAAGTGAATATCCGTACTCACTCAAACATATGTTCTTTACCATACGCTACATCAGCTAACAAAGCTAAAAAGGATCGTCCTTTTACCACATATTCAACGTATTTAGCACTTCACATCACGGTGCTGTAGTGTTATATATATATATATATATATATATATATATATATATAGGGGCTACTTACTAAAAGCGCTCTTCATATTTCTAATGGTCGCGAAATTGGAAACGTTTTAAAATAAAGTAACATCAGATGGGTCAACCGCAAACATCCTGCTGCGGCAGGCCGGTGGTTGAGTACAGATTCTCTTTTTATATATATATATATATATATATATATATATATATATATATATATATAAACACACCCCACAGAAAAAAACTAATGAACAGGTTTTTCTTGACCTTTATGAAACTTTTCTTCTGGATTTTTCTCTGGATGGACACTAAAATGATATAATTGTGCCTCGATTCCCCCCTTTCCCTATCCCTATAATAATAAATACAGAGACGAGTCTAATGACTATGGATGTTGGGAAATGATGGAAATGAATATTGGCCAGTAGGAGTGGTTAGGGTTAAAAAGATAAAAATTCTTGAAGAGGGAGGGGGGGTCTACCCCGGACGCAGCAACCCGTCCCAGCCAATTTTCCCCAAGTCTCTTCCCCAAGTTAAATAATGAAAGAAACCCACATCGTTCCACAAAGTGGATTCCCCCCCCCCTCACTCTCTTTCTGTGGACTCTTAATTAAATGAACCGACTAGAAGAGCAAACTGCATTTTAAATGGCCTGTAATTTCAAAAGTATACTCTTGATGTAATGAAGTGCTTTTACCCCTCCCCTCTTTTTATTTATAACCTGCGAAATATTCCCCTTCTGGTCGTCTTATTCAATTTTCCTTCTTGAAAAACCGCCCACTTCAATTATTTTTCTTTCTTTTTTTTTCGTTTGTGTTTTCATGATAATATCAAGGCTGGAAAGAGATATCTCCATCAATTATGTACCAGTTAGCTGTAACTTATTATTTAAGTGACCTCTTGTTTTTCTTTTCCCCACTGATTCATTAAATTTTAAAATTCCTTTTTTCTTTCCTCAAGGGACTCTCAACAGCTCCTGGAATGATGATTGGATACTCACTTCCACGAGTTTATTTCTCAAATATTTTCTATAGATAAACGGAAGTATAAACCCCACACGCAAGAACTGTGTCATATTAAGGGGTTTCCATGTAATCCTTAATACTAATTTGATTTGAAAAGCTTAGAATAAAAACTCTAAACGATTTGTTCTCAAACTCCTTGCTATTGTAAAATTATGCATACTATAATTGTAAATCCATTTTGGCATTTTAAGGTATAACAAATTCCAACTGAAACGAAAAAAAAAAATGCCCCACAACTATTTTGCTCGCAATAAAGGACAATACAAATAGTTCCCTGGGTCAGGGGTGGGAAGATCTGCGAGATATAAAAATTATCCCCGTTAAAATTTGTATCTATCCATCTATAAATAATAAATACATGTCTGTGTGTGTTTGTTAACAAGATAGCGGTCAATGTTTTTGTGTTTTGCTACTGAACTTGATATATAGCCTTTCAATAACAAAGGATTGAACAAGTTCGTTAAACTGCAAAATCAGTCTTTTAGAGGGGGGGGGGCTTACTCTAGACTAAAATTCTTATTTCGCCCATACTAGCCGTAATCCTACCTGGTAGATTCCAAACATTACTCCGTTATATAATGTAAGTCAAATTGGTCCATTTAGTGTTGGGTTACTTACAAACTATTAATTCTCCCATTCCGGTTGTGATTTGTGTTTCATTGCAACAAAACTCAGTAAACATCATGCCTCACTAATAAGAAAAATGTGTTGTAAAAATAAACAAAATCGGTTTATTAGGAATGGAGGGGTCTCCCGTGGTCTAATGGCTAGCGCCTTGGATTCATAAGCGGGAGATGGTGGGTTCGATTCCCAACCTCCGGCAGGAATTTTATCATCCCACGGCTCGGAACCGTATTATTAATTCGATTCGGCACCCAGTTTAGCTTAACTCGGTTCGCGACGGCTAAACGATGTAGCAAGTTTCTGTATTCATCCACAATCTTGGACGTAACGCAGATGCCCTCGATAGCTGTTATTGCTGCCTGTCTGTCAGAGTATGTATTGACTTTCGCACGATTTTACAGCAACATCTCTGCACTTTTCCTTACCAATTACTTCTACTTGGATAGCCGTAGGGAAGTTCCCAACGGGATCGAGATGCTAATTTCTCTTCTACTTGCCATCTACACCCCAACTCCTACTATCTTGGAACCGTCAGTGAAGCAGTGTCTGCTTTGATTACCTCGACCCCACTGTCAATCCTGAAAGCGGTTGGCATGTAATCCTAGGGCATCTGTAACATTGACAATCTCATTTCCTTTGAGGATCTGCTTATGTCCTCCACAGAGTATCGTTTTTGTAGTAGTCTGCGCATTAAGCTTATAAGCAGATATTCTGACCATCCTCTCCACTTTAAGTGCAGAGGTCGCAGATCATGATACAGTTCCTTATGGCCAGGCTGTATTCTGTCTGTCCCCTTTTTTACCGATCCCACACTTGATTTCACGCCCCCCTCCACTCGGGCTGGAAGCCCGACTGCTAGCAGATCCCTATAACACAAAAATCACAAAGGGATTAATAGAATACTGTTTCTATGGAGGACACAGACCCTGGGGCTATAACCTGTATCCCTTAAAGCCCAGAGACTGTACCCTGCCGGTACTGTACTCACCTCAGTTCTCTCCGGTGCGGTCCTAATTGCTTTAGGTTTCCCAACCATGAAAGACGTTTTCTTTAGAGTACTGTGAGGCTTGTTACTAGATACTCCCGATTGTACTTCAGTACTCTCCTTTCTTCTGGCGTTACGGGGTACCTGAGACTACGACTTGACCATGGCATAGTGCAGCTGAATGTTTTCCTTTAGATGAGGTACCGGGCCTTTGGAGGCGGCAGATAAGCCACCTCCAGATTTCTCATTGCAACCGACCACGATCCAATACAATGAATGCGTGAATCTGCGCACGAAGCTCTGGATTTTCCACCGCCAGCCTGTGGATGAGTTGTTGGATATACGGGATCTTTCCCGGAAAGTGTCCCCCCAACCTGACTATCCTGAACAGCTCATCGGGTTCGGCAACACTGAGTGAAGTACGAGTATCACCCAGCTTAACCCACCCAATGACACTGGCTAGCCAGTCTCCATGTCCTGGCATCTCAGGAGAACCCCACCCCGTTTGGAATGTGAACTCGTGATATCCCGGGCCAAATTTGCCATCTAGGCTAATGCCGTCGACCAAGGTCAACAATTTTTCACAAAACTCCGTCAACAGGTGCTAATGACCACTCACAGTAGTAGATGCAAAAAAAAAAAAAAAAAAAAAAAAAAAAAAAAAAAAAAAAACCGACAACAATGACAAATTGTTGTGCATCGAAGGTTGATTGGGCAAAAACAAGCTTCCGCCTTTTCGTAGCCTCGGGGGAGGGTGTTTCGGGATCTGCATCACCACCGGGCCTAGAACCACAGCCAGCTCCACCAGGGCCCTCATGGGTACCTAGATTCTGCCGTCCGCGAGAAGTAGAGCCTGAACACTTTGTGAGCACTTCCTCAATAGCCCTCTGTCTGGCGCGTTTTCTCTTCTGCGGACCACATAGGCTGATTGTGCTGGTTCCTTTTTAGTACAAAGCTCAGTTAGTTCTGGTGCCGTTGCCGTGCCCGGCTTAACAAATGCTGGTTCCGTAACCGTATCGAGCTTTGTTTGAACTGGTTCCGTGATCTGAGGTAGCCTCAATAGCTCACAAAGATTGTAAACTATTATTGTTCCCACGAGAAGCAAGAGAATCATGGGTCGTCCACAGCAGAGCCCCGCATGCCACGGAAAGGCCAAATACAATGGGGTGTCGCCCGGTGCCCCAAGTTGGTCGTTCAATGCACACATATTTAAACACCCTATACCGCTCAGTTCTGACCACGAGCTCCCTCCATTTTGACTTGGCTTGATATCTACCTCGGGAAGGTGATCCTAGGATGTGTACTGTAAATGACCTTTGTATGCGTGGGGTGTGTGTAGTGTACTGTATGAGTGTCAGTGGTTTTGTTTCTCCAACCTGGGGGGTGGATGGCTACTGCGGTCTCACACCGGGTGATGTGTACGCCAATGTAACGGGACTAAGCATCCCATCCGGTTGGTCCAAACTTAGCCCTCTTGGGCCTTGGTCATTACGGCCACAACCAGGGGCGCTGCTGTTTTCTAAATAGCTGTATCCGGTGTGATTATGAGTTATTCTGCCTGCACATTAAGTGCAATAAACAAAAACGTGAGGTTTTTGTGTGTTTAGTAGTACCTCGCTTATTCCGGAAGAAAATTAATAATTGATAATGTTTATTTTGTATTTATAAAGGCTATTTTAAACGAATTATTCAGGAATACGGCGTACACTGTCAACCACCTTCTGACGGATATAATGCATGACGCAATATTCTTTTAATGCTTCCATTACTCGACACGCAACGAAAATATGTAAATCTTTATTTGGTCGAATACCAAAATTTTAACTCAATCTATCGTTTTGGAGTGCTCAAAGATGAAAGTTTTCTCAAGAATGGTTAATGATTCATTTTTTTTTTCAAAGAAATTTTCCGAAAACCAGTGTTCCGGTAGGTGAATTCTGTGTTTTTTATAGCCGAAACCCGATCCTTTATTGAGTTTCTGGTAAAGAATCAAGTTCAGGAAATATTAGTAAAAACATTTTTTATTATTAACAGATATTAGTAGCTTTCGTATATTATCATAAATATATTAAAAACAGTTCGGCGCTAATGGCCAAGAATTATGTCGATGCGCCGTAAAAAAAAAAAAAAAAAAAAAAAAAAAAATTAAAAACAGTTGGAATATCGAGATAAGTGGAAAGTCCCCATTCGAAAGCTTCCTAATTTCTCCACAAAAGCTGTTCTAAAGTAATTTTCGATTGATTAATCTCTCAATCTCGATGGGTTTTCAATGGGTCAGAGAAATAAGCTCGTAAAACATCGAAAGTGTTGGATTAGTTGCTTTGAGCGACGTTTTTTTCCCTTTTGGTTGTTGTTTTTGTTATCGATTTAGAAGTAAAATTAATTTGCCTGTAAAATATCTCCTCTCCTTTGCCTGTGAAAATAAAGAATTTTTTTTTTTTTTTTTTTTTTTTTTGTAATAAGGCTTTCCGAGCGGTAGTCGGACAGGAAGAGTGCTTAGTTTCCGCTATTTTAAGTTTTCTGAGTATATTGCTGCCTCAAGTCTCCACAAGGCTCAAGTCCACAATAGGCATAAAATCGTTATGTAAACACCCTAAGCTGACACAGTTTCTGTGACTCAAAGAATTGCGATTTTTCAGTGAAATGCCATAAGTTCGAAGAATAGCATGTTCTTGTAATATACCTGACCTTTAAAATTAGGTTCTGCCAGTTTCCTGTGTATTGTGACGTGTAAATCTCGCTTGTCGTCCAGAATTCTTTGCAGGACGTGTTTAATTTTTTCACTAAATATCAAAGAAAAGTAATAACTTAAGGCGTTAAGGAATTGTTGCGACTCGCTTAAGGCGTCAGATTTTCAGAAAAATCCGCTCTTTGGCAGCCTTATTCAGCAACAAATTTCTAGAGGATGGAGGAAGTCCACGATAACTTTAGGAGACCATAGATAAGTGACACACTTTTCCATGGTCACCTAAAAGTGATCGTGGTATTCCACCATCCCCTTGGCATTTGTTGCTAAAGTAGGTTACCAAAGTGCATCTGGTGTTTTTTCTTAGCCGAATCCCAACCATTCTTTGACTTATTTTCGCCTCAACGGCTTTCAAAGAATCTATGCTTTCCAAATTACAACAAAAACGCGCTAAGATGACGCAGCTCCTGCGAATCGGATTTTTTTATAATTCAGTTAGCTGATAACAACAAATATAAAATAGCAAGCCCTGTTGCATTTATTTGAATTATCTGGATATTATACGTATATATTCCCTGATCATGGGAGTAAGTAGTTTTACTCCTGTATGGATTGAAGGGTTTTTGGTTTGAGGATGTTTGTTGGAAGCCATCAGTCAATTAGCACCTTGATAATTAAGGTAAAGAGAGGATTTGCTTGGCTTAGCTAGAGCGAGTGGGAGCAGAAGGGATGGGAGGGGGGATGGAGTTGGGGTAAAGGGTGCTTCCAGGGGGGAGAGAACCAAACCAAGTGTAAACTGCCAGCTCATCTAAGTGCTAAACCAAATAACCAGTTAAATTGCTCCGGCCGGCAACATGCTGTTTGCAAAGGACTAATTACTAATTACCCAAAGAGACTCACGGCAAGCCCGATTAAAGATTTTACCCAGTTTCTCTCTAATTAATCTTTCCCTCTGTTGACTTACTACTTTTGTACAGGACTTTCCGCCGGTAAATCCTCCTTCCCTTAATTTTACATGTTTCACTCTCTTCTCATTCCATTCTTATCCTTGTTAAACCCGCCTTTTGTTACTGGATGCTGCATATCAACAAGCAAAAATTATTTTTTGCAGGAACTGCCTAAACTAAACATTTTCATGAATAAGGTAACTGCAGTAACATAAAATGTTCTACTCTTTCCTATGTTTTGTCACCAGCTGACGTAGAAAAGTCCCACTCACAGGAACAGGCGCCACAACAGGAAACTGACAGTATCTTTAGCGGCAATCACTTCATTTAAGCACCAATTTCTGTAAATAAGACGCTCTATCAAAAATCTCATAAAACCCGTATTTTTAGAAAATTCGAATTGATGATTTACATTTACTACGATTTCCCAACCGGTTTCGTGATATATAATACATCCGAAAATCCCATGAAAAATCTATTTTCTCCATTTTCCTCGAAAACGGTTAAAGATATGGCCTTGGATGTGATTTCATCATTCCCCACCTCCAATTACTTCTAAAACGTGTGCCTGAAAGACTAGTAACGTAAACATTACAATTGTTGTCGCGTTAATTTCGCCCAAAATAACATTTTGCGTTGGACGGATCCTGCTGGTTAACGAACTTCATCTTTCAAATCAAACGAACTATTTCAGTCCAGGCAACGAATGCTTGAAAACAGCTATAGGTGGACATTTTTGGGACACAATTTTTGACTTCGTAACTTTGTTTAGGCTAGATAGGAGGTGAACATATCAAAAGTCCTCACCCGTAGCCTTTGTGGGGGGGGGGGTTTAGAAACAAAGTTATGAAGTCAAAAATTGTGTTCAAAACATTTCCACTTATAACTCTTAGTTTCCTGGGCTATTAGTCGCTAAATTTCTGATTTCACGATGAACACTGAAATTATTTTTACGTTTGAAGGAAAATACATAAAATAGCAAAGTAATATATATTATTGAAGGGAATACAATACTCTGCAACCCTATAACCGTTATTTATTTTTTGGGTTTATCGTTAAAGAGTTATCCCGTCAAAATGGGGAATAAATATACGGCAAAAGTGTTTTTCCCCAAAATGACAGACTTTCAAGAGCGGATATTTCGAAAACTAAAGATATCTCGAAAACCTTTATTGAATAGAAATTGTAGACAATTTAATCAGCTTTTATTTGTTATAGAATAGTCATGTCGCTAGGACGCAGGGTTTTCGAGATATAAGTGAAAACCCGAAAAATGGGACCTTCTAAACCCCCCTCCCCACAAGAGCACAAAGGCTACGCGCAAGGACTTTGATATGTTCACTTTCAATCCGTTTTTGAAACGTGAAATTTTGTAGCGGATTTCGTCAAGAGGTCAATCTCGTAACCGGATTTCCTCCCTAGGAGGCAGGTGAAAATGAATGATTTCCCTTTAAAAGTAAATCAATTAGATCATCAAAATATCAAGTAGGAAGTAAATAAAAACTAGTAATTCATTTCTTGTAATAAATTGTTCATTTATTGCACATACCCATTAATTTGCATTATCTTGCACTTCTCTCGTTGATGAAGTAGTCTTACATGTTCATTATTAGTTCATTAGTGTGAGAGATATAGCTTGTCACTTGGCTGTGGACTGGTGAAGAAGGTGTGGGGGCCTCTAGCCAATGACGGCCTGTGTTGGTTTCTGTTCCACTTCTCTCTCTCCGAGTCCCGCGCCTTCCCAGAACGGGTGCTGTGAGGGTTGAAGACATGGGCGTATATAAGGGGGGGCTGCAGCCTCCCCAGAAATTTTAATTTGATCGGTAAAAGTTTCATAAAACCCTTAAAAATAAATTAAATAAGATCATTTAGTTCATAAAACATATTCTATTTTGGGTGTAACAGCAGTTAAGTTGGCTAATACTCTTCCAAGATCTAAATTGTTAGTATTCCACACACCGGAAATGGTCTCAGCACCCCCCCCCCCCTGAAATTTTCCCAGCCCCCTCCGAAATTATTTTCTATATACGCCCATGGTTGAAGAACTGGCAATGTCGTGCCCCCTCTACGCTGTCCCCAAATGAAAAGTTATATCTCTCACTTTATAGACAGCATCACAGCACAAACTCTCCTACAACTGACTTTTTACCACACAATGAACTAAAAAGTTACTACTAAAGTTCAGTAAGTAACCTCTTCAACAATAGGCGTTGTTGTTCATCTCTAATGTATGCAATGCCCGCATACCGCTTTTTATATCTGTATAAAGCAATTCCCGTCAAATTATAAATTCAATATCCCGCCAAAATTCCGTTTTCAAAAATTCCGTCATGAGTGCAACCTCAATAGCTACTTTCCTTCGGAGGAAAGTGCTAAAAAACACAACAAAACTACGCGATCAAATGGAGGTGCTCAGTACCACTAAAAATACCCGTGGCCTCCGAGAGGAATTACGGCCCGTGCCCAAAGAACTCACGTGACCCTTTATCCCCCCTCTCCACTAACATTACCAAAAACTATTATTGGAATTATTCAAAAATTAAATACCAAGGGTCGAAAATAATTGTTAACTTTTATTTTAAAAATGTATTTTTTAACTTTTACTTTCATTTTCATTATGTAAAATTTCGAAAATAACTTTTTTGGGGATTACAATTTATTTAAATGTTTTTTTACTGTTATTTTTCAATCTAAAAAATAAAATTATAAAGTAATTGTTATTAAAATACTTAATTGGGAAAAGTTTAAAGGAATAAATTAAAACTACTAATGTTTATTTTTTGTTTTTTTATCAACAAATATATTTCAATAAATAAACAAAAATAAATTACTAAACAAAGAACATTTCATTTATTTTAGAGAATATATATATATATTTTTTTTTTTTTTTTACGGCGCATCAACAAATCGTGGCTATTAGCGCCGACATCCAGGGTGCAACCAGGAATTTTCTCAGCGAGCCCTGAGATGAGAAAATTTCTGGCGCCGGTGGGGATCGAACCCACCATCTCCCGCTTATGAATCCAGCGCGCTAGCCACTAGACCACGGGAGACCCCGATTTTAGAGAATTATTTCAATTTTAAAAATAATATATCCTGTAAGTTTGTGGACTTTAGATTATATCTATAATCATTTAATATATACTTTATGGTTTGAAAAGGCTCTTTCAACACTTACTTGAGTGGCTGGGCTGGAGGTGTAGGATAAGAGATTAAGAGTAAGATTAATGTGCTCGAAAACATCCAAGAAAAATAAATTGACCTTATAACATCCCAAAGAGGTCGCGAAGTAACTTTAGGACGGTTATATTGATAACGTCATTCCCACAACAAGGGATTTATGTTTTTTATGCAGTTGATAATAACATTTTCTCTTGTTAGATTCCATTTTACTTTGCTTCTGGTGAACATATTTTTTAAATAAGATATTTAACATGAAGTGCCCAATCTAAGTAAAATAACTTCGGATTTAGAAGGAAAAAACTGGGTTTCTGCTTCCAAAATGAAAGCACTCTTTAGACCGTAATAATGACTCATTTTATTAAAATAGTGGTCACTGTGAGCCTATTGGCTGAAGTTTAAACGCGTAGAACACACTTTTAATGTGTATTTTGATTTAATTATAATTGGAAGCAGTTAACAATAAAACATTGTGATAATTACTTGTTTCATTTAATTGACTCATTTAACTTGTGGAATACAATCGTTTGAAGTTACTGGCAGCACGGACCTATGATACCTTAAGTAACTAAGATAATTCATCGACTATTTTCGATATGGTGTGCAAAATAAAATCTATGCAGGACTTGTCACTAGACACCTTTATATCAGATTTTTGTAACCTCTTTTTGTTAATTACATATTTAACAATAAAATAAAGCAAAGTGCATCACTTTTTACAATAGCTTACCTTTTTATAATGAGGATCTTTTTCATATTTCCAGAATACGAGGATTATGGATAATCTATATACATTCAAGGTAAAGAGCATAAATAAGCAGGCATGATTGTACTCAGCCTAACCTCAAATCAAAACTTAATAAGTTTTGACATTCCAGCTTATCTACCTTACTAACCTCTATGGGATGGATCTCTTATCAATACAGTGAAGTCTTATATAAATCCCTTCTTGTAAGGTTATCCGTAAATCGATATGAAGCTAGTGCCCCCCCTACTTATTTTACTTAATAGTAAACGTTTAGTGAGGTTCACTCTAGCTTAGAGTGTTTATCAGAATTTACTTCCTCATTGAGTTCTCGGTAACGCATACAATGTGGATTATTTAATGATTTGTTTAGTAGGTATAGTCTAAATCTCAGACTGATAACTGGTGATTCAGGGAACTAGTCTGAAATACTTTTCACAATAAAGCTAATGGTCCTATAATGTCAATTTGTAAACATGCTATTTCGGTCTAGTTTCCATTATCATTCGTCATGGTAGTATAGTGTTTGATAACTATTTAAAATATAAACTCCTAATGTTTTCCTTATTATTTGTTCATGGTTTGATTTTGATAAAATTATATGCAAAAATATTTCGTCTAAAGAGAAAAAGGTTCGTTTACCGGAATAAAGTTTTTTTTCACTAACATTCGGGGCAAAGAAACCATAAAAGGGAGCAGATCCAGTCATACTTTTCTGGGTTGTTTTGGATGCCTATTTCGATTTCTGGTGGGAGTAGAAGTGAATTAAACGTTTTTGTAATTCGCTTTTTTAATTTTGTTATGAATTGACTCGAAATTATTTTTACCTCTTTCTGTGTACTATGGAAGCAGAGTAAGTACTTGTAAAAAATTATTTATTTTTTTAAATTCGGAGACATATTGTTATCTTTTGTAAACATATATGTGTTTATGAACATTTACTGTTGAAAGTGTCATGGTTTCCTACATATTAGGTAATTTGTATACCATATGTCACCTATAACAGCCTTGTAACCTCATGTCAATACTCGCCTGTGATTCCATTAGTTAACTCATACGATTTGTCGGGAGTGATTTATCTTATTTAAAAAAAAAAAAAAAAAAAAAAAAAAAAAGCGTTTTATTTTATCCCTAAATAACTTTTGGAGCTGAGGATCTCTACTAATCAAATCTAGGTCTTCGTTCTTAAAAAATAATCTATATAAACAAATTATAGGGTAATACATTTTTATCAACTAGGACAGCCAGGAAAGAAGGCTTCAATTCTTATTTATGATCAATCCTATTGTAAATTTGTTACAATATACAATCAAACAATATAAAGAGGTCTCTAAAGGTGTGCCTTTTATTTATTATATAAATAGCTTTCTCACAGGGCTATTAGCAGAAAGAAAACACAAACTATGCTTTTCATCAATCCTTGAGGCTGGACTTGTTTTTAGTACTTTTAAGAACCTATAGAATTTTTTTTGTTGTAACTTTTAGTATTTTTTTCTGCACATGTCACTATATCTCTGTCCTTTTACAATTAATTCAATTTATATCTCTGACATAACCAACATATTATTCTAAATCGGAGCTAATGACCATAGCAGTAGATGCAGTGGAAGAGGAGAAAAAAAATATATATATATTCTAAATTTCAATTTTTTAAAAATTTTAAATACATATAAGAATTAACTTTGTAAATAAATCCCAAAAATGTTCCTACATTGTCTGTATTTTGAAGAATATTTTGCTAAAACAAAAATGATAATGAAATAAAAATATTGACTTATTAACACATTGTTTAAATTGTAAAATCTTATGATTAAACTAACTTGTGGTCTATTCTATAAAATTTGTAGTATAGCAGGGAATGTATAGTCAAGAATAAGACGAAGTTATAATGTTCTTAATTTGATATACTACTATTAGAATGTATTGACTTAGACAATGGATTGTTATATGCTTAAATCACTTTCAAGTAAATTGCTTTCCTTTGTCTCTTAAATAATTTTCCTGAATCAACTAAAACTTTTTTTAAGCAATCATATATTGGTTAATTATAAACAAACAGAGATCAGGACAGTTTTGTTTTTGATTCTATTTGTATATGTATGAAATAAAAATAACAAATGTTACTAGTCATTCTTGTTACTCTCCAATTGCCAATTGCCTTTTTTTTTCTTCTTTTTTTTTTATAAACAGTTCCATGAAATATATTATTCTCCAATTATTACATTCTAAATGTACTGACTTATTACAAATTCTACTAGGAGGCATCCTTTCAAACAAGGCCATTCCTTATAAATTGTTTCAATTATAGTCTAGAAATTTTACAGCGCAAAATAATAGAAAGGCAACTGTGATAGAACACAAGCTGTTGTAGACTGTGTGCTAATTAATAGACGGAACATTCATAGTTGGGAAAACTTCCATCTATAGTTTTCTGAACATTGCTGGTAAATAGTACTTACTTTTAGCCCGGTTCCTCCCTCCCTCCATAAGGAGCAAACCTGCTTTTGAGGTTGACCTCATCGCGTAGACACTAAAAATTCACGTTTCAGATCCCATAAAACGACAAAAATAACGATGGTTCGCATTTATATATGGGATATATATATATATATATATATATATATATATATATATATATATATGTATATATGTATATATATATGTATATGTATATATATTTGTCTCTTCGCTCTCTCACAGGCTCAAAAATGGTCCGATTTTGATGAAATTTGGTACAAAAATCTTTCATCTAATTTGAAAGATCACGTTCATTAACCAGCAGAATCCATCCACTGGAACATTGTTTTTTTGGCAAAATTCGCGCAAAAAAATCGTAAGTTTACGTTTTCGAATTCATATGCTTGCAGGTACTCGTTTTATAGGTTCCTTCACGTAGGAAAAAGAATGAAACTATTTTTAAGGCGATATCTGTAACCGTTTTTGAGAAAAGTGGAAAAAATATTTTTGTACCTTGTAATTTTAGGTTTGGGTACATAGAATCATGGGCGTATATTAGGGGGGGGCAGAGGGGCTGCAGCCCCCCCCCCCACCTCCTCAAAATTTTGATTTCATCGGTAAAAATGTGTCATAAAAACCTTAAAAATAAATTAAATAAGATCAATTAGTTAGAAAATTTTGGGGTGTGTAATAGCATTTTAATTATTCAACTATTCCAAGTTCGACATTGTCAATATTCCATACCCCCAAATGTTCCCAGCCCCCCCCCCCAAATTATTTCATATATACACTTATGCTTAGAATTGGTATTTAATTGAAATCATTCAGGAGGTCAAGGAATTTTTAGCTGAAGAAGGCTGCCAAAGTGCAGCCGAAATGTCCAATATAGATTTCTGCCTGAAGATCTGACGTTTTTTTCCTCTAGCCGAATCCCAACCATCCCTTTACTTTGTATTTTCTAATTTTGATCCCATTTTTGTAGAGGGGCTTATGAGAAGAGAAGTATATGTAATTTTAGTATTGATGGATGTGATAAAAAATAAATCTATTGCTGCTTGCTTCTTATTTTTGCATTTTGTTGAATTTAGTTAAAATAGTTACAGAGTGCTGAATCTCAAGTTACCTCTAAAATATCATTCTCTCTCACAAACACATTCATTCAGTGTCCTTGGGTGTACATAAGATTGCCATGTGAAAAAGTGTGTATGTACAACATGGCACATTTGAATTTTTATTATAAGTATTGAAGAAAAATGTTATGTCGAATTACTTCCAATACATACAACTTTTACATTTTATTTATTCCTAGAGGAGGAAAACTATTTGATGAACATAGATTTAGTCAGGGTTTGGTTTTGGTATCTTAATAAAACTACAATTTTTTAAGAAAATGTGTTTTATTTTTGCTGGTGTTTTGGCTTGAATTTCAAGCCTTCAACAGGGCTGTAAAACATGGATTCAGTTAATACTAATTTATATACAAATTTGTATACAAAATTATATAAAAATTAGTATTAACTCTCTCCGCCTTGTTTTGCCCTGATGAAGGTTTCAAGCCAAAATGTCGGTATAAATGAAATGTATTTTCTTATATAAAAATGTAGCTTTATTAAGATACCAAGGCCAAACCTTGAATATATCTATTGTCGCAATCCCAATTGTCAACCATCTTCTTTCAATGAAACTATTTGATATTTTATGCTGGCTGTTTTGTTTGGGGACAGCAATGTGAAGTTTTGAGTTGTTTCGTTTTTGTTGTTTGGAAGATTTCAATGTTTAATTTCTTGCAGGTAAGGCATGAAAATTTACTTTTATCTAGTTGTTGAATGGTTTATATTAAGTCTGTTTATTTATTCTGGATTATAAAAATCTTTATCCTTTTTTTTCAGTTGGTGATATGGAAAATGTAAGTGGTGTGGCATGCGCTGTTTGTAAGACTGAGTCAGTTTGCTCACGAGCTTTACCTCGGTCACAAGCCAGCCAGTATGGTCTAAAAGAGGAAGAAGTTCCGGCTGATGCAAGGGTTTGCAATTTGTGCCGTTGTAAAGCTGTGCGCTCTCGTTTTACAAATTGCCCCATACCTACTTGTCCAAATGCCAAGGGACACCGTGTCAAGAGGCTACGGCCATTGCCTTGTAAATGGATTGATATTGCTCCCTCCATAAAAGATCCAATTGCTGCTGAATTTCGTAAGTTTTATAATAATTATCATTAATTAAAATATACATCATAAAACCTCCCCAATTCATCTAATTTATGGTAAATTAAATTGCCAAAACATCTGAATTAACTTTGATGCATTGAAGCCTTCCAGATTAAAATTAAATTTGCCATTAAAGGAAAATCATTTGTATTACTGTTGTTTTGAAAGTACTATTAATTTTCTCTGTTACCAAGTCATGCACGAAGAAAGGCTGCCAAAATTTGAGTTATACTCCTAACACTAAATTGTTATTTATTTATTTTTTTTACACAATGATATTATTTTAAATTTTGAACATGAAGTGATTGCAAAACTAGGTAAACCTTGTTAGATTAGAGCTTCAACATTCTCTCATATATATATATATATATATATATATATATATATATATATATATATATATATATTTCTATTTAGAAACTTCAACTTTGTATTATCATAATAGCCTGATTATCATCAATATATAAATTAAGTTGGTAGGCTGATTTCAGAATTTATATTTTTCAAATCACCTGATGTGAACGATATGCTAACATGACAATTCCTGCAATTCAGAAATATTGTTCATTTAACATTCCTCTCCTAAATTGTTGTAAATATATTGAAATTTTTGATTTTGTAGAAATTGATGATTCTGTAACTAAGTGCTGCTCAGCATGTTTCAACCGAATCAGCAGGCGAATTAGTGTAGCATTGGATGTGGGAAATTCAGTTGTTGATGATGCACAAATATTAAGTCCATCTCAGTGCAACACACTTTATTTACAATGGTCAGAAGAAGACATAGAATCATTGAAGAAAGCTATAAAGGCCCATGGTCTGAGATGGACAGAAGTAGCACAAGCTGTTGGTAAGACACAGCATCAGTGTATGACATTCTATTTTAATCATCAACAGAAGCTTGGATTGGACCAACTTGTCCCAGAAGAAAAGGTTAGTCACATATGTAAATTATTCTCTTCCCAACTGTACTTTCTATTTGATATATCTGTATTTTTTCCGAAAGCTGTATATTTAATATATTCAATTATTTACATGAAAAAAATGTAATTAGAGTATATTTGTATCTTTACTAGACTGTAATGCAACAGCACAAATTTTAATTTTCTTAATCCCATTAACATTTGTTCATTATTGTTGTTAGTACACCACCAGAAATCCATTGTTTTCAAAGATTATCTTAAGTTATGTCTTGAGTTTTAGCACTTTCCTCCGAAGGAAAGTAGCTATTGAGGTTGCACGCATGACAGAATTTTTGAAACATTTCTTCAAATCTTTATCGATCCTACTTAGTACACACCGAAAATGACCCCCGTTAAAATTTATATCTATCTATCTATCTATATATATATATATATATATATATATATATATATATATGTGTGTGTGTGTCTGTTAACACGATAGCGGCCAGAGTTTTTGTTTTTTCATCACGAAACTTGGTATATAGCATTCAATTAGCAAACGATTGAACGAGTTTGTTAACCACCAAAATTGGTCCACCGGAAGGGGGGCTTACCCCGAACCCAAAACACTAATTTGACCATGTCAGCCGTAATATTTGTTATATTTCAACGAAACTTGGTATTCGTAGTGGTAATATAGAGAGAAAAGTGAGATATAAAAATGAACTAAATTGGTTCATAAGGAGGGGGGTTTACTCCGGACCCACAATACCAATTCGCCACTACCAGCCGTGATTTTTGGTATATTTCGACGAAACTCTGTATTCGTAGTGGTAATCTACAGGTAAATATGTGTTGTAAAAATAAACTAAATCAGTTCATTAGGAGGGGGGTTTACTCCGGACCCAAATTACTAATATACTCATACCGGTCGTAATTTCTGCTGTATTGTAATGAAACGCGGTATACGTCGTGGGTAACTCATGAGAAAGAAGTGTTGTAAAAATGAGCCGAATCAGTCATTCGGAAAGGGGGGTTTACTTTGTAATATATTTCAATAGAAAAGCCGGACAGGACTGTATCCTGTTCCTGCTTTAGATCAAAATACGATAATATGAGGTCTTTTGTATTTATTACGTATTGTAGTAGGTACCATGTGTCACATAACTCTGGAAGCAAATTAATAATTGATCAGTTACTCATTACAAAATTAAAAGAGAACTATTCATGTTTTTATTTTATTTATGTAGGATATTTTAAGCAAATTGTTCTGGAAAGCAGTCTACACTACCCAAATTCTGAGGAAAGTGCTGAGTTATGCAGCTCCTGCGTGACGGACTTTTAGTTATTTGTTGATTTTTTTTTCAGTTATCTTTATGGATTCCCTTGATCTTTTTAAAGAACTTCCCACAGCTGACTTTCAGGATAAATGTTTTTTAATTCATTTATAAACTCCTACCCCCCTCGAATATAGCCTGATTTGTCTATTTTCAATTAATTTATTTGCACATTGAAGATCATTTATGTAGATGAAAACTTTGGTTATGTAAATGTTATGGTATTTTACAAATAAGTTAGTTAACTTAAAACTAAATTATTACTTCTTGGCATCTGCTATTTTAGAGCAACGTTGATGAAAGAAAACCAGTTCTAACTGATGAAGAAGAATCAGGATCAAGTACATCCAGTTGTGATGAAGTTGGAACTACTGGAGTTGCAGATACAGCTGGGGACAGTGACACTGCAAGTGCTCCTTCACCTCTTCCAAATCAAGGTACTACATTAAGAAAATATAGATTTGTTTGGAATCCGTTTGGGAATGGATAAAATATTTTTTATACTGAATGTATATCTTTATTTTTACTAATAAAATAACAAGTGTATTTTGTTCTTGAATATGAATATTTATAAAAATTATATAATGGGGTGAGTAAAAAAAATGGCCGTCTTATAGGTAAAAATCAAAATTTATTTTTCTTCTACTTACTAGGTTTATAATAATCAAAATATATACCATTGTGTTCTATGGTTAGACGCCTTCTTGAAGCCAGCTCTAGAGATCCTTGGTGGTACCACTCTTTGGGTTTTGAATCGGAGAACTCACGAACCCCATTTTCAACTTCATTCAAGTTGTTGAATTTTTTTCCTTGCAGGAAATGAGCCATTAATCTGAAAAGGTGGTAGTCTGATGGTGCGAGGTCTGGACTATATGCCGGGTGAGGGAGAAGCTCGATTCCATCCAAATCAGCTAGTTTTTGTTTCATAGGGCGAGAGGTGTGGGGTCTGGCATTTGCTTGACGGAACAAGACTTGCTTTCTGTTGACTAATCCTGAATACCGTTGAACCAAAACATCGTAAATTCTCTGCAGTTGTTCTGAATAGAGCTCAGAATTTATAGAATGACCTCCAGGTATGAACTTGTTGTGCATTACTCCTTCGAAGTTCCAAAATACAGAGAGCATCGTCTATTTTTCGAATTGCCCTTGTGGTTGAGCTACCTGAATGAACAAAGTCCTTCAATTGACTTGTTGTTTTAGGATTACGCCAATACACCCACTTTTCATCACATGTGACTATCCTTTCGATTAAACGATTAGCAGTCGGATTTTGCAGAAGCGACTCGTAAATTTTCACACGGTGTTGGGCTTGCTGGGGTGTAAGCATGCACATTTCACATTCTTAACTCTCGTAGGTGTCGAGTCACAGTAGATTGTGAGTGGTCAAGTTTAGCTGACAACTCATGAGTGCTTTTCGTAGAATCGGCTTCAATAGCAGTGCGCAGAGCGTTCTGGTTGACTACTGAAACACGCGCTGATCTAGATTTCTTTTCAAGGCTCAAATCACCTTCATTAAATTTTTGAAGCCACCTTCTAACTGTCCTTTCATTCAAAGAGTCTTTATCCTCCAATTCATCCACTAAACGAGTGGCTTCGGCTGCTGAAAACTTCAATTTCCAATAAGTAAGCAAAATTACTAGAATTTCGTACTTTCCTGTCATTATGTACAAATGAAAGCTGAAGAAGTACTGAGCCCGGATAGGGGGCATGCTGGTTACCAAATCATTCAGAAGGGATCAAACATGAACTTCTTATCACAATTCTGAGCTCCTAAATGTAAATAAGAGAGGAATTACGATGCAAAGTTCAAACAGAAAGAAAACGGTCATTTTTTCTGACTCATCCCATTAGTACACAATTATTCGTCCCTGATGAGTAAATTTAAGTATTACTTTCTTACCATAAACACTACTAATCAGATAATCGTGTGCTACAGCGTTCACTAAGGCCTACTCTGGAAATTGAATATACTCTTCCAATAATTCAAATAAAAAGGACCTGTTATTATAAGATGGTGACCCTACTTTTTACTATGTATTCAATGTGGCAGAAGGTCCAGCAATTTGACAGTTTGCCTCATAGAATACACAAATGACCTATTTTTACAAAATTTAATTTAGAAGCATCTTTGAGAAAATTTTAATTTTAACTCTATCAAACTTTGGATAAATAGTTTATAGAAAACAAATAATATTGGGATGTGTCCCAATCAGAGCCCAAACCCAGTAAACACTCTTGTATTCCTCCAGCATCAAAGAATCGGCATTCAATAATCATATTTTTTTTAAATATTATTTCTTATGGAAAATAATGTCAAGTTACTCATTATAAGAAGAGGGCCTAAATTATATCTTGCTATTCTTTATTATGCAATGTTATTATAGGAAGTTCAGAGCAGTTAATGTCTGAAGATGTTGAAAAAATGAGGTCTTTGACTATGACTCCACCTCCTCCACAAATTACTGATGAGGCAAGAGAAAGGAATTCTCAATCTGAGAACACTGAGCATAGTCAGTCAACTTCATCTCCTCAGCCTAAAGCATCTACCTCATCTTTGCCACCTACATTATATGCAGTTAAAGAGGATTATGACAGCTCAGCAACGGTGACAATTTGTTCTATTTTCTAATTTAGTAATTAGCATATAAGATAATTCTTCTCCAACAGCTCTCATAATGAGAATTTTCTATGGTGGCTTGAACTCGGGAAAATTTGGGTTGCTATATGACCCCAATGGGTACTTCCAGTTTCAATAAGAAGGAATAATTATTACATTTGTTCTTTTCATTAACTATTACATTTGTTCCTTTATCCTATTTCCTTGATTTAGCTTGAAGAGAAAATAATTGTATTTGAGATTTAGTTAGCCATTCCTTGTGATAGAACCAATTATAATAATAATAATACTATAATAACAAAGAATGTCAGTATAATGGTCAATAATAATATAATATTTTTTGCTAATGTTAATTTTAAAATAACTAATATTTATTTATTTGTTTTACCTTCCGAGGTAAATTTTAAGTGTAGTCATCTGTTGACAGGAGACAGCAGATGAGGGGCAAGGTGGTGGTGAAAATGAGACATCTGCTGCTCGAGCTTCATCCCCAAAAAGAGAGGAAGATCCTTCTTCTCCATTGACTGTAAAAGATTTAATGCTTGGTGTAATTGAAATGCAGTTAATGAAAAATCAAGGTAAATAGAGGTCATTCATTGTTTTATTTTAACAGAAATGTCCTCAATTTAAATTTTGACAAAAATTCTTTCATTTGAAAATTCCCAAACTTCAAGTGCTCTAAAAGTGTATTAAATTATTATTTACCTATTAAGGAGATCTCCGATTGCTATGCCATATATTGATCAGTTCCTGAGGATTACGTCTATTTTAAAGTTATTTTAAATAAATTTTGGAGATCATTTTCACCTCACGATATTACTAAAATAATTGTTTGTTATTTTATAGGTGGCCAATTACAAGCCTCAAGTACTCCTGGAGGACCACCTACTATTTCATCAATTTTGAAAACTGATCACCATAGCTTGAGTTATAATGCACCAAGGGATAAAGGAAGTCGCCAAATGGAAGTGAATCGAGACTCTCTGGCAACCGTCTCTGTTGTAAATACTCATCACACACACCAGCAAATGCAAGAGATGCCGAAGGAAGGTTTAGTCGTTGTGCAGGTGAGTTTAATTTGTTTATTTTTTCAATTTATTTAAATTATTTTAAAGTGACAATTACTACAGATCGGTGTAATGAATCTGAGGTGTATTTCTTATAGTCGTAACCCCTTTCTGTTCTTTTTTTTTTTTTTTTTTTTTTTTTTTTTTTTTTTTTTTTTTTTTTTTGGGTGCATCTACTGCTAAGGTCATTAGCACCCCCTTTCTGTTCATAAATAAAATTGTACTTAAAAACACAATATTAGCTAAGATACAGGAGGCTTTGTATATACTAAAAATAAGTCTTCTCTTCTATCTCACACCGTAAACAACTAATGAGATGAAGATAGTTAGGTGTTGAGGTCATAAGAAGTCAAAGAATGATGGGATTTGGCTAAGAGAAGCAACCAGATTTTAAGAGAAATCTTTATTTTCTTCAGCAGTAAACACCTAGGTACAGCTAACACTTAGGTACAGCTGACTTACTTAGGGTCTTACTTCATCACCTAGGCATTTATTGCTGAAGAATTCTGGCAAGGAGCATGCCTAAACATTCGAAATATAGAGTTTTCTGAAAATCTGATGTTTTCTCTTAGCCGAATTCCAACCATTCCTTGACTTTTAGTGCGGTAGGAACCCTCCCTTCATAGAGAGGAACCCTGCTTATAAGGTTGACCTCATGACGCAATCCGGAAGTGCCGACTAGAAAATTTTACGTTTCAGAACCCCTTGAGATTGAAAATAACGGTGGTTCAAATCTGTGTGTGTGTATATATATATATATATATGTGTGTGTGTGTGTGTGTGTGTGTGTGTGTGTGTATTTGTCTGTTCGCTCTCTAGCTGGCTCAAAAACGAACCAATGGTTTTTGGAGCAAAATTCACGCGAAACAAATTGTTACACTTACATCATATGCTTGTAAGCACTCGTTTTATAGGCCTAGTAAAACAAATGAAACCATTTTTAAGGCGATAGCTTTAACTGTTTTCGAGAAAAATGAAAAAATAGTTGTCGAATGAAGTTTTTGGTTAGGGTACTTAAAATCATGGGATTCAGTTGAAACATTTTGTGCATTTTCAAATTTCATCCAATCTAATACATTGAAATTTTGATTACATTTGGAGTTAAGGAAAGGTTAGAACAAAATATTTTATTAACAGACATAAAAAGTTTTGGGAGCTTTGTATATTTTCCTTAATATCTCAAAAACGGTTGGAAATCTCGGAAAGGGGAAAGTTACCATCCGAAAGCTTACTAAATGCTCTACATAAAAGGTTCTGAAAAAAGTTTTTATTAGGTGATGTGAATAGGAGAAATAAGTGCTTAAAACTTTGAAGTTATTGATTTTGTTTATTAGAACGGTTCTTTTTGTCTTTTTATTTCTTGTTATTTTTTAATTTCTTCTAGTTGGAGAATGTATTTTTCAATGAAACAGGATAAGTAAAATAAGAAAAAGCTTTCCTGGAGAGGGATTCGAAGACGCCTTGTGAATATATTCTACTTCTTTACTAGTGTTGGTGTCGTTCTTTAGACATTTTTTTCTGTATTTGCCTCACTTTTTAATTGGTTGTTTTATTGAAATGCATTGAACACTTAAATGAGTTGTCTAGCTATTCAGTAGGGGTACCTTTCTCTATTCTCTGTCCTGTGAGTCTACCTGGACAAGACCCTTCTACCCGTTGAGGGTTGACACCTAAAATATTACTTTTTTTCACGAAATATCAAAACAACCATTTCAACTGTTTCTATTCCTTTAGAAATGTTACTAGGGATAGCAAAGATCGTGCTAAGATGATGCAGTTCCTGCGAGTCGGAGTTTTTATCTTAAACAATTGTTATGAAATGTAGGTTCTTTGTGATTTTTTGCTGTAGTATTAATGGTATAATTCAACACTAATATCCGATGGTTCTGTTTTAATACATTTCTTTAATGTGAACAATAAATACATCAAGTTTATAATATGAATCAATCATTTGTCAGAATGACCTGTATCTTCATTTATGAAACAATTTATTACCCTAACATTAAAAATTCTAAATCTAAGCAAGGTTTTATAAAAATATATATCTATATGCCTACAATTCTTTTAGGCACTGGTGTTCTGCCCCCAATTCATCGAAGTCTTACTGCTTGGGACTCCCGTCTTTTTTTTTTTTTTTTTTTTTTTTTTTTTTACATTTCATGCAACTTTTAGGGCACCATGGTTACATTTGAATATGACAACCACAAAAAAAAATCATATGTTCAACCACAAAAGATAAATGATTTTACATAAAATAACACTAGCGATGTTACTTGTGAGCTTACGTTCCATAGTTTTTTTACATGCTATCAAAACATTCACACTAAGCTCCCCTCCTATAGATCTTTAATTATAAATGGAGATTATAGTGTTAATTTAACATATATTAAATTATATTCTAACAAATACAAGTTATAATCTAGAGAAATTAGAGCTATGATAAGTTTTATCATTGTGGTTAATAGTGCTATTTTTTTTTTTTGGATTGATTCAACTCTTGGGTCAATCTTTAAGATTTTAATAATTTAGAAGAAGTAATTTTATAGCATTAAAATACTGTTTTTACTTTAAGTACTGTATTTCTTTCTTTTTCCCATCGCCTTAGGTTCAGCAAGCTATGAGAGAACCCAGGGAAACAGAAGGAGTCACATTAGACTTAAGCATTAAAAAGCCACGAGAAAGCCCTAGTTCTCAGGCTCCAAAAGTTCTACATCAAATGCCATCACAAAACACAGTTTTTCGGGTTGCTCAACCTCCAGAACAACAAGGCTTCTTCCATCAGGTATAGTAGACTTCTCAGAAATGGAAAACCTATTAAATTTTATTGAGAGAAGATTGTTGAATGTTGAGATTGCGAAGATAGATAAGTCGGGGTTCGGTTGAGTAGTATCTTAATGAAACCTCAACGTTCCGGCATAAATTCAAGCCTTCAACAGGGCTATCTGGGAAGGAGAACTATACCTCACAGATGTGCAATCATTTGATTTGAAATGATTATTCATTCTTCTTCCCATCACCCTAATGAAGAAGGCTTAAATTTTAATCCAAAAAGTCAGCAAAAATAAAACACATTTTCATTTAAAAAATTTAGTTTTATTAAGATATCACACGACCAAACCCGACCATATTAACCTTGAATTTAAAATTTTATTTGCAGTATAATAACTAAAACTAAATAATTCGTCTTTTTTTTTATTTTTCTTCTGAGTTATCATTGCAACTACTTCTTTACCATCTGCTGTAAAATCAATCAGATTTTTGAATTTGAAGTCTGTATTCTATCCCTCAAAATATAAAACACAGCATAATGTATCATGACAAAATATTAAAAAAAAGAAAAAAAAGGTTTCAACATGTTTTGTAAATAAAATTGCAACCTAATTATACTTACCTGTTTGTTAGATATTTACAAATAGTCATTTTTCCTCTTTTAGCACCTCGCCCCTCCATTAGCACCAAAATTATCACCTGGAGTAATTAGTGGTGGTAATACATCTTCATCTTCATCATCAAAAGCACAGTGTGGATCAATTATCCACGGGACTCCTGTTTCTTCTCCAAATATATATTCACAAACTCGTTATGATCAGCCTCCAACATCAACATTGATTCACCAAGTTTCATCTCAACTTAAAGACAGTGGATCAATAACTCAAGGTTTGTACTATTTATCATTAGCTTAAGGGATGTAACAAATTATACCTGATTTTTAAAATATAAATAAACGTTTATAAAAAAGAACAACAACTGTGGAATTCAGTAAGTTGTGTATTCGTATTTGTGCACTATCTTTACTTCTCACAAAAGATAGTGCACAAATAGGCCATTCAAGTTATTTAATTTTTCTTTTTAGTTTTTGTTTTCTGATTTCTGACTGAGAAATCTTTCTATTCTGTTCTAATCTTGTAAAAAACAAAAATTAGCCTCCAGTCATAATTGGTGCAACAATCTGTTAGTGAGTCTGGGCCTCCTCGAGCAGCATCCACCATGTGGCTGACTTATGCACCAATCCAGTTCGCACTATCCCATCAGTTTTAGAAATGTTATTTTTCTCCTAATATATTAATGTATATTGTTACAGGAACTCCAGTTCATCAAAGGCCATCCATGTATTCAAATCCAGAATACTTTCCAAAAAGAAATATGCCACAGTCAACTGGATACTTCTCTCCTAGGCCACCTTCTTATAATGTGGAACAACGTCAAATAATCATGAATGATTACATTACGTCTCAGCAAATGCATGGTCCTGGAAACTCAACAGGTCCAAGGACAAGCAGAGAGAAAATGTATTATCAAAGTAATACTAGACAAGGAGTTATTCAGCGCCATAATACAAAGCCTCCAAGCCCAGGAGTAAGTCATTACCCTCCAGGACATGAAGCATTTTCTTCCTTAGTTGATGTGGCTGTGAGGCAACCAAGTCTGCCAGTACCACCTCCAATGTCTATGACACATGAGCATAAAACTATTCAGGAGGAAAAACGTCATCTTCATGAAGGCCTAGGGGAGAGATTCAATCGAGATAGTCCCCATGAGAGGTATGTGTAATATGGAAGTTTCTTTTGAAGCATTAGATTTAGAAAAATTGTAATCAAAGAATCAATTCTTGTTGTTTCATTCTTTGATTTCCTCAGTGTAAATTTTTGAGTATAGCTTTCTTCCTATAATATTGATTCCTTCCTTCCTCTTTGATATTAAAAATTTAATTTTAATGAAATTTTTTTCTTCATAGATATCCTCCAAGTAGGGAATCAGAGCGGTACATGAGAGAACCAATGCCACAGAAAACCCACTCTCAACAACAATCATCAGGACGGGAGCAACAATCTTCTCAACAACAAATGAGGGATATTTCTCATGGTAGTCGAGATAATTACCCAGCATCCCAACATCATCTTGAGCGTGATGTGCAACAAATGCAGCGAGAGCATCGTGAAAGAGAACATCACAGTCAGCAATCACAAAAGCTTCGTGACTCCCACATGACTCATTTAGAACTTCGAAGATCACAAATGTCTGGCTATCAGCCAAGACTTATGCATGAAAGCCATCACCCAATGGATCAGCGCTTAATACAAAACCCTGGGTTCCGTGAACAGCCATCTTCTTCCCAACCTAGTAATCCTACTCCTTCACGAGGACATTCGCAGGAACAAAGGTTTGCTTCTGGTCACTAAACACTTAAAAATATTGTAATTTATTGCATGTTGTCAGATCTATAAACCATAGGTTAATTTGAATCTCATTTATGGATAAAAATATTACAAAGTATGTCTTCATAGACATTCTTATTTATTCTTTTTTTGGGATAATCCCATGTTTTAAACTCTAAAATAAATGAAAATATAACATCTTTATTCCTAATGACCTTAGAAGTCGGTGTGCCAGGAAAAAAATATCCTTTCTAATTAATTAATACAATTTCATTCAAAATGCAGTTTTTTTTTGTTTTGTTTTTTAGAAACTGTTTACTGCTCTAAATATGGTTAGATGTATATATATAAATAAGTATATTCCATTTCCATAATATTTTTAGCTTCTTTGCAATTTTTTATCTTATGAATTTTATTGGCAGCAGAGGAATTGCTAATTTTGCTTCAGTATAGAAAAAAAAAATTAAGGTCAGAGCTTTGTTGAGTAATTTATTTTATAAATATCATCAAACATAGGGAAATTTATTTTGACATGTCAATTTTCTCTGACATTTCAGGAAATCAGGTTATAGAAAATGATGAGATAGAAATAAGTCTTTTGCCTTTGACAAGCATGTTAGTCCTTATCATTGGAAGAGGATGGTGTATAATGTTAAAATACATTGATTTTTAATTATTTATTTTAAATAAACCTTAACTTAATAGCAATTGAAACGATTATAGGAATATTTGAATAGTTTTGTTTTTTTACATTATAGCAGTGACCCTCAGGGACGAGGTAGATGCCCCGAAAACTCGACATTGACTGCAGCTAGTCTCATTGACGCTATTATTACTCACCAAATAAATCAAAGCTCTGAAGCACAGACTACATCATCGGTTCCTTCAGGCACAACAACAACTCCTCAACCACAGCCAACAAGACCAGGAGACAGACTTTTTCAGGTATTGTTAAATTTTATGTTAAAATTGAATGTATTTTCACCTTTTTCTTCAGACCACATTATGTTTAATGTTTAATATTTTTCGTGTGTACTTGAATTTTCTTACGTCAACCTCTTCTTCTCTCTGTTTACCTCATATGTGTTTGGGATATCTTGTTATCATATAAGTACACCATTTCATTTTCATTTCTGAGATCGACAAACCAATGCTGATATATATATTTTTTTTAATAAACAGTAATTCACTGATAATGAACTCTGATTACCAAGAATAGAGAAGAGTGAGTAAATAAATAGGACATTAGATTAAAATTATTAAATTGTTTAATTAAAACCCCAAAATTAAATAATTGGTGTTAAGTTCTTGGAATCTCAACAATATTTTGGATTTATGACTTAGGGGGCGCCCACATTGATCCCGATCCGATAGCCACTGACTGTCGGATGAAACACAAACACATGCATCTCAATGGAGGTGCCTAAATTGGTCCCGACCCTACCCGATCCGATCAGATGGCCACCGATTCTCAGCCATTCAAACTTGTTTGTTTCTAGACCGATATCGGACTGACGAAGCAAAATGGCGCCAAACCACATATTGTGTTTCAAAAAGGTCTACAGCCTCTACATCTTAACCGATTTCAATGCATTTTTTAAAATGAAAGCTAGCAAAATGTAGAACAACTTTGTCAATTCACATTTTTGTTTTTGTTTCCCTTGTTTATTAAATTACGTGGAAATATTTTATTCCAATGTTGATAACCTTCTAGCTACCTTTCTTATAAATATTTTAAAATATGAATACGAATGTTTCTCTTACCTCCAACATTCAACCTAATCGATGGTTTATATGCTTATTAGGTGGTATTTCTTAAATTAATCACTCATTTCCACTTCACGAGGTTATTGCTGATTCTCAGACTAAGCCCTGAGGAAGCTGGCAGTATGACTAGAGAAACGTCGGCAAAGAAGTTTGTGACACGGTCAATACCAGAAGACTGTAATATTTGTTCCTTGCCTATTACTCGTATATAATAACTGACCCGTTAAAAAGCTACTTCATCACTAAGCCCAGTCAGTCTAAGGAAAAACTATAAAGAAAATCAGGAGGTAGTGGAAGGGGAAAAGGGTAAAGAGAGTGGGATGAGAAACATGAACATTGCAAGGTAGATCAAAGACCTGGCTGGTAGAGTCTCATGAGTTCAATGTATGTGTGATGTCAGTATACAATTTTTATTAGAATAATAATTAAATGTAGGACATATAGGCATGTAGGTACAATTTTTATTATAATAGTAATTATACAATTTTTATTATAATAGTAAAGGCGCTAATGACCTTAGATGTAGATGCGCAGTAAAAAAAAAAATAATAATAATAAAATAAATAAATAAATAAAAATAGCAATTCACTGTTGGGCATATGAGTGATTAATCCTGATTTCATTTGTGTTTCCTCCATATCCTGGACTTAATGATAAAGTACCTTCTATTTGGATTAGATTAATATTCATTATATTACCCCCTAGCTGTACTTATTTCATCTATTTTGGGTTCATATCCCTAATTGAAGATTTAAAAATAAAATCCGAATTATTGGCTATAAAAAACTCATTTTTTAAAATGTGTTTCTATTCACTTATTTAGACCAAACCCCAACTATCTCCATCCTGGTAATCTCTGTAGTCAACGATCTCTTCTATGTAATTCAAATGAATTATTTTTAAGTTGTATAGTTTTTAATAATTATAAATTGGAGGAATCTAATTTTAGGGATGCCATTATTGAAATAAACACTCAGAGGATAGGAAGTTGCCAATAATTGCATTCTCTTATTTTAGTTCCAACTTAGTTTATTTCTATTGGCCAAGAACTTTCTTCTTCAATTTTTTCTCTATTTAATAATACGTCAAATTAATACTACTAGAAATAAAAAAAGAAATTGATGGTTAATTTTATTATATGTTAAATGTATTTATAAATATTATGGTTGTATACTATTTTAATTAAGTATTGTTTATTTTTTAGAGCTTCCATCGGGAATGTACTGAGTCAAATGGCAAACTGTCACCTGTTAAAAGTTCTGATCCTTCGAAAGGACATTCAGTGGCTCCTCAAGGGATGCAGCCTCAGATTATTGATCATGTAGAAATGTACAGTAATCCTGCTGCATCCCAGAGTATGAGAACTTCAGCAATGTATCAAGGATTTGATCATCAAACATGGAAATTAAGGCGAGCCCTACAGCAGAAGGAAGAACAAGGCCAGGTCATGGAGAAAAGTGATGATCACATGGCTCGCTTCTACCAAGATGCCCCCGTCCCACTATCTCCTTTAGATTATGTAAAAAATCGTATTGCTGAAGTTATGAGGACATCTGAAGAAGACAGTGGTACAAATAAAGACAATGAAAGCCCTGTTTCTGGTGATGTCATGCAGGATGAGCCTGAACATGGTTCTAGCCATTCTACAGCTTCAACATTTTTAACACAATCACATACTTATGCCTATCCATACAGTGCTTTAAGTTTAAATACAAGTGGTGCATCAAGTGTTCCAATTCCAAGTCACCCAGTTTCAAAAACTGCTGAATCAATTCCTGAACCTGCTCCCCTTCTTTCAGCACAATATGAGCCACTCTCTGATGAAGATTGATTTTTGTGGCAACACTATATATGAAATCTAACCACTTCTTTTAGTAAATGTGGTTATTGTACAGATGTAAATTAAATTATGTATAAAATTAATTGTTGAGACCATATCTTACAGATGTATTTTTATTAAACTTACTGCTTAATAGACATTTATTTTAATGATAATGAAGGGGAGGTTTTTACTTCATCTTCTCAAGTTTATGAAGTAAAGAATTTAAGAAAATATATCTGTGAATAGTTGTTATAATTTAATCATTAATTTATTTTTATCACAAATGAAACAAGCCACAAACACTCACACGAGCACTCGAAGTCCTATACATTACACAACATTGCTAATTACTTAAATTTTTGGTATACAGACTTTAGGAATTGTAATTGACCTATATATACATCTATGTAGATTGGATAAAAATTTTATAATGAATACTTGTTATAGATATACTTTATATATTGTTTATTTTTATGTATGTATGTTTAAGTTTATTGTTTCAATTTAGAATTAGTTCGCATTATCAAAAGTAATTAATGTTTTCTATCCATTCCACAATGAAGTTTTGATTTTAATTTATGAATTGCTTTTATTTACTTTTTAATTAAATTTCACGCATGAAAAATGATTTTGATTAATTAACTTGTGATTGTATCTATGAAATAATTATCAGTTGATGGAAGAATTGAAAATTATTAGCACTTTGGTTTTGGTGCTTCGGTGAATAAATGTGACAAGAACATTTAAAATATTCTGCTCGAAAAAGTAAATAATTATATTCTTTAGATATTGTGTTTGTTTTTACATACTATTTCCTGCTTTTGCTTACTTTAATCGTTTTTCCATTATATAAATCTATTTACTATCCAAAAGATCATTTTTGTTTTATTGTTTTTTATCACCTATATTTGGATCCTCTTAAAGTATCCAATAAGATAATATATTATTTTCTGCATAAGGTATATATGGCACCAAGAAAATTGATTTTTTTTTGAGCAGTTTTTTTTTTATGTTCTTCATAGTAAAATTGTTTCATGTCTTTAGATTATGCACACTGTTTATTATGAATTCTTCACACATTGCTGTGTGTATATTTAAAATTATTTACTTAGCCTAACCTTTATGAATTTGTGTATGTTTCAACATTAAAATGATAAATTTCATTAAAGAAGATAATTATTTATGAGTACTGATTATATTTTTTTAGTAGCTTATTTCATGTTGACGGTATCATCATTTAATCTCTATGGCTCATGCACGTGCACACATGTCACAGATAGATATTTAGAGAAAATGAGAGAAAATAATTGGGAAAATATATTGAAAGGTGCAAAAAATAGAGAATAAAATGTCTTAGTTTAAATATATAAAAAAAAAGTAAAAAGAAAAAAAAATGGAAAAGTAAAATCAATTTATAAAGCTTTTCCAGGGGAAATTTTAATATAATTTCTATGTATGAGCAGGAAAGATTATTTACTGTTTAAGAAATCATTTTGAATGAGAAAATCACACCTGAATATGCAATAAAATATCAGAATGTTTTCCTTTATACTTCTCTTGTCTTGAGAAAAAATAAATTATTTTATGTTATTACATTTCATTTAGGTTGAATTAATAAAATTTGAAAATATTGCCTATTTCTTCATCTAGTGTCAGTGCTCCATACTTTAGTTTTGAATTATATGGTATTTGTAAAAAAAAAAAAAAAAAATAATAAATTATTATTAGGCTTATTTTTATGTTTATTTTTAAATGAATGAGTTGACTTAAATGAATGTGGGGAGAATGGATAAAAAATTAAAAAAAAAATATGAAATATACGTTTAAATTGAACATTAAAAATCATGCAGTTACTCTTCCTCCTCTTCTGTGGATTAGTGAATGTTGACGTGTTAGTCCATCCTTAAAATGATTCATTACTTAGTCTTTATTATATCATAAATTATAAAACTCTTCTTTAAAAGAGAGTTTTCATTATTTTAATGTTATGAATTTTGTGTTACTACATGAAGTAGGGTAAAAGTTATCAAGCTGACATTTAATTTCACTTTCATTATTCTTATTTTGGATAAAACACATAATATGATGAAGTTGGATATATTACAGTGAATTATTTAGCTTGCCTCATTTGAACAAAAATTTATCAGATTCTATTTTATTTTATTGATAAGATGCATATGCATATATTTAATTGAATGGAGCTACATAATATGTATGTGGCGGCTTCATGATCAATTTAACCTTAACCCTAATCACTAGTCCCTTAATTACATATTTCTCTGCATTAAAGGTTACTTACTAATGTATAAACTGTTCTGTAAAAAAATAGACAGAAAATTGCATATTCTTTGTTGCTGCACATTTTGGAACTTGGTCTCTGATTTTCTGAAAAATGTTCTCCATTTATTTATTTATTTGTAAATGTTACTTAAAATCTATTCTGAAAATTATGCCTCATATTTAAATCATTATTGATCATCTCCTGATACATCAGCTTCAGAATTTCAAAGATATTTGTGGCTAATTATTATGAATTTGTCTTTCTTTCAACAGAAATATCACTCTTCAGAATTATTGTATTGTTATTATATTATCTCACTCTGTTTCAAATTATTGGGGACCATTTAGTAAAAATCAGTCTATGCCCTTTAAAAATATATTATGAAATAATTGTATGAGTAAAATTTACGTACTTTCATTCTACAGAAATTCTTTTTAAGAGAACTCCAACTCAAAACTAAAGTAATTCCTTACATTTTTACAAGATGCTTATGCTTATTACCATAAAATGTAAATAGTAAAATCTCAGTCAATTTATCTTCATGTTCAAAATTGTTGAGAACCATTATTCTAAATGAGTATCATTTTTTAAAAATATTTTAAGAAATTTTGAAAACTGTACTTCGATTAATAAAGTTTACATAATTGGTGGAAGAGTAGGAAAGATGAATGAATTAAAGAATCCTACTTAAAAAATTATGTTTTTTTTTGTATGAAGGAAGTCTTGAATCATCTGAAAATCGATTCCTTTCATCCACCATTCATATTATTTATACATTCAGATAAATATTATTAATCTTATATGTATCTAGTTAAGGCTTGTAACTTATTCTGTGGAGCTTTGTAAATGGAAGTTAGCTTTTACATTCTTTTCTTTTCTTTTTTTTTTGAAAAGCTGTTTGTTCAATGATGGACTCTGTTAGCTTCCTTTATCTCCAGACTGACCTGTGAAATAATAAGAGGAAAACAAGATTAGTATACTATATAATTTTTTTTTTTGTGTGTGTGCATGACACATATTCTAATTTCATAAAAATACTTCCATGTTTTAATTCTTTAGCCAAAATTTATATATGAGTGTTGGCATGCCTGAATAATAAAATTAACAGTTGACTTATGAGTGTGGCAGCTTATTTTTTAATCTCTTAAATCTTCAAAGTGTATCAACATTTTTTTTTTAATTGGTCTACACCAATTCTCGCAGTTTCCTCTTCTAATGCCTGGTGTTTTTTTTTAGTTAGTCTGTGTTGTTTAGTCTTGTAGAATGGATAAAATATTTACATCTTGATTCATTAAATAATAAAATGCAACTATTGTTGAGGAAAGCCATAATGAAGGATTCAATGTTGATGTGGTGACAGTGAAGTTCTGAATTATATTAGAACTACTGGAAAGGAAAATATTTTTCCATTTATCAAGTTTTTTTTTTTGAATTCCTAATAGAAGTGTATTTCTTATGCATTTTAATGTATAAATGTATTATTAATTGCACTTTTATAATCCTAATTTTTATTTGGATACTTTTATTTTTTACATTCCAAGCTTTATTTGAAAACAAAAACAAACCGAAAATGCAGTGATGTTTGCAAGAAATTACTGAAAAAGAAACTTTCAGAAATGAGAGTGACATGCCAATTGCACCAATTAACCCCGCGACGGCACCCGCATTACCTTAGATACCCATGGAGCAGAGCCCATTTCACCCTCCTGGTTCCACAGAAGGCATTAAAATAGCTGAGCCTCCACTGTTCATCTCTTCTCATTTCTCCTCATATGCTTTTGTTACATCTTTCTTTAAAAAGTTGTCTCTAACCATTTTCTCATTCTAGGCTTCCAACCAGTCAACAGCAGGAAATAAGGTGTTGATTTTATTTTTTACAACAAATTTTGAATTAAAAAAAAAAATATCAAGTCAAATATTGCGGTGTTGGTATAATATCATCGGAGCATGATCCCTATCTACACATCAATTGCTAAAGCATAAATAAGACCCTTCAGAGGAACCGGATAGCAGACGGAAACATAACCCCATTCACTAGGCTCACACTGAATTTCTCAGTCTAGATTTCAGTCCCTAAGCGAAGAAATGGCCTTGTTACAAAAATGGCTATCAGCCCACGAGGCATGCTGGCCCGTAGTCACGAAAGTGCCTATCAGTCTCGAATTACTCAAAGTTAATGTATAGGAATTATGCGCTGGACTGTGCTTGAAACCCACTCATTTAGCAAGGTATGAATTCAATAGAGAATAGTCAACAAAAGTCTTATCACAAGTTCTAAATTTTTTTTTTTTTTTACGGCGTATCTGCAACTTGGCCATTAGGGCCGGGCTATCTACAGGTTGCCACCCTTTTTTAATGCCAACAGCACGTGGTCGGTCACCCATTCAGGTACTGGCTACGCCCGATGTTGCTTAACTTCGGTGATCTACGGGAACCGGTGTATTCAACGTGGCTATGGCCGTTGGCACAATTCTTTAATATTAAGGGTGTATGAGGCAGATCATTCCTCCGCTGATTTACTTTTTTCTTTGGCCGGAAATGTAGTAAACCTAAAGAGTGCTTGAGAGCGCTATACTTTTTCTCTCTTGTTTTTGTGTCCTTAATAAGAATATTTTGATCCATTAATTCAATGAACCATGGTGTGAGGTACAAAAGTAATGGAGAATGATTATTTAATTCAATATTAAAAACTTATTATATTCACAAAGTAATAAAGCTCAGATTACTAGGCTTGTTTGAAGTGTGATGTTTTATGCTTCTGTAACAAACATACAAAATTTGATTAAAAAGAAACTTGTGGGAAGCTATATGTTTGTGGAAAATGATGTGATTCTTAATACTTGTCCGAATATAAATACAATTATTTATTAAGTTTGCTTGTCTTCTAGATTTATTTGCTATTTTCTCTCTTTTATTTCCATATTTTGAATAAATAAGAATTTTATAAAATATTTAGACCTTTCCTCTCAGTTTCATTTATATTGGGGGCCTGGCATATTTAGTTTCTTTTTTTATTGTATGTGTATGTTATGTATGGTATATCTAATTTTTAATATTATAATTTCTCCTGAATCATCATTTATACAAAATGTGCCCAAGAATTTGTATTTACAGCTACTTTCCTCTTTACATGTTTCTGCCTACTAACCCAATAGTAGTATTCTATAACAGAATAGCATTTGAATGGACTTCAATCCTTCCAGGGAGTTAAAGTTAGCCTAACAAAAAACCTTTATACTTTTTTAAAAAACATTTATGAATAAAAAGTCATAGTTTATAATGAGAATTGTATTATTAAATAATCTTCTTTTTCTTTTTTTTTTTTTTAATATGCACCTTTTATAAAATGTTTTATTTCTTGGAAATACTGTGTATATAATTTTATATGGTGCCCATTAATGTTATTGTAAAATGCTAAAAAATAATTTAATAAATACAAATTACAGACAGGTTTTATTATAAAGAGATAGCTCATGGCTGGCATAATATTAAATTGAGAAATATACTTAGACTTTTCTCAGAAATAAGAATTCTGCCATCTGAGACCTAACACTTAAATGAATCTGTGTCCTCTTTAGAAAAGTTCTTGAACAAGTACTAGCCAAATAAAAAAATTGATATTTAATTACATTTCTTAGGGATTATATACTTTTTTTGATTAAATTAAGAATAATTTTTTTTCTTAAAGGAAAGTAGGCTTGTGAACGAATATTTTATTGGGCCCCTATGGTCTTATAATCCAAGCTGATATGTGAGGATTTGTAATGAAATGGTGAATAATTAGTCCTATTTTTAGCATCAATCATTCGGTCATGAATTCAGCATACCATAGGAAAGGGGACTATTTAGGCTGACTCAGAATAAGCCTGACCTGCAGTTGGCATTATTTCGGTTGGCTAATTTATTCAGCTCTCCATCACTTTGATTCAATAATTTGACTTATTTTTGACTAATCTATCTCTAATACTACTAAGAAGGGGGAGGGGAATTTCCCACTTAACATTCTCTTATGATTTTAATTAAGGAAATAGAATACTTTTATTTTTTATCAACCACTGAGCAATCACCACCAGGCTATCTACAGGTGGCCACCCGTTTATAATATCAATGGCACTTGGTGTGATAGGAATATTTTACAAAGTATAAAATGTCTTGTAAGTACAGTTAATAATATTATGCAAATTTAATTTTTTGTTGTTGTATATTTATGTATTTTTTATTTGAAGTATGAATTAAACTCATTGATCCACTTCCATGAAGAATAATTTAACTTTTTAGTTTATGCTAAATATTGCCTACCTTTGAATGACAAGTTGGACTCGTCATCCGTAACTGAAGCCAAAAAAAGTACATGGCGAGTCTGAGTCGTCATCTGTAACTTGGGACAAAAAAGTACATGATTCGCTTTGGATTATTAACGTATAATTAAGGCTACAAATATATGGATTTCTTCTAGTATCAAAGTATTCATAGATTGCTTATTTATTATTTTATTATTATTTGTGCACTACATTCACAAGTTATGCCTATTTGAAGTCCATTTTAATTAATCAAATTCATTTCATCACTTTTTAAAATTTTGTATGTGTATTACTGAAAATGATAATGACAGCTACATGGGATTAATTATGAAAAGATATTTTAATTGTAAATAATTGTCTGATGTTTGAATAATAAATGTTTCTGAACTTGAAATATTTATATATATATATATATATATATATATATATATATATATATATTTATGTATATGTATTATATTTAGAAATTGCAATTTGGATCTTCATAGAATAGGAATTCCTTAGATGTTAATACGTTTTATTAATAATGTAATTTGCATTCAATATTGGCCTGTAAATGTCTTCTTGACTGGCAGACTGATCTGGAGATGTATGCACATTTTTTTTATAAGCCCCTTCATGGGGATGTTCATATAACAAATCACCATGTATCTATGTATATAATGATCATATAAATTGTTATTACTTTTAGATAAAATTGGCATTGTTTATTTCTCTATTATATCAGGTTTTAATGTCATGTAATTATTTTTTTATGTCCTCTTTCTCCCTTTTTTTTATTTTAAAATAAAATGTTGCTGAGGCATGCATTATAATTGTTTTATCCTTCAACTCAGGAGCAGGGGCTTGTTCTGAATATAAATTATTCTTCTGGGTGTTAGTTTGTGTTCTTTTACATGCAACTGTAGAAGATTTTTGACTATTTATTATTCCACGAGGAGAACACATTTTCATCAGGACTTTCTTCAATCATCTTCTTCATCTTGTTTCTCATTGGACATTTCTTCAAAGTTCATTTGTTTCTCTGAGTTAATTTTTCATTCCAGGCAAAAAATATATCCAAAAAACATAAACTTACCGATGTCAGCTAAATGAGCAAGTTTAGGTGAAGTGTGATACAGCATTCAAATCATGCGTTCTGGAGCACTTGAGTTACAAACTCGAATGCACACTAAAAAATTTGTTGTTGAGTTTCATTACTCTAGTTCAAACTATCCCTATCCACCCAGCATTTAAAAGGTACGAAGCAAATGGAAAAATAGTAGGCAAACACAGAGATAATACTAAGCAAACCATCTTACTACACTGAAAGGTCAAGAAGCAGATTCCTGTGCAATATATGCGTATTAAAGGACTGATTTTAAAATGGCAGTTAAGTGCTCTTCAAATTCTTAAATGCGGCGATTTTTTGGGTTAAGCTAAATTAATAGCTCAAAATTTGAGGAAATTTTTTATATGTACCCCTTTGTTTAAAGAAAAAATAAAATAATATGATTATTAATCACTTATGGGTTATTATTTTATGATAGATAACATAAATATTTATAGAATAGGAAAATTAAACACTTTCCATACTTTTCTCGCTTATGATAAACACACCTATGAAATCTTTTACCACCCTTGAATTCTTCTGTACAATGCACTTAGTTATTTTTTTCTCTTATTCTATCTTTTGCATAAGAGAAAATAAACTGAGTGGAGCTTATATAATATAATAAAACGTGGAGCTTATTAAACTTTCCCTTCCTGTTATCCTACCCCACCTACTCCACATATACAATTATTCTTTGCAAAACTCCGTCTTTCCCACATCATGGAAGAAAGCAATTGTTCATCCCTTAAACAAAATTTCCAATCCAATTGTTCCCACCGACTTCCGTCCTATTTCTATCCTTTCCAATCTTTCTAAACCACTTGAACGCCTCGTACAATCCCAAATATCCGTCTTTCTACAACCCCGCTTAAACTCCCACCAATCTGGCTTTCGTCCAGGTTACTCCACCCAATCCGCACTTCTAAAAATTACGCACGACCTCCAATCCGCTATTGATCTCAAAAGAATTTCCATCCTTATACTCCTAGATTTCAGTAAAGCGTTCGATACCATTGACCATGACATACTCCTTTCAAAACTTCAATCTTTTTCTTTCTCTAACAGTGCTCTGACCTGGTTTCAATCCTTCATTTCTAACCGCTCCCAATCAGTAGCCATTCCAAACAAACCCCAATCCTCCTCCCTTACACTAGACCGAGGTGTCGCACAGGGATCCTCTCTATCCCCAACACTGTTTGCAGCCTACATAAATGATCTCCCATCCTCTATCCTATTTTGCAACTTCCACATGTATGCCGATGATTCCCAAATCTACCTTTCCTTCCCCCCCTCTGAGCTATTAGAAGCAACAAGAAAAATTCAGGAAGACTTGGACAGGATCACAGCTTGGGCCAAGACCAACAAATTATTGATGAATGCTGAAAAGTCCAAAGCGATAGTGATAGGCTCAGCTCCCCTCTTGAAATCTCTCCCTCCTATCCTCCCTTCCTTCACCATTGACTCCAGTCCTATTCAATATGTTTCCACTGCCAAGAACCTGGGCCTTGTTTTCGATCAAAACCTATCCTGGAAAAATCACTTATCCCTAATCACTCGTCGCTCCATAGCCACCCTTAAACTATTTAACCGTTCCCGTCACCTCCCTACTCCTACACGTCAGCTTCTTGTATCTTCTCTAGTGTTCCCCCACTTCGACTATGGTTGCCTGGTTTATGGAGGGCTCACTGGGGAGCTTGAGGTTCGTCTTAAGCGATTAATGAACAGTTTTCTCAGATTTATCCTCGATACCCCCACGGATGCCCATATTTCACACCGGTATTCCGAGTTGAAGTGGCTATTTCCATCAATTCGACGACAATATTTTCTAGGTTCCTTCCTCTACCAAACCATTTCTTCCAAATCTCCTTCCTATATTTACAACCTCCTGCAGTTTAAATCGACTGTCCATTCCCGTGGTACCCGCTCCCGTCCCTCCGATCTCTATCCTCCCACTCATAAAACAGCCTTCTTCGACCGTTCCTTCATCTCCCGAGCCTCCTCCTTCTGGAACTCTATCCCTCTTTCCATTCGACACTCTCCTTCCTTACCTGTCTTTAAATCCCGCCTCTTTGCTTTTCTCCTATCCTCCCAGGAAGACGCTTCTTAAAATTTCACCACCAGGAAGACCTGATTACCTTTGTAAATTATATTGCTGTTTTTTTCTCGTGTTTATGCATTTTCCTAGTTTATATCTTTTTATAGCCCCCATTCCTTTAATATTTATTCAACTTTTTAATATTTATTTGTTTATTTAAACTCTTTAATTTTATTCCCATCCCCCTCTGATCATTGTATCATCATTGCCCCATTCCAATGAATGTACATATTTACTTATATTTCATTTTATTATTTAAGGCTTCACATATAATATTTGTATTAGTTGCTTTTTTTGTTTTGTTCTTTTATACTTTTGTTTTTCTTTATTCATATTTATATTTTTAGATTAATTTGTTTATTGTTTATTTTGTACTTATTTTTATTCTTATGGGACGAAGTCCCAGAATAAAGTTTTTTTTTCATTCATTCATTCAAGAATTCAAGGGTGGTAAAAGATTTCAAAGATGTGTTTATTATAAGCGAGAAAAGTATGGGAAGTGTTTAATTTTTTGATACTATAAATATTTATATTATCTATAAAGATAGAAACGTCACTGTGGAAGTGAAAATGTTTGAAAATGATGATGATATTCTTCATTTAGATCATGTTAGAGATGCTGTGTGACAAAAAGACAGATTTGAGTTTAACTAGCCGTGGTGGTAGGATTAGGCTTTTGAAATAAAATCATTACTGATCACCAACCATGTCACTTGGGGAATAATCTCTGTTTTTTTGAGAGGCAGTGTGTATAATTGCTAAGTGCTATCCTCACAATGGGAAATGTGATGGGAAGTTTGTTCTTTTGCAATAATATTCAGTATATACCATTTGACTAAGGAAATAAATTACGATTTCAATGGTCAGCAAAATCAGCCCATAGAATTGGGGTTTTATCTGAAGAGAATATTTGAATGCAGTTGTAGCACCTACAGTTTCTGTTTTCTTCCAGAGGAACTAAATATATTGCAGTCAATACAAAGGAGGAAGATGCATTCTGTAAACTAAGGAATTCAGGAGTGAGAATTTACCTGACTGCTTCAATAAAATATATAAATTTACAGTCACCCTCCCCCCCATTCATTCTGATTTTCTTAAGTTTTCAAGATTTTAAACATACAATATTAAATTAACTTTTTACTTCATTCTAAATGCCAGTTAATCAAAATTAAAAAAAAAAAATACAATATACCAAATAATAACATAACTTACGAAATGATAATTAATTAATCACCAGTAAATCCTAAGTTACATGAGATACTACAATAAACCTATGAAGTTCTATAATATGATTATATAAGACTGGTGTGTAGATAGTAAATATTAATAAATATATTGAATTTCTTTTGCAATATTGCTTATAGTATAAATATTATTACAATTTTTTAATTTTGATACATCTTGAGATTTTGGAATTAAGTCACAGTATAAATTAATAATGGAGGAAGCATAATTCATAAAATAATATAAAACATTTTTAGAACAAGACAATCTTTCAACCTAACTCGTAGGCTTCCACTGTCCAAGTCATTACAAATTACAAATCATTTTTTATTAAACATTTAGTTGTATTTATTTATTATGGCTGAACATCGACTATCTCCATTGTGCATAAATTTATTAAATCCCCTGGTTTATTTTATATTTTCTTTAATGAAAACCAAAAGTTTCTTCTTCATCGTGGTAATCTAAATATAATAGATTCCAAAAGCTTATTAAATTTTCTTATTATACGATTTGTGATTGAGCTATCTCACTTTGATTAATCGATACTTAAATTGATTAATTTAGTAGTACTTGGGATACTATCAGTTTCCTGATGTGGCGCCCAAGATCTTGCTTCAGTTTCTTTTCACATGTGTTTACATTTTTTCCGAAAGATTAAGTCTAAACATTAACTGTTTCTGTTCTATGTTTTCCAAATGGCACTAGAGATTAGAACGAAAACGCGCTGAGAGACTTTTACAATTCCATTTAAAGAATTATTAAATTTTTCAGTCAATACAGTTATGTAAAAGGCAGACATTTTCTTTAAGAATGAGCGGAACGCCGGAGTAGGCAAACCTTTTCGAAATATTTAATAGAATATATGAAAACTTCAAAATTACTCACGTCTCTTAATGATTTATTATTTTCTTGGTGTCATTAAATTCTCCACGTCAAAACTCCTGCAAAATGTGAACATTAAAGCCTGTATTAATTGCATTTAGCATAAACATTTTCAGTACTAAAATACGGTAAGTGAATGAGTGGCTAACTTTAGATTGAGCGAAAGTAGCGGATGCGAAGTCAGCCATTTCCGCTTAGAATTGGATACTGCCAGTTTGGTGTCTACTATGGCGCCTAAAATTTCGCTTTTATTCGAGATATTATTGAAGTAGGTGTTTGTTTACATTTTCCCCAAAATATTAGCTGTTTCTATTAAAAGCCTTAAAATGACACTAGTGATATTAGTCCGACTTGCAGGAACTGCGTCATCTTAGCGCGGTTCTGTTCTTATCCCTAGTGTCATTTGGAAAGATTGAAACAGAAACAGTTATTATTTTGGTTCACCTGTCGTGAAATGATCTTATGGCCCATGATACAAAGGGTCAACGTTCCTTTACCTGGCAGGGTCGGCCAGCTCCCACCATCCACCATAATCCAAAATAAATGCTTATTTCTCAGTTCAATGCATTGATAAATATCAAAATGTTTCTTATTTTCTTACCTTCTTCTACTATTATACGAATTCTACCAGAGATGGGCATAATTTTATTTATATATAAAAATACGAATTTATTCGTACTTCATATATTTGTGAATACGAATATAAATAAATTTGTATTCATAAGTGTGAATATGAATTTATTTTTATTCACATATATTAAATATAAAAATACAAATAAAATTTTATTCGCAAATTTTTCTGCGAATAAAAATAAATTCACAGAAAAAATTGTAAATAACACTGTTTTGCAAAAAAAAACTTTTCTCCCCTCCCTTGAACAATTTTGCCTGTTTCTCATGTTTTCAGGTGTGCTGAGTCCGAATCTGAACTCAGAAAAATTCTATCACCCTCTGATTTTGAGAGAAAAGAGGAGAAACTTGGAAAAAATGAAAAATTGTATTTGAAAATTATTGTCTTTATTATAACAGATTTTTTTTTCTTTTTCAACGGTAAAATATAATTAATTGAATCCTGCATGCTATCAGGTATAATACTAGATATGACACAACTCAAAAAATATACACACATCGTCAATGAGTATTTTTTTTTCTTTTGTACTCTTCCTCCTCTGTCTCCCGCTGCAGTGTCCAGCAGTAATCCGCCAGCATCTTCTCATTCCATTTGCCAGTATATCTTTTTTCCATTCTGGATATGTCTTGGTGGAATCGTTCTCCTTGTTCGTCCGAAACTGCACCCAAATTTGGGGCGAAAAAGTCTAGGTGACTATGCAGGAAATGTATTTTTAAGGACATATTGCATCCCAATGTTTTATATGAAGTAAGCAGTTCTTGGACTATTTTTCGGTAGTCTCTAGATTTTTCGTTTCCCAAAAACTTAGCACATACCTCTCGAAAAGCAATCCAAGCCTTTTTCTCAGTAGTATTTAACTTTGCTTCAAAAGTGAAGTCCTTGAGTAGATGTCGAATTTGGGGTCCTACGATCAAAAACTGAAAAAAACACTTTTAGCCATATTTCTTCAACCACTTGTAATATTCCCATCAAATTTTTTTTCGTTCAAATATACTTCATTGCGCTCAAAATCATCGGGTTTTTGAATTTTTTTCACTATGTTTTGATGCCAAAAAAAATTCGTCAAATTTACAAAAAACTCATATTTTTGGATAAAAAACTAGAATTTCTCAAGAAACTGTGCGTGATAGACAGAATCTGACTTCAAATTCGTGTTCAGCACACTTGAAAACAGTAAGAAAGCATGTTTTGGTTTGAAGGAGGATTTTCGTGCAGAACAGTGTAATCACAAAAAATGTGAACATTTACAAAAAATCAAGTGATTACAAAAAAAATCACATTAAAATATACCAATAAAAATTTATTCACATTATAATTTGTGAATAAAAATTTATTCACAATAAAATTCGCAAATGAATCATGAATTTATTCGTATTAAGATGATATTACGAGAGTTATTGAAGGTGGTTTTTTTAAGACGTTAAACGCCTTAAAAGTGATTTTTTTTGTAATCACTTGATTTTTTGTAAATATTCACATTTTTTGTGATTATTTACAATTTTTTCTGTGAATTTATTTTTATTCGCAGAAAAATTTGCGAATAAAATTGAATACTTTGCCTAAATTAATGTTTAAGTTCTATAAACATGAAAATACGCCAATGGAACACGGTTTTTAGGTGAAATCCGAAGCATAAAATCGTAGTGCTTACGATTTTGCGTACTATGTTTTCTTATATGCTCTTTTTTGATGCATTTTGACTGGAATGGAATTACTCAGCTTTAAAGGACATATCATTAACAGTTTCTGAGGAGTGGGAAAATCCCGGATTTTTACGAGAGTTATTGAAGGTGATTTTTTTTTTTTTTTTTTTCGATGGAGGTACAGATGACAAACTGTGTCCCTGTAGCATGGCTGGTGGTCCCGCGGCGGACTCGGGGTAAACAAAAAATCTAGACGCTAATAACCTAGACGTTAAACGCGTTATCATCTTAATACCATTAAATTCATGATTTATTGGCGAATTTTATTGTGAATAAATTTTTATTCACAAATTATAATGTGAATAAATTAGTATTCGTATATTTTAATGTGATTTTTTTTTAATCACTTGATTTTTTGTAAATATTTACATTTTTTGTGACTATTTACAATTTTTTCTGTGAATTTATTTGTATTCGCAGAAAAATTTGGGAATAAAATTTTGTTTGTATTTTTATATTTAATATATGTGAATAAAAAAAAATTCGTATTCACACTTATGAATACGAATTTATTTATATTCGTATTCACAAATATATGAAGTAGGAATTTATTTATATTCGTATTCACAAATATATGAAGTACGAATTTATTTATATTCGTATTCACAAATATATGAAGTACGAATTTATTTATATTCGTATTCACAAATATATGAAGTACGAATTTATTTATATTCGTATTCACAAATATATGAAGTACGAATTTATTTATATTCGTATTCACAAATATATGAAGTACGAATAAATTCGTATTTTTATTTATAAATAAAATTATGCCCATCTCTGAATTCTACAAATAAATGAAATTTAAAACAAAAAACATCCAATTAAAAACTGAGCTAAACGACTACAAAAACCCGTTCAAAAGAAAAAAACGAACACATTTGACGTGTTATGCACTTATTTCTCCGATTGACATCGCCTAATCAAAAATTGCTTCACAACCTTTTTTGTAGAAAATTTAGTAAGCTTTCGAATGATTACTTTCCACTTCCTACTATTTCCCTACTTTTTTCGACATATTAAGGCAAATATACGAAGTTCCCAAAACTTGTCATTTCTATTAATACATTTTTTTATTCTAATCCTCCCTTAACTCCAAACGTAACCAAAAAATTAAACATCTTTGTTTATATGAATTTCAAACATGCAGAAAATATTTTAACTCAATCACATGATTCTAAGTTCCCTAACCAAAAACTTTATTCGACAACTATTTTTCCTTTTTTCTCGAAAACGGTTAAAGCTATCTCCTTAAAAAAAAAAAAAAAAAAAAAAAAAAAAAAAAAAAAAAAAAAAAAAAAAAAAAAAACCTACCGCAAGGAACGGTTTCTATCACTAGGGGGACTGTACCCTGTTCCTGTGTCAGATCAAAAGACGAAAATATGATGTTTTTTTTTGAGTTATTAAGTAGTGTAATATCATGTATAAACTCTGGAAGCAAATTAATTACAAAATTAATAATTGAACAGTTGCTCATTATTTGTTTTTTTTTATATATAGGTTATTTTAAGCATATTAGTTAGGAATGCTGTCTACACTACCCGAATTCAGAGGAAAGTGCTCAGTTATGCAGATCCTGCGTGCCGGATTTTTTACTTTGATAAGGTCTAGTTAGAGCTCGTTGTGCGCAATATTAATTTTAGAATGAAATAGTTTTCATTCTATATTGCTGTGAGCATTGAAAAGTCAATCACATTCAGTTAAAAACTTGCGAAAAGCCGATGGATATTTCAGTCAAAAATTCAAGTCAAAAATTGTGTTCCAAATATTTCCATCTATAAATCTTAGTTACCTGGACTATTAGTCGCTAAATTTCAGATTTCATGATGAACACTGAAATTATTTTTACGTTTGAAGGAAAATACATAAAATAGCAAAGTAATATATATTATTGAAGGGAATGCAATACTCTACAACCCTATAACCGTTATTTATTTTTTGGGTTGATCGTTGAAGAGTTATCTCGTCAAAAAGGGGAAAAATATGCGGCGAAAGTGTTTTTCCCGAAAATGACCGACTTTCAAGAGCGGATATTTCGAAACCTAAGAATAGTCATGTCGCTAGGACGCAGGGTTTCCGAGATATAAGTGAAAACCCGAAAAAATAGGACCTTCTAAAACCCCCCTCCCCCCGGCACAAAGGCTACGGGCGAGGACTTTTGATATGTTTACCTCCTATCCAGCCCAAACAAAGTTATGAAGTCAAAAATTGTGTTCCAAAAATTTCCATCTATAACTGTTCGTTGACTGGACTGTAAGGACAGTTCTAGATGCAGTACCTAGAGGCAATACTAGGGGAAGTACCTAGGAGCAATACTAGGAGAAGTACCTAAGGGCAATACTAGAAGAAGTACCTAGGGCCAATACTAGGAGAAGTACCTGAGGGCAATAGTAGGAGATGTACCTAGGAACAATACTAGCAGAAGTACCTTGGCACAATACTAGGAGAAGTACTTAGGGGCAATACTTGGAGAAGTACCTTGGGGCAGTACTAGGAACATTACATAGGGGCAGTTCCTACAAACAGTACTAAGGACAGTTCTAGAAGCAGTACCTAGGAGCAATACTAGGTAAGTACCTAGAGGCAATACTAGGAAAAGTACCTAGGGGCAATACTAGGAGAATTACCTTGGAGCAATAATAGGAGAAGTACCAAGGGGCAATACTAGGAGAAATAACTAGGGGTTATATTGGGAGAAGTACCTAGGGGCAATACTAGGGTCAGTAGTTTCCTTATTCTCTGATTAAATGCTGGATGTTTGTCGGACTTGGACCAATTCGGAGCTGGATTCTACTAGAAGGCGATGTTTGAAGGTGGACATTACCGCCCTGGGAACTTTGATCCTTAGCTTGGGGGGGGGGACATCCGGTTGGTGTTGCTTTGGTGCCGGCAAGGTCATAGCCCGGGCCTTGTTGCCGTCCACATTCCTTACAGTGTTGCCGCTTCTAGCACTTCCTCTACTTCCTCCTCCCTCTCCCATCTTTATTTATCCCTCCTCTCCCTTCCCTTAGCTCCACTCTCTCCCCCTCTCCCCTCTCGTTCCCTCCCTCTCTCAAGCTCTCTCTCTCTCGCTCACACCGTCGTGCTCTCTTTCTCTCACATACCCACACCCAAGTGTTCATTCTTTCGCACAATCCTTCCTCACTCCCTCTCACTCTCAATTCCCACTCACCTTATTCCTCACTTACTAATCCCTCATCACTCTCTCTCACATACACCGGGCCGGCACATGGGTGGCGGGGGGGACTGCCGGGTACAGTTGTGACGGGGCCGGGCGCCGTGGGGGCCCGGACCGGGCCTCACTAATTAGAAAAAATGTATAGGTTATGAGCTTGTAAAAAGAATGGGGTTTATAAATATAGATGGGCGTAGCCTATATTTATTTGAATTGGATCTATATTTTTTTAACATACATAAACGACTAAACAAGTGCAGTCCTAGAATAGTATATTTCATTAGGGGTCGTGGGGTCTTTTTGCGAAGACCACATCCAGTTACTTTTGAAGTAGTAGTAGTAGTGATTGTATCAGTGATTCAGCGTATGCGCATAACTCCTTTGCCTTCCTATTGGAGGATTCCGATGACCAATTGTGTTGGTTCTTGCTGGGAGTAACCTTCAACAGTGAATTAGAGTTTGTTTATGAAAAAGCTCTGCTTATGTTAGTGAGGAAAAATGGGTCTTTTACAATTAGTTCGCGATGTTCCTGACAAAGAAAAAGCGGTTGGTTTCTTACTCGCAAAAATTAATAGAGTTCTATTAATTTTAGCGAGTTGTATAGACTAGAGTCGCTAAAATTAATAGAATTCTATTAATTTTAGTGAGTTGGATTGACTAGTTTTGATACCTTCTTGAGCGAGCGTAGCGAGCGGAAACGCATAGCACGTATGCCCGTAATGCTAAATAAATGTAAAATATCCAAAAAGAGAGAGAGAGAGTAAAGGAATAAAATATGTGTTTACAAATATCATTGTTTATGTTATCCTTCATAACCTGCAAAACAGTTAACATTAATGCTTAATAACTTTTTTCGTAGTTGAGATGCCCATAATGCTAAATAAATGTAAAATATTCTATTAATTTTAAACAGTATGTGATAGCATAACTTTACATTAACAGTGAGATCCACCTAATAGCTCGCGTAAAACTGTCAAAATTTATCCGTTATAAGCGAAAATTGTAATAAAGTGGAATACGTCGAAAACAGTTAACAATATTACATTGTTTGTTATTTTATTCAACTAAGCACTTCAATATACATTTTGAAATATACATATCTCTACAAATTAAGTAAAATGTGACTTTTATAAATTGAATACTTGCTGTTTTTCACAGTTTTCTGTTTCGACTCGGCACAAATAAATACTTCAAAAGTGACCCCGAAATCAGAAAGATTCAAGTACCTAGGTTTTTCTGGCGCAAATCTGGCGTTTGGCACCACTGTGCGGCGTATCAACAACTAGGCTATTAGTAAAGGGCTATCTACAGGTTACCACCCATTTATCGTGTCAATATCCAGTGGACGGTCACCCACTCCCCATCGTTGCTTAAATTCGGTTCGCACAGTGGTATTATTACCTGATCTAGCTGGACAAAATTATTTTATCGCGGATTTTTATTCGAAATGACTTGTTGATCACGAATATATCCCATTTTAGGGGTCGGAAATAAATTCATACCGTTGTTTTCTACGTTAAGTGTTATCAAAAAGCATCTAATCTAATTAAATTTATGTTTTATTGTTATTATGCTGTTGTTATAAATTATTTATTTTTTCCAAAGGTAACAACAACAAAAAGCATAAAAAACTAGGTATTACAAACAACAATAATAATAATAAATGAAAACACAACAATAGAGCAACAAATATAATAAAAATTAAGTAAAGATGGAATGGTTGGGATTCGGCTAAATAAACCTCAATATGGTAGCCTTCGTCAGCTAAAATGACAAAAAAAAGAAATTAATACAGAAACAAAAAAAAAATTATAATTGTGATAGGTAACAGAGCTATAGATACAATTATCTTATAAAAGAACATATCGTCTTAGATTCTTAGAATAAGTTTTATAAGATAATTGTATCTATAGTTCTGTTACCTATCACAATTATAATTTTTTTTTGTTTCTGTATTAATTTCTTTTTTTTGTCATTTTAGCTGACGAAGGCTACCAATGAGTAGCCGAAACGTCCGAAATATAGATTTTTTAAAACAATATCATATTGAGGTTTATTTAGCCGAATCCCAACCATTCCATCTTTACTTATCACCTCGACGGCTAACTATCTAATCATCATAATAAAAATTAAGTTATCAAAACTAATAAATCATTTTTGGCCAAGAAACCGTTCATTCTACAAATTACTTATTTTACCTGAGAAGGAATAAAACTCTTCCTTATCGATGGCCTAGAATGAAAACCTCGTATCTAAAAAAGTTAATAACTTTTATACGTTATTAGATGGTTAAGATTCTATTTGACAATCCTTGAGAGTCAAAGAAACTCTATCTTACTCGTCCTGGACTATATCGAGGAAGAAGAAAACCTTGCGGGCTTCTCAATAACCATAATATCCATGTATTTAGGTATAAAAGTTAATTAATTTTATTTTTGAGATACGAGGTTTTCATTCTAGGCCATCGTTATGTCGTTGAATTTCTGCACTCCTACTAGAAATATACGGATCGCTTGAGTATAGCAAAAAATGAAATACATCTTCAATATTCGATAGCCCTCCACTGCTGGCAGATATACATAAATCTTCTTCTACGTCTGATTGTGTATCGTAATCCAAACTTGTATCAAGCCATCCACCGAAACCTTTCTCAGTAACCCTTTTTGTTCGGCTTCCTGTTTCCCACTCATTGTGTTAATGGCTTAAAAATGTCACCACTTTTATTTTCAATTTTTCCTTCTCTCCTGGTAATCCAAATTGTTGGCGTACGTAATTTATTCCTTCCTGGGTTTTCTCTGTGTGGACTTTCAAGCTTCAAAAAGTTCTCTTTTCGATATGGGTATGTTTTCTGAAAATCAGATATCATTATTAAATAGGCAGATTCTGGCAGCTAATTCTTGCATTCCTATGTCAATACTTAATCGACAAATAAGAACAAATTAAAACTAGGTCGGACGAGGCCGGACAGAAAAAGTTCTGTACCATGATAACTTACCAATAAGGGTATTACAATTCGAATCGCGTAAAGCAAATATTTATGGTAATTTATTATGATAAATAATAAAATAAGATCATACTTACCTTCTAGAACTAGGAAATAAATTTGTAGTACTCACAAATAATTTTTTTAACTGTAGTATTCATTCAAAGACGGAGTAATGAACTATGCGGCATGACATACCCTAATATAAACAATCCGTAATCCCTAAATATTAAGCCGACTTATTCTTGTTACTATCTAGGGAAATAATGCAAGGCCCAATTAGGTTTTTTTTTTCAATGAATTTTTCGAATTTTGTCCAGCTAGATCAGTTAAAAATACCACTGCGCGTCGGGAACCGGTGTATTCAACCTGGCTAAGGCCGTTAAAAGTTTTCTATAACGCCATTAATTATATAGTCAGTACCCACTCTAATTATGGAAGAGAATCGTCTGAATCACATGCTCATCTTGGCATCACTGTGCGTTGGGAACCGGTGTATTCAACCTGGCTAAGGCCGTTAACAGTTTCTATAACCCCATTAATTATATAGTAAGTACCCACTCTAATTATGGAAGAGAATCATCTGAATCACATGCTCATCTTGGCATCACTGTGCGTTGGGAACCGGTGTATTCAACCTGGCTAAGGCCGTTAAAAGTTTTCTATAACGCCATTAATTATATAGTCAGTACCCACTCTAATTATGGAAAAGAATCGTCTGAATCACATGCTCATCTTGGCATCACTGTGCGTCGGGAACCGGTGTATTCAACCTGGCTAAGGCCGTTAACAGTTTCTATAACCCCATTAATTATATAGTAAGTACCCACTCTAATTATGGAAGAGAATCATCTGAATCACATGCTCATCTTGGCATCACTGTGCGTCGGGAACCGGTGTATTCAACCTGGCTAAGGCCGTTAAAAGTTTTCTATAACGCCATTAATTATATAGTCAGTACCCACTCTAATTATGGAAGAGAATCGTCTGAATCACATGCTCATCTTGGCATCACTGTGCGTCGGGAACCGGTGTATTCAACCTGGCTAAGGCCGTTAACAGTTTTCTATAACCCCATTAATTATATAGTAAGTACCCACTCTAATTATGGAAGAGAATCGTCTGAATCACATGCTCATCTTGGCATCACTGTACGTCGGGAACCGGTGTATTCAACCTGGCTAAGGCCGTTAAAAGTTTTCTATAACCCCATTAATTATATAGTAAGTACCCACTCTAATTATGGAAGAGAATCGTCTGAATCACATGCTCATCTTGGCATCACTGTGCGTCGGGAACCGGTGTATTCAACCTGGCTAAGGCCGTTAAAAGTTTTCTATAACCCCATTAATTATATAGTAAGTACCCACTCTAATTATGGAAGAGAATCGTCTGAATCACATGCTCATCTTGGCATCACTGTGCGTCGGGAACCGGTGTATTCAACCTGGCTAAGGCCGTTAACAGTTTTCTATAACCCCATTAATTATATAGTAAGTACCCACTCTAATTATGGAAGAGAATCGTCTGAATCACATGCTCATCTTGGCATCACTGTGCGTCGGGAACCGGTGTATTCAACCTGGCTAAGGCCGTTAACAGTTTTCTATAACCCCATTAATTATATAGTAAGTACCCACTCTAATTATGGAAGAGAATCGTCCGAATCACATGCTCATCTTGGCATCACTGTGCGTCGGGAACCGGTGTATTCAACCTGGCTAAGGCCGTTAACAGTTTTCTATAACCCCATTAATTATATAGTAAGTACCCACTCTAATTATGGAAGAGAATCGTCTGAATCACATGCTCATCTTGGCATCACTGTGCGTCGGGAACCGGTGTATTCAACCTGGCTAAGGCCGTTAACAGTTTTCTATAACCCCATTAATTATATAGTAAGTACCCACTCTAATTATGGAAGAGAATCGTCCGAATCACATGCTCATCTTGGCATCACTGTGCGTCGGGAACCGGTGTATTCAACCTGGCTAAGGCCGTTAACAGTTTTCTATAACCCCATTAATTATATAGTAAGTACCCACTCTAATTATGGAAGAGAATCGTCCGAATCACATGCTCATCTTGGCATCACTGTGCGTCGGGAACCGGTGTATTCAACCTGGCTAAGGCCGTTAACAGTTTTCTATAACCCCATTAATTATATAGTAAGTACCCACTTTAATTATGGAAGAGAATCGTCTGAATCACATGCTCATCTTGGCATCACTGTGCGTCGGGAACCGGTGTATTCAGCCTGGCTAAGGCCGTTAACAGTTTTCTATAACCCCATTAATTATATAGTAAGTACCCACTCTAATTATGGAAGAGAATCGTCTGAATCACATGCTCATCTTGGCATCACTGTGCGTCGGGAACCGGTGTATTCAACCTGGCTAAGGCCGTTAACAGTTTTCTATAACGCCATTAATTATATAGTCAGTACCCACTCTAATTATGGAAGAGAATCGTCTGAATCACATGCTCATCTTGGCATCACTGCATACGCATCCTTTCACAGTGCTCCAAAATGCAATATTAGCGCGAATAAAACCTTTTTTTTTAAACTTGTCAGATCGGCTTAATAAATAAGATACGTCATAATACTATCTTATAAACTAAGGAATAACTCATTTCGATAAACATTGTTTACATTAGATAAGGTAAACAATGAAGAAAAGGATGAAGGTCGTGTTATTACCAGTAATGTGACAAGATCAATGTTTTTTTTTTCTTTTACTGTTCAACAATATTTTGTTTAATACATGTTAGGTATGGAAGACGCTTTATCAGGTCAAAAGGATTTGTTTGATGTTAAAAAAAATGATGTGCCCAAGTTTCAAGTTTCTGTAGAAAATGATTGCTATAACTGTAATAAATTTGTATAACTGTAAATGCAAAAGTTTGCTGACTTCAGACCTATGCAGATAGACTTAATTAACATTTTTTTAGATTCTCCAAAAGGAATCAGCCGCTACGAGGCGCTACTCGAGCGGCAGCAAATTTTTTTCTATCATCGCTCCAGAAAAAAACTAAATTAAAATAAATCTAATAAATTACCTGAAGTTTCAGGTCAATTGTCGAGCTAACTAATCGGGAGGTAATTTATGGTACAAAGTTTAGGGATGTAGCAAGAAATGATGTTTTCACTCAATGAACCATTAAAGAAATAAGATAAAACAGAGCTAGAAAAACACGGAGAATCATCACAAATACAGATTTATTGTATCAACTCATACTTTGTCTGATCTAATTATCATCCCAAGTCATCATAGTCGAACAGAGAAGACAGCAGTTCTACAGAATATGACAGTGACGAAAATCAAAATTAATTTTTTTACATGTTTATGGTTTCATTTTTTTTTTTTTTTGTATTATTGAGTTGATTGTAAATAAATATTCCAATTACGTTAATTTATTATTAAATTTTACATTATGTAGATATTGTATTAGTAAATCATTTTTTTTATAATTGAGAAGATATGGTCGACCGTTCAGAAGTAGGAAGCGTTGATCGTCGGGGTTTCGGTCAATGTTCTTATTTAATACAACACATTTTATGGTTAAAATGTATATTTATTACTGCCAACGTTTCGGCTTGCTATACAAGCCATCTTCAGGGCTGTAAAAACATATATGGTATAACAATGACAAAAAAGACTCAAAACACACAAATACAACATTAAGAGCAGAGACATTAAAACCGCGCTATCTACCCACGCTATCTCGGACGGACATAAATTTGATTTCCAAAACTTCTCCATCCTTTCCACTGAACCCAACCTAGGAGAAGCGTCTCCTTTCTGAATCCATACATATCCATCTAGAAAATAATCCCGTCAATGACAAAATTGACAAAGAAGTCATCTCCTCAACCTATTCCAACATTTTCCATGTCCTCAAAACTTCCCTTTAGGTAATCCCACCCCGTTCGTTGTCCTGTTCCCACGCACCTGACTTATCCTTCCCTGGACCTGGAAAACCCCTGGCACGTCCTTTATCTTTACCGCGGTCGTTTCCCTCCGTCCATACTTCCATCTCCATTTCTCCCCACCCCGTCCACCTCCATCCTCTCCTGTCTCACCCTGGTCCTATCCTTCCTGTCTTCAGAAATGTTCTCTACTTGAAACGAGACAGTTTTCAATCTTCTCGATAGGTATGTTACTACGCCACTTATTCTGTATTCTCTTGTATACCATACACATGTATATTTATTTAGATTTCTATTATTATACTATATATATATATATATATATATATATATATATATATATATATAAGTGTGTGTGTGTATATATATATATATATATATATATATATATATATATATATATATATATATACATACATTCACTCATATATGTACTCATATTTTTGTTAATTTATCTATCCTTTTTTGTCATTGTTATACCATATATGTTTTTACAGCCCTGAAGATGGCTTGTATAGCAAGCCGAAACGTTGGCAGCAATAAATATACATTTTAACCATAAAATGTGTTTTACTAAATAAGAACATTGACCGAAACCCCGACGATCAACGCTTCCTATTTTTGTTATAATATTGTTCGTATAAATACATACATAATAATTATACAAGATTGTAATTTTTTGTTTTAATATCATTGAATCACCTATTTCATTCATATTAAAGACGTATAAAAACAAATAACAACTTTAAACATTGTTTGGAATTGTTTTGCGGCAATGTTGGATTTTGGACCACTGTGCGTTGTATCATTTATCATCCACTTGTTGCATAAATGTGTAATCTTTATTGCTTAGTGATTTTGATATATTTTATTGAGGACACAAACAATTCTTCTTTCACAACAAGTCCTGCGATATGCTGGAGTTACATGGGCGGGTATTTTGGAATCTCTGGCCATATTAGGAATGCAATGAGATACCGCAGTTGACGGGTTCAGCATTTTCCACCACTCTAGCTACGCTCCTCAAATAAGAGAATCATTAGTATTAATATTTTAAAATTATTTACAAGGGGGTCTCTCCGTGGTCTAGTGGCTAGTGCCATAGATTCATTAGCGGGAGATGGTGGGTTCGATTCCCACCTGCGGCAGAGATATTTCTCATCTCAGGGCTCGTTGGGAAAATTCCTGCTGCCCCCTGGATGTCGGCGCTAATGGCCTAGATGTCGATGCGCCGTAAAAAAAAAAAAAAAAAGAGACAAAAAAAAAAATTTATAAGATTTAGAAGGTTATAGACATTGGACGGTTATAAACATCTTTCAATGTAATTTAATAAACAAGGGAAACAAAAAATAAAAATGTGAATTGACAAAGTTGTTCTAAATGTTATTAACTATCATTTAAAAACAAAGTGCATTGAAATCGGATAAGATATAGAGGCTGTACACCTTTTTAAAACACAATAAATCGTTTGACGCCATTTTTCTTCGTCGGTCCGAAATCGGTCTAGAAACAAACAAGTTTGAACACCCGAGAATCGGTGGCCATCCAATCGGGTCGGGTTCTTGACCTATGTAGGCACCATTGAGATGCATGTGTTTGTTTTTCTTCCGACAGCCCGTGGCTATCGGATCGTATCGGGTCGGGACCAATGTAGCCACTCACGTCGGCCGGTGTCGGCCAAACGAAATCGGATCGGATCAAGAGAAATACGGGTCCACTGTAGGGATGGGCGATAGATTTTTTACTTTTTTTTAGAATTGAAGTTCTCATCATCTGGAGGGCTTTGGTATTAAATACTGACACGTCTGGTGAATTAAATACTGAAAAGGAACCGTCTGGTGAATACAACCAACTATATAATGTAGCCAGGAAATACCTTTGTGTTCCAGGCTCGTCTGTAGCCTCAGTACGTGTATTTTCAGCCGCTGGAAAAATCATTTCTGACCAGCAGAACAGACTGAGCCACAGAAAAGCGGAAAAGTTGTTTTTCCTTTCTAGTAATATGCGGCTCAAGGAGCTCAACTAAAATAGTTTGAAATAATAGCACTTTTTTGTGCCACTTGATATTGTATTCTTTGGAAATGCTTTTTATAAATTTAAATAAATTCGTTTTTCGTTTCAAACCTTTGTGTAATCTTATAAATATACCTAATCCTGTAAGTAATAGATAATTCAAGTCAATAACATTAAATTCTTTATAGCACAGGTATGTAAGGAATAGGGGAAGATACTATCGAATAACTATCGATAGTATCGATATAGTTTAACCGATAGTATCGGCCTATCGATATCACTGAACTATCGACTATCGCCCATCCTTAGTCCACTGTAAGTGCAGCCTAAGAAGGAGAACTACCATTTTTATATGAACAATGCGTCATCCCACCCCTGTTGCGAATCATCCAAAAACGCTTAAATACTGACCCCATAAGAAGTTGAATATGAAGAAGAGAAGGAGGAAGTGAGTTATGTAAACTAGGAATCCACCGAGTCGCTTTCTGCTAATAGACGCATTACGAATATTTTACTTTTCTTTAAGATTTCGTTCTACAAGTTATGTTTGGTAGCAAAATATTAAGATTTTATATATTATTATTTTAAAATTTGGGATTAAGGATGACTTGGAAGCATGCTAATGTGTGAGTTTTAGCGCTCCATAGGGAGGAAACCCGTTTACGAGTTTGAACCGATGAAGCAATCTCGCGGTGAGGATGAGACGTCCACGTTTCAGACCATATATATATATATATATATATATATATATATATATATATATATATATATATATGGTCTGAAACGTGGACGTCTCATATATATATATATATATATATATATATATATATTTACGCTCTAGCAGCCTCAAAATGGTCTGATTTTAGTTAAATTATGGACCAAAATGTTTTGTCCTAAACGAAAAGGCAAGTTCGTTAAACAACAGAATCCGCCACCATGAACACTTTTTTTTTGTGTTTTTGACGAAATGCACGCGAAAAAAAAAACTTAGGGTGCATTTACACTAGGATAGTTATTGCAGGATATTTATATCAGAGAGAAATATCCTGCAATAACTATCCTAGTATAAACGCACCCTTAGCGATTACAGTTGTGTGTCTATAGGCTTCTAGATACACTTTGTATGCGTAACTTGACGTGGGAATCGATATTCGTTTACGAGAACAGTGGATATAACAAGAATATTGGTTTTGGTTACTTCAAAATTCGTCCAAAGTAACACATACAAATTTTGGTTCCGTTTGGTGACGAGGAAGAATTTTTTTTAAAAAATAGTTTAAACAGATTTGAGCAGTTTTTTCGTATATTTACTTAAATATTTCTAAAACGATTAAGAAATTATTATAAGTGGAAGAGACAGCAAGGGCCCAGATGTGAAGATAATGAAGAGATATAGTGGTCAGTACTATGCTCCGGCCACCTGATTTTTGCAGTTGCCCATTAATAAATGAATTAAAGGCTAGGTGGGTCTAGGGATGGTCTGGGACCTCAAATCCAAACTTCGAACGACGACATTAGAAGATAAAATCTTTGCCCTAGAGTTTTGAACTCAGGTTCATATTAGTCAAGTACTCTATCACTGAGCTAACCTCGCACCCCCCCCCTACCGACTTACTAAATTTCCTCCAAAACCCGTTCTTATGCAATTTTGGGCAAAGAGGAAACGAACTGAAATGATATCGCTGTATGTTCTCTGGGCTCATCAAGTTCCTGGATTTTTTTTAAATTTACAACATGAGCTCAACCGACCTATCGCAAACCAAGACCTAACCAATGCAGTTAAACAAAATATCATAAATTATTGGAACGACAACTGGAGTCGGCTAACTTTCATCAAATTGCTTTCAATCAAAACTACAACTCAGGAGTGGACATCCAGCTACCGTGATAAAAGAGCAGAAGAAATTGTACTTACTCGACTCCGAATTGGCGACACAAGACTAACACACGAATATCTCATGACAGGGCTTAACAAAGCAACTTGTGATAATTGCAATAGAGACTTTTCCATAAAACACCTTCTAAGGGAATGCAAAAGGCGACACAAACTAAATATTCCAGGTTACATGATGGAATTGTTAAGGGACAGCAGCCAGAACATAAACACAATATTCCAGGTTACATGATGGAATTGTTAAGGGACAGCAGCCAGAACATAAACACAATATTCCAGGTTACATGATGGAATTGTTAAGGGACAGCAGCCAGAACATAAACACAATATTCCACGTTACATGATGGAATTGTTAAGGGACAGCAGCCAAAACATAAACACAATATTCCACGTTACATGATGGAATTGTTAAGGGACAGCAGCCAGAACATAAACACAATATTCCAGGTTACATGATGGAATTGTTAAGGGACAGCAGCCAGAACATAAACACAATATTCCAGGTTACATGATGGAATTGTTAAGGGACAGCAGCCAGAACATAAACACAATATTCCAGGTTACATGATGGAATTGTTAAGGGACAGCAGCCAGAACATAAACACAATATTCCAGGTTACATGATGGAATTGTTAAGGGACAGCAGCCAGAACATAAACACAATATTCCAGGTTACATGATGGAATTGTTAAGGGACAGCAGCCAGAACATAAACACAATATTCCAGGTTACATGATGGAATTGTTAAGGGACAGCAGCCAAAACATAAACACAATATTCCACGTTACATGATGGAATTGTTAAGGGACAGCAGCCAGAACATAAACACAATATTCCACGTTACATGATGGAATTGTTAAGGGACAGCAGCCAGAACATAAACACAATATTCTCCTACTTAACACAACACTAAACTCATTTGTAGACATCTGCTGAATTTTCAACCCTGTATTTATAGGAATCAGGGAAACAAATTTTTGATCACAATGTTGATTTATTGGACCATATAGTTATCTACTTGAAAGTGTAAAATCGCCGTTGTAGGGATCACATATAAATAAATAAAATTTACAAACATTTTTTATAATATTTATTTCTATCGTAATCAGTAAATATTTAATAGCTGATAAACAAACATAAAATAACTTTGTGTTTAGAAGACATAACTCACAATTCCTCATTTCTGGTTGTTGAAGAATTTTCTCGATTTAGGTCGTTCAGTTTTCGGAAAATAGCATGGGTTGGCACTGAGGTTTTGGCTGAGTGCACGCGGTGAGGTAGGGAGAATTGCAGAAACCTTGTCATCAACAATATCTCATTACACTCCTAATATAGACGGCGTTTCCTAAATATCCTCTCGGAGAAACAGATCGTATGACCTGTTGGGAAACAGGAACGGTTGATGTCCTTACACAAATCCTAGGTGTAGTTCCTCCTTTACACGTGGCTCATGGATGAACATAGAAAAACGACCAATATATGTGAGTATATAAGTCTCTCTCTCTCTCTCTCTCTCTCTCTCTCTCTCTCTCTCTCTCTCTCTCTCTCTCTCATATATATATATATATATATATATATATATATATATATATATATATATATATATATATACATACATACATACATATATACAGGGTGTCCCAAAATAAACGCCAAACTTCGGCAATCGATGCAGAATGAAAAAAAGTCCTTTGGCATCTTTCTCGTTTTTGCTTCGTTTCCGAGAAAACGCAAAAAACTAAAACACAATTGTGAATACGAATTCTTTCATAATGCCTATATAAAAATTATTAAAAGTATGTGTTTTATCTCCCCCCCCCCCTCCACGCCCCTTCTCGCCCCTACCTTCTTTATTCCCCTACCCCTAAAATATATAGTAGTGAGTATGCCTCTGATTTTGTGCGGAATAATGGAATAATAAGTCCCCATTTTTGACCCCTCGACTTAACGCGGAGTCTTTTCACGCATTCCTTGATAATAAACTGTCGTTGTTCTTGGAGGAAGTCCTTTTGGCACTGAGATTGGGAAGCTGGTTCCAAATCGACGGTTATCCAGCCTACTACGGGAGGACCGTCTGAAATAGGTTGGGCACTAACTATCCATGGCTTTGGACAGGAAGTGGTGGGCCGGTATCATGGCTGGCTCGATCTTCAGACCTCACGCTCTTGAATTTCCTCCCATGAGGACACATTAAAGATTTGGTCTACAGAGAGACTATTGGCTCAAGGGAGTACCTCATCCGTCGCATCAGATGGGTCTAGGAACAGATTACAGCAGTCTGTGAATGTGCGATGTGATGCCCGTATTGCAGCAAGGGACCAAACTTTTTTTCAATAGAGTTTTTAAATTGACTATTAGGTATTAGAAGACGAAATTGTTATTTTATAATTATGTATGCGTCAAGTGTTAAATTTAAAATGTTTCAAGAAGGGAAAATTTATTTCCCAACTGAGTAATTTCCGTGACGGTAGGATTTTAATGACGCGTAAAAACTTTTCTTCAAGGTTTCATTGGAGCAGTTTAAAGTTTTCACAAAATGTTAACTGTAGATCTCCCAATCTTTCCAAAACAAGCTAAGATGATGCAGGTCCTGCGAGTCGGCCTTTAGGATTTTAAGGCGATATCTGTAACTGGTTTCGAGAGAAATGGATAAAACTAGTTTTTCTAGTTAAATTTCGTCGTTACGTCTGAAGCTGTGGAAGTATTAAGGACAAGAAACATACTGATATGCTACTGATTGGCGTGGAGAAGGCATTTGACACAGTTTTGGCATCATGGGCTTATATATATATATATATATATATATATATATATATATATATATAATATAAAATTATTAACCTGAATATACCCTCATACCTTGTTCATTTAATATACAAATTTCTTGCAAACAGACCATTCTTCGTTAATATCAACTCCAGAACCTCAAGCATACAATCCATACCAGCCGGAGTCCCACAAGGCTCTTGTTTAAGCCCAACCTTATTTAATTTCTATACATTCAAACACACAAGCCTTTCACTTTTTGCCGATGATACTGCCTAATACACAAGTTCCTTCAGACTCGACACAATAGTAAACAGATTTCAATGTAGTTTTAAAAATATCCATGCATTTTATTGAAAATGTAAAATAAAAATATCCATGCATTTTATTGAAAATGTAAAATAAAAATATCCATGCATTTTATTGAAAATGTAAAATAAAAATATCCATGCATTTTATTGCAAATGTAAAATAAAAATATCCATGCATTTTATTGAAAATGTAAAATAAAAATATCCATGCATTTTATTGAAAATGTAAAATAAAAATATCCATGCATTTTATTGAAAATGTAAAATAAAAATATCCATGCATTTTATTGAAAATGTAAAATAAAAATATCCATGCATTTTATTGAAAATGTAAAATAAAAATATCCATGCATTTTATTGAAAATGTAAAATAAAAATATCCATGCATTTTATTGAAAATGTAAAATAAACCACACAGAAACAGAAGCAGTTTTATTTACAAAGAGAAGATCGCGACAAGAAATTAATATAAAAATTCAAAATAATATAATTCCATTGGCACACCAAACAAAATATTTAGCACTAACTTTATATCAAGGTCTCACCTTCACCGAGCACAGAAACCCGAAGTGGGATAACTGTATGAAATTACTTTATTCAATGCTCCCCTATTTTAATTAAAAATCCAAAATAAGCCCTAAAAATAAAATAATTCTGTATATTCGGAGCTCAACCTGTTTACAAACTACAAAAATTTAAAGTCCGACTCGCAGGAACTGCGTCATCTTAGCGCGGTTACGTACATCTCGAAGAAATGGGATAGATTAGCATTACAAATCACAGGAAACTGACAGTACCCAACTTACACAGAAGCGGATAATTCTTAATCTGTATAAGTCAATACAATTATGTACTAAAAACGTACTTACTCTTCGACTATTGCTGAGAAGGCTCTATTCTAAACAACCAAAAATTCGTTGTCATTTTAAGTATCTTGTTTTACTAGCAAATTCGTTTTACTGTTATAATCAACTGTAAATATGTGCCCATGGCGAATAAAATTCCATTCTGACGTTGGTTAAATCTTTCTATAAAATAAGAAATAACGATAACTACAGTTAGAGGCTATGAGGAAGGTTATATAGACCGGAGAATTCAAAACAAACTAAGTCATCATTATTAGCCACTGCCATCTTGATTACCACAGCCACTCCAAACTTACCAATACCTTTCACCGTTTCTTAGCTTATTTTACTACAATATTAATTTTACTGATAAATGCAATTTAAAACAAGAAATAACCAATTAAAAAGTGAGTTAAGCAAAGAGAAAAACCCTTTCAAAACAACAAAACAAACACTTTGTACGTTTTAAGCGCTTATATCTCTGATTGACGTTGCCCCATCGAATATTGCTTCAGGACCTTTTTTGTAGAGAATTTAGTAAGCATTCGAATGGTCACCTTCCACTTAGCACGATTTCCCAACCGTAATCGAGATATTTACTAAAAATGTATGAAGATCTGAAAACTTTTCATGTCTATTAATAAAATAATTGTTTTCGCATACTTCCTTAGCTCCAAATATAAACAAAATTTAAACATCTTAATTGGGATTAATTTCCAAGTTGTAGAAAATATTTCAATTGAATCCCGCGATTTTAAGTATTCACAAAAATATAATGACTTACAAAAATATTGATTCCACTTTTCTCAGGAAAGGTTGCAGATATCGCCTTAAAAATGGTTTCATTCGTTTTCTTATGTTAAGAAACATATAAAACAAGTACTTGCAAGCATATAAACTCAAAAACGTAAGCGTTACGATTTTTTTGCGCGAATTTCGCCCCAAACACTATCTTCTAGTGGGCGGATTCTGCTGGTTAACGAACTTGACCTTTCAAATTAGACGACAGATTTTTGTACCAAATTTCGTTAAAATCGGACCATTTTTGAGCTTGCTAGAGCGCGAACAGACAAGCATATATATATATATATATATATATATATATATATATATATATATATATATACAAATTTGGGCCACCTATATTTTCGTGATCTATAGGGTCTGAAACGTGAAAGTTTCTAGTCGGCACTTCCGGATTGCGTCATGAGGTCAACCTCATAAGCGGGTTCTCCCTATGGAATATCTCTCCGAATTATAAATGACTACCCTAGATACACTAAAATTACAGACATGCACGACGAGCTAGCAATGCCGATGATCACAGACTATATACACACACTCACGACTAAATTCATTCATTTATCAAGTATCGGAAAACCCACTAATAGCTGAAAAAGGCAATTATAACAAAGAAACAATGGGCGTATATAAGGGTATATAAAGGGATGCCCCCCCCCCCGAAAATTTGTTTTGTTGAGAACATTTCATGTAAAAAAAACCTATAACAACGAAAAATGTCTTCTACATTTACCCTGGTCTATTAGGTGTCCAGAGGACTTTAAAAGTCAACATTTTACAGTAAAATATTTAAAATTTAACCTAGACCTCATATGCCTAGGTGCTCCCAGCTCTCCCAAAATTATTTTTTATATTCGCTAGTGGGAAGATTAAAGGCATTAAAGAGAAAAAAAAACCTTCGAGTTCATTATAAGTGGAAAGAATGAAGATAAAACCTTATTTTCAAAGACGATATTAAGAGGTCCTGTTAAAGTGAGAGAACGCGCTTCTCAAGCATTCATCTAAAAATATTTTATTCTAACCCTTCCTTAACTCCAAACGTAACCGAAAGTTTAACATGTTAGTTTTGATGAAATTCAAACATGCAAAAATTGTTTCAACTGAATCCCATGATTGTAAGTACCCAAACCAAAAACGTTATTCAGCAACTATATTTTCCAATTTTCTCGAAAACGGTTAAAGCTATCGCCTTTTATAGGCTTCTTGGCCTGTTCCTAGGCCAAGAAGCCTATAAAACAAGTACTTACAAGCATATGAACTCAAAAACTTAAGCGTTACGATTTTTTTTGCGCGAATTTCGCCCCAAACGCCATCTTCCAGTGGGCGGTTTTTGCTGGTTAACGAACTTGACCTTTCAAATTGGACGACGGATTTTTGTACCAAATTTCATCAAAATCGGATCATTAGGGACGCCAAAAATCCGCGAACAGACAAATATATATATATATATATATATATATATATATATATATATATATATATATATATATATATCCCTATGAAGGGAGGGAGGAACCGCGCTAAAACAGTATAAAGGAAAATTTATAACTTTTACTTTGTAATCAAGCGGAATGTATTCTACTTGTTTCGCTTCCTCTTGATCCGGTTCATAATCATCAGAATCTTCACAACCAGCTGGAAAAAAAACATTCTAAAAAAAAAAAAAAATAAATAAAAAAAAAAAAAAAAAAAAAAATCGAATTCCCGTAAATAAATTATTTTCGTGAGCTTCATGTATACGAGTAGCTATTAATTCTTCACCAGTAATTAATTTTTTTCCGCAACCATTTACACAGAGTTGTGAAACATTTCTTGATTTGTTTTTTATTTAATATATGGAACAAAATGTTAAAAAGTTAATTGTCAACCGTTAAAAAAATTTAATAATTATTTATTAATGTTATAAAATATTTTTAAGAACAAAAATAAAAATTGTACAAAAAAGAAAAAAAAAAATATGAACACAAAACGAGATTCGATCCAGCGATCGTTGGGACATGAGAGTTCAACGCTACCAACGGAGCTATCGGGGCGCTTATTAATTGTTAACTTCGGTACGTATTAAGAAATGTAAGTAAATTTTCAACAATTGTTTTTTTTCAGGCGAACGATTGAGAAGTGCGTTTTCTCGCTTTAACTGAACGTTTCCTTAGTGAGTACTACACGTACAAAAATTATCGTTTGCATCGGCGCACACTGGACAAAACGACTGTTTTACGGCGACAAAAGTCGAAAATGTGATGTCGTCGTAGAAAGTCAATTTATGTCTCAAAACGTGCTCAAGTCTTCTATTATTGAAAACAGAACAATTTTTTTAGGTAGTTTAACTCAAACCTGTTTGAGACAATAAGGAAGGCAACCATTGCTAGTCACTTGCTCTTCCTCTGCTTAGTCTGGTTCCAACTACGGTCTTTGTAAGGTGTGTTTTAAAAATTGTGTGCAAATTTTATAAATTCTTTTCACAATGGATTTATTACCTAGTGGTGTGTTCTTTATAAATACATAATATATATCTAATAACAGAAAGGCATATTAAAGAAAAAAAAAATATTAACGAAATTATTACTAGATTGTTCATATTTTGTTGATTACTCAAGTTTGAGTAAGGTTTAAAAAAAGTTCCACAATGCTCCACTTCCAAATATTTTTTTTTTCGATAAGCCTTAAGCTTCTACTTTACTGTCTTGAGACTTTCAGCTCTCCCTTCTTCCCCCTTTTAATGTAAATTTAAATTTAGTTTAGGCAGTCAGATAGAAGCTGAAGAATCCACGGCGAACAGTGGGTGAAAATCACCTTTTAGGTGGACATAATTCAAAAAAATATTTTACAAATCACTTACTAAATACTGTCTAGTATTAGTAGGATTAAGGTAAAATGTAAATATTTACTTTCTTGGATCACCAACAGGCGACGGAAGGGAATATTAATCGGACTCTAAGAAAGGGAACATTTTCCCAGTGTTTATTGCAGTTTTGTTCTTGTAATTACTTTTCCATTTTTTGAACAGAAACTATACGTGTTTATTTAAATTTCATGTTACCGATGTATATGTAATTAGCCTATTGAAGTGTAGTTTACCACATGATCCACTTCAAGAACTGTCATTAGAAAATGAGGCAGACGATACTGACTCGTCAAAAGAAAATGCTGAAGGATGTAGCAGTATTGAATCAGACGATGATTGATGGATAATTCGTTTTTAGTTTAATTGTATGTATTTGTTATTATTAAAAAAAAACAAAAAAAAAAACAAGTCAGTACAATTACTTTTTTCTTCAAGTTGTTAGTCTATTTTTGTTATTTATTTTCGAATTATAGCCTATGTATTATTTTTTATGAATATATGTATTATGTTTATGTAAATAATAGATGCAAAAAGGTACTACTTAAATGTTCCATAGATTTACAAAATGTTTTTCCAATTTTTATCTATTATATCAAAAAATTTGTGTGTCTACAACATTTGTTTGTTGGATATACTAAAAACTATGGGTCAACGATTTTTTTAAATATTTTTCCCTATCTCAGTGACCTCAAAAATATTGAAAAACACAAAAAAATAATTTTGTCGCCCTTAAAGTGTATTTTTGCCCGCTTTGCGGCGAGGGGCACGTCATGCACTCCCCTTGTTATTGTAGTATGTAATTGTATTGTAGTATCTATTGTATTGTAGTCTTATATTGATTGGGTTCTTTTTATAAAGTTTTCCCAAACTTCCAACAATATATAAATATATATATATAGCGTTCATTGTACAAGTAGTCTAGCGAAAAAAAGGACGTGTAAATTATAGAATAATAGGTAAAACCAAGTTTTTATATTGTATATTCACTTTTGTAAATGAAATTTTCTTCTTCTTCAAGGAAGCATTAAAATCAATTTAAAAAAAAAAAGAAAAATACATAAGGAGATTTTATTGTTTCCTTAAACCTTTCGAAAACTGTTTAGAAATCGTGGCAGGTGGAGAGCTTTGCTAATCCACTTGAACTATTTCAATTATTAATTTTGTAATTAGATCCTTCCAGAGTTTTGTGTACGCGTGGAACTACACTGTGTACTTGTTCAATCGTTTGCTAAAAGAACGCTAAAACAAAAACTCTGGCGGCCAACACACACACACACACACACACACACACATATTATATTCATATTCATCTCCGACTTTTTCAGGCTGCTTGTGTCGTCCTCGGTGGTTGTCAAGGGAATGATTTTTTCCCGGATTTTTCGTCCTTTATAGCCCTGCTTCGGAGACTATGCGGGCCAATGGTGTAGGGGCTCCGTGGGCCAATAGGACTCGAGGGCTGTCTTCGTCGTTCAACGTATATATATATATATATATATATATATATATATATATATATATATATATATATATATATATATATAATTTTAACGGGGGGTCATTTTCGGTGTCTAATAGGTAGGATCGATAAAGGTTTGTAGAAAATTTTCAAAAATTCCGTCATGAGTGCAATCCCTATAGCTACTTCCCTTCGGAGGAAAGTGTTAAAACAGCAACATTTGCAAGGTGTCTTTACGATTTCATAAAATCCATAATATTTTACGTTGGTGTTATGGAAGTTTATGAAGATATTTATCCAACAAAAGTATGAAACAATGCTTGGAAGATATGTGGGAATGTTGATGGCTTCCTGGGGGGCCTGCCACTTCCTACCGACTTGCACCATCGCCGACTGTTTCAAAAAATGATCACGTCCCTTCATCATGAGCGATGCTACGACCAAGGCCACATAACTCTAAGCAAGCCTTACCTTACCGTTGGTCGTATCTGCTTATTCATTTGCGTAAAACTGGATTTCGGAAATCTTTGAAATTCTAGTAGAAATGGCGTACAGTAAAATTTTCGCAACACCCTCGGGTAATAAATAGTGTGAAACTATGATACCCCAAATTTGTTTGTATTACTTTCCATGCCTCTTCAGGTGCACACCATGGGCGAATATAGAAAATAATTTTGGAGAGGGCTGGGAAAATTTCGGGGGGGGGGGGCTGAGACAATTTCCGGTGTATGGAATACTAACAATTTAGATCTTGGAAGAGTTTCAACTTAAGGGGTCTCCCGTGGTCTAATGGCCAGCGCCTTGGATTCATAAGCGGGAGATGGTGGGTTCGATTCCCAACCTCCGGCAGGAATTTTATCATCCCACGGCTCGCTGGTAAAATTCCTCGCTACACCCTGGATGTCGGCGCTAATGACCTAGATGTAGATGCGCCGTAAAAAAAAAAAAAAAAAAAAAAAAAAAAAAAAAAAAAAAAAAAAAAAAAAAAAAAAAAAAAAAAAAGTTTCAACTTAAACGCTATTACACCCAAAATAGAATATGTTTTATGAACTAAATGATCTTATTTAATTTATTTTTAAGGGTTTTATGAAATTTTTACCGACCAAATCAAAATTTCGGGGGGTGCCGCAGCCCCCTCAACCCCCCCCTTATATACGCCCATGGTGCACACGCTTATGTGGAAGGGCAGAAAGATAACTAATACAGGTGGATGTAGAGTAACGAAATCCGGTGGGTCTTTTAGCGCGGTTCCTCCCTCCCTTCATAGGGAGGAACCCCGCTTATAAGGTTGATCTCATGAAACAATCCAGAAGTGCCGACTGGAAAATTTCGCGTTTCAGAACCCCTAGAGACCGAAAATAACGGTGGTTAAAATTTGTGTGTGTATATATATATATATATATATATATATATATATATATATATATATTTGTCTGTTCGCGGATTTCTGGCGCCCCTAATGGTCCGATTTTGATGAAATTTGGTACAAAAATCCTTCGTCCAATTTGAAAGGTCAAGTTCGTTAACCAGCAAAATCCGCCTACTGGAAGATGGCGTTTGGGGCGAAATTCGCGCAAAAAAAAATCGTAACGCTTACGTTTTTGAGTTCATAAGCTTCTAAGTACTCGTTTTATATGATTCCTGGGCTAGGAAAACGAATGAAACCATTTTCAAGGCGATAGCTTTACCCGTTTTCGAGAAAATTGGAAAAATATTTTTTGAATACCGTTTTTGGTTTGGGTACTTAGAATCATGGGATTCAGTTGAAACATTTTCTGCATGTTCTACTTTCATCAAAACTAATATGTTGAAATTTTGGTTACGTTTGGAGAATAAAATATTTTATTAACAGACTTAAAAAGTTTTGGTAACTTTGTATATTTTCCTTAATATCTCGAAAAAGGTTGAGAATCTTGGTAAACGAAAGAATACCATTAGAAAGCTTACTAAATGCTCTACAAAAAAGGTTCTGTTGAAAGTTTTGATTAGGCGATGCCAATCGGAGAAATAAGTGCTTAAAACATTAAAGTAATTGATTTACTTATTCGAACTGTTCTTTTTGTCTGTTTTTATTCCTTGTTATTTTTTAATTGCTTATAGTTGGATAATGTATATTACAATAAAACAGATTAGGCAAAATAAGAAAAACAATTCATTGTTAGAAATATAGCTTGCCAAGAGAAAAAGATTCGTTGACGTCTTTTGAATATTTTCAATTGCCTTTATGCTGTTGGTTTTTTTATTTTATTTTTTAATTGATTTTATCTGTAGAATTATTACTATAGTAAAAGAACACAGGAATGTGTAAAAATATTTGATATTTTCCAATTCATTGAAACGTATGAAATGAAGTATCGGTAGAAGAGGATTCTAGGGTCTTGCGGACCTGACCCCAGGTATAGCCATAAAACCCTTTGAACAAAGGCCGAGGAAAATATTGTCTGTTTCTATTTTATGCTTTTCAAATGAGAATAGGGATATGAACAGGAACCGGGGTCTCCCGTGGTCTAATGGCTAGCGCCTTGGATTCATAAGCGGGAGATGGTGGGTTCGATTCCCAACCTCCGGCAGGAATTTTATCATCCCACGGCTCGCTGGTGAAATTCCTCGCTACACCCTGGATGTCGGAGCTAATGACCTAGATGTATATGTGCCGTAAAAAAAAAAAAAAAAAAAAAAAAAAAAAAAAAAAAAAAAAAAACTGGAACCGCGCTAAGATGACGCAGCTCCTGCGAGTCGGACTTTTTGAGTTCATAAGCTTCTAAGTACTCGTTTTATATGATTCCTGGGCTAGGAAAACGAATGAAACCATTTTCAAGGTGATAGGTACTTAGGTTTGGGTACTTAGAATCATGGGATTCAGTTGAAACATTTTCTGCATGTTCTGCTTTCATTAAAACTAATATGTTGAAATTTTTGTTACGTTTGGAGTTAAGGAAGGGTTAGAATAAAATATTTTATTAACAGACATAAAAAGTTTTGGTAACTTTGTATACTTTCCTTAATATCTCGAAAAAGGTTGGAAATCTTTGTAAACGGAAGATTTCCATTAGAAGCTTACTAAATGCTCTACAAAAAGGTTCTGAAGGAAGTTTTAATTAGGCGATGTCAATCGGAGAAATAAGTGCTTAATACTTTAAAGTAATTGATTTCGTTTATTCGAACGGTTCTTTTTGTCTGTTTTATTCCTTGTTATTTTTTAATTGCTTATAGTTGGATAATGTATTTGACAATCAAACTGGTTAAGTAAAATAACAAAAACAATTTATTGTTAGAAATATAGAGTTCCAAGATTCCAAGACCTTGTAAGTAGCGGGACCCTTTCTAGTGTTGGCCGACCCTTCCAGGTAAGATCGTAAATCAAGACCTTTCAAGACTGGTGGAACCAAAATGGAGGGAGAGGGAGAGGGAGAGAGAGAGAGAGGAGGGAGAGAGAGAGAGAGAGAGAGAGAGAGAGAGGGAGAGGGAGAGGGGAGAGGGGAGAGGGAGAGGGGAGAGAGAGAGAGAGAGGGAGAGAGAGAGAGAGAGAGAGAGAGAGAGAGAGAGAGAGAGAGAGGGAGAGGGGAGGAGGGGGAGAGGGAGAGTGAGAGGGAGAGGGAGAGGGAGAGGGAGAGAGAGGGAGAGAGAGGGAGAGAGAGGGGAGAGAGAGAGAGGGAGAGAGAGAGATGAGAGAGAGAGGGAGAGGGAGAGAGAGAGAGGAGAGAGAGAGAGAGAGAGAGAGAGAGAGAGAGAGGAGAGAGAGAGAGAGAGAGAGAGAGAGAGGAGAGAGAGAGAGAGAGAGAGAGAGAGAGAGAGAGAGAGAGAGAGAGAGAGAGAGAGAGAGAGAGAGAGAGAAGGAAGGAGGTGAGCCTGTTATAGGAGTGTTATGTAGCTGTTTACGTAAGTGGCAAGAAAGAGCTGAGGTTAGGCAAGGCTCCCACTTCCTCCCCTCCCGACCTTGCTCCCTCTAACCCATCTCCAGCACTCCCACACTCCTCGTTAGCACTTCCTAGTCATTACTCCCCACTACCTAGCCAGTGGCTGCTCCTCCGGTAAAGCAGCGAAACTTTTGTAGTTCTGCTATGTTTCTTTAGCTTCCTTCCTAGTGTTTACTTCCACATTCCTAGCTTCTTGCTGGTTCATCGTTGTAGCAGCGAATTTCTATACAGTATGGTCTAGCTTTGGTAGTTCTGCCTTGTTTCTTTATCTTTACTTCCTGGTCTTCATTCCTACTTTCCCAGCCTCTTCCTGCTACATCGGAATAACAGCGAATTTCTAGAGTGTATGGTCTGGCTTTGGTAGTTCTGCCTTGTTTATTATCTTTACTTCCTGGTCTTCACTCCTAGTTTCCTAGCCTCTTCCTGCTACATCGGAATTGCAGCGAACTTCTAGAGTGTATGGTCAATCCTTTTGTAGTTCTGTCATCTTTATTTACTGATATTTACTCCCACAATCCTATACACTGGCTGCTCCCCCGAAATAACTGCTGATTTCTTTAGAGTATGCTCTAACTCGTTCTTTTTTCATTGCATTATTTTTTTTTTTTAATTATTCCTATCACACACTCCTTAGAGAGATTATGGTATAACATCCTGTCTTTCCATCTTGTTTTACTTTATTTCTCAGCATTTACACCTGCTCTCTACGAGCTTCTCTTGCTACAACTTCTATATTGTTTCCAAGAGCCAAGTCCGATCCCTGAATGATAGGCGACACTGAACTGCAGGAACGATAAGAAAGATAAGTTGATTCCGAACGTATCCGACCGTGAATGAAGAGCTCGAATCTGGTCCCATATCAGTTGACTCCACTATGCGATATGGAGTATTAAAGAAGTTTCTTCCCCCCTAAGGTGTTAATGAATTGAGGGCTTGGAGTGGGAGAGGAATGCATAATTTCAAGCCCCTGAATGATTGGCTTCACTATGCGCCAAAGTGTGTTCGTCCCAGAGGTGTTGGTGAAATGAGTGTTCAAAGCGTGGGATGAGTGTCCCGGCCCATTAATGATTGGCGCAATATTCCTCCAGGAGGTGTTGGCGAAATGAGGGCTCAGATCGTAGAAAAAGACCCAGAGTCCCAGCTCCTGAATGATTTACCCAATATTCGTCCAGGAGGTGTTGGTAACGTGAGGGTTTGGTGAGTGGTAGGAGTGTCGGACGTCCTGGACTGTGAATGATTAGCCCAATATTCTTCCAGGAGTCGTTGGAGACGTGAGGGATTGGAGCGTGGAAGTAGTGTCCGAGTCCTGGCTCCTGAATAATTTGCCAAATATTCTTCCAGGAGTCGTTGGAGACGTGAGGGTTTGGAGAGTGGTAGGAGTGTCCGACGTCCTGGACTGTGAATGATTAGCCCAATATTCTTCCAGGAGTCGTTGGAGACGTGAGGGATTGGAGCGTGGAAGGAGTGTCCGAGTCCTGGCTCCTGAATGATTTGCCTAATATTCCTCCTGGAGGTGTTGAAGTCATGAGGGCTTGGAGCGTGGTAGGAGCGTCAGAGTCCTGGCTTCTGCCTGATTTGGCTAATATTCCTCCTGGAGGTATTGAAGTCATGAGGGCTTGGAGCGTGGTAGGAGTGCCTGAGTCTCGGATCATGGGAAGAAACACCACTAAGTGATCATTTCCGCAAGCCGCCGTGGCCTAGAAATGCTCTAGTTAGCTACTTGTCTTTCTTCTTGTCGCTAGTCTCTACTCTCTAGATTAGGGCAGAGCATGTGCTAACAAGGTCATGTATCCAGATAGAGAGTATAGGATTTTAGGGCATTTCCTACCTCCCTATAAGGAGTCAATTCGCTAATGGCGTCGCCTTCATGACACAATCCGGAGGTACCGTTGGGAAATGTCCATATTTCAGGCGCTTTAACGCTATACTTATTTCAGTAACGGAAACAAATACATTTTTATATTAGAAAAAAATGTATTTTTAGATTTTTCAATCAGATGGCTAGGAAGAACTTAAAAGAGCCAAAATTTTATATTTATTTTATCCGCAAGTTCCTCAGTAATGTCGAACCATGTGCAGTTATTGAGCTGCGCAGCAAAGTTATATGAAATGAAATGAATGATTTTATTCTCCCCTTAGGAATATATTTGATGTTAAAAAAATCAATTTTAAGCAATATACAATTCTAAATTATTTGACAATACTACTGTGTGCGATCAAAATCAAAGTCATTTTCTTGAATTTATAAATAATAAATAAATCAATATTTTTCAATTCTTTATATCAAACGTTTTAATGTGGGATGTTAAAGTATCCAAAAAAAAAAAAAAAAAAGTTTCAATTATTCGAAAACAATTATTCGGAGTTGTGTCTAACGGACGGAAACCCGATAGCCTGCAGCCAGAAATTTTTAATCTAAAACGAAAAACTACAATTAATTCGAAAGAAGGTAGTTAGATCTAGCAATTTACGCAGGATTTATAAGAAATAATAATTTTTTTTCGAAAATGGTGAACAATTATTCATTTTGGCGCTAATGGCCAAGAATTATGTCGATGCGCCGTAAAAAAAAAAATAAATAATAAAAAATAAAAAAAAATATTCATTTTCTATTAAAAACTCCGTCGAAAAGCGGTCATAAAATCGTTATAATTAAATGTATCGAAACAATTCTACCTACATTACTAGCAAATTAAAATTTGAAGTTGATCGGGCAAAAATTGAAGGCGCCAGAGTATCGCCCGATTTGAAAAACATAGATTTTAGAAAACGACTTTAAAGTTTCATGTTCTGAAATGTTCATTTTTTCCGATTTATTTATTTGTTCATACTTTTTTAGCGCGGTTACTCCCTATCTCCATAGGGAGAACCCGCTTATAAGGTTGCCCTCATGACGCGATCCGGACGTGCCGACCAGAAACTTTCTTGTTTCAGACCCCATAGATCACGAAAATATATATGTATATATATATATATATATATATATATATATATATATATATATGCTTGTCTGTTCGCTCTCTAGCAAGCACAAAAATGGTCCGATTTTGATGAAATTTGGTACAAAAATCTGTCGTCTCATTTGAAAGGTCAAGTTCGTTAACCAGCAGAATCCGCCAACTGGAAGATAGTTTTTGGGGCGAAATTCGCGCAAAAAAAATCGTAACGCTTACGTTTTTTTTTAGTTCATTCGCTTGTAGGTACTTGTTTTATATTTTTCTTAACATAGGAAAACGAATGAAACCATTTTCAATGCGATATCTTTAACGGTTCCTGAGAAAAGTGGAATCAATGTTTTTGAAAGTCATTATTTTTTTGTGGGTACTTAGAATCGCGGGATTCAATTGAAATATTTTCTACATCTTGTAAATTAATCCCAACTAATATGTTTAAATGTTGGTTATATTTGGAGTTAAGGAAGTATGCGAAAAAAAAAAATGTATTAATAGACATGAAAAGTTTTCGGATCTTCATACATTTTTCGTAAATATCTGGTGGTAAGTGGAAGGTGACCATTCGAATGCTTACTAAATTCTCTACAAAAAAGATTCTGAAGCAATATTCGATGGGGCGACGTCAATCAGAGATATTAGTGCTTAAAACTGAAAAAGTGTTTTTGTTTTTTTTTAAAGGGTTTTTCATTTTGTTTATCTCACTTATTAATTGGTTGTTTTTTATTTTAAATTGAATTTATCAGTAAAATTAGTATTGTAGTAAAAGAAGCTAAGAAACTATAAAAGGTATTAGTAATAAGTTTGGAGTGGCTGTGGAAATCAAGATGGCTTTGGCCAATATTATGATGGCGTATACATAGGTGTGTTTTGAATTCTCCTATCTATATAACATTACTCATAGCCTCCAACTGAAGTTATCGTTACTGAAGCACATATTTTCAGTTGATTATAACAGTAAAACGAATTTGCTAGTAAAACAATGAGAACGATTTTTTGGTTATTTAGAATAGAGCCTTCTCAGCAGTAGTCGAAGAGTAAGTACGTTTTCAGTACATAATTGTATTGACATATACAGATTAAGAATTATCGGCTTCTGTGTAAGTTGGCTACTGTCAGTTTCCTGTGATTTGTGATGCAAATCTATTCCATCTCTTCGAGATGTAAGTAACCGCGCTAAGATGATGCAGTTCCTGCGAGTCGGACTTTTGTAATAAAGATAAAAAATGTGAGTTTTAATTTTGAAATATTTTGAAGGAGGACCAATATAAAACTTAATACTTAAAAAGGGACCAATCAAATCTCGCTCGAAATGTTATCTTCAAATTCGCATCGCGTTCGGCGTCGGGACTTCACTCGGAAAATCCTCTTTTTTGCCCATTTAAACGATTTTTTTTTCACATAAACATTCTTGGTTATCATTTTTGATTAGTTAAAGAAGAATTTTAGCCCGTAACAAAAACGGTACAAGGTAATAATACCCCTTAAATTGTAAAAGCTACACAAAAGAGTTCAATTTATTGTTAACACGCAAAAATTCACAACTAATTTTGTGTTTTTTTTGTGAATCCATTTATATTGACGAATTATAATGTGAATACATTTGTATTCATAGATTTTAAAGTGATTTTCTTTTTATTTGCTCGATTTTGTGTGTATATTAACAGTTTTTGTGAATATTTACAATTGTTCTTGCGAATTTATCTGTATTTACAATTAAATTTGTGAATACAATTTTATTCTTATTTAAACATATACATTTTTGTTAACGCCTTACGAATTTATTTATATTTCTGTTTACAAAAAAGAGAAGTACGAATAAATCCGTAAACAATATCCATGAGTCTCCAATCCGAAGTCGGGCTATAGTTACTTCTTCCTTTTAGCGCGGTTCCTCCATCCCTCCTTAGGGAGGGAACCCGCTTATAAGGTTGATCTCATGACGCAATCCGGAAGAGCCAACACGAAAATTTTATGTTTCAGATCCCATAGATCAAAAATATAACGGTGGTTCAAATTTGTGTGTATATATATATATTTGTCTGTTCGCGCTCTTGAAAGCAATATCTGTAACCGTTTTCGGTACAGGTAACACCTACTTTTCCAAACTAATTTTCAGTTTGGGTATTCAGAAATGAATACCCAAACTATTCAGTTGAACTGGGTATTCAGTTGAAACTTGTTCCAGACGTTTGATATTCATCTAATCTAAGATAGATAAATTATGGTTTCGTTTGGAGTTACGGAAGTAAATAACTTATTTCAGGCATGAAAAGTTTTGGGATGTTCGTATATTTTCTAAAATATGTCGAAAACTGTATCGTGGTAAGTGGAAGGTGACTATTTGAAAGCTTACTAAACTTCCTACAAAGAAGGTTAAGATGTAATTTTCGATGGGGCGATGTCAATCCGAGAAATAAGTGCTTAAAACTTCATAATTGTTAGTTTTGTTCATTTCAACGGGGTTTTGTCCTGTTTTCCAAACTTTTTAATTGGCTATTTTTTTTTCTTAATTCCATTTAATAGTAAAATTAGTATCTTAATAAAATAAGGTATGAAAATTAGAAACGTATTGGTAATAGTGTTTCCCATGGCGAACGTAGAGAAGGTGGGGGAGGGTCATTTCCGTGTAGAATGCTACCAGTTTCCCGTTTGTGGCGCCTTAAATCTTCCTACTCTTTGAGATGTAATTTTCTTTTTTTCGTGAAAGATGAAAACCTGCCAATAACTGCTTTTACTCCTTTGCTACTGGTACAAGGGATATGCACGAAACCGCGCTAAGATGACGCAGTTCATGCGAGTCGGACTTTCTTCATTGTCTTGAGGATGACTTCCAAGTGCAATCTACTCAGTTATCCAACCCTTCCGTGACTGACTTTTTGACTCAGGGTTTTGATAACGGTTATATTTTTCGCCCACAAATCTTATATGAATATCTCGATTCCGGTATGATGTGACAAATCTAAGGAGACAAGATACCCCGATGGCTTCTCCTCCTAGAAACATGCCACAAAAACCAAACCTTACCTTATCCTGCTGACCGTAGTTTGGAACGGGTTTTTGGCAGACGGCATCGCCAGTTAGTGTCATAAGGAAACGATTACGATGGAAAATGTGCCGGTGGAGGAAGTGACGTAGCTCGAATCAGGACCACCTCCTTGGTTTCGTAACGTCGGTGTAGCATTGTACCGTGCCTCCCCTAACGTAACAACCTGTCTCTCGCCATTCATTCTACCGACTCTATGACAGCTCAAGTCCTCACAAGATCGCGCGCTATTAATCAGCTTTAATAACCCGCAAGCTTTGGTATACTAAACACCTCTACAATTATAATTTTACTTGAGAACCGGAACTGCATCATCTTAGCATATCTACTAAATTAAGAGGAGTTAAATAATAGTTACGTAGTACTTGTCATAAGCGGCTGTATCTCTCATTGAGACTGCTTAGTGACAAGTTGTGTTGGGCGATTCTCGAATATGAATCGATCTTTTGAATAGATTCGAATCGAAATGAAAAATCCACAAAAAAGATCGGCGAGATCAGATCGATTCAAAAGATAGATCTTCGAGGCTCAGAAGATCGATATCTACGATATTGATCGATTTTCGATATGGATCGATCTTCCATATAGATCGGTCTTCGATATGGGTCGATTTCACGATTACTTACCATTACCTACG